>CM024552.2:51839238-52439238 GCA_014182405.2 Eucalyptus sideroxylon | reverse complement strand
CGAACCAAGCCTTACATTTCAGACAATCTTTCTTCAAGTGTCCAATTTTGTTGCAAAAATGACACTTAATAAGATTGTGTTCCTTCTTGTGGATTTGAGAAGCCTTGAAGAGTCATTCGGGATGTGTAGTCCTTTCTTCTTGCTCCTTCCACCTTTCCTCTTAAAATTCTTTCGAACTCCTTGATGACTTGAGAGAAGAACAGAATGAGCCTTTTGATTCTTTATCCTTGTTTCCTCTTGAACTAGCATACCTTGGCCAATTCGTTTACATTCCACTTATCCTTTATAGTGTTGTAATTCATTTGAAATGGCCCATATTGCTCATGAGGTAAGGAATTAAGTATAAATTGTACTAAAAAGTACTCATCCACATTCATTCCCAAGGTCCTTAACTTTGCTGCTAAATTGGTCATCTCAAGTATATGCTCATGCATAGTACGCGAACCATCATATTTCATGGTGGTCAGTGTGCTCATCAGTGTACCAGCAAGTGACTTATCAGCAGTTTGAGAACGCTCTTCCACAAATTTCATAAATTCCTTAGCATTGTTAGTCTTGGGAAGAGAAGTCTTTAAGTTGTTTGCAACTGTCATCCGCATGAACATTAAGCTCGGTCTGTTCGATCTTTCCCAAGCTTTATGGAAAGATTTTTCATCATTGCTACTTTCATCGTAATAGCAGCTGGTTTCTCAGCTTGAAGCGATAAATCAAGATCCGGGACACCTAAGTGGCTGGACTTGCTCACTCCAATCAGGAAAATTTATCCCATTGAATAGGGGAACAGGATGAGGCGTGCGAATGGAGTGAAACAGTACGAATCTGCAAATGTGCAAGAAAATACTCATACATTAATGCTTTGAGAATATCAACTAATCAGATTCAAACTAAACTACACATGCACATCATAGTTCTCCTTTGGGCGATCCTATGATATACAAAAAAATATATAAATCATAATGATGCTAATAACTTTTATTTGATAATTGTAAATATATCTTATTAAAATTTATTTGTTATCTTTGGATATACAAACAAATTTAACAAGTCATATTAATTATCAACCATCATGTTCATGAATTATAAGAAAATAATTAACCTTTGGGTTAATCCCTAAGTTCTTATAATAAATGAACTTCAATATACCCATAACTCCAATAATGATATAAAACATATCAATTTCATGTATAGCATCAATTAATCATGGGTAATTGAATAAAATAATTTACAATATCAAAATTCATAAAACTTTAAGATTCGGCCACTTTGGTGACTAACAAACCTTTCATAATATGAATTTTTTTTTTTTTTTTTTTTAATATTGTAAAATACAAATATTTACCAAATTTGCACACAAGGACAAAAACTTAACCAAAGCATAAGGGTAAAATTGTAAAATCCTAATTCCCTAAGGGTAGAATCATAAAATTATAATCCAGGGGCAAAATGGTAAATTACCAGCAATGGCAGAACTGTAATTATTAATTAAACAAGGGCAGAACAGTAAATAAATTGCGAAAAGGACAAAATGGGAATTTTAAAAAATGATAAAGGGGCAAAATGGTAAAAAGGGCGCGCGGGTACGTCAGGCGCGTGCCTCGCACGCGCGCGTCCAACGCGCGGGCGCGTGCGTTGCACGCGCCTACAACCGCGCGGGAAAGCCCCGCGCGCGTGGATCCCACGCGCGCAGCGCTTGCGCGCGCGTGAAGGCGCGTGGCGCGTGGGTTCCACGCGCCTGCAACCGCAGCGCGCGCGTGGAGCCCACGCGCCTTCTTCCTCGCGCGCAGACGCGATTCTTGGCGTTTTTTCGCCGTTCCGCCGCGGTTTCGCCGGCCGTTTCTTCTCCGACAGCCCATCCCAGACACAAATAATTAATGGGTTTTGAAGAGCACGCCGGCACGACCACATGGGTCCAAGTTTCAGAGAAAATGACAAAAAATTGGCCCCAAATCAAACCAAAGTTTCTCAGAACGCAAAACCTCCACCACCGCCGCTTCCGCCGCTCGATTAGCCTCCGGCGAACACCGATATGCCAGAAAAATCATGGCTAATGTTCCTCATGGTCTTGCGACGGTGTGGGTCCGAAATCAAGTGGTGGGTCGCCGGATTTTGCCCGGAATCGAAGAGTTTCTACCTTGCCCTCAAAATTCCGAATTCCTCCATTTTTGTCCATTTTCACACGTGCACACACAGTAACTTTTCTTCACCATTTTAGTCCATGAAAAAACGATCAATCATTCGGATTTTCTTTAACAGAATCTTCCAAAATATTTCAACAACAATAAATGCTACGAACAGGATCATTCAACAAATCATCATGCATAAATCGTAATATTTCTTTAAACAGAAAAAACATGAGATCATAAACCAAATGCTCTGATACCAACTGTAGGATATAATTCATATAAATCTGATGCGGAAATTCATAACAAATCAGGATCTTTGATCTTCGTGATTCTCACAAATAGATGAAGACATACCTTTATCCATAACGCCGCACTTGAACTTGATCCAAAAGAAGAAATCCGATTTCTCTCCCTTAACCCACTAAATCTTAATGTATTCAATTGATGGAGGAGAGAATACGTTCTTTCTGTTTTTGTTGTTCGTATGTGGGTGGAGAGAGGACCGGACTCAATATATACGTTCGTTGAAAGGGTGCGCTTCCATCAAACGATATACCCTTTCGTTTTATTAGAGCCGTAAACCTTTCGTAACAAATAATTATTTATAGCATTTAAATAATTATTAAACCATATAATAAATCACATAATATGGGTCACAATAATTCTTACATTGTCCTCTACGTCGGCTTCATCGTGGGAAGAGGAGCTTCTTGATCGAATCATGTTTGACTTGCTCTCTCGGGCGGCAGAGAAGGGTAGTCACTCCACGCTCAATCAAGAAGAAGAAGAAGTTCCATGGCTTCGTTCTCCTCCAGTAATGGCCAGGAAGATCAGGTACTGAGGCTCCATTGCTTTACAGAACGGGCGACTATGCTGTGCAGAGAGTGGTTCTTGTTTCTTCCGGTAATGGGTGAGCCGTGAATTGCCCGTGGATTATATCTTGGCGACGCATTCGTGGTTCAAGTGATGATGGGTGTTTGAAAAATCTTATTTTTAGCGGGAATTACCGAGGGATGAAGCATGGGCTGCTGTTCCGCTGATGGGAACATTGCGTTTTTTGTGCTCTAGAGCGTCGGAGTACTGTTTTCTGGATGATTGTAGCACGACAGAACTGAGTTGTACTCCTTTGAGAACTTGTGATGGAGATTCGATGTACGTTGCGTTTGTAGGTTTTGGTGGAGGAGAAGTCGTTTGCAAGGACGCTGATAATGAATACCCTTTTTTGCTGCCTATCTTTTCGCTCGACTAAAATTATGTCTAGAATGCACTAGTTATTACACGTTCATGTTAGCTAGTGGCGAAAATCGAATCTGATTTTGGCCAAAGGTATTTTCGTTTACTGATGGCGTTGTTCTTGATTTTCTAGTATGCTTATATGGACGTGGATTCCATCCCAAATCAGCCGCTTTTTGGAGCAAAAGTATTCATCGATATTTACAAACCAAGCTGTGAGAAATGACAGCATAGCTTTATTCAAACTCTGACGATTAATTACACATTCCAAACGCTGGATGGAGGGTATGTTTTCACAATACACCAACTAATTAACATCTTTCTTATGATTTTCTTGTCATAGGACGATGGATCTAATGGAATTTGTGTTGGTGGGTGGATCCGGACCTATAGAACGACAACCCTAGTCACTTCTTTATTTACTGGACTGTAAGCAAAAACTTTACAACTTTGTTCAATTTAATTTAAACCCGGGAAACTATTCTAACACATGTTGCGAGGACAGGTGGATGGAGGTCACAACACAGGATGCTATGATTTGCTTTGTTCGGGCTTTGTGCAAGTTGATAAACCGATTACTATTGGAGGAGCTATCACAAATCCGTCTGTCCTTGATGGGTATACAATTTGAGATTCATCTTCCAATTGGCCAGGTAATTAACTTTCTTGCTTCGAAATCTTTTCAAGTCTATCTTATCGAAGAGCACAGAATTTTTGTTGCTTGTGCTATATAATTTATGCATAACCCCAATCAAGATAAGACACTTTAATTCGAATTAGAAATCATGATCCGTTAATACTGTGGTTTCTACAACATTAGTGGATAGTGTGACGCATATAGCAGCCCGACATGAGAACAAATAGTAAATACCAAGTCCAAAGTAAATCTAATTTCAGTCCGACCCATTTTCAAATGATATGGAACTCCCACAACTAAGAATTTATTCCCCTTTTTTTCTAAATATATTTGTGATGGGGGAGAAAATCTTTCGAGCTTTGAGGCACAATATTCCTAATCGTCCAATCAAATATTTGTCCACCGCAGGAATGTTCGCGCTTCGAAAGTACATAAATAATTTTCTACGATTATTTAATGATTGACTTCATATCAGGATCCATTAACAAAAAATTGGAGGTGGGGTGGGCTATTGGCCGGCTAACTTGTTCCCTCAGTTCGCATCCAGTGCCACAAGGTTGTATTACGGAGGTGAGGCCTACTCGACTCAAAAGATGCCCAGCCCGCCGATGGGAAGCGGATGTTATCCTGACAAGTCGTTCACACGCTTGCCATTTTAGGCAAATTCATTACAAGAGTGGCTCGCATGATTGGACAGCAGCTCAAGATAGCCGAGCATCGGCTTGAACAGATTCAGAAAAATGCTACCTCGAGACCACCAACAGGGACGCCGGAGATTTCATGAGCTATACCTTATTGTTTGAAGGACCCGGCGGAGCGGATTGTTGAGTTTAAAAGCAAACAAACGGTTATAAAATTAAACCCATTATAATGTTTAACATCTAATAAAAAGAAGAGTACTTCTTATCTCCTCATATTTTTCAAGCTTTCCTTTCATATGATATGTTTTGAGGCTTGTTCTATCATCATGGTACCTTATTTGAACGTGAAATTCAGAACAAAAAATATAGTTTTTTTCATGCTGAATTTAAGCCAAATCCTTTGGTCAACATAAAAGCCGTGAACGTGGCGATCCAACTAAAGCCATACGTGTAAGGGCAAATTGGAAAACGAATTTTATCAACCACAATGTACAATTTAGAGCAACTTCTTTTTTCATCAAATTATGTGACCTCTAATTTAAGTAACCACGCTATATAGTTTAATATCTAATTCAGTTTACAAAATATATTGTTAGGTATTTAATGAAAACCAAACGATTATCAAGTCTAGTCACATAGCCCACATTTCGCACAGACATATGTTTTTGCAAATTTTAAAATTGTTTTATTTGGATAGAAAAATATAATAACAACTAAAAACAAAAAGTAGAAAAAATGGTTTTTATCCAGAAAAATGGCTCGGCCTGTATATTTGGGGGCCTAGGACATTTGAGCCCGATTCACTAGCCGGGACCAAAACAATGTATTCGGCCCAGCGAGAACAAGACCATGCCAGCCCCTCCCCCCCTCGGCGGGGGGCCCCACCGAAAATTCGTTATAAGTTGCCATGGTCATTTCAACAAGCAACTGCCCTACCTCTTAGCCAAAAAAACAAAAAACAAAACAAAACATTGGCCTACCTTGATCTGTCCTCCTTCTATGCCTAGAACATATCTATTGGAAGTATCTAATCGGAATATACTTGATGTTTCTCTTATGTCCATCAAACAAAAAACTTCTCTCTCTCTCTCCCCAATGGCAAACCATCACGTCCTCCTCGTGGCCACCATAATCGCTGCTGTCACCTTTTGGGAAGGGCGCCTCTAGCAAGGAGAGGATAAAATATTGAGAAATTATTAGGTACGTCTCATGCTCTAACGTGGCAAACAAGAAGGCGGTGGGAAGACGACACGTGTCCTCGTGTCAGGCACCATTTAAAAAAATTTTGGACGGGAGATTGAGGGTTTTTTCTTCCGAGTGTCTTTCTTTGCGCCTCTCTCACTCGACCCTCCCTCTCTCTTTCTCTTTCCGACGAACAGGACACGACCTCCCAGTCTCTCTGTGCCCTCCCTCTTTCCGACCGGTGAACCACCGCTAGCAACCGACAAAACCACCACACCGGACCGGCGAGAGGACCACGATCTCCCCCTTTCTCTTTGCCCTCCCTCTTTCTGACCGGCGAACCACCACATGGGACCGATGAGAGGACCGCGAGCAATCGACGAACCACTGCACGGGACTGGTGAGAGGACCGCAACCTCCCCCTCTCTGCGCCCTCTGCGCCCTCCCTCTTTCGATTGGCAAAGCACCGCGAGCAAATAAGATGTTTTTGTAGAGATCTCCCATCGTTGCCTTCATCTTCTTTTTCCTGTTTTGTTGTTTTTTTTTCCTTGGTGTTCTGATGGTGGATTTGGAGTTGCATATGGAGGCCGACATGATGTCTCACATCAACCTCGATAGCTTCTTCAGCGACCTCCCTGAGGCCGGCGACGTCATCGGTGCTTGCTCCTCGACGAACGTGTCGTCGTCGTCTCAAGACTTAGGGCTCTCGTGGTTCGACGAGATTGAGAACATCTTGATGAAGGACGACGAGGACGGCGGAGTTGTCGGTGGCAGGATTAGGGCTGATTCGATCTAGGAGTTTTGCGATAGGTTCCTCGCTAACATGCTCGTTGACTCCCCGGAGATGGGTCTGCGGAGATAGCCGACGGGTCGGCGACAAGGGGGAGCCTGGATCATCGGATGACGGTTGGGTCGAGGCTGCGAAGGTTGATGGGGCTAATGGTGGCAGTGAAGCCTATGATCGATTTGACAGACCTTAGTACGTTGAGATCCTGGATCAATTTTCCATGGGGACAATCAATGGAACATGAGATTTACAAGGCAACAAACGCAATCCGAGGTCATAGTAAGGTAGGGGCAAGGTTCAGATGATACTGTCTAGCTTATGATTTCATCTGTGTATTTCTTAGAACAGTTGGCTAGTATTGCTGTTGCTACTTGAAAAGTAAATGCTCTCTATATTGGACTTAACCTTTGACAAGGGAGGCCATTTTCTCATTATCGTCGGTGAAGCGGTGATTTAATTTTATATATGTTTAAGATCTTTGTAAAACTATTCCTTAAGAGTTTTTTGTATTATTGGTGCAAGATAAAGTAATTAAGAATTTTTCTTCCCTTTTTTTTGTACTTTGGCATTAAAAGGTTCTCTTGCACTTCTCATGTGGTTATTAAGCTTATTATATGATGCATTCTTATTGCTCAGGTGGGTTCACTAAAACCTGAGAACGCAATTCTGATACCATTTTACAACAAGCAAAAGGCCTTCAACCGCTTCCAGTTTCTGGAGATCCCATATGGGTTCAGTAATCTCACCAATTTGGTGTACTTGAATCTTTCAAATGCGGGCTTCACAGGACAGGTTCTCATGGGAATATCACGTTTGACAAGGTTGGTTACTCTTGATGTATCCATGCATTATTTTCCTTGGCTCACTTCACTGAAACTCGTGAATCCAAATTTGAAGATGCTTGTTGGGAATCTTAGAGAGCTGAGAGTTGTACGGAGTGATCGTGTCTACTACAGGCAATGAATTGTGCAATGCCTTGTCTTCTTCACTGCCGAAGGTTCAAGTATTGAGCAGAATTGTTATCTATCAGGTCCCATCGAATCTTGCTCTTCCCTCATGAATATTCCTTCTCTATCGGTGATTAAACTGGACGACAATAATCTGTCTACCACCGTCCCAAAGTTCTTTGCCCGCTTCTCCAATTTAACTATTATGCATCTCAATTCTTGTGGTCTACAGGGAGTATTCCCTGATAAAATCTTCCAAGTACAAACACTTTAGACCCTTGACCTATCATTCAACAAACTCCTTTAGGGTTCTTTGCCCGAATTTCCAGAGAATGGTTCTCTTCGGACACTAGTTCTTAGTTTCAAAAATATTTCTGGAAGGCTCCCAGAATCAATTAGTAATCTCAGAAATCTGTCAAGAGTAGAATTGATGAATTGCAACTTTGACGGAATTATCCCAAGCTCTTTCACCAATCTTTCGCAAACTTATTTGGACCTCTCATTCAGCAGTTTTACTGGTTCAATTCCATCACTCAGAAAATCCAAGAGTCTGACAAAAATCACTTTGTCGCACAATAATCTGACTAGTCAATGGGAATATCTCTCAAATATTCAACCCAATGGGAATATCTCTCGAATCTTATTTTTCTTGACCTGTGATTCAATTTACTGAAGGGAAATATTCCTTCATCTCTGTTCACACTTCCAGGAACAATTTCTAAGTAAAATAAGGTGTTTGGTAATTATACAAAATTTCTATTCTTGGAATAGAAAAAGAATAAAAATGTGTTTGGTAAAAATTTATAAATTTTTGTATTTATTTGTTTTTTTCTTACTCACGGACTGTCAACCGCCGCCGCATGACCGCCACACGATCGTCGCACGACCACTACACGACCGTCGCACGATTGCCGCACGACTACCGCACGACCACCGACCGTCGCCGTCGACTGCCATTGCAAGATTGCAGTCTAGGACCACCCAATTTGCACAAGCGAATCTTCCAAATAACCTAACTAGACTCCGGGGATGACGCTCCTAAAGTGAATGCCATGTCCATGAGCTCCACCTACCTCCTCAGGCGCCTCCCCCGGTGCCTCAGCAGGTGCCTCTGCTGGCACCACCGGCGCTGCTACGAGAGACCAACTACCACATTTGAACATCCACCAAAAAATGAAGCTACCAATGACTAGGACGACAACTCCTATGATCACAGCCAATACCGCCAAAGGATAGCGCTCACCGTGGTCACGGTAAGGCGGGTAGCGTGTGGTCATCTGAATGTCTCCCATGAACCTGCAATTCAAACCGAGAAAAGGGTTAGAAAATATTGATGCATTCGGTTCACTAAAACCTGAGAAGGCAATTTCTGATGCCATTTTACGACAAGCAAAAGGCCTTCAACCGCTTCCAGTTTCTGGAGATCCTGTTGACACCTGAAATTTTTTGTTGACATTTTAAACAAATGATTTGCAAAAAAAAAAAAACGTTTGACAAGGTTGGTTACTCTTGATGTATCCATGCATTATTTTCCTTGGCTCAAACTCGAGAATCAGAATCTGAAGATGCTTGTTGGGAATCTTAGAGAGCTGAGAGTTATACCTTGACGGAGTGATCGTGTTTGCTACAAGCAATGAATTGTGCAATGCCTTGTCTTCTTCACTGCCGAAGCTTCAAGTATTGAGCAGAATTGTTATCTATCAGGTCCCATTGAATCTTGATCTTCCCTCATGAATATTCCTTCTCTGTCGGTGATTAAACTGGACGACAATAATCTGTGTACCACCGTCCCAGAGTTCTTTGCCCGCTTCTCCAATTTGACTATTATGCATCTCAATTCTTGTGGTCTACAAGGAGTATTCCTTGATAAAATCTTCCAGGTACAAACACTTTAGACCCTTGACCTATCATTCAACAAACTCCTTTAGGGTTCTTTGCCCGAATTTCCAGAGAATGGTTCTCTTCGGACACTAGTTCTTAGTTTCACAAATATTTCCGGAAGGCTCCCAGAATCAATTGGTAATCTCAGAAATCTGTCAAGAGTAGAATTGATGAATTGCAACTTTGACGGAATTATCCCAAGCTCTTTCACCAATCTTTCGCAAACTTATTTGGACCTCTCATTCAATAGTTTTACTGGTTCAATTCCATCACTTAGCAAATCCAAGAGTCTGACAAAAATCACTTTGTCGCACAATAATCTGACTAGTCAATGGGAATATCTCTCAAATATTCAACCCAATGGGAATATCTCTCGAATCTTATTTTTCTTGACCCGTGATTCAATTTATTGAAGGGAAATATTCCTTCATCTCTGTTCACACTTCCAGGAACATTTTTGAGTAAAATAAGGTGTTTGGTAATTATACAAAATTTCTATTCTTGGAATAGAAAAAGAATAAAAATGTGTTTGGTAAAAATTTATAAATTTTTGTATTTATTTTTTTTTTCTTATTCACGGACTGTCAACCGCCGCCGCATGACCGCCGCACGATCGTCGCACGACCGCTGCACGACCGTCGCACGATCGCCGCACGACTACCGCACGACCACCGACCGTCGCCGTCGACTGCCATTGCAAGATTGCAGTCTAGGACCACCCAATTTGCACAAGCGAATCTTCCAAATAACCTAACTAGACTCCGGGGATGACGCTCCTAAAGTGAATGCCATGTCCACGAGCTCCACCTACCTCCTCAGGCGCCTCCCGCGGTGCCTTAGCAGGTGCCTCTGCTGGCACCACCAGCGCTACTACGAGAGACCAACTACCACATTTGAACATCCACCAAAAAATGAAGCTACCAATGACTAGGATGACAACTCCTATGATCACAGCCAATACCACCAAAGGATAGCGCTCACCGTGGTCACGATAAGGCAGGTAGCGTGTGGTCATCTGAATGTCTCCCATGAACCTGCAATTCAAACCGAGAAAAGGGTTAGAAAATATTGATGCATTCTGATTGCTCAGGTGGGTTCACTAAAACCTGAGAAGGCAATTCCTGATGCCATTTTACGACAAGCAAAAGGCCTTCAACCGCTTCTAGTTTCTGGAGATCATGTTGACAAATGAAATTTTTTGTTGACATTTTAAACAAATAATTTGCAAAAAAAAAACATGTTTGAAATGAAATGATAAAAAAATAGAAATAAGGAAAAAAAAAAAAAGAGAGAGAGAGAGAGAAGAAAGAAAAAAAAAAAAAAAAGAAGAAAAAGAAGGAAGAATGAATGAAGAGAAAAAAAGGAACCAAAAAGAAAAGAAAAAAAAAAAAGGAAAAAAAACGTTGAAAAAAAATATATAAAGGCTCGCTCATTTTTTGGTGTAGTAGAGGGGGGGCTCGGATTTTTTCAAGCGTGAATTCTCTCTCACGAGCGCTCTTGAAACCTCCAAACTCACATACTCTCTCGGGGATTCTCTCTCTATCTCTCTGTAACTGCTCGATGGAGCTCTTCCATGGGAGATGGGAGTAAACCCTAAATCGCCGGATCTCACTCTCTTCTTGGCGGTGATAACCTCCGCCGGTGTTTGTCCACACGAGGGGGCTCTCGCTTGATCTCTCTGGTTCTTCGTTTTTCTCTCTTGGTGGCTCTCGAGCAGGTTCGGCTCTCTGATCGGCGACATCGACGACGACGGCGACAGTAGATCTGTCTCTCTTTCTAGAGATCAGAGCTTAGCTTTCTCAAGCAAAGAGACTCTCAGTTCTCGATTCTCTCTCAGAGCTCCCTCTCGGGATCTCTCGGTTTTCGCTTTTCTTTCCCGAGCTCTGGTTGAAGGCAAAGGTTTTCCTCCATTGGCGTGAGATCGGAGATCGAGCGCCGGCGGTTGGAGATCGTGAGGAGTTGGTTCTTTCTCGGAGATCGGACGTCTGCTCGCTCGATCGGTGGTTTTCTTTCTAGATCGAGCTAGCCGGATCAAGTTCTCTTTCTCTCTCTTTCTCTCTCTTGATTGCTCTGTCTCGCGCACAATCTGTCGCTCTCTCTTTTGGATTGCTCCATGGTTCGATTGCTTTGTCTCGTGTTTCTTTTAAGTAGAGCAATAACATGGATTTACCTTTAGTTTTCATTCGGTAGTTTCGGTAGTGTTCTATCAGTCCAACCTAGAAGTGCTACGACTTGTAAGTGATCATGGCTGTGGTTGGGGTTAGTATAGTCTCGCTTTGCACATGGCACGCCGCTAAAAGGCGGGAAATTTCCGACCCACCACCGCGCCTCCGCGGCACATATAAGAAGGGGAAGTCGAGAGAATTAGGGCTTTTTGTGGGATTGGGAAATTGGACGATCTCGAGCTCGGATTATAGCTGAAATCTTCCATATCCCATCGAGTCGGTGGTAATCTCTCTCCATCTTCTTCTCCACTCGCTCGAGCTCGCCGGTCGATTCTCCTTTCGCGCCTCCGCTACCGCTGCAGGTGCGTTGCCTTCATTTCTTCTCACCGTTTCGCCTCTTTTATATATTTTTTTAATCTTTTGTCTACCAATTCATCTTCCGTGAGGCGTTGTGGACGAGGGGACGGGCTTGGCTCTGTTGAAATGGAGTGTTCAGCTTGGTTTTGAGTGCGGCAGTCGTGCGGCGGTCGTGCGGCGGTCGTGTGGTAGTCGTACGGCAGCGTTTGATAGTCCATGAGGTAGTCGGTCGGTGTGGTGATTTCACGCAGCGATTATGAAGCCAATAAGGTAGTTGTGCCTATATTTGTTGCTGGTTTAATCGTAATGAATTTGGATATATTCTTGCAATGTCGAGCACTCTTAGTTGTTTTGAAGCTCTTTCGTAGTTCATTCATGTATCTAAGTTGTTGTCAGCTGTTGTTTGATAAATATTTTGGTCGATTATATGGAGTGAACTGCCATGACCAAAGATCAATCAGAGCTTGCGTGTTCACTTGTATGGTAGGAAAGTTCCCTTTTTATTACTTAGTATAAAAATATGATTAATCAGTGAATGGTATATGAAAATTCAATATCAAATTTACATTAATCTAAAAAGGTAATTAAAAAAGAATTGGAATAGAAATTTTATACAGTTATTCGTTACAAAATGCATTTCTGTTATTTTTTTTATTCTAGAATCAGAAATTTTATTCATTATCAAACACGTTTTTTTACTCATAATCGATTTCCGGGAATAAAATAAAAAACAATCATTTTTTGATCAGAATCCGTTGCCTATCTTTTCAAGCTCTATTTGTTTTAGGCTACAATCGACTATTTTATATTATGTGTCCCATGAATGCGTTGTGTGGTGTTTGTTTGTCTTGCTCTCAAACACCACATATCTTATTTTCTCTCCTGCAGATGTTGTCAAGGCTTTTAATTGATATTCAAAATGCCGTTCGTCCCCCACGGTATAGGGCGGAAACAAATTACCACAAGTATAAGGTGTTGGCCATCACGGCAATGGCCTTTTCATTTGCGACTGCTCTCATCGTTCTCGCCCTCGTCCTATTCTATTGTTGGTGTAGGCGCAGGCAGCGTAGTGGAGTTCCATTGGCGGCACCATTGGTGGCGGCGGCGGCACCACCAGCGGTAGTGACTGGGGCGCCACATGGGGCACGTGCTGGTTGATGAGGTGGTGAGGCACGCCCCAGTTGCAGTACTTCAATTCTTAGAAGTATCTTTCACTTTTTTTTTTATTGTGCAGTAACACAAATGTGTGTCGGATTTATGTCTGTTTGGTGTGGGATTGATGACTGTTCAATATGGGATTTATCTATATTACTTGTGTGCTTTGCCTATTCATTCTTGGATAGAAGTATTTTCGTCCTATTGGCCATATAAAATAAGGGTTTTGAAAAATGAAAATAATTTTTTAGGAGAAAACCTTTCAAAATCATTTTGGAGAATCATGACATGCCAAAAATAACGACCTAGAGAAAATGGGGGAATTTCCTAGACGTATTTCAGCAGAATAACAATTATGAAAATCATATTGTATGTTAAAAGTTAATTTCGGCATTACAAAGCCTATTTGTTCATGAAAAATTTACTCTAAAGCAGGTAGAGCAGCAACTCTCTCTATCAAATATGAAGTATTCTTGAGTTTTAAAGGTCCAAATACTCACACTGAATTCACAGATTTCCTTTTCACTAAATTGGCAAGTGTAGGGACTGGGGTCTTTAGAGATAATGAAGAATTCTGTGTTGAAGAAGAGATTGGACAGGAAATAAAAGAGGTGATCAAGCCGCCAAGGATCTTGATATTCATCCTCTCACAAAATTTTGCTTCCGGCTAATTTTGCCTCAATGAGTTGGTACAAATACGGGAGTGCGGAAAAAGAAATGGACATGATATTATGTCGATTTTCTATGATGTTAGTCTCATAGTTGTAAGACACGAGATTGGGCATTTTGGAATGTCATTCAATCTACATAAGATAGATGGAGTCGATTCAAATACTATAGGAGGTTCTTCGACTAATTAGGGGATTAAAGGGATTTAATCTGAGGGACCTAAATGGCTAACTTTTAATTAAATATTTAAAATTAAATTGTATAGAAAATTAGGAATCAATCTAGCTCTACCCCCCAAAAAAAAAAAAAAAAATCTAGCCCTAACCCAAAAATATTTACACTGAATAACACATCGCGTGGGCGGTAATATACTTTGCATTGACTGGGTTTTCTTTTATTTTTATATTTTTAAAAAAAGAAAACGAAAGGGGCTCGGGGCCCAGCCCCCTTTTTTTAAATTTCTTTATTCCCCACGAGGGCCCGGGCCCGTCTTGCCCTAGCTCCCCCCTTGGCCCGGCCCGTCTCGCTCCTCCTTCCTTCCCTGCGCCTCACGCGCACGAAGGACGCCGCATGCAGAGAAGAGCAGGAGGACAGCGACGGAGGGGACGGCTGGGCAGACGCTTGCAAGCCGCCTGCAAGCCGCCTGCAGAGCAGTCCTGCCGCACGGATTGGACGAGGGATTTGACCCCGGTTCGGCCGAAGCACGGCTGGTCGGCGTGCCCCAGATCCTGCGGCTGAGCCACCTCCGTCGACCGAGCTCCTCGCCGATAAACACCATGGCCACGAGCACGGTTGCTGAAGAGGAAAAAAAATGGCGGATAAGGGGGGCTGAAAGAGAGAGATATGAGAAAAGGAGAGAGGGCGGTGAGAGAGAGTTCGAGCGAGGAAAGAGAGTTGGGGGGAGAGACCGTCAGCAACCGCACCTGTGTCGCGGCTGACGACCTGCCGCCGTACTTCCTTCCCCTTGCCAAGCTCCGGTAAGCCAGGCTCTGTTTTTGCCCTGTTTCGAGCATGACGGGCCGGAGCTCGCGACCGTCTGGTTCACGTGAGCTCCGGCCCCGACTGTCCTTTGTTAAGCTGCTCTGGTCGTTGCTTGTTGCCCGTCATGAGTTCTGTCGTGATCTCGAGCCTCGGTTGGTTCGATTCTTCCTTTTTAGCCAGCGTACTACAAGTGTTCGACGAAATGCTCGAGAGAGTTCTCGAATCCCTCCGTTCGGTGGTCGTAGCAGGAGTTGCGGTGACCAGCGACGACGGTCGGCGGCGATGGCTGGCTGGGCGGAGGTCGAGCTCGTAGCCCGGGCATGCGAGGTGACATCGCGACGTGCGCGTGGCCGGGCCGAGATGAGGGACGCCGTTCGCCTCGGTACTCTGCGCTGTGGCCGTGAAAGATCGCGACTCGGGACGGCCGGGTTGGGCAATATGTCTTCGTTCTCGGGCTGGGCTCAAATAGAATTTGTGGGTTGGGCTTAGGTTCATTTTAATTTAGAAAGTCTGGGCTTTTGGTTCAGAATGGACCCAACTTCTCTAGGATGTGGGCTGAGTTTGTTTCATTTTCTACTATTTGAGGGGTTATGGTCGGACTGGGCTCATTCGCTGAGTCCTGTCCAGCCGTGGGCCCAAGCCGGCGGGCTCGGGTTGGCTTCGATTTGGGAGGCAAAGATCCGACCCAAACATTCTGATTCTTTTGAAGAAAAATAATTTTTGAGGAGTTTTCAAAGAAAAATGACTGAAAAATACCCCAAAAAATTAAATTCAAGCTTTAAACGAAATTAGAAACTAGAAGGGCATCGGTTGATTAATCAAATCCTTAATCTTATTTTCTCTGATTGCATAGAATTAAAATATTTTTCTCAATATTTTATTTGGGTTTTTAATCGACTCACCATAAATCAATTAGTGGAGACTTTTAAATGGAGATCACTTATAGGTTAAAAACGTGGATCATAAGTGGTGAATTGATTGAGCTTGGAGAGCCCATGCTAGGTTTAAACTTAGCAATCTATTAACTTAACTTTGAGGCGGCCCACCATTGCTACCCATGAGGGATAGAGGTTGCAATAACTTGGTGACTTGGTTGGGGACAATTTGTTTTTGTGGACTTAAGCCTTTATGTCTTGCTTGAATGTCTTCCCTAACTTGGATATTTTGCATGTTCATAGTACATAAATAAATGCCAATTATATGTTTGTTCATACGCTATTGTGCATGCTCTAATATTTCAAAACTACACTATGGCACAAACAACTCTACTGCTAGACCTCCAAAACTGAAGCGCGAATCAAGAACCGCATCTTTGCCATGCAGAAAAACACTCCACGCCGACGCGCAGTAGCCAAAACAAGCATGAACAGAAAGAGATGTCCTAGCAGAAGTTGCATGCTCGGGGACTGTGAATTGACAAAGACGAGCGAAGGCAGAAAAATAATTCAGGAAAACAGAAATTTGAAAATTGTGCCGAAGAGGAAAATTAATTTTTTTATTTAAAAAAAAAGAAATTTCCGTTGACGGGACTAAAATCTGGGACAATCTCGGGCAAGAGCCGAGTATCCTAACCAGTTAGACTCCAGTGAACTTCGAACCTAGCCTTAAACTTATGGGAAAATGATAAAAATGGTTTTTGAACTTTTTATTTAATATGCAACTTGGTTCCTAGACTTTTAATTTATTCAATATCATTTTTGAACTTTAATCCAATATGCAATATGATCTATGGGCTTTTAATTTAATCAACGTGGTCTCGAGATTATATAAAAATATTTAATATTGTTCCAAACCTTAAATTAATAGAATGGCTATATTGAATATTTTTATATAGTTCGAGGTTATATTCATGGATCATATTTGACAAATTAAAAGCTTAGGATTACATTGTACATTAAGCCAAATTTTATGGTTTGTGCTATTATCCCTAAACTTAATTTATAAGTAACAAAATTTCTATCTAACTTTGAGGCCCAGTGTTGTTCTATATCTCGATATCAGCATATTGTTTTGTCAGAGGCACTTATTGACTCCTTCAGACCTTCTGTCTCATTTTCGAGTTTTGATCATACGAGAACAAAACGAAAACTATTCAAATTCTCTTCTTCTTTTTAATGGTCAGAAAAATATTGAAATTCTTAGGTGTCAAACTTTGGGAAGAAGTAAAGAAACATATATAAATTGCGACAGAAACCCGAAGAAGAGATTAAATCCTCCATATGCATGCAAGTTAAAGAACAGAACATCCATTGGATCCTTTAATTCAAATTAAGAAATGCACTCTATAGTTGAATATTTCTCCAAATCCCGAGTTTGGTTCCCTTAAAATCCCAACAGAAGTCGGAGACTTAGGCAGCATTTGGGAACAGCCTTGCAATGGACCTCTAAAGGCCCTTGGCCGGAGCTCCATTTTTCCAAATGCTTCCAATGCCTCTAGCTCAAGGCTCCCCCTTCACCAACTCTGGCTTTTCGGCTTTTCTTGGCATGCAACAGACCATAATTTAGTGAATTTTTGAATTTCCAATCTTATCCTCGCTCACTAATTATAATTCCACATTTATCCCTTTCAAAACATGCAAAAGCCACTTATGTCCATTACCCCTCTCGTCCCTCGCCTCTCTCTCGGGTCGCGTGCTGGCCCCTATGAAATGGAGCTCGCCTGGTCGCCCGATCGATGGTCATGCCCAAAAGTAATACGCAAACCAACTAATGAGTGTTGACATAAACAAAAAATCCTATAAATGTTATGCAATTTTAATGATTTTTTTTAGGGATTAAAAACTGATCATAATTTTCCACGTAATTAAACCCCAAAAGAGCAGGCATTATTTAGGTGTCAACATACAAAAGACAACAATTCATTATGAATTTAATTAGGTCATCGAGGACAGAACTTACATGATAACTTGGAGATTTAGTAGACAAAAGATGATATCTCCGTGGACGTGTCTGCTCAAGCAATTTGGCTCTTATTCGATCTTCCTTTGCCGTTCTGAGAATAACAATGGTTTCATTAGGATAGCCATTCAAAACATGTGATCTCTCGAGTTGCTTAGCTTATGGTCTCTGTCTGTGCTTTTTTGCATTGAGCAAAAAGCTAGTCTTTTTTGTCCACAATTTTGTTCGTGCAACAATTAGGGATCAAACCAAAACTATTGAAATACTTGCAGAATTTCATGAAAAATTGCACAATGAGTAAGCAAGACAGTGTCTCTACCGTCAAATAGAGGAGGAGCTTTCTCAAACCCATTGTCTGAATCTTTGTGTTACATGATTTGCTAAATGGCTATTTATATGTTACAATTCATATTGTTGAACGGAGAAAGAATACTCTGGAATAAAGCGGTAGGTCACCTCTTCCCATTTTCATGGAAAGTGATTGAATTATTTTAGTTATGGCATTACTTAATTTGTAGTTATTCTTATCAAATTTCTTTCCATTAATGCAAAAATCTCATTTTCTATAAGGCAAATAAAATCACACAATTTTGCGCACCAAACATTCTATCGACTACTATAAAAACAATTAGGTAATTTTTATTATTGAATTTATTAAATGATCTTTAAAATTCCTTATAGATCAATTCCCAATAATTGGATAATCATAATGAGTATTTGAAGTTCAATATTAAAAGTTATTTTAATGCTAATATTATATTTGGCATATGAATTATCCTTAGCGTGTTGATTCCATCACGCTATTTAGTCTAAAATTGCTATGCAATGGAGCCTTATAAAAAAAAACATACATTATTGTCCGCGCAAAAAATCAGAAAATAAAAGGAAGAATTTTTTTTTTTTATCACTGTGACATGGGATTCCACTTTCCTGGAATGCTCACAATTAATTGAATGAGGGGTGTTTATACCAAAAAGTGACCGGGTCATCGACACCTGGTTTAAGCAACGAGCATTGTTGGACACGTGACCGATCGGTATCAATGCTAGTGCGTACTGATAATTATGGCTAATCCATTGTCAATATACAATGACGAATAGGTAATGATAATAGATAAGAGCACCGGAAGATCTATAAGCTGTCAAAGTACTGAGAGAAGACACGTCAAAATAGTATTGCGAGTTTGAAGGCACTAGAGAATGAAGTGACTGCGATCGTGGGACAGTTAAATGCATTTTAAAAACAAGATGATGATGTCATGGGAACATGGGCACAAGATTTTTGGAATGGAAGAACATGGGCACAATCGCTGGAACCGCTTGAAAAAGTTATGGCACGGTCACTATAATTACAATCGCCTATCCTGAAAGCTCCCGTCCCCTTCGCACAAATTCAACAAATTTACTATTTTTCAGTATCTTTACTGTCTTGCATTGTATTTTTTATCTTTCATACTCATGTCGAAGATTAAATTCTAAAGTAATAGTTTTGTGTTTTCAAGTTTTGTCATTGATTAAATTTCAGAACAATTGGTCTACTTTATGGCTTGCTTGTAATAACTGTATTTGCTAGACCTTGTAGTTGATTCAATTCTAGCACAATTTGCATTTGTATAGTTATTTTTGAATTGAAGTTGTTGGTTCCTATTGGCAACCAAATTTTGGCTAATTCACAGAACTATTGTCCCGGCATGGCTAATGCAGTGGAGGTCCCAAATCATCCCCTCCAAGAAGCTAAGATGGTTGTTTTTGCATTTAGTTCATGATGTCGAATTTGCGCTTGAACATTTGGCCAATAGCCTGAGACTTGCTAGTCCCACATCTATGCATTTTTTATTATTGTGATTGATATGGTTAATGGGGTTGCAATACTAGTTTATTCACTCAATTTGAAATGGAGAAGAGGTCATTTGAGAGACCTCCTTTTGAATACTTTGTGGCTAGCTTAGAATATGCTTCTTATGAAGAGTTCCATAGGCCTTAGATATCGCCAATGTATATGAATCAACTGCTCATAAGTTCTATCCAGTAACATGAAGGAAGATAACATGGAGATGGATGTGAGGAATACTGTTAATTTTGACGAGATATGTATTCCATCATCAGTTTCTTTTCACTTGGCACAGCATAGTTTCATGAGAGAATTGAGCCTAGCAAGGATAAATTCTAGCTCAGGTTTATCAGGCTAATTCAAAGGATTTTGATGTGACCCGGAAATATGTGGATTGTTTGACTGCACCTACCATGGGGAAGGTCTTGGTCCATGAGTTCGTCTATGGTTTCGACTTTTAAGATAGATTGGAAATGATTTTTGATAATTTTCTTTTTTATTTGATTGTAGATTTTGGTGAACTCATTGTTTGTGACCTATAATTTGCAAAGGCATGAATTGTTGCTCTAATTGGGGTATGTTGAAGTTAAATGCTCTGTGCAGATTAAAAATGCGTGACATTACATTCTGACAAACGGTGAAAAAGAAAGTTACATTTCAAATTCCTTGTCTCTAGCTACACAATAGATAGTAATTAGTTTCATGGTTGTTAGGATGAAATGTAGGTTCCTTTTGACATTAATTTTTTCTTGGGGTCAAGAGACTTTGCTTCAATAAGATTGTATATAATTAATATCTAATTGATCTCATAGGCATGGTGACTAGTAAAGTCAATTAGAATCGGCAATCTTTTGGCATGTGTTTCATTTTGTTTTATATCGGTTCTGTTTAGTTTCTAGTCAGTGTTTAAGTTGTCCACGCTGTGACACAAATGACAATACGTTCTTTAATCATTTTATTGGTTTGCAATTCATATTCTCTTTTCCCGATTGAGTTCTCTAGGTAATCTCTTTTATCCCCACTTTTCTTA
Source organism: Eucalyptus sideroxylon (assembly GCA_014182405.2). Classification (NCBI taxonomy): domain Eukaryota; kingdom Viridiplantae; phylum Streptophyta; class Magnoliopsida; order Myrtales; family Myrtaceae; genus Eucalyptus; species Eucalyptus sideroxylon. The sequence goes on along the minus strand of CM024552.2, from coordinate 52,418,722 downwards.
ACTAGTTCATCTATAATTATAGGCACCAGGACTACCGAGTACTTGAATGTGAGTATGCAAAAGAGGTTTGAACTTTTTTGGCCCCTCCTCTGCTGATGCAGACAAAATGTGAGGATAAAACAAATTGCTTTTGCTAGAAAGAGCTTTACCAAATTTAAGAATCACAATAACCTTGGCAACCAAGGTTTGGGATGAGTAGCTCATGCCATTTCCAAAGGATGCAAATCTCTACTAAGTTTGAACCATGTCGTCTTTCTGGCTTATCAAGCAAAAAAACAATAGACTCTACAATGGAGGTTGGGGCCAAGCTACGATTAGTTGGGGAGGCGACGTGCTAGAGGCATATCTGAGCGCAGAACCTTAAATTCCCTAAATAATTGAAAAGACGAGAGAGAAATTTGTAAGCGGGAGTTTGGGCATTTATTGTCTTGTCCTTTTTCTGCCAGTCGAGTAGAGAAAAGAGAAAAAAAAAAACAAGCACACTTTTTAGACTTTTCAATTTTGCAGCCGGTCCAAGTCCAAGGCCACGTGTTGACCTTTCAATGGAGCTACTTCAGCTCATGCACACCACGTAGGACACTGACCTAGTGGTTAGCAACCACTTTATATTTTCGAGAAAATATTGCATATCCTAATAGCTCTATGTCATTTTTACTCTAAACCACTCAGCATGTGACACCTGTCACCGGGCAGGTCCACGTCGTCTCAGGTTAAAGCCGCGCCTCTCTCCACTTTAACTTCTCTTTCCTCTGTCTCTCTCTTTGAAAGGCCTAGCCCACCACTGTAGCTGCTCTGACTTGGCGTCCTCTCTCCTCTGTTGCAAACCCTCTCTATCTTCTCTCTCCCCTCTCCCCGATAAACTCCGTTTTGTTACGGAGTGAAAAATTTTCCCTTCATTCAAAATGGTTCCGCGCTCTCTCTCCCCCCACTCTCTCTCTCCTTCGTGAAGTGCTGAATCTGCTAGTGAACCATGACGCCGACGCGCCTCCGTTGGTTGCCTCCGCCATTGCCTCTCGAGCCACCGTGTTGAGGCAATCTGCCAGCAAACCACGACGTCGATGCACCTCCACCTCTGCAATCACCTCCCGAGCCGCCGCACCTCAACGCTGAATCAATCTGCTCTCTCTCCCCTTCACAAAGCACTAAATCGGCTAGAGAATGCCGATGTCGATGCCGACGCCTCTGCCTCCACCATCGCCTCCCCGACCCGCCGTCGCGTTTTTCCCTCATCCTTGCGACCTCCGCACTATTCTCTCTTTCTTTTCTCCACAAAGCGCCCCTGCTTGTGAACGCCAACGCCACCGACGTCATCGACGCCGTTGCCTCCTGAGCCCTGCCATCACCTGTCAAAGTCCCATTGGCAGCTCAGCTACATCCTTTGCGTCTCAAAGGTTAGGGTTTTCTACGGATTCCGCTCAGTAGAGTTTTAACTTCTGTTATAATGTGCTTATCTGTTTATTGAAGTGAAATGCAGATGAACTTTTTTTACCAAAAAAAAAAAAAAAAAAAACGTAGATGAACTTCATTTCATAGATGAAGAACCCCTTGCTGCCAGGTTTTTATGGCTATATGTGAGTCAATGGAGCAGGTCTTCCAAGCTCTATAATCTCATTGTCATTGTAAAAAAAGTTCATAAAATTGCTAGGTTTGCGTTAAACTGTGTTGATCTAGAGTATTGGCCGAGAAAGATGCACGATTCTTTGAAAGTATCAAATGAACTATGATAAGTGTAGATCGCATATCAAGTCTATTTACAGAGCATATTTTGATCCAATTAGGTAGCTTGATCTAGCTCTATGTCGTCCAGTCTGAGAGATTCTTTTTATCAAAGTTTGCCACCTAGTATAAAGTCATCTTTGTACTCTAGAATTCATTCTTTTCATGTCAAAGAAAATGTATTATCTCATAATCATTCTTTTTTTGTTCAAGAAACTGAATGCATTCTACTTTCTATTGATCCAAAATACTACATTCGAAGTCTATTTCTCAAGCTTCTTCAGTTGAGCAGGTAATGCTTTGAGAAAAGTCCATATAGCTTGTCTCTGTGTAGCTCTCTATTGCAGACATCAAAGTTGAGATGGAGCAGGTAATACCAATAAAAAAACAAAATAACTTAGAGTTATGCAGGCATCTTCTAGGAATTCCCCTAGCAGAACCTTCTAAATGGTTTCCACAATGCTTTGCTGCTATTTAAATGGACATAACTATCTATTAGGGAATGTTAGTGATAACTCTATAAAAATAGAGTTATTTTACCCATTTTAGGCAACAATTAATGCATTATCTATGAGAAAATATTTGGATTTCTTTCTGATTATTTAAATTTTCCTTGTTTATGCAGAATAATGAGATATGGAGAAGATAAGGTAAAGAATGGCAATTATTAGGAATTCAAATAAAAGCAAAGAAGTGGAAGATGGATATCAAATCGGAAATTCTTGATTTTATTCCCTGATGTTATCTGCAAGTATTGAGAGATAGATATTTTAGATTTCCTATAAATAGGAAGAGAGAGCAGCTAGGGTTTTTTTTAGTTAGATCGTTTTTCATTCTTCTAAGAGTTTTTTTTTTCAAGTATTTTGAAAAGAAGACAAAAGTGGTGACAGAATTCTTGTCCTTTGATTCAAGATGCTAGGTTTGATCTATATTTTTATTTTTATTTATTATTCTATTATGTTCTAATTTTCTTTTGTTAGTGCTACGATGTAAGCCTAAGCATGATGATATGAATTTCATGATTTTTATGTTTTACAATTGATTTCATTCATGTGAGTTATATATTATTGCGTTTACTGCTTTTGAGTAATCGGCCACCACTTGAATGATCGATGTACATGTTTGAGGCGAGAGGTGATAATATGCAATTGCTCATTATAATATATAACCATGAATTAAACGTGAATAGAAATATACCGCGTTATTTGTGTAGCTTTCGGTGATAAGGTGATCCAAAAGACTCATTGTAAACTGAGAATATTCATAGTTTTTAATGTACTCATGTTTATTTTAATTCACATAGAGATATAGTGGATTAATAAGCTGAGTAGGTTTGTTATACCTAGAGATAGGATAGTAAATAGATTAGGAAATTCCGCCATCACATGTTTGATATCGTTCTTGTATTCACAACAATCTGAAATTAATATCTAGTGATTATGGTGAAATCGGATGCTCTAACATATTTATCTTATTGATTTTACTGCATTTAGTCTTCAAGTTTTGTTTTTAATTTATTTTAAATTATATTTTGATTTGTTAGTTAAATTTTAGAATTAATCTATTTTAGTATTTAATTAGTTTATTAATCATCCATCTCCGTAGGACGATACTTTTTCTCATCATTATATTACTTGTTCGATACGTGCACTTGCGTTTAGAATTTTACGAACAAGTTTTTGGCGCCGTTGCCGAGGATCGTTTGTTTAATACTAATTAATATTGATACCAGATAATTCTAAATTTAATCTAGCTTTCGTTTTGTTTTATTTTTCAGGGTGTACATCAGTTTATGACACGTAGCCAACAAGGGGAACTTGTTGAGCTTGATCCAGAAATCGAGCGTACATTCAAAAGACGACTAAGAGAACAGAAAAATCATGCTAAGATGGCAGACGGTGAGAATGAAAATCCACGTAGACTCTTAAGAGATTATGCTGGGCCAGCAGTTCAAGGCACCACATCAAGTATCAGAAGACCTGCAATTCAAGCAAACAACTTTGAGATTAAGCCGTCACTTATTCAGATGCTTCAACAATCGGTGCAATTCAGTGGGCTACCAAGCGATGATCCAAATGCTCACATCGATGCTTTTCTTGAAATCTGTGACACCGTTAAATATAATGGAGTTACAGATGATGCTATTAGATTGAGATTATTTCCATTCTCTCTTAGAGAGAAAGCTAAAAGTTGGCTTTCTTCTCTTCCTGCAGGATCAATTACTACATGGAATGATATGGCTCAAAAATTTTTTGGTAAGTTCTTTCCACCTGCAAAGTCTGCAAAGATGCATAACGATATTACTAATTTTATGCAGATGGATAATGAATCATTATATGAAGCATGGGAAAGATTCAAAGAATTTCTTAGGAGATGCCCACATCACGGACTACCCGTAGGGATGCAGGTACAAACTTTTTATAATGGCTCTAGTGCAAATCTTCGTTCTATGATTGATGCAGCTGCAGGGGGACTTTAAATAATAAAATACCAGAAGAAGCCTACAATTTATTAGAAGAGATGGCGTCCAATAGTTATTAGTGGCCTACTGAGAGATTACCAATGCGAAAAGTTAGTAGAGTTCATGAAGTTGATGCTTTTACTGCAATTGCTGCACAATTTGAAACACTCAACAAAGAGCTAGATAATATGAGTGTTTCAGTCATGAAAATTCACAATTTGACATGTGATTTTTGTGGTGGAGGACATATTAGCACAGAGTGTCAGGTAAGTAATACTTTCAAACAACCTAGTGAAAATTCTAACTTTGTTGGGAATTTTAACAGGTCGCAGAATAATCCCTACTCCAACACATACAATCCGGGATGGCGCAATCATCCAAATTTTTCATGGAACAATTAGAATGTGACGAGACCACCGGGATTCAAACAATTAGAAGAGACAAAGTCAAATTTGGAAGACATAGTTACCAAACTTGCTAACACAACTCATAACTTCATCAAAAGCACGGATGTGAGATTTCAAAACCAAGAGGCTTCAATCAAAAATCTGGAGATGCAAGTGGGTCAGTTAGCAAGCATGATGTCAGGAAGGCAACAGGGTTCTTTGCCAAGCAACACAGAGAAAAATCCAATTGAAAACGTAAAGACTATTACCCTGAGAAGTGGTAAACAAGTAGGAGAAGAAGAGATTTCCAAAGACAAAGAAGAGGTGATCAATAAACAATCAAAGGAGACAAGTAAGAGTAAACTTTTTCCAAATAATCCCAAGCCATATGTGCCGCCAATTCCATTCCCTCAGCGACTCCAAAGAAGCACAAAATAGATAAGCAATTTTCTAAATTTCTTGAAGTATTTAAAAAATTGCACATTAACATTCCTTTTGGAGATGCTTTAGCGCAAATGCCTAGTTATGCAAAAAATTTTAAGGAGATTTTGGCAAACAAAAGGAAACTGGAGGATTATGAAACTGTGAAGTTAAATGAGGAGTGTTCAGCCATCCTACAAAACAAATTGCCTCCGAAATTAAAAGATCCAGGGAGTTTTACTATTCCTTGCACTATTGGGGATTCTTACTTTGAAAAAGCATTATGTGATTTAGGTGCAAGTATTAATCTGATGCCTTATTCTGTTTTCAAGAAATTAGGATTGGGCGAGGTAAAAGCAACCACAAAGTGTCACTTCAACCGGCTGATCGATCAATTAAATATCCGAGAGGTATTGTGGAAGATGTTTTGGTAAAAGTTGACAAATTTATCTTTCCTGTAGATTTCATAGTTCTTGACATGGAGGGAGATTTTGAGGTACCACTTATCTTAGGTCGACCTTTTCTAGCAACAGGAAGAGCTCTTATTGATGTACAACAGGGGAAGTTGATCCTTAAAGTTCAAGATGATCTTGTTTCATTTAATGTTTTTAAAGCAATGAAATATCCATCTGATGATAATTCTTGTTTTAGAGTTGAGACAATTGACAAGTTGGTGAATAAGGTTTTTCAGGATAATATTTTTGAAGACCCACTTGAAGCATGTCTGATTCAACTAAGGGACAAAGATATTCAGAATGAGGAGATAAAGGAGTATGCAAATTTCATGGAGGCAATTCCACCATATTCAAGGCAAAATGCAATTAAATTTGAAGAGTTGAGACAACACATTACAAAGTCTAAACTATCAATTGAAGAGCCTCCAATTCTTGAACTCAAACCATTACCTTCTCATTTGAAATATGCTTATTTAGATGGAGTTTCTTCTTTACCGATAATTATATCTTCTTCTTTGACAGATTTGATGGAGGAGAAATTGCTCAGAGTATTAAGAGAGCATAAATGTGCAAATGGATGGAAAATAGCTAATATCAAGGGAATTAGTCCTTCAATTTGCATGCACAAAATTTTGATGGAAGAGCAATATAAACCCACTATCCAACCTCAGAGGCGTTTGAACTTGAAGATGCAAGAAGTAGTGAAAGCTGAGGTAATTAAGCTACTTGATGCATGTATCATCTATCCTATCTCTGATAGTTCTTGGGTAAGTCTTGTACAAGTTGTGCCAAAGAAAAGTGGTATGACTGTTTAGAAAAACGACAATAATGAATTGATTCCAACTAGAACAATTACTGGGTGGCGTGTGTGTATGGATTACAGAAAATTAAATGATGCCACTAGAAAAGATCACTTTCCTTTACCATTTATTGATAAGATGTTAGAAAGACTTGCAGGGCATGAATTTTATTACTTTTTGGATGGATATTTAGGGTATAATCAGATTCCTATTGCACCAGAAGATCAAGAGAAAACTACTTTCACTTGTCCCTATGGTACTTTTGCTTTTAAAAGAATGCCCTTTGGTCTTTGTAATGCACCAGCTACTTTTCAAAGATGCATGATGGCTATTTTCTCTGATATGGTTGAAAAATATATTGAGATTTTCATGGATGATTTTTCCGTTTTTGGCCTATCATTTGATTCTTGTTTAAATAATTTGGCTTTGGTCTTACAAAGATGTGAGGAGACTAACATTGCTTTGAATTGGGAGAAGTGTCACTTTATGGTGTAGGAAGGAATAGTGCTTGGGCATAAAATTTCTCGAAACGAAATAGAAGTCGATCGAGCCAAAGTGGAGGTCATTGCAAAATTACCTCTGCCAACATCCGTGGAACTTGTCGAGGATTTTTGGGGCATGCAGGATTTTACAGGCGATTTATAAAAGATTTTTCAAAAATTGCTAAACCTCTTTCTAATCTTTTGGAAAAAGATGCTCCTTTTAATTTTTCCGTTGAATGCATGCAGACTTTTAACACTTTAAAGGAGAAGTTAATATCAGCACCAATTATGACCGCACCAAATTGGGATTTACCTTTTGAGCTGATGTGTGATGCTAGCAATTCTGCAGTAGGAGCTATTTTGGGACAAAGGAAGAATAAAATTTTTCAAACCATATACTATGCCAATCGAACCTTGTCAGGTGCACAATTGAATTATTCAACAACAGAAAATGAACTTTTGGCGGTAGTATTTGCTTTTGATAAATTTCGTTCTTATTTAATTGGCTCAAAAGTTATAGTTTATTCTGACCACTCTGCTCTTAAGTATCGCTTGAAAAAAAGAATCAAAACCCAGGTTGATTAGGTGGATTCTATTGCTGCAAGAATTTGATTTGGAAATCAAAGATAAGAAGGGGACTGAAAATCTAATTGCAGATCACTTATCAAGAATTCCAAATTCAAAGGAAGAGGTAAGACCAATTTTGGAAGAGTTCCCTGATGAGAACATTTTTTCCATCAAGTCGATTCCTTGGTATGCTGACTTTGTAAATTATTTGGTAAGTAATGTTCTTCCTCCTGAATTATCATATCAACAGAAGAAAAAATTCTTTTCTGATGTTAAAAATTATTGTTAGGAAGAACCTTTCTTGTTTAAAGTATGTACAGATCAGGTCATAAGGAGATGTGTTCCAGATGAAGAGAAGGCAAACATTCTACATCATTGTCATGATGGAGAGACAGGTGGTCATTTTGGTGCCACAAAAACTGCAGCTAAGATTTTACAATCTGGATTTTATTGGCCTACACTTTTAAAGATGCATACTCCTATGTAGCTTCATGTGATAGGTGTCAAAGAACTGGAAATATTTCAAGAAAAAAATGAGATGCCTTTAAACAACATTATTGTGTGTGAATTATTTGATGTTTAGGGTATTGATTTCATGGGACCCTTTACACCTTCTTATGGAAATTTATACATTTTAGTGGCTGTGGAGTATGTGTCTAAGTGGGTAGAAGCTGTAGCATTACCGACAAATAATGCTAAAGTGTGGTGAAATTTTTGAAGAAAAATATTTTTACCTGATTCGGCACTCCTAAGGCAATCATAAGTGATAGGGGGACACATTTTTACAACAAGCAATTTGAAGTACTTTTGAGTAAGTATGGAGTCACACATAAGGTTGCAACCCTTTATCATCCTCAGACTAGTGGTCAAGTAGAGATTTCAAATAGGGAAATCAAGAGAATTTTAGAAAAAAACAGTGAATGCCTTTAGGAAAGATTGGTCAATAAAACTTGATGATGCACTTTTGGCCTATAGGACAGCGTTCAAAACTCCAATTGGGATGTCTCCTTTTAGGCTAGTGTTTGGAAATGCTTGTCACTTACCAGTGGAATTAGAGCATAAAGCATATTGGGCATTGAAATTTCTGAATTTTAATATGCAGTCTGCAGGTGAAGAAAGATTATTACAACTGAATGAATTGGAGGAATTTCGCAATGAGGCCTATAAAAATTCTAAGTTGTACAAGGAGCGTACAAAAAGATGGCATGACAAACACATATTCAGAGGAGAGTTTAAAATTGGTCAAAAAGTCTTACTTTATAACTCTTGTCTTAAACTTTTTCCAGGAAAGTTGCGATCTAGATGGTCTGGTCCTTTTACAGTTACACAGGTATTCCCATATGGAACAGTTGAAGTTGCGCATGACACTAAGGGCATATTCAAAGTGAACGGTTAACGTTTGAAGCCCTACTTTGAAGGTGGTTACAACAAGCAGAAGACCACCATTGAACTTCATCCTCCGAATAGCGACATCTCGAGATAGTTTGGCTGAAAACTATAAAGCAAGCGCTTCTTGGGAGGCAACCCAAGCATTTTAATTATGTTTTTATTTATTTTTAAGTTTACGTTTTGCAAAAAAAAAAAAAAAAAAAAAAGGATTAACTTTTCTCTATTTTATCCAGGTTAATTTTTAGGGAGCACCTTTCAAGAGTTTAATCATCAAGGTCATCTATGGACTTATCCTACAACCAGGGGAGTTTTCTTCTTCCTAATTCTATTTTTCGCATTGAGGACATTGCTTCATTCAAGTTTTTTTTTTTTTTGGGGGGGAAGACAAATTTTTGGATAATTTTTTTTTATCATGATTGCTTTCCTGGTTGCAAATTTTTATGATTCTTAGGAAAATTTAAATTTTATTTAAACTTGCAATTGATGTGTGAGTTAATCTTAATTCTGATTATGTTGATCCACTTATTGAGCACTAAAGTCCTTACTTTTTGAATTATGTGTAAATCTAGAGAACATTCATGTGAAATATGTGATTTTTTTAAATTTCACCCAAATCTTAGAATTTGTTTGAATTTCTCTTGAGGCGAAATCCTAAGCTAAATCTAATTGAGAAAATGATACAGGTAGTTTTTGGATCGATTGAGCTTTTCAAGCCAACCTTATTTATTTATCCCTAGTCACCCCGTTGAGCCTTAATTATTACCCAATTTTTCAGTGGCACCCATATATGTTTAGCCTAGCTGTGATCAAATTATATCCTTATCCCATGCTCTATCAACACGTTGATTTTCTTTTGGGATAAAAAAAAAAAATTATTTGAGCTTGATAGAAATTTGGGAGGAATGATTGAGTAAAAAGAAGAAAAAAAAAAGTGATTACAGTGGTTGTTTGGGGTGTATTGTCAAAAAAAAAAAAATTGCTTTTATGATTCCCTATCCAACTTTCAATTGAGTGAGCCTTTTGGATACTCAATGGGTTGGAAATTTTTATGTTAAATTTGGAGGGACTTTGGGAGAAACTCCACCATAAAGCAATTCAAAAAAAAAAAAAAAAAAAGAGAGAGAGAAGAGAAAATGAAAGAAAAAAAAAAAGAATGATGATATATGGCGGCAGAAAAATTATCTTGAAGGAGTGAAATTGGACAGTGACATTGGCTCTAATTAAATCCTCGAAATCAACGTGTTGATGGGTGATTTGAGCTTAAAATTCCCGTTATCTCACCTTTAGCCCAGCCTTTCATTACAACCCGAGAAAAGTCCTATTGATTTTTGATTGGATAATTAGCTTACATTAGTGGAGAGAGGAATGAAAAACAAACCTATGAGATTTGGTCATAATTATTGAGAATTTTTGAGAGCTTGCATGTTAATGTGAACTTATTTGGATTGCATATAATTCGAAAAAGATGAGGACTTTCACACACACACTTGGATCATATAGTTAGAATTGGTCTTAACTTATAAATCGATTTCAATGTTTGGATGAAATTTGTGTTTTTCTTTGAATTGTGAATTTGAGCAATTATGGAAAGATGTCATGGAGAAGGTTGTTAGGTTGAGTATGTGTTATGTCTTGATTTTGCTCGAGGACTAGCAAAATGTTAAGTTTGGGGGTTTGATAACTCTATAAAAATAGAGTTATTTTACCTATTTTAGGCAACAATTAATGCATTATCTATGAGAAAATATTTGGATTTCCTTCTGATTATTTAAATTTTCCTTGTTTATGCAGAATAATGAGATATGGAGAAGATAAGTAAAATAATGGCAATTATCAGGAATTCAAATAAAAGCAATAGTGGAAGATGGATATCAAATTAGGAAATTCTTGATTTTGTTCCCTGATGTTATCTGCAAACATTGAGAGATAGATATTTTAGATTTCCTATAAATAGGAAGAGAGAGTAGCTAGGGTTTTTTGGGGGGAGTTAGATCGTTTTTCATTCTTCTGAGAGTTTTTTTTAGTATTTTGAAGAGAAGACAAAAGTAGTGACAGAATTCTTGTCCTTTGATTCAAGATGCTGGGTTTGATCTATATTTTTATTTTTATTTTTTATTCTATTATGTTCTAATTTTCTTTTGTTAGGCTACGATGTAGCCTAACCATGATGATATGAATTTCATGATTTTTATGTTTTACAATTGATTTTATTCATGTGAGTTATATATTATTGCGTTTATCGCTTTTGAGTGACCGACCACCACTTGAATGATCGATGTGCATGTTTGAGACTCGAGAGGTGATAATATGCAATTGTTCATTATAATATATAACCATGAATTAAACGTGGATAGAAATATACCTCGTTATTTGTGTAACTTTCGGTGATAAGGTGATCCAAAAGACTCATTATAAACCGGGAATATTCATAGTTTTTAATGCACTCATGTTTATTTTAATTCACATAGAGATATAGTGGATTAATAAGCTGAGTAGGTTTGCTATACCTAGAGATAGGATAGTAAATAGATTAAGAAATTCCGCCATCACATGTTTGATATCGTTCTTGTATTTACAACAACCTGAAATTCATATCTAGTGGTTATGGTGAAATCGGATGCTCTAACATATTTATCTAATTGATTTTACTGCATTTAGTCTTCTAGTTTTGTTTTTAATTTATTTTTAATTATATTTTGATTTGTTAGATAAATTTTAGAATTAATCTATTTTAGTATTTAATTAGTTTATTAATCATCGATCTCCGTGGGACGATACTTTTTTCTCATCATTATATTATTTGTTCGATATGTGCACTTGCATTTAGAATTTTACGAACAGTTAGTCAACTCACTAGAACTCTATTACAATCATTTTCTTTTGTGATATGCATTTTTTTGGTGTTCTAATTTTCTTTAACTTAGCTCGAGCTCGCCTAATTTTTCGGGTGCACCATTTATTCTAGGGATAATTTTCTAATTTACTAAACCTACATCTCTTATTTACTAAACCTATATGCTCATGCAAAATTTTGATTTTTTTGATTTTCCGATTTTTTTTTTTTAGTTTTTTTTAAAGATAAGTAATTATTAAATAAATATTAAATCTAAACTATCAACAAAATAAAGGATTAAAATAATCGAAAAAATAACATGTTATCACATAGGTCAAATTAATGATTATCCTAACCTTAATTATAATGACAAAGGGATCAAAATAATTCAAAATTTGATCCAAAGTCTTATGGATCAAATTAATAATTATAATGATTTAAAATTCTACCAAAAAGCCCAAAAATTAATATAATTAAAAAAATAATCCGATGTCTCTCGGATTAAATTAATAATTACAATAATTTCGGACAAAATCGTAGTGGATAATGCCTACAAAATGCACAAATATTAACATTGACAAACCATATTCTAACTTAAACAATAATAACAAAATTTAAAATGAATAAATAAATGACAATAAAATTAAAAAAAAATGAAAAATAAACTACCTAATGGAGGAGAGCAGCAGCGTTGACACGGGTGCAGGACAACCAATAGAGCTGGGCATGGGATTCGGGCAGCAAGTTGGTCAGCACCGGGCGGAGGGTGGCGCAGCGTCGGCAACTAGCGAGTAGCAACTGGATTGTGGGTCGTTGCGATGGTAGTGAGCAGTGACGTCGGGGTGAGCTTGCGGGTGGAACTGTAGCGGGCAAGATTGTCGGGGAACAGAGACGCGGAGGTGCTGCTGTGGGTTCACCGGAAGGAAGTGAGGCGGACATAGCGACGATCGGAGCAAGGAGAGCGGCAGAGGTGGCGCGAGTTGCTGCAGACGTTGGCTGGGCGGCACTCAGGCAGAGGGCAGCGCAATCGGAGGGTTGTTAGGCGTCGGAGGGCAGCACAGCGACCTGCAAAGGGAATAGAGGAAATGGTGAAAATTCCACACCCCCCCCCCCCAGCTTTGTCTAGTTCAACACTGGATGAGCAACCCGCAAAAGGGTCAGTGGCCCTCTACGAACACATTCATCTCAAACGATGGTCAAGCCAGCTCAAAATGTCATGCCATGCATCTTAGATTATTACCGTTACCAAGACGAAGCAGCACTTTTATTGGCCAATAGATGGGTAAGAAAGAAATTCGACAGGATTCATTGATAAGCTATTATGAACTCGTTCAGAAGCATGTCGCTGCGAAGCATGCAGTTTGCAGAATCTCTTCTTAGAAGCAAGGTGGAATTTTTTAAGTCATAAACCATATGTACAGGAAGAACCTTTCCCTCAATGAGATTACTATGATTCTGCTTCGAGAAATGTATAAAACAATGATTCGCTCCCAAAATATAAAAAGAAAAGAAAAGAAGAGACTGGAATACTTGCCATGATTTTACTTTCTAAGCAGGCTAATTCCACCAAGATCATACACGAGGTGATTGTGTCTAAAGTTCGCTGGAGCGACGACCTTTCCAAAACCCACAAGTACTTATCTTGATAGCTATTTGGCATTATGCAGCTCGGTCCTTGTCACACCACCTAATCCATGCTAGCAAAAAAATCCGCAATACTGAGAGTTATAGCTTTGCAATAGCAGATGTAGGCAAGTTCAATCTGGGGAGCAGCAACTGACACTATCATAATTTTTAAATGAGGAGTTGCTATTGACCTATTGTGATCGGCTTTGAGTGTATAACTTACTTGCAAATAGAGAATCTAGGGTTATGGACTTGTTATGTTAATTAATCAAATAGTGAATTTTTTATATGTAATCTTGTTCAGTTACCAACTGACATATTCGAGCATTTTTTTTGCTAATCAAGAGTCTTAAGGTTCCATTCCTAACCAATTTAAGGGAAACGATAATCAATGTATTGAAAGTGTTCAATCAAATGATGATCAAAATGGAAATGCGCAATAGCGACCTAAAACCTATCAAAATTCTATTATTGAACCCTTATAGCCTTTTCAATTTTTGGGTTCACGTTTTGACCAAAGATTTTCACATTTCTCTTAAGAACGTGTATAAAATAACTAATCCATTTGAACTAATTTAAAATTGATTTTAAACTAGAATTGACACAAAGATCTAGAAAAACTACTCACAATCTAATTAAAAACAGCTTCCAATTTTTTTTAAAAAAAATTCGGAATTTTTTTAATTTTCAAAAATAATTTTTTAATAAAAATAGGGACTTAGGCTGGGCCTTTGAGCCCAGTCCGATGATGGGCAGAACTAGGACTGGGCTCAACAGTAATCGAGCCCCATTAGGCCACAGCAGGACCAAGCCCAGGCCCATTTCAGCTAGAACTACCAAACCCAAGTCTAGAAATAAACCACAACTAAGTCCCAGCCCACCCTCATTAAGAAGAGAGCCCAACATTTCTGAACCCACTTAAACGTAGCGGCACTAGACCATTACACCCATATTAAGCCCACAACAACAAAAAAATTCAAGCCCAAATCTTATTAGATGAATCGAGTCAAGAATCGGTCGCCAACGGCACGGCACGAAGACACACCGAAAATGACGAAACAAGGACATATGAAAATAGCTACCAAAGGCATTTAGCAAACGCTAAACACCTTAGTAATCAAGATAAAATTCAAGTTTGATGCCTGCTTAGAACAAAATAAAATTAGATATAAGTCGGATATATGTTGGATAAAATTATCCCATAAAAGAAGTTGGATAAAGATGAATAAGAAAATTAATATTTATAATATGAAAATTATCATTCTCAAACAAAAAACTTATTAAATTAACTAAATTGAAATTATATTTCAATATAAATAATATATGAATTCTAATATAAGAAATTCAAGATAACAAAAATAAAAATTTATTTTTTAATTTAATCTTTTTTTTAATATTTTCAACTTTAAATCTAACTTATAATATGAATTCAATATAATTATATTTACATATCACATATTTTAGGTAATTTTGTATTTTAGGTAATTAGTATAGTTTATTATTTAATAAAATTTATTATCAAATGATGGAAGGGAAAAATATAAAAATAAATAATTAAAAAAGTAGAACAATAAAATAAAATTAGCAAATAAAAATAAATTAGGCAATAACATTGCAACAGATATTTACCATATTTATTTATAAATTTTTAGGTTCATTGATATTTTAGATATAATGTAAATATATCTAACTTATTTATTGCGATTCACCAAATAATAGATAGGACATAATAAAATCCCTAGATTTTATATCATATTCTATTTAGTTCTATCTTTGCTAGAAATTCGGATAATTAAATGTAATCCCAGAATGGATGAAGAACCCAGGACTATCATGCAAATCTTAGTTAGGCATTTATGCAAGCAGTTGGAGTGTGCGAGGCAACATGGGCCGAAGCTCACTCCATGCCGATAGCCTTGACACATGGCATGTAAAAATACTAGAACAAAATGCAAGGGCAACATGGGCCGAAGTTCGCACGAGCCAAATGGCCATGTGCATCGGCCCAGCATCGCCTAAGAATGGGGACTCACAGTAAAGAGAAAAACAAGGGCCATTGCAGTAATGGTCCTTAGGGGGGTGTAAATAGTTTGGCTCGATTCGGTTTTTGGAAAATCAAACAGAGCCAAATCGATAAGGAAGTTTATTGAACAAAATCGAATCTGATTTGAACCGAAACCGAATCGAATCGAAAATCCTAGTTTGGCCCAATTCAATTTTTTGGTTTTTACTTTTGTATTTGTTTTTTTTCCCTACATACACCCTTTTCTATAAATCCTTTTACTTGTTGAAAAGAATAGATTTTAAATTATTTTATGTACTTTTTTTTTTCCATTTCTTTCTTTCTTCTTCTTTTTCTTCATTGGCCAGTTGTTAGCCACGGTGTTGACCGGCGACCGGCCAACAAAGGAGAAGAAGAAAAAGAAAAAAGAAATAAAAGCAATGGTTTTTTTTTAAATAAAAAATAAAAAATAAAAAATAAAAGAAAATTTTATATTTCATCGGTTTGGTTTGTTAACCGAACCAATAAAAATTCAACCGGTTAAAAAGTTTCAGTTTTTAATGAGAACCGAGTCGAATAATAGCTAAACTGAAAAAAAAAAAAAAATTTTGACATAGTAGCCCTACCCAACTTAGTGGTGACAAATGGAGGGCGAGCTCCACAAATCGGACGATTTATAGTCTCCTCGCACTCCTTCAAGCTAGAAGGAGTCGACCTACCGTGGCTTCAGCGAGGGAAGAGGGGCACGACAGCGTGTCGTCAGCCACGGTTTGGGTGCGGTGGCCGACGGAGTATTTCCCTCACTCTCTACCATTGCTCTGGGTCCTTCTCAGAGGTCGCTCATTCTCAAATCTCTCTCCGCCCCCTTCTATCGCGCTCACTCTCTCGCTTTTAAGGATAGCTGGGAGGTGTGCATGGCTCTTGCCACCGCCAGCTGCTGTGGTTAGTTGATCCCCATCCCCTCAGATTGCGCTGCCAGCTTCTCTACTCCTCTCTGGTTTGCAGAGGTGTCGGAGCGACGCTGGATGAAAAGAGGTAGGAAAGGGGCTGGAACGGGGATAACCCAGCCGGAAAAGTAAGTGCGTAGGCTTAAAAAAAAAAAAAAAAGGCTCAGGGCAGATCGTCATAGCTTTGTTTTTTTTTTTTTTTTTTAAAATGATTTTTATATTAATTAATATTTTTTTCTTTTATAAATATTTTTAAATAAATTCTATTGCAATTAATGCAAATGCTCCTAACACCCATATGCTATGTAATTTAATGAAAATTATTTTTTTCTTAAAGGTTAAAAATTAATCTTTAATTTTCTATGTAATTAAATTCCAAAATAATAGGTAAAATTTAAGTATCAACTTGGGTCGTAATAGAGCATTGACATTGGTAGCAGTTGAGAAACTATACCCTTGGAAAGATTGGCTTTTTGAGGATAGTGCAAACCAATTCCAGTTGGAGATGCGCAAAATAGTGGTCATCTTATAGACCCTTCACTTGTTTTTGAGTCATCTTCTAGATTGGTGATGGTGTTAAGGGTTTTGCATATCAGATTCCCCATTGTGTAAACTATTCTGTGGTAATGCTACAAATGTTGTCTGTTGACGATTTTTGGACTCGTGTAAGAAATTACTCCTTTCTAAACCTGATATCATAGAGCAAGGCAACTTCACATAGAAACAATTCATACTGAAAAATCATTTGGGTTTAATCTGAATGACGTATTCTGAAGTGACTATTTGCATGGCTTTGTGAGAGTCCAATTATCTTTTATCTGAAATAGTTAGGTAATGATTGATGGATGAAATGAATGCCTTTAATAGTGTCATGCTCTAAAGCTTGTTTCACTAACATCAAGAGCATATTTGTCACTATAATAAAATGGTACGGTGAAAGTGGATCACCGTGTTAGGGGCCTCTCGAAGATTGAAAGTAGGGAAGTGGTTCTCCATTAAACTTTATAATAAAGGAAACAGCAGCGACATGTCGCATCACCCAATTCATCAATTTGCATGAAAACCCATCTTTAAAATACAAGCTCCCACTAAATTTGCCGTATGCCTTTTTCATGTCCAATTTAAATATAGCTTAAAAGTTATGCTTCCTATTTCTGATTTTGTATTGGTGTAGCACCTCTTGGACTATATTGGACTATAAGAATATTGTCATGGAGAAGTCGGCCAACAACAAAGGCACTTTGTTTTGGTAAAATTAGAACTCCAAGCCATTGCTTCAGCCTATTTGTTAAGATTTTTTAAATGATTTTATATGAGAAGTTACATAAACTATTGAGGCAATATTGCTCCAAGCTCTCAGGATGTGGGATTTTAGGAATGAGGGTGATTTGAGTTCTATTAATTTATGGGCTGAGCTTTCCTATTTTGAAAATTGCCTTATTTGTCTAATGATTGTTGGTTCTAAGACCTCCCAATTAGTATGATAGAACATCCCATTTGACCCTTCAGACCAGGAGCTTTAGTGGCTCCCAATTGGTGGCTGGCCGCATATATTTCTTGGATTGTCACCTCAGCCAAGAGGGCCTTATTCATATCCTTCCCTACCGAGGCGGGGCATTTATCAGTGATTGGCTCAAAAGTTTGAGGCCTTGCTAAAATATGCAACTCTTGAAAATGATTTATGGTCAGAAGTTTGAGTTATTCCTCATCCCATATCCATTCATCAGTTGGACTCTTAAGTGGTCCCTCTGAAGTTTCTATCACCGCTTGAGAGATCAATTCACCATACTAAAACTTTCGTGACACTGATTCATCATTCGGAAGATTTACCACTCTTTGTTTCATCACCTCCTTCCCGCCCCCATCTACAAATTGGCCTTCATGATCCTTCAAGCCCATTCTTTAAAAACAACAATTTAAGGAGAAAAATTCCTGAAAACATATCATGGGTTAGGTCAATTATGAGTTAGGTCCAAATTGGGTCAATTATGGATCGGTGAAATTGTATTACATGAAAATAGGTCAATTTGAGTCGAACTTTTTTCGACTTGATCAAAAGCCCAACTCATCCACTCATTTGATGGGCTAAAGGAAAAGCCACCAACCCTCCTTATTGTTCTTTTATTGGCTTAATGTTTCATTGTAGGAACCATCTGTGTCGTGCGCAATTTGATTTAATTTACTTTAACAGAGCGTAGTGCACGCCCTAGCCTACTGCGGGGGTTGAAATTAAGTAAAAAAGCATCTTCAGTGAAATATAGGCATAATGATAGGAGAATAGCCCTAGAGCACTCCAATATCTTTTGATTTGGCTGAGCATAGTGTCTTGGGGTTTTGGGTCATTTCTAAGAAATTCAAACACTATTCGATACTAGATTTTTCATGCAACGGATGAATCCTTTACGGTGTGAATTGTAGACACCATCATTCATGGGAAATATTTAGACCGAGGTGCATGTGCTGCCTTACCATGAACGTGGTAAGTGCGGCATTATGGTGGTAGTTGCCATCCTAGTAGCCACCATTGCACTCATTTGGGGCTTCATCTTTCTATGTTGGTGGAGATGTTGCTGTTAGTCTCTCACGGCAGCGCCGGTTGAGGCACCGGTTGAGGCGCTTGAGGAGGTTGAGCTCATAGACCTAGCTTTCAATCCAAGAGTGTCATCCCTAGAGTCTAGTTAGGTTATATGTGGTATAGTTTTAGTAAACTTAGTTGTCTTACAGAAATGGATGTGTAAAATAAGGATTATTCGATTTTTAGTAATATTAGTTTGTAAAACCCTTCCAAATGTACGAACTTATGCATCAAATCTTCTCCCATGTGATGTCTTGACCAATAAAAACACACCCTAATGACATTGTTTGTGAGTTTAACTCAACATTCTTATCCTCGTCAGTCGTCACCTAGATATCTTAGAGTCTAGTATGTGATAGGGCCTTTAGAGGCCTAAAGGGCTTCGCAAACTTGTTCCAAATGTAGGCCAAGGTATATGTTTCAAGCGTTGCCACTGGACAAGCATTAGCACTCAATTGGGAAAATTGTCTAAAAAATTTTAAACCTAGTTTCGTGTAACTAATTTAATCATAAACCTTTCAATTTCATCAAATTATTCATAAACATTTCGACAATATATCAATTTAGTTCTAAACTTTTTGAAGATTTGCCAATTTAGTCATAAATATATTATTTGGATATTTGGCCGGAATAATTATATTGGTATATCTTTAAAAAGCTTATGATTATATTAGCAACTTATCAAAATTTAGGACTATAATGACATAGTTAAAAGGTTTAGGATTGAATTGGTAAATCGTCAAAATGTTTATAGCTAAATGTCACAATTGAAAAGTCTAGGATTAAATTATTAGAACTGAATTGGCACAGTTAACAAGTTTAGGATTTTAAACAATTTTCCTGCACTCAATAGAGCCACTTGCTGAAGCCTGTAGGTAATCTCTCGTTGCTCTAAAACATCAGGTAATTGATCAAAACGCTGCAATCTAGGAAAGCAACCATTCTGAGCAGCATACTCACCCTACATATCAGTACAAAAATTACTCATCAGATTATCCACCACTTTCAAAAGACAGCCACTAAATAGAGAAACCAATCCTTGCATATTCTAAAACTCCTCCTTTTTTATTTTTATCTCATGGTTTTTTGAGTAGTCCTTTCCGGATTTTCCCAAAAATAAATGTAGGATTTCTTCAATATAACTCGCTCACATGTGCATCCTAACATTAGGCGATGCCCAAAAATAAATATTAAATTAATAAGCAAAGATGGAGAGTGATTGTTTTATTTATTTCTACTATCCTTGTTCCTAGATTTAGACCAAGCTTTTGATAAGCTTCGATTTTTACAATAAGAAGGATCTTTGGTGGATTAATGATTTCTAAAAATGAATTCATACTTTTAAGAATAATAGTCACAAAAAAAATACTAAACTTTGTCCACTGTAACACATTTATTTCAAATATTTTTTTGCGACACAAAAAAGGTCAAAACTACGCTTGAATGACACATTTATTCTAGATTGTTAAACTTTTTTCTATTACATCAAATTTCTGAGGTAAATATGCTAAACGGGTACAACTTTATGTTTTCTGGTGTCATGAGAAGAGATTTAGGGTAAATGTGGCACACTATACAAATTAAGAGTAAATGTGTCACGTTTGTACAAATTAGGGTTTTTGATATCACACAAATAGTTCAATATAAATATTTCATGGTAGATATAGTTTGGAGTTTTTAGTAACTTTTTACCTTACTTTAAATTTTAAATAATTTCATCCCAAATTATTTCCAATGTCCACATATTGCTAGTCCCGTATGATTAGAAGAAGGAAATTTTTGGTCGCCTGTTCGGACCCCGCACCTAGATGATACCTCACTTTAATAGGCAAAAAGCGGAAAAAGAAAAACAAAAAAAAGAAAGAAGAAAAATAAAAAATTGGTACACACAGTTTCATAAGGTGAGGGGGTGGGGGCATATGAGTAAATCGGAGAACGTTTTCCGGAAGTGTACGTGAAGATGACGTCACTTTTCTCATTCCGAGTTTCGTTCGATAAACTGTTCCTTGTCTCGTTCTTTCTCTTCTGCATGTCATCCAAAAGAGAGCTTTTGGGTTCTTCTTCGGATCATATCTCGACAGTTGATCTGAAGAAGTGGAATCCAAAGCTCTCTTCTCCATGGACATGATTCTTCTTTTCGTCGTAAGGGTTCACCGAAGCCTGCGTTAGAGAGTACATGACTTCGATGAGCTTTTGCCTTCATTGGCCGTCCAGATTCGCTCTCGTTCCATTCTTTGTTCATGGGTTCACGCTAAGGACCTCCAATGTTGTCGTCTCGAACCTGTCGTGCAATTTTTGTGGTTGGTCAATCACGCTACTTCCTTCTTCTTTGGGTTGAACTCCGTTAAAAATTTTGACACAGCAAGTGAGCCATTATCCTGACCAGCTCACTTTACTAATTTTTCCTCCCTTGCTTGTACTTCTGTGATGATCTTCACGCAGGCAAGAATGGAATGGAACCCGAGAGGAAACTTGAGCCGAGGAGCCATTCGATGGAGGAGAATGGCCGATGGTTTACATTCCTTTGTGTAATTCTGGTGTCCGTAGCTTCCATTGTTAAGGAGCTTATGAGTGATGATATACATGTAGGAATCTGGTGTTTTTTTGTTTTGTTTGATACTGGTTTTGTACTGGTGTTTGTGTTTCAGCGCTGTTAATGATCTCTTTTCTTTTCAGCTTTGACTATAGGCACATTATTTGGGTGAACTAGGTTATTTACCAATGGGAAGAAGGGGAGGGCGAAGGTTGGAGAGACAAAGGCACAATAACATTTGGAGCTTGGTTTGGAGTTATTACAGTAAATGACATTTTGACAGGGAAATCCAAATAAAATATATCCCTGGACTGTATTATTAAAGGAAGAGTTCAGTAATTGGCATCTTAATCATAGAAACAAGTTTTTCATTTTCTTTTTCTGTCTCATGTGCTTATGTGGGTTGGGAATTAGGTTATCTTATTCGCAATCAAAATGCAGCCTTTTCTTCTGTATCTGGCAACTACAGCAGTGATTGTTTGCATAATGGCCCTGCTGCTGCTTTCAAGATCTGCGCACCCAATCGTCTACTGTTTACCTTATGTATAATGGAGCCTTTTGTATAGTGCAAGCATTTAGCTGAATTCGTACCTTTACATGTCAAGGCAGATCTGCTTGTTCTATATAGAGGTGTTGCTCCCAAATTGGCAGAAGCTGCTCATGCTGAAGCTATTGATCAGGTGGCTTTTTATCATTTTGGTCCGTCTTTAATGTTATTAGCATCAAAGCCATTGTCTGTTATTTGCATTATTTATTCCTCACCTCTATTATTACTGCAACAGCTCCCATCGGGTTTTTGGCCATCCCTTTCTTCGATTGATGACCCAACACGGCCTTATCAGCATCATATGCATTGAGAACTTTTCACTTTTAAAGTTCTGTTACTATAATGCAGATTGAGGACGCACTAATCGAGGCTAATCTGACAGCTAGCAATTTATCTGCAGTTGCAGTTACTATTGGTCCTGGTTTAAGCCTTCGCCTTCATGGTAGTTCAAAATTTTGGTTTTTAATTCTCTTACTTCCACCCGATGAAGCAGAGTATCTGGTCCATATTTTGGATGATGTAGCCCATTGATATTTGTTAACAAGCAGCAAACGACAATACTGTCTGATCTGCCCGATCTTTGCTCTTTCTCTTTCCATGATTCTTGGGCTTCCATGAACTTTAAAATGTCCTGATTACATACTTAGAAACTTCAAAAGTGGGTCTCTGGCCAAAAGTGTCTGAAGTAGAGTGTGTTATGTGTTGGACTAGTTGGCTAAGTTTTGATTGTTGAATTGAAAGTCCCCTGGGTGAACAAGATGTTTTTTAAGAACGTGTGGTTTGCTGATGCAAACTAGCTTGAGCCTGTGCTTTTGATGGTTAAAGTTACGCATTCATGCTTTGCTTTTCTTACATACACCTGTCTGCGAACATAAATAGCAGCAGCTATATAAACTGAGCTGAGAAGCTTTGGTTTTATTATTTTGATGGATTGCCCGGAAGTATTTCGTACTTCGAGTAGGTTTTTGACCAAGGATATTTTATTCTCTCCCTGAAATCTGCATTATGCAGCCCTGTTCATGGCATCATATTATGTGGTATATAGCTACATGCTCTTTTCCTTTTGTTCTTTCTGTGGTGTAGTTGGTGTGCGAAAGGCTTGAAATATTGCCGGGCTATTTAGCAAGCCTATTGTTGGCGTCCACCACATGGAGACCCCTGCTTCTGTTGCAAGGTGAGAAAAGAAGACGTAACTGTCCATACTAAGGAATTTTGCGTACTTGGCAGGAACATGCATATTAGACATGTTGAAGGACAAACTCAAATGTTTTCTCATTATCAAGTTGTGGTATTTTATTAAATTAGTGACAGCATGCTAGAAAGACTTAAATGTTTTCTCTTCCCTGCTTTCAGGGGATGACGTCTCTTTCATTAAGTGCTCTCAAACAAATCAAGGAAGATATGCTTAGTGATAATCAATGTACTTCCTACCTGCTGCAGGTTAGTCCAACAAGTGTTGTGACATTGGACGAACCGGCTGAAATCATCCACTCTAAATGCAATGTTTTCAAATGAATTTCAGTAAAGCTTGATGAGGCCTAAAGTTTTGTTTTGGAAACTCTAAACTTTTCTCAAAGTTCCAAAGAAATTGTACCATTGAGCCTTCTTCCTCTCAAAATGAATTTCATTCAAATGATCTTCATTATATGCCTCCATTCGAAAACATCTTCTATAAGATATCTCTCGTATGACGTAAGAGTCATCTAGGCCATTCTCCACAAGTTTGATGAGTTTTCCTTCCCCCACATGATCTTCATCCATATGTGTCACATGGCAAAGAGAAAGATAGGGAAACTACCTTATGGTGCTTGGTCATACGCATCTTCAAGCATATCAAGATTGACTACTCTGATGCACCACCACTTGTCATGCCAAATGTGGAGATTGGGAAGAAATCCCTGGACCAAATGATGCTCAAAATGATGCCAGAAGGATGGGTCAATCATTGAGGAGAAATCTTCCTCGTTGGTTATGGAGACCATGATAGAACTGTAGCAAAACTCCAAGAAAGACTCGCTGAACTGACTGAACTAGAAAAGAGGAAATATGCTAAGGCACCGACACCAACCAAGGCCCGTCATCCACCTAGACCAGAAAGATCACCTTCACCTACTGTTGACATGGCCAACCTTAATCAACTTCAAGCAGATGTTTAGGAGATCAAGACCACCCTCCTATCTTTGACTCGATAGATGGTGAAGATTGAGCGTACTCTACTTAGCTTGTATTGCTACAAACCAATACGACCAAACCCAGAGACCACCGAACTTGAACCACCCACTTCGTCATAGCAGTGCAAATGCCCTCATACCTACACATGCTCAAAATTTTATGTGCTCATGTTTTTATCTTGCCGTTTCAATCCTAATCATTCATTGCTTAGGTCCATTCTCTTGTATCGACCTATCATTGCCATCAATGAAGCTAATCTTTTTATCTTTTTGCTTGATGACAAAAACGGAGAGAGGAACTTCACGTGAAATATGCTCATAACATTTGCATAACATTTGCTATTGATGATGTCTGCAAATTGCTTATATGCTCATAACATTTACTATTGATGATGTTTGCAAATTACTTATATGCTCATAACATTTGCTCCTAATGATATTTGCAAATTTGCTGATATCTTCTCATAATGTTTTTCTTATAAATTAGCACAAAAATTTGCTTGCTTGGATATAGTCACATGGAATTGAAATGCTCTTCAAAACGGGGGAGCATGCGAGTGTATCATCATAACAGGGGTAGCTTCAACCATTTCACTATGAACTCCAAAAATACGATGACACACTCTGGACAAAAGATCTTTCGTGCAACCATGCTCTATCTCATTGAAGATCACCTAAATTCATATCTCCATTTTTTACTGCAAAACATCTTGAGGAGATCCTACTTTAATTTTCTACAAATTCTTTCAAACAACATCTATTGTTCTTTCACATCTGCGGGATAGTTTTGTTATCATCAAAAATAGAGAAATTGTTGAAGAAACATCTTCAAGTGATTTTGATGATGTCCAAACTATTCTTAGTATATTACTTATTACGATGGATGCAAATGTTTGGACAAAAGGATTATGCAATATCCATGATGTGATTCATTGAAAAGAAGTTCGTAATGTTCTGTTATGACAAATAGCACCAATTGACCTAAAAGATCAGCAACTGATGATGTTTATGTAGAAGATGTAAAGATCATGCCAATGGTGATATAATAACCAAGTACGTCTAATGATGTTCGTTAAGTCAATTAAATAGCCACTAAAAGACTTGGATTCACACAGCCACCGAATCCAAATAAAGCACGTAGTAGAGCAGCTAGGTTGTCTAATAAGTCGATCGGGAACTACAGTGAGAAGATAGCAACAATTGTCATTTTTGGTTAGTTGGTCCATGGAGCTACGTTGGATGCTCCCGCATCATCTTCCATGGATAGCAGGTCAACGGAAACTCTCCAATGGCAATCCGCTTCTCTAATTCATCTTCAATGAATAGATTAAAGAGGAATATAAAAGAGAAGACCCTAGAAAACCAAACGAGAGTGTGACATAAAAATCAAGAAGCTTACCTCTTGTTTTTTTCTTAGCTATGAGCTTTCTATCATAATGTTTTGATATTCATGTTGTTTAGTAATTGTGCAAAGCAAGAATGTAAGAGCAACTGCTAAGTCTAGATAGTAGTATCTAACGTGCGAAAAGGGTTAGTGCTGGCCGTTTGCAACTTTCTAAGCAAATTGTTAGTGAAATCCAGCTCATCTTAAGACTGTTAGTCTGAAGAGTGGATGTAGACTTGTGGATAAAGTTGAATCACTATAACTTCCCATGTCTTAATGTTTTCTTCTGTTCACATACATTGGCATACAGCTTAATGTTTTCACAAACATTAGGTTGAGCTAATCTTTATTTAGCAATTAGCTAATTTCCGCAAAAGACATCAAAAAAAAAAAAAAAAACACACCTATTCACCCCCTCTCTAGGTTGTATTGTTAGCCACCAACAAGAGGCATGAGGGAGGAGATGCAAGGGCTGGGCAAGGAAAGAATGAAGGAAGGAGACTGGGCCTAGGGAAAATAAGAGAAAAGGAAAAAGAGGAGGAGGTTGGGCCCATGTTGGAAAAAGGAGAGGAAGAAAGGGCTGGGTTAAGATCATTTATTTTATTTTCATTGCTATTTTCTAATAAGTTATATTACTATTTGCCAATCTACCCAACTATCTATTTTTATTATTTTGATTTTTGATGATTTACCTGGCCGGCAAAATTAGGTGTCAATAGGGTAAAATTGGGACTTTACTTAAAGTTGAGGGTTTTTTTTATGAGGAAAAAAGTTTAGGGTAGAATTGAGACTAAATCTAAAGTTTGAGATTTTTTAAGAGAAAAAATGTTTAGGGTAAAATTGGAACAAAACCTAAAGTTGGAGGTATTCTAAAAGATAAAAGGTAAAATTGGGATAAGAGATAAAGTTGGAGGTTTTTTTGGTATTAAGCCTATTTTAAATTTTATATCTCAAATGGACAAATTCATCCTCAAAAGCCAAAATCTCTGTGAAAACTCTTGAAAAATACAAAAGGGCAAATATCATTAAAATAGAGAAGTGATATAGGAAAAACCGAACTTATCTTTTTTGTTTGTAGTATTTCCTAAAGCTAACTCTACTTTTCCTTTTGCTTCTAACTCTTTCCATTTTTATTGGATTTTGGTTTTCTTTTTTCCTTTTCTTTTAGTTGGTTATTCAATCCTTTTTAAAGGTTTGAAAAAGCTCAAGATTCATCGCTTTATATTGAATGTTTTAACATTTTTAGAATGTCGAGGTAAAAAAAAACGAAGTTGAATAATAGGAATAATATTATGAAGTTATTAGGGTAAAAACAACTTTCCCTCCCCATACGCTTGAGGAAAATATTTTGTTTTTTTTGGCTCGATTCGAGTCTAAATGTGATGATCCGGATCCTTTGAAATTGGCACCACGGAGCATTTGGAGTTTGAATCATTCTCCACACTTTATGCAGCAATTTAGGATGGGTTTAGAAAGAGAGCACTTTACAAAAACCTAACCCTCTTCCGTGTTTTGTTGGGAGAGAGGACATCCCACTTTCTAGTTTCTCCAACGCATGCCATTCCTTCCTGCTTTTTGATCATTCGGCGTATTGAAACTGAGATTCTAGAGATAGTTATAACATAAAAATGTATGACCTGCATTATAGATTTTAGATTGTATGCATACTTATATTTAATATTCGTGTGCTCTAAAGTCTTTAGATTTCAAGTCATTAAAAGTTAAAAATGTCCAAGCCATAAGACTTTTTTTTTTTTTTTTTTTAAAGTGAAGAAAAGTAAAAGTTATTCTACAGTCGCCATATGAGTAAATCAGAACTCGAGCAAGGAGATATAAAGGAAATTTCACAATTGAAGATGCAAATACATTCTGCAGTTTGATTTTCTACACTTATTATTACAGTAAGTTATTCTGGAAGGAATTCCAGTGGGGCCCTATGAGAATTTAGACACCTGATGCTTTGCTAGAGTAAGGGATCAAGAATATTCATTTTGTAAGTCAACATTATTTGGGATTAAGGTTTTTGATACATGTTTCCCCACATACACTATAGTCCAAGGTGGTAAGCCCAATTTCTTTTTTATACTACTGGCAACAAACAAATTAAATATATTCGTACAAATATGTTTATGCGAAATGCAGGTTATATCACAAGATTGAATGATTGTCTAGTTTTTCGCTGAATACATATTAGGTTTGAGGTTGTTTACTTTGATGAAAACAAATAGTTGCTCTAAATTTTATAATGTGGTTAATTAATTGTTTAGACTTTCGTCATCTAATTTGCCCTTACATGAATGGCTTTAGCTCAACGAGGGCTCAAAATGTAACATAAGAAAGGAAAAGCTTGATGAAATTGAGATGATAAGAAGACGTATATTCATATCTTAGAACTTGACATTATAATTGATTTTAGTCTTGTGTCCATATGTTTTATTTAAACTCCACAATTATCTCCACCAGGTCCCCCGAACAACAAGGTATAGCCCATTAATTCATCGGCATTGTTGAGGGTAGCGCCATAGCAATCTTTTGAACTCGTGCGAGCCGATCCCTCGGGCACTTTCCAAGTTTGCGAGCCATCCTTGTATTGAATTTGTCGGATATAGCATGCATGCGAGTATGACTCGTCCGGAAAGTATCCGCTTCCCATTTACGGGAAGGGCATGCCTTTGGCCGCGTACGTCACTCCTCCGTATTGTAGTGTTTTGGCGCCAGACATCAACTGAGGGAGCAACTTAGCTGGCCAATAGCCCACGTTAACGTCAAAATTTTACTTCAAAGGTTCAATTATTATCTAAAGATGTCAGTAATCGATCTAATATGTTTGATTCGCGAAAATTGGAGCCGAAATCCAGAATTACGTTAAAACATCTAATTAGGGGTCAAAATAAATTTTTGCTAAATCCAAGGACGAATCTTAAAAATTATGGGAAATTGAGGAGGTTGCAAATGTGAAATTGACATAATGAGAATCTTGAAACTAGTCGCTGGAGGTATAGAACCAGCTAACAAGAGGTTGAACCAGCCTGCCTCTCCGGCGATTGGTCAAACTAGTTAGACCGGTTCGCAGCGGTTTGACTTGTTCTTGATCGGTTCTAGCTGATTCACTTGCCTTTTGATCCTTGTGGGTTCAAAATTTATGCAATTTAGTCCCCTTAAAGACCAAATTGAAAGGAAAATTTATCCAATTTGAGGGGAAATTGCTTGATTGCGATTCAATTAAGCAAATTAAACTTTATAAATGTGATCGAGGGTCTTTTATTGACTTAATTGATCAATTGTCACGAAAGACAATGGACCAAAACCATGGCTACCCTAGCCTTGGTGAGGGCCGACCTCGCCAAATCTAGCCTAGGCGAGGCTGACACGTAGCCTAGGCGACGGTGAGCCTTGATGAGGGTTCCCCTTACTTGGTCAAATCTAATGAGGCCGACCCTCACCTAGGCCGAGGCAGCCTCACTCTGTATCAGCCGAGCAAAGACAATGCCTGATGAGGCTGCCTTGCCATGGCCAGTGATTGGCCATTACTTATGGCCGAAGGTTGGCCATTGACAAAAGGTAGAAGAACAAAAAGAAAGAGAGAAAAAAAAAAGGAAGAAAATTAAAAAAAAATTAAAATATTACTAAAATTTGTCCACATTAGCGCTAGGGGTGCCACGGTAAATTCCAAGCAAAATTGATTTGATGAACTCAATTGGCAATAAATAAAAAGATTTAGAATTCAATTGGCAAAATTAAAAGATTTAGGATTGAATTGATAAAAGTATAATATGTTTATGACCTTTTAGACTATTTTACCATGCAAATTAGGTTGAATTTCTTTCAAGCCAAATTCGAATTCATTCATATTATATTTTAAGAATGAAAATTGTCCAAAAAATCATAAACCTATTATACTTTTCCCAATTCAATCTTAAATTATTTTAATTTTGCCAATTGAATCTATTTGGCCAATTTTGGCCAAAATTCGCTAATATGAATGTTAATCATTTTACATGACATAGCCAGCATTGACAGAGACAAAATTATTATTTTTAAATTTGTTTCTTTTCTTCTTCTTTTTTTCCCTCTCTCTTCTTCTTCTATCATTCGTCAGCCTCCAACGAATGGCCAAAGGCTACTGGTGAAGGGCTCGCAGGGCTCACAAGCCTTGGGCAAGGCTCACCCTTGTTGAATCTGGCGAGGGGTGAGCCTCGCCCAAAGCATGTGAGGTCGTCCCTTGCCCGATCCGAATGAGGCCCACCTCTATTGTTTTTAACCTTTGGCTAGTCATAGAAGCTGGGGGACTAGTAGAGGAAGAAGAGAGTGGGGAAAAAAATTCAAAAAAAAAAAATATAAAATAATAAATGTGGTCCATGCCAATGTCGATCGTTTCATATAAAACTATCGATGTAGCGAATTCAAACTAAAATTGGCTGGATGTAATTAATTGAAAAAAAAAAATGAAAAATATTTATAACTTTATTGACAAAATTGAAATGTGTAGCATTGAAATGGCAAAAATACAATAAATTTTTAACTTTTTAGACAATTTTCCCGACTTTAAGGCTAGTTGAATTTTAGACCTAACTTGAACCATTAGGCCCGGCTCAGCTTAGTCTAGCCAAGTCCCTTGACCTAATCCAAATTTTCTTTTTTCTTAATAATAAATATACAATAATAAAAATCATAAAATTCAGAAAAATTTTAAGAAAATTCAAAAATATCAAAAAAATAATAAATAGTTCAGAAAATTACGAAAATTCATAAAAAAAAAAATATATGATTCAGAAAACAAAAAATTATAAGTTTTAGAAAAATTCATAAAGATTTAGAAATTTAAAAAAAAATCATAAAAATGTGGAAAAATTATAAACCTTTGGAAAATGCTTAGCAGGTTAGCTTCTCAGGTAGTCCTCCCTTAAAAATCGGAAAATCCTTCAAGTTGAACTCCTAAACCAGCATGCAAAACTCAAATGAATACATCCTCTTGGAAGCAAGAACTACCAAATATGCTCGCTGTGCACCTTCTGGTAAAATCAATTCAGCCCACCCTTATTCCGGAGCAGGAATATTGCTAATCCGTCTATATTTATATTACTGCCGCCTCATAATTGTTGCTTTTAATTAGACATATGATACTCTTTGTGTGTAAGACACATCTTAATCACCTACATAAGACAACCAACGCCGGTATTTTCTCTGCAGCTGTGGCCATTGCGCGGAAAACTGATTAGCAACTTGTAATTTCTCGCTATGCTATGCTCTCCATGTAGAATATAGATGACCATCTGATTCCCAGAACCCGCCACAATTCCTATAATGTAAGCCCAGCTAAAGTAACGGGGACCTGCGAAAGAGTACGGAAAATATTAAGGAATTCGAATGCTGAGAGAGGCTAAACAAGAGATATAACAAAATAGAAATAGAAAAAGAAAAAGAAAAAGAAAAAGAAAAAGAAAAAACCGAAGTGGAGGGGCTTACATGTTGAGCTGAGAGAATCGAATAGAGGAAGTAAAAATAAATTAACAAAGATTTGGAGAATACTTCTTTTGCAGGAGTTAATCCCCATATATACATTTAATATATTGGATTCAGGGTGCCACGTGTCAGCTGAGTTGGAATAAAAAATAAAAAAATGATTTTTCTTTTCTCCCTCCTTCCTCTGCCGAACTGGTTGTCTTCCATGGCAGCCAGCGCTTCCTTCCCCATCACAGAGGACCATTCAATCTGGCCAGCATCTCCACCACTTCGGCGTCACTTGCAGCCGACTCAACCTACCCCTTTGTCATCGGTCGCGTTCGGCTCAGTCCTTGCCCGTTCAGATCTGGACTGTGGTCGTGCCTCCAGAGCCGCATGCGTGGCTCATCCACCGCTCGCGAGGGAGCCTTGGCGGCAAGATCGAGGTCCAGACGATGGGGCATGGCTTCCAGATCTGAACTCATGGTATCGTTGTTTTCGCGTTGTCCCGTTTTTATATTGTTCGCTTCTGATGATCTTTTTTTGTTTGCACGGTTCTCGTCGGTCGTGATCGTGACCAGAGTGCTTCGCTTTTTGTCGCCCGCGACTTCAGAAATGGGGGAAATCACGGGCTTTTCATTCACCGGGGAAGCGACCAGAGTTGACAGCCCCGGAGGATCTCGTAGACCATACGAGCATCGAGTCGCTCGCGCCGAGTCTGCAAAAGCATGGAGGCAAAGGTGGTGGTGGGGTACATCCAGGAGCCGTTTGAACAGAGGCGGTGCTTCTCACTCCAAACCAGACGGTGAAGACGCGATCGCCGTTCCAGTGCGCTCGAAATGAGAGTTGAAGCAGTAATTGAAAGGGTTTGCTTAAAAGAAAAAGAAAAAACAAAGACGAAGAAATCCAGAAGATGGGGAAACCGAAAAGGTTTGCTCCCAGATGATGGCTATGGAGAACCGGATCTGGCGGCGCCTTGCCCAGACCCATGAGGCCACTCCCAACTCCCTCCGCTCCAACCTCGCCTGCGCCGGCCGGGTCGACCACGCGGAGTCGTGCTGCGGGAGCAGCGTTCCCCGGGAGGGAGGGAGCGGACGGCGGCAGAATCACCCTTTGGGGGGGGTGGAACGGTGGTGCAGGGCGTGGAGGGAGAGGGAGTCGGCGGTGCTGCTGATGCCGCCGCCGCCGTCGCCGTGGAGCCACTTGTGTCTGTCCGCTGGGTGCGGCCCCAGCCGCCAGGACTGCCCGGCGACTGCCAAGCGTGCCCGTGAATCTGTCGTCGCGGAAGCACCCTGGGTAGGAAAGGTAAAAAAGAGAACTTAGAGAGGCAGAAAGGGGAAGAACAAGGGGAGGAAAGAAATTGTCCTCTTTTTTTTGTTTTTTTTTTTTTGTATTTTTCGGATGAAAGGGGGTCTTAATGATAGTAGTTCATTTTTTTTTTTTTTGCAAATACATCGTTAATCTCTCTTTCTTTCTTTCTAAAACATAGTTGTTCGTATTTTTGAACTTGTTGAAATTCTAATCTTTTATTTTTGTTACTTAGACTTAAAAAGAATAGAAAAATATTTTTATTCTTTGCTTTATTGCTCTTCTAGTAGTTTTGCACCCAAATTCTCTTTTCCTAGAGGTCGATTTATTATATTACGACTTTCTTTTATTCTATAGAAATGTAATAATGACACCTTTCACTCATAGCTAGTATTCTATATTGAAATGTTGAACCCTTTCTTTTCCAAATTTATATATATATTAATAGGGCATCTAATAATGCTAAATTCTAGTATTCTATGTGGCATGCTGAATGATCCGCTGATGGAATCATGCATTGAAGCATTAATAATCGATCAACGTCAAATAAAAAAAAAAAAGCATTAATTCATCCGAACCTTTCCCAAAAAATAAAAAAGAGCCATCAATTTGGATTGTACTTCCTCGCTTGAAGTGAAATGATTTAGATATGGCCAACAGACAATTTCTCTCCACCAACTGGCCCCTTTTCTCTCTTTTTTTTGGCCGAAATTTCTCCCTCTTCAATGTTACAAAAAAAATTAAAACCTCCTAAATCATTTGGGATAAGTGCATTTTAACATTTTTATAATCGAGATACCTAAAATTCTCGCAC
This sequence comes from Eucalyptus sideroxylon, assembly GCA_014182405.2. Lineage (NCBI taxonomy): Eukaryota > Viridiplantae > Streptophyta > Magnoliopsida > Myrtales > Myrtaceae > Eucalyptus > Eucalyptus sideroxylon. The sequence continues at coordinate 52,385,864 of CM024552.2, read as the reverse complement.
AATACAAATATTGATAAGTACATCGGCAGAACATTTTTTTTATATGTAATTTTCAGCATTTTGAATAGGATTTAAAAGGAAAAAAATATTTTTTATCATTTAAAAAAGAAAGCTTAATCAAACAAGCCCTTAAAAGACGCTATATATTCGAATTTATATTTAATATTAGCCATGTAATTGATATACAAAACACTTTCTTGATCATTAAATTTTCCGATCACATAAATTTTGGGGCATTTTGTAAAGTTGAGACACTTTTGATAGTAGATTATAACTTTAAATATATTATTGTCATCACTAAGGATATGGCAGATGGGTACTTGACATTGTTCCTAGCTTTTAACACTCGCATGCCCATCGCCTTTTGCCTCACAAAATGACATGCATCCCCATGTTCCGTTGTTTGAACTCATGAAGAATTTATAACAAATAAATATATATGTGATTTTTAAATTTTTTCCCCGAGCAATATCTTTAGCAACCTATTTTTTTTATTTTACTTGTCATAAATGCCAACAAAAATGTTATGGATCTTTTGGTGATAAGAAGAGGTACTAAGTTCTTCAATTTGGCAGTTGAAGTGTCCATGCTTAAGGGGGTTGAATTTCACCCAAATTGATATCGTCATGTGACTTCATTAAGTTTGAGAGATTTGAGCAGTTCTATCACCATGGGGTCAGTCATATGATCCAATGTTATGGCTGACCCAATGTTTTACTCCCAAGGTTTTGAAGAAATCTTGATAACAACTTCAAATCTCTTTTTTTTTTTCGTTTCTTTTCTCGTTTTGAAATCTTGAATAATAGAAATTCCATGAAAAATTACAGTCCACTAGAGGGGGCTTTTCTCTGATCCATGATGAAATATTAGAACACACTAAAAACTTGAGATTTTACAATCAACGATCGGAATTGATCATTTCTTTTATTCGATAGTTATCAATGACAATTACGGCAAGGCTAGAATTTATAGCGACAATTACATCGTGGGGCGTACTATTATAACAATGGCCTTTTGCAACCATTTACATGGTAAGAACGGGAAAGTTTGAACATTATTAAATTTGATCATATACGTGTTGACGTTTTGCGGCCATTTACATGATAAGACCGTCAAACTTTGAGCTTTGCCAATTTTATTTATTATGCATTTGACCTATAGAGCAAGGATAGAATATTAAACAACAGTTACGTTGAATTGGTTTTATGGACTGTATCAAAGAAAAAATGTAATGAAATTATTTAAAATTTAAAAAAAATTCTAAATTAGAAAAAAAATTTGAGGGTCATACTAAATGTATTTATTTCAATAATACAAATTTTATGTAGTTACTAAACACTTTGGAATGCTTAAAAATTCGTCCATAAAATAAAGGTGAAAACAATTATTTTTGAGTAGAAATTGTCATCGGGGATAAAATAGTTATCATACAGACCCTTTTACTACAACACTTCTAGTAAATACAATCAAGTAAATTGCCATACTTAAAACAAAATTGTGTTTATTTTTTGTATAATTTTTCTTAAAATATCTATGTAATCAATTAAACGATCTACATGATAGCTCCACCCTTATCGCACAAAAAAAGTAGAATCGGAAGGAAAATTTCGGGGACACAATTGAAGACAGCGTTATGTATTCATCTTTTATCTAGAGTACTATAAACAGTAACGAGTTTGAAATTACAAAATTATTTATAGTGAGATATTTAAAGCTCTAAAATGAGTATTTAAATTCGTGGGAAACACACCACATGTCATTCTCAATTTGATACGATAACCAAAATTCTAATATCGTTCTGGCGAACTTCCAATACTTAAAACAAAATTGTTTTTACTTTCCTTCCGCCCCCTAATTTGGATTCTTCCCTATTTTGATTTTGGGCGAAATTAAAATAAATAAAATAAAAGGGAAAAGAAATTACATTAGAACCCGTTTAGCGACGTGGGACCCACAAAACATGCAAACTCTGCGTTTTTCTCCATGGAGGTTCTGGTTCTGGTTCTGGTTCTGGTTCTGGCAAAAAATTTCCGGCGACACAGCGTGGCTGACGACGACACCCCCCAATTTCAGTTAATCCTCCTCGCTTTCTCTCTCAACTTCTTCTTCTGGGTGGATCCACACACCCGAATTCAGGCGATGTCCACAAAAGGTGATGTCCATTGTCCACAAAAGGCGAGGAGGGCCGAGGGCCGGGGGAATCTCGACTCTCCCCCATTTCACTCCGCTCCCCGCTCCACCCAATCTAGGGGTTTCAATCGGAGGACGATTTGATTCTCGCTTCTTGAAGTGAAATCGTTTGTCCAGACGCCTTTCTCTGGTCCGGTCGCCTCTAGTTCCGCCTCCGGTCACCTCTTTTTGGTCGAATCGCCTCCGGTCGACTCGCCTCGTGCTCGTAAGATCCTAAATTAGGTTTCTCCGCTTTGATTCCTTCTCATTGTAACTGTGTTTGGTTGTGATTCTCACTTATTGAAGTTGAATCCTTTTGTCCAGTCGCCTCTCTCCGATTGTGTCGCCTTCGTCACGTCAACTCTGTTTATACTCGCCTCTCTCGTCGTTGCTTCCCTCGCGCTCGTCTCGCCCTAAACCCAGGTTTGTTGATTCGATTCCTTCTCATTGTCGAGACTATGTTCTGCAGAGATTTTAAAATTCCCAAATGTGTGTTTGAATGAAAAAATTTCCAAGGGACTGCGGTTTGTGTTGAGCATGCTGATTAGCCCTCCTGTGCTTGATCGACATTTTGTTTGGATCAAGAGAAATAGGAGTGTGGTGCCATTATAGTTGGTTTCGTATTTGATGTGAGTACCATGCATGGGAAATTACCGGTCATACTGTCAGCCATACTGTCTCGTCATATCGTCGGTCAACGCTGAGAATGTTCTCTTCCGTTTGAATACTTTGGAAGAGATGTTTGCCTGGTGAAATATGCCGCATTGCTTGGAGTCCTGGCTTTCTAGATCTGTTTCTCTGAACAGATGTGTCCGCATCTCTTGTACCTTGGGACTAGCGAATTACTTATTTGCTAATTATAAGAAAGAATATGTTTATTTACGTTAAACAATCTCAATGCTAATCATAGCTCTGACAGTCCTTATATTTTTGACAATCATTGCCCTCGACAGTCATTATATTAGTTGAAGATGGATATGGGTTCTTGGTTTTCGACAATTATAGCTATGGACTATCACCACTATTCCAAGATTTATTGTGCAAAACTAGCAAAGAAAAAGATTTATTTTCTAGAGAGAAAATGTGGTTCTATAGTGGAGTTGTCTTTAGGATGTTGGTGACGTATTTTTCATTAGAAAGATTCTCTCAATGTATTACTACATTATCAGTTCAGAAATCTGTCAATTTAGAAGCATTTCCTTGCATTGGTGGTGTTCATCTTGTAAAGTTTAATCATACTAGGACTGGGAAGGACTCAAAATCTTACTTCTCATGTGTTAGAAATCTGACTAGGGCTTCCTTATTAGCATTGGTTTCGTTAATATTCTTGGTGAATGTAGTCTCATAGAAGGTTTTATGTTGTGATTGGCCAAATTAACCGGGCAGTTGTCTTCAAGCAGCGAGATCGTCTAAAGGTAATTAGAGAATTGAATGCTAATTGTATGCCCCCACGAAATGGTGCTGACAAGGTGCTGTGCTTAGATAATTGGAAGATTTGATTCGAGCTGGGTGCTCTAAAATGATGTGGTAGCTTCAAAATTGATCTTGAACAAGCGCAAGCTGCCATTTTCTTTAGAGGTAGGCTCCCCGACTAAGTCGGGGGGAAGGTTCTCTGCTTTTTACCACACGTGCAGATCTGTTAGACATTGAATCTGAAATGGGGGGGGACAATCTTCAGATATCAAAAACTCCCATTGACAATATTGAGGTTTCTTGCCATATTCAAGGAAACATTCCTGGGACTAGAGGTACAAAGTTAGGAGGGAGGGAGCTGAATGCTATTGTTTTCTGGAAGCCGATGAGGGAACGAGCTCTGCATTGTACATTTTCTGCTGTGATTCTCACTTCCTAGGAATCAAATTCTTTCTGACGGCTATTGTTGCGCTGGATTTTTGTTGCAAATTTACTAACAACTTATATTCTCCTATATCATAGCTCTAACAGTCCTTATATTTTTGACAATCATTACTCTTGACAATAATTGCTCCCATATCTTATTTTCTCTCCTGCAGATGTTGTCAAGGCTCTTAAGCGGTATTCAAAATACCGTCTGTTACCCGCAGTATGGGTTGGAAAAAAATTACCACAAGTATAAGGTGTTGGCCATCGCGGCAATGGCCTTTACATTCGCGACTGGCCTCATCCTTTTTGTCCTCGCCCTTTTCTATTGCTGGCGTAGGTGCAGGCAGCACGGTGGAGTTCCATCGGCAGCACCACCGGCGGCAGCGGCAGCACCACCACCACCAGCGGCAGTGACCGGGGCGCCACAGGGGGCATGTGCTGGTTGATGAGGTTGTGAGGCACGTCCCAGTTGCAGTACTTCAATTCTTAGGAGTATCTTTCACTTTTTTTTTATTGTGCATTAGCACAAATGTGTGTTGGATTTATGTCTATTTGGTGTGGGATTGATGACTGTTCAGTATGGGATTTGTCTATATTACTTGTGTGTTGGTGTGGGATTGATGACTGTTCAGTATGAGATTTGTCTATATTACTTATGAGATTTGTCTATATTACTTGTGTGCTTTGCCTATTCATTCTTGGATAGAAGTATTTTCGTCCTTTTGGCCATATAAAATAAGGTTTTTGAAAGATGAAAACAATTTTTTAGGAGAAAATCTTTCAAAATCATTTTGGAGAATCATGATATGCTAAAAATAACGACCTAGAGAAAATGGGGGAATTTCCTAGACATATTTCAGCAGAATAACAACTATGAAATCATATTGTACGTTAAAAGTTAATTTCAGCATTGCAAGGCCAATTTGTTCATGAAAAATTTACTCTAAAGCAGGTAGAGCAGCAAGCAACTATCTTATTTAATCTCTAGCATAATTCTGGCTTTATTATGATATTAATTTTATTTAGGGGGGATTTAATAGCTTTACTTGTTGCTGTGCGATTTTTCTTCAATCCATATCCTCCAAGATTGCCAAAATCTTCAAGCTTGAACCTCACTAGGATTTCCTTACAAAATAAGATCAAGATGATTAGCACTCGGAATCTAAGAGAACGTAATTGTAAGATGGAATTTTGGGATAATTTACCTTAACGAGGATGCAAAATGAATGGGAGTTTTTTGCAAATTAAGAGACTTACTAGGTATTGAATATATATTATGAGGAAGGCCTACATGGTAAAATCATTCACTTCGATTACTAATTAAAATAATGCAAATCCACAAGGAATGAAAGATCATATTTGAGTTTATTTGCGAAATTCTATAGGCGAGACGATGAGGAGATGGACGGTGGAGATGGAGTTCATCGTTGCTTGTGGATCTTCATATCATGACCTGAAAAGGTTGCTAGACTTGTGTGTGATACGGCAAGCTTCTTCCATGCAAAATCATTCTCCATCAGAAAGTCAAACGGAGAATGGGAATCAACATCAAAATGAATGTTGACTAAACGCAGTTGAGATCCATGGACAACCGTTGGATACAAGAGATTCGATTATAGAGTTGGAGTTGTTGACATCCGAATTTTTTTGTGGACGTTTTAAACATTTATTTTGCAAGAAAAATATATTAAAAAAAAAGAGCCAAAAAAATGAATGAAAAAGAATGAAAACATTAAAAAAAAAAAGAGAAAACAAAAAGAAAAAGGGGAAAAACGCTGAAAAAAAAAATAGATATATATAAAGCGAGGCTCATTTTTTCGCGCGGGGAGGCTCTCTCGACTCTCCGTGGACTCTCTCTCTCGCTGGCAGGCTCCCTCTCTCCCTGATTCTCTCTCTGGTTCGCTTGATCGCGGCGACATCAGCGAAAACGGTGGCGGTTACAGCAACGGCGACGACACCAGCGTCTCTTTCTTCGCCGGATCTGACGCGTTCTCTTGAGGATTTCTCGGATTTCCGGCGGAAACCCGAGGACCGGTTTCTTCCTTTCGATCACTCTCTCGACGGGTCTCGAATCTCTGGCGGAAACCGGAGAACCGGTCTCTCCCTCTCAATCGCTCTCGGTTCCGGTGTTTCTGAGAGTTTTTCGACGGATTTCTCTCTCGGTTTGGGGAAAGGATTGGCGACATCGGCAATGACGCCGGCGCTTAACCGATTTTTTCTCTGGATCGGGCTCACCAGATCGGTGAGCTCTCTTTCTATCCCTCTCGATCCGTTAGGGTTTCGGTTTCTGTTCTCTCTTTCAATCCGTTCTAGTCGGGGATTCTGATTTCTCTCTCGATCGCTCTCTCTGGTGATCTTGCTCTCGGCTGGATCTGACGCTCTCGTCGTGGATCGCATCCTTCCGGAGCTCGAGGTGCCGGGGTTTGGAACTGCGCCGAGTTTGGAGGTCTCGGCTCAGCTCCAAGGATAGAGTTCCGAAACTGATCGGCGACAACGGCTCTCTGTCTCTGGCTCGATCAGGTGAGGAAGAACAAGTTTATCGAGATTTTCCCGATAAATGTCGTTTGTTTAGGTGCTGTCATGGTTGTCTTCGTTGTTGATTAATGGACTTAGAGGATCCGTTGAAGCGCTGGTTCGGATTTGGTATTGAGCTGAGTAGATGTTTGATTGAGCCGTATTCTGTGCTGTGTAGTCAAGATGAGCGATTGTTATACTACACAGAGATGGAAATTGGTGTTGAAATTCTACGGGACGGGATTTGCTGGATTTTGTTCTTATCGTGGTTAAAGTAGACTTGTTTTCGATTCGGATGTGGGGACTTTCGTGCATAGTTTCCATACCTCGTTTTCGTGCAAGTGTACAGTACAAAACCTTGATTTAAGGTACTAGAGACCAAGTGAAGAATGAGAGGAGGTTCTGTTTGCTGACTTTGCTTCTCTTATGAGGGCTTCTTTTGATTGATCGTTTTATACAATGTTATTGGATGATTTTCTGTGGTTTGATGATCAAGGATCATGAACTTGAGGTTGATTGAACTTGATTTGCCTTGATCTGCAATTTCGTATACCTGATATGTCACTCTCTGTTTTGGCTGAAGCAAGGTGCTAGATGAGGTTTTTTTGATCTTGAACCCTTCTAGACATAAAAAATACACTTCTAGAGCTTCGATTTGATATGTCGCACGCCCATAATGGATGTCGTTTGGTCGCTGAAAAACACCTACAAAGTCTCTTGTCAATCTTATGATGTCATTGTCTTTCCTAGGTTTCTTACTCTCAGGGCCTTTTTCCCTTTGTAAATTGCTCAAAGTTCTATTTTCATGGCAGGTCTCAAGTGAACTTTTACGCCTTCACATTAACGGGGAAGTGGTGGATGAGAAGCCCTTAAGTGCCTCAAAAGATGGAGAATCTAGCCCTGTAAGGAAAATAAGTTTGGTTAGTACCAGTGGAACTGATGATGATGGTATAGAAGGTTATTTATACAGTCCAAAGGTCTTGCACCCTTCTTCATCCATTGAGGATCATTATAAAGTACCTTCTGTTGAGTTTGTTTGACCTTATTCATGTGGATATGATTTCTTTAATGAATATTTTCCTGTAATGCCAGGACTCATATGTACACTTAGCTATTGACAAGTCATCTGCTTCTGACATAGAAGAAGGTAGTGATGGTATCTGGAGTATCGTGGGTGGAAAGGTAAGTCGTTGTATCTTCCTTTTAATCCTATCACCACTACATTTTTTTTTAATTTTTTTTTGAGAAAATCTAATTGAGTGTCACCTCCAGTGTTAAGCATCTGTCGTTGAACTGCCTTGACGAATTTGAATCTTTTTTCTGTGATGTCAGGAAGTGATATTTCTATGTTAATAGCTTCCGACTTTTTTGTTGTTTTTCTTTCAATAGAAAAAAGTTGGCTCTAAAGCTTTGCCTCTTTGGAAAAAGTATCAATTTCTGATATGGCTTAAGTATTTGCAATTTCAGCTTTTCCAATTGTTTCCTGTTGTGCTTCCAAAGCAAGATTGCGAATTGGAAATTCCTTGTAATTGTCTATCCAAAATGAATTTATATTAATGATTGACTGACTGGGTCATAGCTTTCCTTGCAAGTGTGTCTGGGAAATGAGACGGGCGGAGAAAGCTTACTCAATGGTGTTTTACATTCAGCGTGGTTGTATGAGTCTATTCTTCCTTCTTTGAAACCTAATAGGCTCCTTATATGAAATGTTCAATTTGCTCCTTAAAAGTCAGGTGCCATGCTCTAGCTACGGCCTTCTTCCAATATGCAGTGACAATTGGTTTACTGAATTGCAGGCATCGTGTCGGAGGAACTTTGCCTTGGATGTTGTCTTGCTAGATGCCTTTGGCCAGATTGTGAATAAGGAAATGGAGGTTTACTTCTTCTTGCTTCTTACTGTGGCTCTCTCTCTCTCTCTCTCTCTCTCTCTCTCTCTCTCACCAACCCCACCTAAAAACAACTATCATAAGAGAAAAAAAGGAAGAAGAAAAAAATCATAGATAAGGTGCTATTAATAATTGACTTTTTTTGTAGGTTGTTGCTTCACTTTTGTATGCTAACAGTGGGTCACTGGTGGAGAAAACCAGTGATGATGAAGCCCCGCCGTTGACAAGCTATGATGGAATCGAATTCAATTCCTATGAGAAACCTAGCAAATTATTGCATGGCCGTGCTTCTTTTAAGCTCAAGATATCTCAGGTAGATGTTGGTTGGGTGATTTGTATTACGCTAATGATAGCTTGTGATCTGAATTAAAGATTGCATTAGTGGCCTGCAGTTTGTTTCCAAATATTTGAGTAGGACTGTATACACGAAAAGTAGATGGCATGGGGTAATTGATAGTAGCATCTCATTAATATGTTAAGTAGTACTAGCATGCTCTGGAGATTGCCTAATCCAAGTAAATAGAAAAAAAAATTATCACTAGCTGGGCAGAGTAATCATGTGCATAGGTTGTAGATTAAATTTTTCTTTGGTTGAATATTTTCTTAAACATTGTTAGCTACAATGGTTAGATCACCTCTTCAAGAAAAACTTACAGTAGAACTGCAAGAACTTGGACCAATTTTTCCTCTTCATATAAATACGTTTGGGCATACATAAGGTGTTCATACTTAATACAGTTGATCAACTTGAATCAATTCCAAAACATTTTTTGAATTCAATCCCTAAGTACTCGTAAAAAAGAATATAATAATACATGCCTAAGAGTAGTTGTAATGACCTATTATTGATTCAAACTTTTATATGTGACATTTCTGCTTGTATGTGTGTTCTCCTCTGCATTAGCATGAACTACATTTTACTAAATTATCGGTGTGGCAAGTTTAGAGCCTTCTTGGTTTTCTAGTTTTACCCCTCCAGGGTATTAGCTCTTCTAGTATGCATTATTGTGTATGAAAAATATCTTTTTCCGTTTGATCTCTCTTATTATTCTATCGATATGCTTTTGTTCTTTAGGAAGCAATAGTCTTGCCTCCATGGATTGCCCTTGCTGTGCGTCCCAGGCCTGGTGTGTGGGAGTACATTAGGGTAAATATCCATGCCCTGGTTGTTGAGGAGTCGCAAGTGACCGAGTTCCTTCATTTCAAGGAAGAGCTTGTCGATGGAAAGTAAGTCTTTCTTTTTTCATTTTTGGCTTTTAGCACCACATGGATGCTAGCATGCTTTGCTTTTGGCGGAAGGACTGTAGGTTACTTGAATTTGTGGATTGTTGGTAGTCATGGCATTACATCATGAGATCTATAATATGCAAATGAATGCCGCTTACTCTGTTGCAGTTTGAATGGAAACTTTGTGCTTGAATTGGACTTTGAGCCATTCACCGCCCAATTTCCCTGCCCAACTCTTTTGAAGTCCATTGGAAATGGAGTGGAGTTCCTCAACCGCCACCTTTCGGCAAAGCTCTTCCATGACAAGGAGAGCTTGCACCCTCTGCTTTCCTTCAAGTTCATTGCTACAAAGGAAAGGTAAGCCCATGGGCAGATAACACTCATCTTAGTCTCTCGGATCTACTTCTTATGCACCATGTGTATCACTCAATTGTATTAACAAGATTGTGTAAATGACAACTCAGGGGAAACATTGCGACATTCACATAACTTCATGACTGTTGAAAGGACAGTTCAGAGTTGCTCATATTTTAGATGCATGGACTGAATCCTTTTTTTTTTTTCACAAACAATTACTTGAGACTCATTTATGCTGATCTGTGATGCAGAATGGCATGGTCAACACAAGAATTCAAAATGTCTTCTTGATCCAACGTGTCCTGAGGAAGGCAGAGGAGTACCTCTCTGCCCTCAAACCTGAGACACCTCACTCTCAGTTCGAGCACAAGTTTCAGGAAATTGGGCTAGAGAGGGGTTGGGGTGACACCGCCGAGCATGTGCTTGAAATGATTCGGCTTCTTCTGGATCTACTTGAGGCTCCTGATCCATGCGCCCTCGAGAATTTCTTGGGAAGAATCCCCATGGTCTTTAATGTTGTTATCATGTCGCCTCACAGTTACTTTGCCCAAGACGATGTCCCTGGATATCCCGATACCGGTGGCCAGGTCATTAATCGACTCAAATATTGATTTAACATCTCTTGCCAGTATTTCTACATGCAATTCCATCATCATGCGTTGTTCACATTTTGTAGGTTGTGTACATCTTGGACCAAGTTCGTGCATTGGAGAGTGAGATGCTTCTCCGTATCAAACAACAAGGGCTGGATATTACTCCTCGGATCGTCATCATAGGTTCTTGCTTTTTTACTGATATTGGAATAGTTTTTTGCTGGCCAATCCAACTAACTCGTTATGTTTGTTTTGTGTCCTGCCCCTCTTGGCTGCAGGTCACTCATCTTCTTCCTGATGCAGTAGTAACCACGTGCAACCAGTGTCTTGAAAAGGTTTTTGGAACAGAATAATCCCACATTCTTTGAGTTCCCTTTAGAATGGAGAAAGGGATGGTGTGAAAGTGGATTTCACGATTTGAAGTGTGGCCTTACTTGGAAACATACACTGAGGTATATTAGCTCATAAGATTATACTTTGCGAGGATTTCTTGTTGACATTCCAATCTTTCGTAATATGAAGACTAACCTTATCTTCTCTCATCAGGATGTTGCTGCCAATGAAATTGCTGGAGAACTACAAGGCAAACCTGATCTGATCATCATCAATTACAGTGATGGTAACATTGTTGCTTCTTTGCTGGCCCATAAGTTGGGCGTTACGCAGGTTTGTCCCTTCCTAGTTTTACTCTCTATAGTGGCACTATGATTAATCAAAGACCAAATGCTAAATATTAGTTTCTTCTGATTTATTATGCAGTGCACGATAGCTCATGCTCTTGAGAAGACCAAATACCCGGAATCTGACAACTACTGGAAAAAGTTCGAGGAAAAATATCATTTCTCTTGCCAGTTTACAGCAGATCTCATAGCCATGAACCACACCAACTTTATAATCACCAGCACCTTCCAGGAGATTGCCAGAAGGTAACTGATCTTTCTTTTAGATGTGGATTCATGCTAAAATGCTCCTCCATCCACCGTAATGTGCTAAACTGCTCATATAATTATATGTTTTCAGCAAGGACACGGTTGGGCAATATGAAAGTCACACCGCTTTTACACTTCCTGGACTGTACCGAGTCGTCCATGGCATTGATGTTTTCGATCCCAAATTCAACATCGTGTCACCAGGAGCTGATATGAGCATTTATTTCTCCTACACGGAGGAGAAGTGGAGGTTGAAATCTTTCCATGCTGAGATCGAAGAACTTCTGTTTAGCGATGTGGAGAACAAGGAACACCTGTGAGTTTTTGGAGTTTTTTTCCCCTCCCATACTGGACTTGGACCTACATTAGCATCCTGTGTTTTGAATGATAATGTTCAAGCTCAAACAAAAGCTGACGTGGATGTGTTGGTTAATGTCAAAACAAATGCGTATTGAAGGACCGGAACAAGCCAATCTTGTTCACCATGGCAAGACTGGACCGGGTCAAGAACTTAACTGGGCTGGTTGAGTGGTACGGAAAGAACACCCGCCTGAGAGAGCTGGTCAACTTGGTTGTGGTCGGTGGTGACCAGAGGAAGGAATCTTAGGACTTGGAAGAGCAAGCCGAGATGAAAAAGGAATCTTAGGAATCTTAGGATTGAGACGTACAATTTGAAAAGCCAGTTCAGGTGGATCTCCTCCCAGATGAACTGGGTGAGGAATGGAGAGCTTTACCAGTACATCTGCGACATGAGGGGAGCATTTGTGCAGCCCGCTCTCTACGAGGCTTTTGGACTGACCATGGTGGAGGCCATGACATGTGGATTGCCAACCTTTGCAACTTGCAAAGGCGGTCAGATCATTGCTCACAGCAAGTCTGGATTCCACATTGATCCTGATCACGGGGATCAGGCAGCGGAGATCCTCGCGGACTTCTTCAAGAAGTGCAAGGTGGACCCGAGCCACTGGGACAAGATCTCACAGGGGGCGATGTAGAGAATTGAGGAGAAGTAAGGACCGGGATTCTTGTTAGGTTCAATCTTTGATAGGAAAAAAGAGCACATTTCAACTTGTTCAAGAAACAAGTGGGTAACATGTGGTGCTTTGCTTTTGGCAGGTATACATGGCAAATTTACTCTGAGAGGCTGCTCAACTTGACAGCAGTGTACGGCTTCTGGAAGCACGTCTTGAATCTCGACCGTCTTGAGAGCCACCGCTACCTGGAAATGTTCTATGCCCTCAAGTATCGGAAATTGGTAAGAGACTCGGCTTCTCATCAGATCATGAGCGCGACAATCGGCATGCATATTTTGACTCCTTGTTCGGATATTCACACACTGCTCCTTTGTCTTGACAGGCTGAGTCGGTTCCCCTTGCCGTTGAGTGAGTTAGAGGTGAACAAAAGGGCAGATTTCAAGAGGCAGACAGCTCCAAATTCTCTCGAGAGTTGAGGAATAATTGCCATTGCATTGGATTGGAAGAGAGCCTTTTCTTTTGCTTTTCTTTTTGCAACTGCTTTCGTCAATCTTTCTTTTGCTTCTTTCTGCTGTGAATGTATGTTGGGTTAGGTTCTTCAAAAAGTCATTTCAATGAAATTTCCTTATTTTCCCCAGTGTCCCCTCAATTTACCTGTCGTCTTCCACTTGTGAGTTCACGTTCACCATTTTTCCTTCGCTTTTAAGCTAGCAATGTGCATCCAAATGCGTTACTCGGATCAGCGATGGTAGCGAGTCCCTTGGATGTAGCACAAGACTATCAAAAAAAAGAAGAAAATTCCGAGGCAAAACAAGTCTTAAAATAAATCACAAGGGAAACTTGTATACCGGAATTGACTGTTCCAGTCAGCTGTACACATCTGACGTATGGAGAGAGGACAATCAATACAAAAGAACAGGAGGTGGAGAGAGCTCGTACTGTACAATTTAATATTGATTCCGTTATTTATACACGCATCGACAAAACACACTGTCAAAATTGCCTTATATTTCTGAGGTATTCTATTTCTATTTACACCTTCATGAGTAAAAGAAGAAAAAAAGGGGCGGAGGCTAAAACCATCTCCCATTACTGATGCGCCTACCTAGAAATAGAATGCAGAGAGTTCCATACCCTCCAAATCGTGCATCAATCCACTAGTCATGTAGCTACTCCCGTATGGGTCTTGTAAGTTCCTTTTTCATGGCGGCTTCTCTTGGATAGAACATAATTGCCAGCACCAAAGAGAATGTGAGGCCAACTATCCCACCGAATGGTTGGAAAGGATGAGTCCCCGTTATCCAAAGGGGGAAGTTGGGGTTGTAGATCAAAAAGCCACCTGATTGGAGAGTGCAACTTGAGACTAATATCCCTGCGCGGAGCCCAATTGGAACACAGAGGCTACCTTCACCGATTTGTCGAAGCCCGGCCAAGCTTAGTGATAAGAGCCACAGCCCAGGTATTTCCCATGGAGACTTGAAATGCGGCAGATAAGTCAAGTATCTTTGATGTTGACTCAAAGGGAAGATTAGGTTAGAAGCAAATTGATCAAGTGCATGACGGAAACATGAACCAGGTTCCAAGCAGACACTTTAACCTAAAAGAGAAAGGATGAAAGATCAAGCTAAGAAGAAAGAACGTTGTCCTCATTGTAGCTGCTAAAGAACGTGACATAACACTAACAGATCTAAGCCTTTCAAGAAGGCAAGGTTGGCAAGTCATAAGTTTGCCTTCATCGTCAGAATGTTTATTATGTAAACTTCTCTCGATAAAAAAAACAAAAAAATTTGCAAGCATGTTCAATCTAGAACCAAGATTTCAGTAAGAACAGGTTAGCAGTGTTGCATGATTACTTTAAAATAGAAAAGGGTGGTCACCCAGTTAAAACCTGATTTCCAGGAGTGCTGATTTACTTGTCATATTTTGAGTAACATGCTTTTCCTGGCCCCAATAGACATTTTCCCGCAACAAATGAAGAACAGAAAACTTAAGGAGAAAATCCAAGGACAAAAGGAGTCAAAAAGTTGGAAGGAACATGACTTAATTAAAGCACAGAAAACTGAAGGAGAAAATCCAAGGACAAAAAGGAGTCAAAAAGTTGGAAGGAACATGACTTAATTAAAGCAATGTACCTCCGGAACAGGGAGAATGCAAGCCCTGACAAAATAATTCCAGGGTGATATCCAAGATCAGCAGCAATGTCTTCAGTTAACCATGATCTGAAAAGCAACTCTTCCACAAGGGCAACATAAGTTGCTGTAACATCACCTCAACCGACCAAGATGAGAATTTGCCCATATGACTTGAGCCTTGTCATGGCATCTAATGACGATGAATGAAGACTTGGAGGCCAAGAAAAACTCACACAGCCTAATAATGAATTAACATACTGTATATCATCAACAGGGGCTTTGCTTAAGCAATGAAAAAGAAGGCAAGGCATATGCCTTGGCATGGACATACAACACCAGTCCAGCAACTAATGACAGCACAATTGTTTTTACTCTAACCACAAACAGCACGATTTTTTGAATCATATAAAAATCTATTGAACAACTACAAGAAAGTGTATTTTTACTACTCGATCCTATAGACACAAGGACGGAATGGGTGCCCTTATGGCTTCAATACATCCATGACAAGTCTTGCTCGAAAGAAACAGATTCTGCAGCACCTTGAAGGCCCTTTTCAAATCCGAGGACAATCTTCCACCACAAGCAACTCTAACTTTTGTGATCCCACAAGTGGCTTCAGGCCATCATCGGTGACTCCTAGGCACTTTACCAATCGCAAGGTCTGCAAAGAAGGAAAGTGGATAACATGCCGCAGTCCCTCGTCACTTACCTCTTGGCATCTGACAAACTGCAAGAACTCCAAATACCGAGCGAGCACAAAGTGCCTACGAGCTTGCTTTTCTTCTTATCCATGTTTCTACCACCCCACTCAACAGTTTCTTTAAGTGTTCCCCATTCCTTGAGCAGCTTTAGGGCACCCGACAGCCCTTTCCCCACTGCAGCTTCATTAATTGTCTCATCCAGAACAACTTCCTCCTCACCCTCATTAACAGGACCTTCATCATTACGAAATTCTTTAAATTCTGTCCAGCGTCCGGGCTCATCTTATACTTCATTATCTGCTTCGTCTTCATCCATGAAGACATCTTCTGTGTCGCTTATGAGAAACCTGGAAGGGGTAATGGCACAATTTCAGTAACTCACTTGATAAGAAAATAACATCACATATTCTTTCAGACACCAAAGACCATATCAAGCAATTGGTGGATATAACACCGATTTGAAGAGGAAGTAATTTCAATTACATGAATGAAATATCAAAATTGCAATGCAAGCCCAATATGCATGTCCCTCTCCCCTTCTTAGTAGAACCAACATCATTCTTAGCCAGCATATATCTTGAAAACTAACCGTGGTTTTAAAACTAAGCAACTCCAATGTGGCCAAAACAGTTGAATAAGTCCACCGCTCTTCAAGACAGCAATCCCCTCGACCAGCGATTAGGAATTTAGTTTGGAAGTTAAAATGCATCCCAAATAAACAAGCTCTTTGTGACTGCATGAGCAACATACGCAAGTTGTATGCGAAAAGTTCACTTGTTTGCAAGTTGTCCAGGATGTTGTTCAATGAGGCGCATCAAGTGCACCTGCTTGTTCGCACATACGAAGGCAAATTCTAAAATAAGTCACTTACAAACAATCTATCAGTATGCATACAGTGAAAGAACAAGAAATGTTGCTCATTGACCATCCAAACAATACTAGGATTCTAAACTAAACAGCCAACTTAAACTAGTTTTGACCCAATAAGCAGCAATACTACCCAAATCAGCAAAAGGCAGTAATCTGAAATATCTGGAGAACAAAATAAGGGTTCCACAGTTCAGAAAGAAAATGTAATCGCAAATTGTCCAGGCCAACACAGAATTAACCGAATGTATACCTTCATCAACCTTGAGGCCTGAAATAAAACCTTCTATTTCTGTCATGACAACCCTGCTTTCCTGTGATTCTCCAATCGCGACACTCTGATTTTCTGCATTGTGTGCGCTGGGAATACTACTGGCACGAAGAGCTATTGCTTTAGGACCAGAAGCCCCCTCCTCTTCCTGCTTCTTTAGAGCTAATTTCCTAGCTCTCTCTAAAGATTTATAAAGATCTTCATCGTCATCAGCAACGACCGTGTTTTCGTCATTCTCCGTCTTAACAGGAACAGTTTGCTCCACTTGCAGTAACCTAGATGCCTCCTCTGCTTTAGCATAGGCCAATTGGTAGGCATTCTTTCTCATATCAGCCTCGATTTTCTCTTGTTCCTCTCTGCTAGCTTGCCTCCTCCCATCCTTACGTGATCCAAGATTTCCAACACCCAACCCTGCTGAAACTGCTTCCACTTCAAGGGCATCTAAGTCCAACTTCTCTTTCTTCCGTAAGGATTTCTTTTTCTTGGGCTTTCTGAATTGAAGCAATTCTTCTTGAGTGTATTAATCGGACGAGGTCTTGGCAGCTGAGGTGAGATCTTTACAATGACTATTTGAAGAAACACCCTGTAGCCTCCTTCTTAGCTGTATATGAAGTACATGAAACTTTTTTAGAACGACCAAGCAGACCTCATTCCTATTCTAACTAATGCTGAACCACAATATGCAGAAAAACTAGTTACCTCTTCCAATTTCCTTTCAGCTTCATAGGTCAAACATCCACTTGAGTCAAGAGTTATCCCTGAAACCATCAAAAGAAGTGGGAACGCAATAGCTAGATATGACACTTGTAATCAGAAAAGAGAAAAAGAACTAACCTCATCTTGAGCCGGATCGTCATATTGTGGTAGTATTTTCTTCTCCAATGCAGGGTCATCACTGAATCTAAAAATGACAGTACTAATAATAAGTTGAGTGTATGCATATACCAATAGGGAAACCGAGATGCAAGCGTGGGACAAAGACATGTGACATGCAATACACAGTTAATGCACCTGCCTAACATCTGGTCTATGTTTGTCAAACATATGAACTTGATTGAATCCATACCTTCTGCATTGACATCAAATCCAGCCCATATTGCTTAAGGGGATATTCATACCCACGGATCTGCTTGCCCCATAACATAACAAGTATCGTAACAGCAATGTAAAGGCCAAAAATGCAAGCAAAATCAGCAATTCCGGAGGAGCTATGCGACATCCAGCTCTGCACAAGTGTTGGAAATAGAGGAACAACAACAGGCGACCAGAGAACAAGAACCATGGCAACAAACCCCACAATCCTAAGAATATCCCAGCAGAAAATTGCTCAGAATATATAGCAAATTGCAGAATAGACTTGGGAACCCATTCAAGCTACATAAACTAGAAAAAGTGATATAAAGAACATGTGTTTTCGAAAGAATTCTAAGATATCACATTCCGTGTACAATATCTATTCCAGGCCAGGGAAGATTATTGTTGATTTCTTAACATGTGTTACCTTTGCATCAAAAAATACAGATCTCTTACTTGAAAAAAACTATCTGGAGGAGCTGTTCAAGATGGGAAACAAAGTGAGAATCTGACTAAGTTCTATGGATTATTTTGCCTGTCAAACCACATTTACCAGAAATCTGACACAGGCAACTATGATAGCAAACCGATAAAAAAAAAAAAAAAACGCAAGGAACTACAGCCTCTCTTACCACACGGAGAGCAACAACGAACGGAATTCCAGAACTGACCTTACCGCTGACCACGTTGGCAGCGAAATTACAGACGGCGTGCGTGCTCACAATCTGCGCCTTCAGGATCCAGTCGGCGCGAGGTCCGACTTCCTCAACTAGTGGTGCCCGACCATGGGCCCTCGTCCGGGTTCGCCATCGCACCCTTCTCCAGCTCCTCCATCTCCTTGAACGCGGCCTGGAACTAGGGATCCATCTCCTCCATGAACTCATCCGTGAAGCTGATCCGGCCCACGTCCAGGAAAAGCCCTAGCTCTTGGTGCTGGTACAGCCGGTTCACGTACCTCCTCCTGAAATTGTAAATACTTAAGCCATATCAAAAATTGATACTTTTTCCAAAGAGGCAAGCTTTAGAGCCAACTTTTTTCTATTGAAAGAAAAACAACTAAAAAGTCGGAAGCTATTAACATAGAAATATCGCTTCCTGACGTCACAGAAAAAAGATTCAACTTCGTCAAGGCAGTTCAACGACAAATGCTTAACACTGGAGGTGACATTCAATTAGATTTTGTCAAAAAAACAAAAATTAAAGGCAAAAAATGTAGTGGTGATAGGATAAAAAGGAAGATACAATGACTTACCTTTCCACCCACGATGCTCCAGATACCATCACTACCTTCTTCTATGTCAGAAGCAGATGACTTGTCAATAGCTAAGTGTACAGGTGAGTTCTGGCATTATAGGAAAATATTCATTAAAGAAATCATATCCACATGAATAAGGCCAAACAAACTCGACAGAAGGTACCTTATAATGATCCTCAATGGATGAAGAAGGGTGCAAGACCTTTGGACTGTATAAATAACCTTCTATACCATCATCAGTTCCACTGGTACTAACCAAACTTATTTTCCTTAAAAGGCTAGATTCTCCATCTTTTGAGGCACTTAGGGGCTTCTCATCCATCACTTCCCTGTCAATGTGAAGCCGTAAAAGTTCACTTGAGACCTGCCATGAAGATAGAACTTTGAGCAATTTACAAAGGGAAAAAGGCCCTGAGAGTAAGAAACCTACGACAGACAATGACATCATAAGATTGACAAGAGACTTTCGGTTGAGCACCATTTATGCAATCTAAAATTCTACTTTATCTCTTTCATCGACCAACAATGAGACATAGACTTACATGAAATTTTGCAGATAACAATTCTTGTCCAAGATCCTCCAGATAATGCATGCAATTAGTTAATCACAGGCACTCCAATGAATATGAATAGAATCATACTCCATGTATGTACTCTATAAAAGCTTGTTCTTTTCAGTCACATTGAAAGTGCAACAGTTCTACGTGCTATGTGAATATCCATCCAATACGCCTTACTTTTATATATTTGAAGATCATGCACCATTCATACAATTCCAATTACATATGAAAATGATTGGTGAAAGGTAAAACAGACAGATAAAATATTCAGTAACAACTTGCTTCAGCTCGACAGCTCGAACCAATAAGTGGTAAACATGACAGACATTAATGTGCTCAGCTATAGCCATAAAAATTTCAGCAGTTATCAACTCAAAAGGAACGAGCAGTTTAAAAAACATGTGTAGAAAGAGTAATTCAGACACTTGATATACATACCTGACAGCCAACATGGACCCATTTTCCAAATGGAAACTCACTATATGAAGAAGCGTACGATTTTTCACTTGAAAAAGGAGAAACCTCAGAATCAGGAGATTCCTTTTGTGGAGGAAGCGGTGGCAGAAGCGTGAGTCTCTTATCTCCATTCAAAACGAGAATTGGAAAAACCATCCTTGACATCTGAGTTCACCTGTGTGAAAGAATATTTTTAACCCCATTAACCATAGAACTTTGAGCTGAAAAGAGAAGTGACAGGCAACACTATTTGTGATTATGGTATACATCATCCCTTAATCACCATTTTCGACTAGTCCCTTGTGTTACAAACCAAGATAGATCACGATAGGGGATGGAAAAAAAAAAAAAGAGACTTAACGCATTACAAAGGATTGATCCCAGACAAATCCACAAAAATCAATAAGCTTTGGTTCCACCAACAGGCATTGACACTCAGTATACCATCTAACAGGAACAACACAGCAATAGACTTCAATGAACGTGAAAAGACACTCTTGGGAAAATTCCACAATAATTCAAACTCATCGTAATCAGACCGACAGACACAACCCGAGAGCCGAGCAACGGTGATTGATCCAAACCAACACAAAGCATCCCTTCAAATCACAAAATCCAACAACCGGTGAGTGATCAATCGCTAAAACAACCGCCAAACAAGCAACTCATAACACCCAACCTCTCCAAACATAAAAAAAATTCACAGAATTGAGAAACGAACACTGTCCCTCCCATAAAAAACCAACGAACCAAAAAGGGACGAAAAAAAGATGGAAAAACGGCGGCTTTCCTCTACCTGACGGAAAATGGTACAAAGGAAAGTGGCGAACTTCAAGAGATAAACCCAGAAGCAGAAAAGCAAGGACCCATCTTCTCCTTCTTCTCCTTCATCTCGTTCTTGTTCTTCCTCCTTCTCTGCTTCGACGTCGAGCCTGAAATCACCGAGCGAAGAGTAACGACTCAAGTCAATCGTGCTCTCGCTGTCCGCCACCAGTATATCTAGCCTCGCAAACCTCTTTTGCTTCAAAATCCTTGGCTACGTACTCGAGCCCGAAATCGGGACCGAATAAGGAGTAGAAGACAAAGAAGCTCGAGAGGCCAGTCGGCAGTCGGCGATTTCTGGAGCCGCGGCTGGAAAGTCGATGACGGCGATGAGGACAGAGGCGAGGAGGGAAGCGCTTAGGGTGAGTGAGAGGGCTCGAGAAAGAGAGGAGGGGGGCGCTTGGGGTGAGTGAGAGGGCTCGGGACAGAGAGGAGAGGAGTGCTTGAGGAAGAGAGAGGCAGAAGCGGGAAGAAATAGCGCACGCTCCGTTGAAAAAAAGAGAGAGAAAATGCAGCAGGCCTCTCATTCTTCGCCGCGCCGTCGACCCCGCCCAAGTCCGCTGAGATCTCCCTCGCGACCGAGCGGGCGGCGTCGGGGACAACGCCCGGTCGGCGGCGAGGAGCTGGTGTCGCTCGGGAACGAGACCGAGATGCCGAGAGCAGATGGCCAGCGACGCTTTTGGGCAGGTGCAGGCCGAGGCGGAGGTCCGGAGCCGGAGCCAGAGACGGAGGCGGAGGAGGTGGGATGCACGGAGAAGGAAACAGAGGAGGCTCTGAGCGTTTTTTTCTTTAACGAGGAGAGGAGAGAGAACCCGCCCATTTAAGTGAGGAGAGAGAAAAATTTTGAGGGGGAGGAATACGCTGACCGTCCTTTCGAGCCGAGCCGAGCCGACCAAAAACCAGCCCTTTTCTCATTTTCGAGGGGGTCCCGCTCGGGACAGGTGTTAGTATCTGAGTGGTTTGTGCGCGCCAGGTCAGCGGATGATGTGACGCGCACGAACCACTGAATATTTTCTCGCTTCTAGGGGAAGGAACTTTCTAAGTCAAGAAAGCTGGGGCTCATCACAACCGTTGAAAAGATGCCCACGACGGTGAATGTCCCCCTCATCATCTCAACCGTTGATCTGCAAAAGTCAGAAATTGCTGCGCCGCTCTGTTTGTCTTTTAGCTCACGCGGGGGACCTTGTCTATAAAATGCGTGGCCAAGCCCATCGCTTTACTTCACACTCACGCATATCAAAAGCTAGAGAGATCAGAAATCATTAGCACCAGCAAAGTCTCTTCCTGCTCTTCGAATCCTCCTTGGTCTCCTGCACAACTCCCCTTCTCCACAGCCATGCCGAATCAAACAGCGACTCCAGTAAGGTATGTAATTCATTCGTGTCAATATGCTCTTCAGATCTCTATTAAAAATGCAAATAAATAGTTGGTTTCTTTTCTATTCCCAATTTATCTTTTTTTTTCTCATATAATATAGGAACTGCGATCAACCACAGTATGAGCGACGACAAAAAAGTTTTGACTCCACCAATAGATTCCACATTATATTTACCCCATTCAAGCTGCTTGTCATCGGGCACTTCAATTCATAGAATACCGAAGCGTTGAGCTCGATAATTTTGCAGTTTTATATTATTTGTGAAGTTATTTATCTCATAGCATTGATCAAAGTGACTGGACCCGTTCACTCAAACTTGATGTATAGATGCTTGTACATCAGTTTTGGAACTCTCAACTCTGAGTTACTTCTCTGGACAAGTTTGTCTTTAGTTATGTGGTTGGTCATCAATATGTGTTTGCTAGTGTTTGCTAGTGTTTGCTTTGGCATCATCTTGTTTGCTCAAACAAAGTTTCGACTACTTTCGAGAGATTATTCCGCAGTTCGAGGATGTGTTGTCTTCTCATGTTTAGTTTGATCATCTTGTATTTGTTATGAATTTTGTTGTATGCCATTTGCAATAAGTATTATTTATATTGGAAAAGAGAAGATTACGATATGCCTATTTTGAATATGGTGAACCTTATATTATTGCCATGTCTTGTACACGGTTACTTTAATATCATTTGATCTTTTTCTCGGCCTAATTTTTTTCCCTAAAGATAACAAAATGGATGCACTAAACCATGTTTCATTTCATATTTGTTGGGTTGAATTTAAACTTAGTGATTTTAAATTTATGAATTGATTAAAATGAGTTGCTAGAAAAAAAGACCAAATCGACGAAACGCGAGAGGCAAAAGGCGCTTGTATCACATCATCATCATCATCATCATCTCCCGTGGAGGCGACGAGGTCAACTGAAGCGGCTGAGCTCAACGGAGCTTCGGCGGCTGCGCAATCCGATGGGGCAGAGATGGGTTGAACGGAGGAGAGCGGCAGGGGTACCGGCGGCAGGGGTAGCGGCGGCAGCGGTTGGGCGGGCAGAACTCTGGTGGAAGCTCGCCTGGAATGGCGTTGGCTTGGTTTGAGGTTGCTGGTTCGGGGAGGAGGAGCCACAAAGTGGCAGCTTCGAGAAGAAGAAGGGGTGGAGAAAAAAAGAAAAGAAAAAGAAAAAAGGAATAAAAAAAGAAATTAGAAAACGAAAATAGAAAAAATAAAAAAAGAGGGTTACAACGGTAGGTGGCGTGCTCGAGGCCGGGCCAGGCGCGTGAGAAAAGAGTGGGCCGAGAATAAAGAAAAGAATGAAGGGCTGAATGCTGTGGGGTAGGAGAATAGACCAGGTCAGGGGCCTGGTCTCCTGACCCGGCCTGGTGTCATTTTTCATATTAATAAATAATTAAAAAATACAAAAAAATTCAGAAAAAAAATGGTTTCGATCGTAACTTACAGAAAATAAGTTTTTGAAAAGATGGTCCTGAGTGTGATGTGCGCATGCAAGGCGTGCCAATTTTGGAGAGCAAAGGAAAATAGGGTGCTCCATTCAAGTTAAGTGCGATTAATTGGAAATTTATTAAAGGAAATTAGAGTGCATGATTGGTGACTAAATGAATATATACACACACATATATATTAGACAAAAAAAAGAAAATAAGAAAAATGAGAAAAATTAAAAGAAATTTAATTGTGATGCTCGAATTAATTGGAAATGAAGGTGGACCAAAAGAAACTCAAGTGCACATTACTGAAATTAAAATTGTTGGAATCCAACGATTGATAGTTTAGGAAAAATGATTTCCTTCTTAACAAACGGGGGAATCATTTTACCCCTCTAAGCTTATTGTTTTTAGTTGATGGAAAATGTCATCTAATCACTGAAAAGTTGAAAATAAAGTTCAAGGAAAATGAATAATTTAATTTTTTTTCTAAAATAATTAGATATATCACTTGAAATAATTAGCCAACAAAATATATTTTCATTATTAACAAAAATTTATATTTATATTTTTTCATGGATGATGAAGATATTTTCATTTAGACATTTTTATAATTGATATAAATCATCATTTTTATGACAATATTTTCTCAAACATGAGTTTTTCCCCAAACAAACAAACCCTTAATAAACTATTGTTTTTCCAAAAACCTTCCCTCGATCCTTACATACGTGAATACGCCACTTTACAAGGATTTTTATCGAAATTCATACTCTAACATGACAACTTGAACCTCTCTCTCTCTTTTCAAATCTGGAGGTCTAGGTCTTTCTGACAGTATATTATTTGAGAATGTATGTGGTGTGTTCTTGTAGAATAGTATTTGAGAAGAAAATTGAGGGGTATGCAATATATGCACTTTGGTATTTGGTCAATGCTAATTTATGTTTTGAGATCTCCCATGATACTAATTTAAAAAAAAAAAAAAAAACATATTTTAGGCTTGGAAAAAAAAATGTACATGCTTTTAAGATGTCAGAGGATATTTTAGAGGAATCACAAAAGGCTAGACAAGCCTTCATGGAACGATTTTCTTTTTCCCCATTAGAAGAGCCTTAAATTTTTCTAGATACTCGTTGTATATCAGTTGTATAACAAATAACAAACAAATTGGCTTTGAAAATCAACTTGATCGAGCTCTAACATAGCTAAGTAGTAATTAGATACCTAGCATGACTAAACACAAAAAAGGAGCATAAATTTAGTCAAACAGCTAAAAATAATTAGGAAGCAGCTGCCCAGTGCATAAATCATAAAACATCAACTGTCGAGGATACACTTTCCGAGGTAGGAATGCATGTCTTCGACATATCCTCAGCCGTTGATCAAATTAACGGTTGAGACCGTTACATTCAAAACCGTTAATTTGCTCAACGATTGAGAAGACTCCACTGTTGTGACCTAACCCCTCTTGTAGGAGAGGCAGCTGTTCGTTAGGTTTAGGGGTATTATTAACTTCGGACCAACGGCCTTCCATTGGCTCAGGCTTTTCCAAATTCATACCCCGCGTGATATCGGACATTCAAATTTTTGATCAATTAAACCTTCATAATTTTCAATTAAGGAGTTGCCACTAGTCTTCTTTTTTTTGGGTCGACTGAAAGTTCAATCGATACAAGAGGATATTTTACTATTTACGCAACTAGAAATTTTGGACTCAGGAATTTGATTACGTTAGCTCTAAGGTTAATGCCCTTTCGGTACATAGTCTAATCATATGCTAACTAACGCCAAAATAGCCTATCAAGAAAAATCTAAGATTTGTCCTAACAATTCTAAAACAAGGAATAATATCCAAATATTGAAAAACACAATCAATTATAATCATAATTGAAAATAAGTATGCGTCCTAGATTGTCCCTAAAAAAAACACAAGACAAAACAAAACAAGAATCCCTTTTTTAAAACCTTAAAGGCTTATCCAATTTTAGGTTTTAGTTCTTTAAAGGGTTTTCCAAGTTTTCTAATTTTTTTTTTTTTATTTTTATTTTTGAAAAAAAAATCGATTTTTTTTAATGATTTTTCTAATTTTTGTTTGGGTTTTCTTTTTTTAATGATTTTCTGAATTTTCTAAAAATTTTAATATTTTCCCAATTTTCTAGATTTTTACCGATTTTCTTATTTTTTCAAAATTTTTAAAGTTTTTCTGAATTTACTATTTTTTAACGATTTTCTCAAATTTCTAATTTTTCATTGATTTTCGAATTTTCTAAAATTTTTTATTATTTCCTAAGATTTTTATCCTTTTCTGAATTTTAATTTTTTATGTTTTCCAAATTTTTAATTGATTTAATTAATTATTATTATATTAGAGAACGGGTTCGAACCGGTTTACCCGATCCGACTCATTGACCCAACCCAAACCCGAATCCGACCCAGTCGGATTAAAAACAAAGATTTTCCTTTTAATTTTTTTTTTCTATTTTTTCTTTCTTTTTCTATTTCATGTTTTCCGTATTTTGTCCTATTCCCTGCACCTTCTTCTTCCTCTTGCTCTCTTCTTCTTCACCGAAGCGTGTCTTCTCTGCAACTTCATCCTCTTCTCTTTTTATTTTTTTAAACCCATACAACCAGACACCAAGCCATCTTTTACAGACACCGCAGCAACCCGCCATCGTTCCGGCCAACAACACTCAACTCCGGACTGAACATGGTTTGTGGGCTAGGCCTTGTTTAGGCTCTGACCCGGGGTGGGGGTGGGGGGTGGCTAAGGAGAAAGAACCAAAAACAAGAGAATGGGCTCAAAGAGAAAAAGAAAGAGATGGGCCGCGAGAATTTAAAAAATGAGCTGGGCGCATGGGCTCATCTGACCCAAAAAATCAGGCCTTCCTATCCGAATTTGTTCTTCTTGTTATTTTATCTTTTCATGATTCATATATATTTTTTTTTTTTTTCTTTTTTATAAATTCTTATATTTTTGCAAAATAAATAGATATTTAAACCATCGATAAAAATTCAGGTGTCAACATCTGTAGCAAACTTCTCAACTGTTGATCTGATTAATCGTTGAGAAAGCTCCATGACAAGCTTCTCAACCATTAATACTCAACAAAAGTCAAGAAATGGCCGCCTTTCTCTCCCTGTCTCTTAGCACTTGCGTGGGACTATATAAAAATGCATGAGCAAGTCTGATGTGAATCGTTGCGGAAGGATCGTTCTACGAAGACCCAGATGGTGCGAATTGCAAACCTCGACCTCCAATCAAACCTGTGATTGGCAACCTCGATATAAACATGACCTGTTGACGAATGCGTGTCAACCAACCAATGTTATAGATGCCATGAGCGAAAGAATTCGCTATCTCGCTCGATAAGTCAAATCGATCGCCAAAGAGAATCTTGATAAGGTCAAGTCCTCAAAAGAGCAGTAGAAGAAAACCTCTCAATTCTTGTCCTTAAAAATAAAATATATCTGTCCCCCAAAGAAATTCAGTCAGTCTTATATATAGGCCTTCTAGCCGCCACACAAACCCTAAAACCAACCCTAAAAAAAAACACTAATGTGTCATATTCTAAAATATTCCTATTCTAGAATATTCCTAAACAATAAGAATATTCCTATTTGACTTAGTCAAATATTTGGTGACCAGATAATTAAATTGCGCCAAGATTTCCAAGATTCTTCAAGATCTGATCCAATGTCATCTCCACGCCAAAGATCACAAACTATGACACCAACAGCTTGCCTAAATTGCTTGGCCCGCGCTCGAGTGATCGAATCAGTAGGAATAGATAATGGGTCATAAGCACCTCCTCCTCAATATGGCTCGATGTCCACATCATTCCCTCCCCCGTGCAAAGGATTTGCCCTCAAATCATCACGGGCATCAAAAAGAGTCAAGTCAAAAACATTAAATGTGGAACTAACGTCATACTTACCTGGAAGGTCAAGCTTGTAGGCATTATTGTTAATTCTTTCCAAAACCATGAATGGTCCATCCCCTCGCGGTAATAACTTAGAATGTCGCTGCTCAGGAAATCTCTCTTTGCGCATATGAACCCAAACCCAATTGCCGGGTTCAAACACCACTTCCTTGTGCCCTTTGTTGGTTTGCCTTGCATATTGCTCAGTCTTGCGCTCAACATTTGCGAGCGTCTTCTCATGTAACGCCTTGACAAATTCAGCTTTCTTTGCTCCATCTAAATCCACATGCTCATCAACAGGTAAAGGAGTTAAATCTAACGGAGTTAACGAATTAAAATCATAGACAACCTCAAATTGTGTAAATTTAGTAGCAGAATACATGCTCCTATTATATGCAAATTCAACATGTGGTAGACAATTTTCCCAAGATTTTATGTTCTTTTTAATAATAGCACGCAACAATACCCCTAAAGTTCTATTAACTACCTCGGTTTGACCATCGGTCTGTGGATGATAAGTAGTAGAAAATAACAACCGTGTTCCTAATTTTTTCCACAATGTTTTCCAAAAGTAGCTAAGAAATTTAGAATCTCGATCTGAAACAATCAATCTAGGCATGTCATGCAAACGTACAACTTCCCTAAAGAACAAATCAGCAACATGAGATGCATCATCAGTTTTATGACAAGGCATAAAATGAGCCATCTTTGAAAACCGATCAACAACCACATAAATAGAATATCTACCATTCTTAGACCTAGGCAATCCTAACACAAAATCCATAGAAATATCAGTCCAAGGATGCGTTGGAATAGGTAATAGTGTATACAAGCCATGCGGTTTAGTTGTAGACTTAGATTGCTTACAAGCAATGCATCTCTCACAGACACGTATGACATCTCTCTTTATTTGTGGCCAATAAAAATGTTCATGTAGCACTTCATAAGTCTTATTAATGCTAAAATGCCCCATTAAACCACCACTATGCGCTTCTCGCACCAACAATTCACGCCAAGAACACTTAGGCAAACATAGTTTGTTTTGACGAAAAAGATAACATTCATGCCTATAAATTTATCAAATGTAGCGTGTTCACATGCTTCATACACTCTCCCAAAGTCATCATCATCAGTATATAAGCCCTAAATATGCTCAAAACCTAGACACTTTGCTTCTAAAATAGTTAGAATCGCATACCTTCGAGAAAGTGCATCGGTTACCACATTCTCCTTACCTTTCTTGTACTTGATCACATATGGAAAAGTCTCGATGAACTCCATCCATTTGGCATGTCTTTTATTCAACTTTTTCTGCCCTTTCAAGTACTTCAAGGTCTCATGGTCGGTGTGGATCACAAACTCCTTTGGCCATAAATAATGTTGCCAAGTCTCCAAAGCTCGCACTAAAGCATACATCTCTTTATCATAGGTAGGATAATTCAATGTTGCTCCACTCAATTTTTTGCTGAAATAAGCTATGGGACGCCCTCCTTGCATCAACACAGCTCCAATTCCTGTACCAGAAACATCGCACTCTATCTCAAAAGTAGCACTGAAATTTGGCAAAGATAACAAATGAGCATTAGTTAACTTATCTTTTAGCATATTAAATGCTTTCTTTTGCTCTTCTCTCCACGTGAAACCCACGTGCTTCTTGATAACCTCAGTTAAAGGTGCGGCAATGGTGCTGAAATTTCTCATAAATCGTCGATAAAAACTCACAAATCCATGAAAGCTACGCATCTCTCCTATGGTCTTAGGCGTTGGCCATTCACGAATTGCTTTGACATCTTCTTCATCAACCTGTATACCATCAGCACTAACAACAAATCATAGAAATACTAATTTGTTGGTAACAAAAGAGCACTTCTTTAGATTAGCATATAATTGCTCGGCCCTTAAAACCTGCAAGACAGCTCGCACATGCTCAATATGGTCATCAGGACTTCGGCTATAAATCAAGATGTCATCAAAATAGACAACCACAAATCGACCAATAAAAGCACGTAAAACATGATTCATAAGTCACATAAACGTGCTCAGTGCATTAGTTAATCCAAATGGCATTACTAACCACTCATATAATCCATACTTGGTCTTAAATGCAGTTTTCCATTCATCACCTTCTTTCATCCTAATTTGATGATAGCCACTTTTCAAATCGATCTTAGTGAAAATGCAAGAACCATGCAACTCATCCAACATGTCATTTAACCCAGGAATAGGATGTCGATACTTTACCATAATATTATTGATTGCTCGGCAATCGACACACATTCGCCAAGTTCCATCCTTCTTTGGCACCAACAAAATAGGGACGACACATGGGCTAAGACTCTCTCTCACATACCCCCGTTCCAAAAGTTCGCTAACTTGCTGCTGAAGTTCCTTTGTCTCCTCGGGATTACTTCGATATGCGGGTCAATTAGGTAATGGCGCACCAGGAATCAAGTCAATTTGATGTTTATGTCTCGAATCGGTGGTATACCTCGAGGAAGTTCATCAGGAAAGACATCTTCAAATTCCTGCAATAAAGACACAATAGGGCTAGGCAAACTTGGGTCAAGATCGTTAGTAGAAAACAAAACATCCTTGTACACAAGTACAAGCATTGATCGATCTAGAGTTAAAGCTCTCCTCACTTCACTTGATTTTGCATAAAAATTATTTTGTCTCTTTTCTTTTCTCTCTTCTTTTCCCTCGGTTTTTACCACAATTCTTCTCTCGGCCTCTCCTTTTCCTTGCGTCTCAGACACACCACGCAAGCCCTCGGATTTCTCACATTTTCTCTTTCTCTCGGCTTCTCGTTGTAACTTTAACTGATCTTGATACACCTCACTAGGTGTCATTGGTACCAAGGTATAAGTCTTTTGATTCATCACCAATGAATAACGATTAGTATATCCATCATGATGTACCTTTCGATCATATTGCCATGGTCTTCCAAGCAAGATATGACTAACATCACACTCTACCTCGTCCTTATATCTCCCTATCTCAAATGGGATTCGGACTTGCTTCAACACTTTCACCTCTCCACTATCATTCAACCATTGAAGTCTATAAGACCTAGGTGCTTTGTCGTCTTCAAACCCAACTTATCCACCATAATACAACTTGCCACATTTGCACAACTACCTCCATCAATTATCATACTACAGATCTTACCATTCACCATGCATCTTGTATGAAACAAGTTATCTTTTTGTTGGTGATGCTCCTCCTCCTTTACTTGCACACTTAGAGAACGCCTAACCACCAATAAGTCTCCTTTTATAGCCACTTCTCCATCACACAATCTTCCAATGGTGGCATCTCATCATCCTCTTTTTCCCTTTCACTTTCGGACTCAATAACACCATGTCCAGTCATGATCATCACCCTTATATTAGGGCATTGATTCGTCATATGACCACTGCCCAAACACTTAAAACATTTAATCTCACGAGTTCTAGTGTTAGGGTTTTCGGTTTTACCTGAAGTCGGATTCGTTCCAACTTTACCGTCCCTCTCATTCTCTTTTGAGGTTTCGATTTTGGTGTTGTTTCCTCTCCAATTTGACTTATCATCTCTTTTCCAATTGGATCTCCAATTCTGATTTGAACCTCCTCCACTCTTGTGATTTCGATCCAACTTCAATTGCCACTCAACTTTGATAGTTTTGTCCACCAATTCCTCCAATTCAACATAGTGTTGCAGCTCCACCACCCTTGCTATGTCTCGGCTCAAACCACTCAAAAATCTTGACATTGTGGCCTCATGATCCTCCACCACATTAGCACGGATCATGACAATCTCCATCTCCTTGTGATACTTTTCCACGCTCTTATTACCTTGTGTGAGATCTTGTAACTTTTGAAACAAATCTCGGTGGTAATGACTAGGTACAAAACGCCTTCTCATCACCACTTTCATCTCATCCCATGTCTCTATCGATCTTTCACCATTGCGCCTCCTACTAGTCACAAGTTGATCCCACCAAATTATAGTATAATCAGTAAATTCAACAGATGTAATTTTTACATTTTTGAGCTCGGAGTATCGTTAGCAATCAAATACCATCTCCATGCGTTTCTCCCATTCTAGATACGCATCGGGATCATTCTTCCCTTGGAAAGAAGGAATCTTCATCTTGATATTGCCAAGTTCATTATCTTCTCGGTGTCTAAACCCTCAGGCTCCATTCCACCTTCCAAATCAAGCATCTCGATCATCCTTCAGCCTCATCATCATCATAATGCCGCTGCCTTCTATGTCGTGTTCTAGAGTTGTCTCGCTGATGTTGCGGCCTTCCCCGGGGTAGCTCTCGGTCACCATCAACCCTCATGTCATTCCCCATCATTCGTCCACTAAGCTCCTCCACTACGGCCTTCAATTGCTGGATGCTTTCCACGAGCACTTCATCCCTTCATATGAAGCAAACCTCCTTTTGATTCACACTTTCTTCGTGCGACATATTTTAGACCTGCAAGTAAACATTAGTAACAAAAATCCTCACCAATCACTCCCTCACGTGTTTCTCTCAAGGTGTTTGTCACTCCCCTCGTGTTTAACTCAAGTGTAGGCTTTTTCCACCCTCAATTAAGCTTAACACTCTTGCCTTTTTCCTCTCGTACTCTTTGCACAAGCTTTTTATTGGACTCAAAATCTGTCTCTCAACCCTCTCATGACAAGCAATCAAACTAATCAAATAAGATTAGATCACTATTGATTTTGTTTCAGCAAGTAACAATTTCAAACTAACAAGTACAACTTTCGAAATTCCAATTGAAACGCAAATCACTACTGATTTTGTTTCAATTTAGTCTACTAACAAACGAGTCGTCTTCTTGATTTTTTTTTTGTTCGGCTAATTTTTTTTTTTGCCGAAGCTGTTTTTTTTTTCTCTTGCGCACTTTTTTGTGTGTGCGTTTTCTTTCTCTTTTTTTTTTTTTTTTTTTTTACGAACTCAGATACAATTTAAGATGCTAGAAAAGAAAATTTAAAACTAATAGCAAACAACTATGTATGGAAGCATAAAAGCAATCAGATCCCTAAATTAGCTAGAACCGAAACCCTAGCTCAATAAATCTCAAATTTCTGAATATCAATAGAAAATTAAAGATAAATAGACCTTGTAGAAGCAAGCTCTGATACCAAACTGATGTGAATCGTTGCAGAAGGATCGTTCTATGAAGACTCAGATGGTGTGAGTTGCAAACCTCGACCTCCAATCAAACTTGTGATTGGCAACCTCGGTATGAACGTGACCTGTTGACGAACGTGTGTCAACCAACCAACGTTATAAATGCCACGAGCGAAAGAATTCGCTATCTCGCTCAATAAGTCAAATCGACCGCCAAAGAGAATCTTGATAAGGTCAAGTCCTCAAAAGAGCAATAGAAGAAAACCTCTCAATTCTTGTCATTAAAAATAAAATATATTTGTCCTCCAAAGAAATTCAGTCAGTCTTATATATAGGCCTTCTAGCCACCAGACAAACCCTAAAACCAACCATAAAAAAAAACTAATGTGTCATATTCTAGAATATTCCTATTCTAGAATACTCCTAAACAATAAGAATATAGATAATTAAATTGCGTCAAGATTTCCAAGATTCTTCAAGATCTGATCCAAGGTCATCTCCATGCCAAAGATCACGAACTATGACACCAACAGCTTGCCTAAATTGCTTGGCCCGCGCTCGAGTGATCGAACCAATAGGAATAGATAATGGGTTCTTAGCACCTCCTCCTCAATATGGCTCGATGTCCACATCAAAGCCCATAGCTTTAACTTTGCTCACATATGCATAACAAAAAGCTCGAGAGATTAAAAATCGTTGAAGCGAGCGGAGGAGCTCCTGGACCACCTACAAAGTCCCTTTCTACTCTTCGAATCCTCCTCCGTCTTTGCATGTGCTCCCCTTCTCACAGCCATGCCCAATCAAATGGGGTCTTTGGCAAGGTATGTAATTCATTCACATGAATATGCTCTTAAGATTTCCTTGCCAAGAGCACCATAAAGAGCAGTCGGTTTCTTTTCTCTTTCGAATCTAGATTTGCTTTCATTCTGATTTAATATAAGGATAACGAGGAACCACAACAACAACAATATCATGAAAGTTTTGACTCGACCAAGAGATTTCATGTTGTATTCACCTCATTCAAGCTCCTCGCCATCACATATTTCAATTCACAGCATGTTGATGCATTGAGTTATGTGGCTTTGCAATCTTATGTGGCTTTGCAATCTTTGCAATCTTACATAATTTGCAAAGCCGTCTATTTCATAGCACTTATCAAATTGACCAGACCCGAATGTTCAAACTTGGTACACCATTTTTGGAACTCTTGACTTTGAGTTGCTTCTTTGGACAAGTTTGTCTCTAGTCATGTAACTAGTCGTCAATATGTGCTTGCTAGTGTTTACTTTGGTATTGGTCGGCCTGCTCGCGCAAGGTTTTGACCACTTTCAAAGAATCGTTCAACTGTTCTGCGACGCGTTATTTGCCTGAGTTTAGTTTGATTTTCGAAGCCCCTACAATCATAGTGTGTATGCTGTGAATTATGTTGCATGTCATTTGTAATAAATACTTTCGTTTAGGGAAAAGAGAAGGTTACTATGCACATGTTCTAATTTGGTAAACTTTGCCTTATTGTCATGTTATATGCACACAATCACATTAACTTTATTTAACTTTTTCTTGGCCAAATTACTTTTTTCTAAAGGTAACAAAATGGGTCCGCTAACCTAATTCTCAAGTCATATTCATGGTTTTGAATTTAAAAATGAGTAATTTTAGTTTAATGAATGAATTAAACTGAGTGTAAGAAACAAAGACCAACTAAAAATTGGTTTACATGAATTTGACTCAGATTATATTTGAGTTAAGGTCTAAATATAACACTATTCTATATGTCACGCTTTCTTTTTCTTTATTTTTCTCAAGAGAGTGATTTTAATAATTTATATTGGTAGAATCATGATTTTGTTCGGGCCACTTGTCATAAATTATATGTATAATTATGAAGCTTTGATTTTTATTTATTGAAATTTGGAATAAAACTCAAAATTTAGAAAATCGTGGGAAAATATCATGGAAAAGGTTTATGGCAGCACATGGTCATCTAGCATGAGATATGAATGGACCACCTTCAAAGATTAATATCAACTTAAATCATCCCTAAACCACTTTTTAATAAATAACTATTAAAGTTAAACAAGTAAAAAAATATAGATGGAAAGAATTCATGGGACACTTCATATATTTGGTTCTTCTACCTTCAGTCGTACCTTAGGGGCATATTGTGAAGTTGAACCTAAACAATGTTGCGACCTATCTCTTGGGGAGGAAAATATAGATTTAGATGCATTGTCAAATTTGGGCCGATGGCCTTCAATTGGCATGAATTTTCCCAAATCCATACCTCACGTGACATTAGATGTGCGATTTTCGTTCAATTGGAGTTGCCAACTAACCTATTAAAGTTTGTTAAAAACCAAGTGAAATATGTAAGAATATCTTACTTTTTGCATAATTAGAGATTATGAGAACAAGGGGACTTAATTACACTAGTTCTAGAACTAATACCATTTCAGTACCTAAACTTGATGTGGTAACCAATTGCTAGGGCAGCCTATCAAATACTTTTAAGGTTCATCTTAACCATTATAAAAATGAAAATAACACTCATAACTAAATGTAATCGAAGACACACAGATAACCTAATATTACTCGACACTTAGCTCTTCACCGTCCCTTATCACCGGACCGCCCCATATCACCGGAATAACGCCATAGGTGACCATCATAGGAGCACATAAAGATGCAGAGGAAAAAGGAACACAAAAAAAAACGTTCGGATTTGGTTTTAATGAGGATGAAATGTGACCGGTATTGAATCTACAGGCTAGCAGATCAATCGATACTAATCAACCCACATCAACATATTCTCGGATTTGAACAAAATCGCTGATTCGTGTCTATGTCGTAAAATTTGCGGGACCAGAAAAGTGAAAGAAAAAAGGATTAAAAGTCGACAAAATAGGGGAACGTGTGGGAGAGAGAGAGAGAGAGAGAGAGAGAGAGAGAGCTTTTTCAATGGGGACGCGAAGGAGAAAGTGGACAGAAAGAGACCGGAAGAAACTCAACTTGATCAAACGACGCCCATCATCACAACCGTTGATCCCTGCCACGTGGATATAGGGGATCTATTGCGTTTTGAACAGGGCAGCAATTTTTATTTTTATTTTGTCGGACGGGGCAGCAATTAAGCAAGTCGGAATTAAACAAGTCGGACGGGGCAGGAATTAAACAAGCGAACTTAACGAAGTCTTTTGGCCTTCGCGGGGCCTGTAAGATAGCGTATAAAATAACGTGAAAAAACCATCCCTTTACTTCAAACCTGACGCGGAGCAAACGCTCGAGAGATCAGAAACCGTTCAAGCGAGGAGCTGGGCACCGGCAATGTCATTTCCTGATCTTCGAATCCTCCTTTGTCTCCTGCACTTACTTCCCTTCTCCACGGCCATGCCGAATCAAACAGCGACTCCACGAAGGTATGTTATGCTCTTTAGATCTTTGTTAAGAATAGGATAAAGCCGTCGATTTCTTCTATCTTTCGATTTTATCTATTCTTTTTCATTTAATATAATGATGACGGGCAACCACAATATGAGCAACAATAAGAAAGTTTTGACTTGACCAAGAGATTCCACATTATATTCACTTTGTTCAAGCTACTTGTCATCGGACACTTCAATTCGCAGCATATCGAAGTGTTGAACCCGACGATTTTGCAATTTTATATTATTTGTGAAGTTATTTATCTCATAGCGCTAATCAAAGTGGCTTGACCTGTTCGCCAAAACTTGATATACATGTGCTTGTATAGAAC
This sequence comes from Eucalyptus sideroxylon, assembly GCA_014182405.2. NCBI lineage: Eukaryota > Viridiplantae > Streptophyta > Magnoliopsida > Myrtales > Myrtaceae > Eucalyptus > Eucalyptus sideroxylon. The sequence goes on along the minus strand of CM024552.2, from coordinate 52,349,616 downwards.
TCTTAGCTCTGAGTTGCTTCTCTGGACAAGCTTATCCCTAGTTGCGTGGCAGATCATTTATATGTGCTTGCTAGTATTTGCTTTGGTATGGTATGGTCTGCTTGGACAAAATTTCAACTACTTTCAAGAGATTATTCCGTTGTTTGAGAATGTGCTGTCTTCCTAAGTTTAGCTTAATTATCTTGTATTTGTTATGAATTTTATTGTATACCATTTGTAATAAGTATTATTTGTATTGGAAAAGAAAGGATTCCAATCTGCGTGTTGAGTATGATGAACTTTACATTATTGCCATGTCATATACACAGTTACTTTAATATCATTTGATCTTGGGCTTTTTTTTTTTTTTTTTTTTTTTCTAAAGGTAACAAAATGAGTGCACTAGCCCATGTTTCAATTTCAGATTTGTTGGGTTGAATTTAAAATTAGTCACTTTAATTTTATGAATTGATTAAAATGAGTTGTAATAAACCAAAACCGACTTAAACTTGATCTAAATGGAATTGACTCAGATTATATTAATGTTAAAGTGTCAAAATGTGACAAGAACTTTCCCATATTAAGCTTTTAGCTCCAAAACAGCCAGACTAATTCAAAGTAAATGAGGATGCAAATTCCACATAACAAGCAAGCTACAGATGCGCACAACAAATGCTCTATTGCACACAAGCCTACCACCAAACAAATCACGAACATACTAAAAAATAATCTCGAAGACTCGAACCACACCGAGAAAAGTCAACCTTCCTCGAACAAAGAGGAACAGAGCAGACAAAGCTCCACGACCCCAAAGCCGAAAATGTGAGAAGAACGGAAGCGAAAGCGATCAATCAGCACCAAGATCGCACCTTTCTTCGATAGGCCGAGCGGAAATACCGAGGAAGACAGAAAGGGTGCGAATTTCCGCAGTTGGGCTCAAGTATATTACGAGAGAGGGGGCACGGCGAGGGAGATGAAAGATGGGTTGACTCAAAGCTAACCGTCCCGACTCTCTTTCCAAATCGACGAAACGCGAGAGGCAGAAGGCGCTTGTGTCACATCATCATCATCATCTCCCGCGGAGGCGACAGGTCGACTGAAGCGGCTGAGCACGACGGAGCTTCGGCGGCTGCGCGACAAGACGGGCGGAGATGGGTTGAACGGAGGAGAGCAGCGGCGGAGGGGGCGGCGGCGGCGGCCGGAACTCTGGTGGAAGCTCGCCTGAAACGGCGTTGGCTTGGTTGAGGTTGCTGGTTCGGGGAGGAGGATCCGCAGGGCGGCGGCTTCGGAATGAAGAAGGCGTGGAGAAAAAAGGAAAAGAATAAGAAAAAGGAATAAAAAAAACAGAAATTAGAAAATTAAAATAGAAAATTAAAAAAAGAGATTAAGAAACGGTTTACAATGGTAGGCCGCGTGGTCGGGGCCGGGTTGGGCGCGTGAGAAAAGAATGGGCCAAGAATAAAGAAAAGATTAATGGGCTGAATGGTGTGGGGTAGGAGAATAGACCGGGTCACGGGCCTGGTCTCTTGACCCGGCCCGGTGTCCTTTTCCATATTCATAAATAATTATAAATCCAAAAAAATTCAGAAAAAAATGGTTTCGATCGAAATCTACAGAAAATAAGTTTTTGAAAATATGGTCCTGAGTATGATGTGCGCATGCAAGGCGTGCCAATTTCAGAGAGCAAAGGAAAATAGGGTGCTCCATTCAAGTTAAGTGCGATTAATTGGAAATTTATTAAAGGAAATTAGAGTGCATGACTGGCAACTAAATGAATATATATATATATATAAATATATATATAATACAAAAAATAAAATAAATATGAGATTGGAAAATTAAGAGAAATTTAATTGCGATGCTTGATTTAATTGGAAATGAAGGTGGACTAGAAGAAACTCAAGTGCACGTCAAAGAAATTAAAATTGCCAGAATCTAAACACGGCTGGAAAATGGTTTGTTTTCATTAGTTTGATAGTTTAGGAAAAGTGATTTCCTTTTTGATAAAAGGGAAGTCATTTTGAAGTCATTTTTTCCCTGATTTTAGTTTGTTGTTTTCAGTTCATGACAAATGTTTTTTGTAAATTGGTTAGTTTTCCACTATCTAATCACTAGATAGTCAGAAAACAGATTTCAAGCAAAATACAATTTGAAACATATCTTCCTACAAATAATTGCATATATCACTTGGAATAATTAACCAACAAAAAATATTTCATTATTCATAATAATTTATATTTATGGTTTTTTGTGGACTATGAAGATATTTTCGTTTTGATATTTTTATAGTTGATATAAGTCATTTTTTTTAAAGAAAATATTTCCCAAAACGTGATTTTTTTCGAAACAAACGGTAGTAAACTATTGTTTTTCCAAAAAACCTTCCCTCAATCCCTTTTACATATGTAAATTACGCCGCTTTACTAGGACTTTTATTGAAATTCATGCTCTAACGTGACAACTTAAACCTCTCTTTCTCTTTAAATCTAGAGGTGATGGTTTATCATTTGAGAATGTATGAGGTGTGTTCTAGTAGAATAGGATTCGAGAAGAAAATTGTGGGGCATGTAATATATGTACTTTGGTCTTTAGTCAATACTTATTTATGCTTTGAGATCTTCCATGAAAAAAACTACATTTTAGGCGTAGAAAAGAAAAGGACAAAAGCTAAAGCTTTTAAAAAGTTGGGTTGTTTTAAAGGCATCACAGAAGATTTGACGAGTTTTCATCAATCAATTTGTTTCCATTAGAGGAGCCTCAGATTTTTCTAAATACTCAGTTATACATCACTTAAATAACAAGTAAAAAAATGGCTTTGAGAATCAACTTAGCCGAGATGTAAAATAGCTAAGTAGTGAGTACAAAGCATGACTAAACACAAAAAATGGGGCAGGAATTAGTCAATTAAAAACAAAGGAAGCAGCTGCCCCATGCACAAATCAGAAAACATCAACGGGTTGAGGATACGCGTTCTCGGGTAGCTATGCATGTCCTCAAGCGTTGATCAAATCAACGGTTGAGAAAACATGATTAGTTTCTGAGACCAATTAAAATACAAATGATTGGTTGCACCCTTCAGATAAAAGGATGCCGACAGCCCCCATTATTCAATGAAGGGGATCTGCGAGTCTTGGTTCGGCGAAATGTTGACGTGCCCAACGTGGAGACGCAGATCCACGGTTTGGCCGAAATGCCCCAAGATCAACTTCGCTTTGTAGGGGCATTTCGGTCAGATCTGCGGTTTGGAAAGGCCCATTGCAGAAGAGTCTTTTCCTACTCTTCGAATCCTCCTTCGTCTCCTGCACTCACTCCCCTTCTCCACGGCCATGCCGAGTCAAACAGCGACTCCACAAAGGTATGTTATGCTCTTCAGATCTTTGTTAAGAACGGGCTAAAGTCGGTTTCTTTTCTCTTCCGAATCTATCTTTTCTTCTTCATTTAATATAGTGACGATGGACAATCACAGCATAACCAACAACAAGAAAGTTTTGACTTGATCAAGAGATTCCATATGATATTTATCTCGTTAAAGCTGCTTGTCATTGGACACTTCAATTCGCATCATATTGAAGCGTTGAGCTCGACGATTTTACAGTTTTATATTATTTGTGAAGTTATTTATCTCACAGCGTTGATCAAAGTGACTTAACCCATTCGCCCAAACTTGATATACATGTACTTGTACATTGTTTTTGGAACTGTCAGCTTCGAGTTGCTTCTCTAGACGAGCTTGTCTCTAGTTGCGTGGCTGATCATCAATATATACTTGCTAGTATTTGCTTTGGCATGGTTTAGTCTGCTCGGACAAAGTTTTGGCTATTTTTTTTTTGGTAAAGGTAAAAGGTATTATAGCTTTGGACAAAAATACAGGACCGGCTCCAAAGCATACACTCTCAGGGCGCTACTCATAGAGAGTGTTAGGGAGCCGAAACAAAAAAGATTACAAAGAAGAAAAGAGACAATCACAAGCAAGGAGCAAAGACCAACAGGTCACAAGCGAAAAGAAAACGCTAAACAAAACCTCAGCCGCCTAAGGACCGAAGGCCAGACACCCAAGGAGGGAAGGAGAAAAGATCGCACAGCTTGGGCTTCATCCGGATCTACGCATTCTCCTCATGATCAGCGAAGATGGAAGGGTCGAAGCTCCAGTTTCTCTCAAGCCTTCTATTTCTAGGGGTATTCGGGACATCAGAGAAGGTGAGAGCTTTGTCCTTGACCATCTTGATAATGTGATTTTTCATTGCAGCAAGAACCATTGCTTCGCTGCGGAATATGATAGCATTCCTCTTCTTCCAAATTAAGTAGCACATGGCAGCAAAAGAGTAACGAGCTAAGTTGTGAAAGAAATCGTTGCCCTTTAGGAAGGAGGTAGCCCATTGGAGATTCTCCTTCCACGGCCTTGGGCGCCAAGGAAGGTTGCATCGAGAAGCCCAAAAATAAGCAATGGAAGCTGATATGTGGCAATCAAAAAACAAGTGATCTATAGAGTCAGGAACATTATCGCAGAAGGCACAGGTGACATAATCAATTCTATCATAGGAAATGAGAAGTTCTTGGGTAGGTAAACGGTTTCTAGCAATCAACCAGAGATTGAATTGGAACCTGGGAGTGATGACGTTGTTCCAAATAAGTGAAGCCCAGGGCACTACGCTTCTTTTGGTCCTGAAGTGGTTCCAGGCAGATCCTACCGAAAAAGATCCGAACGGATGCCAACGCCAAGAAAACCGGTCCGGAGCTTGGGAGAGCGTTGGGATAGAGAGACCCCAGCTCTCCATAATACTACGAAATGAAAGGCCCATAGGCGAAAGGAGATCAGCCACCACTGCATGCTTGGATAGACCAGACCATTGAATAACAGGATCTGGCATAATAATATCAAGAAGGCCTTTTGGGTGCCAATGATCAAACCATAACGAAGTGGAGCGTCCATTTCCAATCTTCCAAAGGAAGGAAAGCCGAGAGTCACTTCTTAATTGCAAAATTTTCTTCCAAGCCCAAGAGCAAATTTTAGGAGATGAAGCTTTCCAGAAGTTGTTCCTCTTTAAAAAGTTGGAATGAATCCAACGGCACCAAAGGGATTCTTTATTTGTGAACATAATCCAAATGTGCTTCATCATGGACGCCTTGTTGCAATCTCTCAATTTTCGAATACCAAGTCCCCCTTCTTTTTTTGGTAAGCATATATCATCCCACGACACCTTCGCCCCTCCCTTACCGAGGGTGGATCCTTTCCAAAGAAATTGCCTTAAAATCTTTTCAATGCTATTGAGAACCGAAACCGGCAATGTGAAAACACTCGACCAGAAGGTTTGGATAAAGTGCAAGACTGACCCGATTAACGCAACCTTCCAAAAAAGAGAGGAAACGATGAGCCCAAGATTGGGCTCTAGCTGTAATCCGATCAATAAGGGTGATGCAGTCAGCTTTCCCAAGCCTGGAGGATATGATAGGCACTCCCAGATAGCGTACTGGTAGTTTTCCTTCTTGAAACCTAAAGGCTAAGGATATGTAGTTGCGAAGAGACGGAGGACCACCCGAGAGAAAAATTTTGCTCTTGTTCTTGTTTGGAATCAAGCCACTCCATGAAGAGAACAAGTCCAAGCCTTTCTTTAGCAAGGTAATGGACGCCCAATCAGCCTGACTAAAAAAGACATCATCGGCAAAGAAAAGGTGAGTTAGCTTGACCGCTTTGCACCGCCAAAAGTATTTGAATTCCTTGTGGGAGGTGCGAGCACTCAAAATTCCTGAGAATACCTCCATCACTAGGTTAAAAAGATAAGGGGACATCGGGTCGCCTTGTCGTAGGCCCCGGCCACCAGGAAAGAACCCATGAAGTTCTCCATTGATTGATAATGAGTATTTCGGCGTCCGAACGCATATCATGATCAACCGGATCAGGAAATCAGGAAAGTCAAAGGCTACTAGAGTTAGCTGAAGGAAATCCCAATCAACCGTGTCGTAGGCCTTTTGAAAATCAACTTTCACAGCACATTTAGGGAGGTACAGGTCAAGGTGAAATCCAGCAAAGACTTCCTGAGCTATCAATATATTATCCCTTATCCTCCTACCCTTAATAAAAGCATTTTGGGAAGGATCAACCACTTCATTCAAGACAGTAGCAAGGCGATTAGCCAAGATCTTAGTAATGACTTTGTATATAGTATTACAACAAGCAATGGGTCTGAAGTCAGAGACCGCACAGGCATTAGGCACTTTAGGTATCAAGGCGAGGATAGAATTGTTTACCTCTCTTAAGAGACGACCCGAAGTGAAGAATTCATGGACCGCCTCTATGACAGAAGGGCCAACAATCTCCCAATTATTCTTAAAAAATTCCGCCGTGAAGCCATCGGGGCCTGGAGCTTTGCCTCTAGGGAGAGAGAAAACTGTATCCCGAATTTCCGAATCAAGAACCGGGCTAGAGAGGGAACTAACTTGGTTCGTAGATAAGGGTCTTCGAATGAACTCTTTAACCTCTTGTAACGAAGGCTTGGATAGGGACGAATGAGGAACAAGCAAGTCCTCAAAGTAAGAGACAAAAACCTACGGGACCGTATTCGTGTCCATGATCAACTCGCCCGATATATTTTTAACCGAGAGGATTCTATTTCTAAGTTGCCTTTTTTTGACGGAAAGGTGAAAGAATTTGGTATTCCGATCACCTTCCTTAAGCCACTGAACTCTAGATTTTTGTCTGAAGAAAGATTCCTCATCTCGGCGCAGGTCCACAAAAATTCTACGGCTTGTCTTCTCAAGATCGGCCAACCTTGAGTTGTTTGGATCAAGTTGAAGGTCATTTTGCACGAGCCGAAGGGCTTCTCTAGCTTCCTCTGTCCTTGAAGAAATATTCGAAAAGGCTTCTCTATTTAGTTGTTTCAGACTACCTTTAAGCACTTTCAATTTGGAGACAAGCTTGTACATGGAGAATCCAATAACTGGTGTCTCCCAAGCCTGTTGAACAATGGATGATAAATTCGGGTGGTCTGACCAATAATAAAAAAATTTGAAGGGTTTTCTCTTAAAAATCGGATTGAGAACTCTGACAACCATAGGAGAATGGTCTGAAATGCCCGGGTTGAGGAATGATGCCTCCGAGAAAGAAAAATCCATGTTCCATTTAGAGTTAACCAATACTCGGTCAATTTTCCTCATCTTTCTTGTTAACCCAGAAGAAATCGACCAAGTGAATCGAAGTCCAACATATCTGAGGTCCTCCAATTTAGATTGAGCTAAACAGTTAGCAAATTCATCAAAATAAGGAATCCAGGTGTTGGTGCCTCCGAACCGGTTAAAGGGATCCTTTATGGCATTGAAATCCCCAGCCACTAACCAAGCCGAATCCTGGAGAATAGTGCTCATATGTAGGAGATCATCCCAAAGAGGCCGACGGCGGGAGAAGGTATGCTCCCCATAAACTACAGAGACACAACAACACTCGCCAGATAGGTTGATCTTTAAACGACCATGAACAGCCTGGTCATTGACCGCCAAGGTATCAAAACTAACGACATCGGGGTTCCAACCAACCCATATCCTACCCCGACTAGAGAAATCGTAGTTTGCAATCCAATTCCAGCCATTTAGCAAAGAAGATGACATTGAATCAAAGTTAGCTGCTGAGACTTTCATTTCAATAAGGCCAATGAAGCATAGATTATATTTGAAGACAAAACTCCTAACTTCGGCCCGCCTCAAGGGGTCATGGAGGCCTCTAATATTCCATATTCCTATATACATATATACAAGGAGGAGAGGGGTTACCTCTTTTTGGCAACCTTTTTCTTGGCAGGAACTGGAAATGGAGCCAAGGAGGGAGGAGGGTCCGGGCAAAGCAATAATAGGTTATCTTGTATAGACTCGGCCCGAGCACCCAAAGGAGAAGAAGTTGGGGATGGGCACCCAACTGATAAGAGATCCTCATCATCTACGCCAGAATGAGCACTAGATATCTCATCAGAACCATCCGGCAGCAGCACAGGCACGGTGGTAGATTTCGATCGAGCCAGCAAGGAAGAACTTGCATGGGATTTCGATGAAGCAAGAGAGCTGTCGGCGAGCTTGCGGGGCACCTGGGGATGGCCATCTTCACTTGATGGGTTAAAGCTAAAGGAGGTAGCCACCTTGCTCCCTTGGCCTTTCTTCTTTTTGCCCTTGACCTACTTCCAAGAGGGGTCCAAGGCAGAAGGAGGGATAATAGGAACCGATAGCGAGGCGGTCTCCCGGTCTTCGATAGGATCAACCAACACAGCAGGCGAAGAGAGAAGCTGTGGGTGAATAGCAGCCGAATCGGCAAGCTTGTCCGAAGTGATAGGGCCCACAGCAACTGGGGCACGAATTGCAACATGCCTATTGATATACAACGGGCTGTCTCTTGTTCTTTCCTTGGTCTGCACTTGCTGTGGATGAAGTGCCGGCTGAGAGTCAGGAATGGGAGAGGAGGATCCACCCCGAGGAGATGGAGGGTTTGCTACACCAGCTTGGCGAGTGTTCTTGGCCGACTGTTGAGCAGGCGGAGGATAGCACTTATGGCCAAAATGCTGCATTCAGCATAGGCCAAAGGTCTCCACTCATATTCGACTTCAACGACACATGTTTCACCATGGAGAACCACCTCCATGAACTCACATGGTTACTGATTCGCTGTGATCTCCACACACACTCTCGCAAAGGTGAGCATTTCCATTTGTTCCGTGTTTAGATCAACATATAGGGGCTTCCCAATAAAGCTTGCCACCTTGCTAATTGCCTGAGAGGACCAAAAAGCAATGGGAAGATTTTTGAGTTTAACCCACACCGGCACATACATGAGGGTGTTGTTTTGAAGTTCCAGGGTTGGCCTCCATTGCTGGAAAACAATATGCTGTTTCGAGACTGTAAAAGCCCCCCTTCAAGGATCTTACGACGAAATTCTCTATCCGGAATGTGGAAGAAGAAAAGTCCTCTTCCATTAGCCATTACTTTGGCTAGATTCACTCCCCAAGCTTTCTTGAAGGCTGCTTCAGTCACTTTGAACGGAATACGCTTGCCAATGTAAAAGCCAACAATGCATTCCTTGAGTTTAGGGTCAGCCGCTTGAATATCGTCTTCGGTCATCTCAGCAACCGCTCTATTTCCAACATAAGTTGGAGGGAAATATTCCAAGTCATAGCCTTTGGAGGCCACCTTTGCCACCGTAACACTAGCCCAATTGCGCAAGTTGGAGTTCCTAGATATCGCTCTCTAAGGGCGCTTGGATCCCGATCTTCCCTTGCTCCTACCTCTCGGTATAGCAGGGACTTGGTCTGAATGGGCATGGGCCGAGACATCAGTCGGGGCAGCAGGGGAATGATCGGTCCTTCCCATAATTTCCTTCTCGGCACCACCACGGGAGGTTCCAGCAGCAAATTGATTCGAAGAGGGAGGCCCAACCCCGCCAAGAGCGGTTGAGGCCATTCGTCGAACACGTAGCGTGCAATACTAGAGAAAACGAGAAAGGGCCATAAAGAGGCTGAAAGCTTCACGAAATTCAGGACTAGATGATAGCTCGATAGCCCACAGTGAGTCGCACACCAGAACCGGGTGCATTCCAGGAAAAGAATAAAACCAGTAAAACCCAGTAAAAACCAACAAAGGACTGCAATTCGACCAGCCCCTTAGGTCGAGGACGATCTCGAGTTGTAGAGGAGCTGTAGCGAAATCCTTCGGTGGAAGTAGAGAGGAGGAAGAGAGGGATCTTCCCTCCAAAAATCATCCCATTCCGACGTCTACAACTCCGGGAATCGGCATTACTTCGAACTGATGAATAGTGCCTCGAGAGAGTCACCTACACTGTCTGACCCGAGAGAGCAGCGCACGGGCGGGGTTCCGAGCTTCCGGGACTTTCTCCGTGTAAATCCCAGGTGGGTTCCGCGCCTCACCTGCTTCTCCGTGGATCTACCGCACGAGCGGGAGGGGAAGCTTCGTTGAATAGAGGAAAAGCTTCGCTTAAAGTTCTGACAAAGTTTTGACTATTGTCAAGAGATTATTCCCTTATTCAAGGATGTGCTGTCTTCCCAAGTTTAATTTGACTATCTTGTATTTGTTATGAATTTTGGTGTATGCCATTTGTAATAAGTATTATAAGTACTTGACAAGAGAAGATTACGATATGCTTGTTCTGAGTATGGTGAACCTTACATTATTGCCATGTCATGTACATGGTTACTTTAATATCATTTGACCTTTTTCTTGGCCTATTTTTTTTTTTCTAAAGGTAACAAAATGGGTGCACTAGCCCATGTTTCAATTCATATTTGTTGGGTTGAATTTAAAATTAGTCACTTTAATTTTATGAATTGATTAAAATGAGTTGTAAGAAACAAAAACCAACTAAAACTTGATCTAAATGGAATTGACTCAAATTATATTTATGTTAACATATAATGATGTTACCATTCTACTTGTCACACTTTTCTTTTTTCCATTTTTTTCCTTCCGAGGAACATCCAAAAAGCTAGGTAGAGAGTGATTTTAATAATTTATTTTGGTAGACTCACAATTTTTTGTGGGTCACATGTCAAAAATTACATAAACGATTGTGAAACTTTAATATTCCCTTGTGTAAAGGTGGAACAAAACTCAAAGTTTAAGAAAATCTTGGAAAAGTATCGTATAAAAGATTTCTGGCAACACATGGTCGTCTAGCATGAATGGACCACCTTCAAAGATTAACTACAACTTAAATCATCCCTAAACCAGAAGAAAAATAAGAAGAAATAATTCACGGGCCACATCATTTCTTCAGTTGCGTAAACTAGTGGCATATCTGGAAGTTGGACTCAGACGGTCCAAGTTGGACAAACAAGGAAGAAAAAGGTGAGGCCTTTGGATAACTTAAAATTGCATATGAACAAAATTTAATAACCTCCACCCAAAACTCGTTCATGTCACTTCATTTATTGAAGTATATGGCATTGGACACGGTCTTACTGCCACTAATCTTGATGGATTTGAACGATTTTGGATCTTCAAGTATTTAAACTCACGTCTAAGTACGGTGTATATCTTCTGAGTTCAATATTTTAATCATGATGTTTTTAGGTGCCTTGTTTATATTGATTTAGGTATGGCGTATATACTTAGAAAGCATTTCTTGAATTTTCCATTTATCTCTTAGGGATATGGCATCTTTTACCTCTCATACTTTAACGAAAAGCCACACCCACAAGTCATAATCAGAAGTCAAAGCCAATAACCCCTCCTAAACAGTTGTGAGGTTAGAAAAACACAAAAGACAATCAAACGGGATTGATATCGGAGTTCCAAAAGGATGCTTCACGAGCTCTTGCTCTGGCAAATTTCACATCTGCCTAGTGATTGCATAGTGATTCTTTAACTCCCACCTCAGTAAACCAATAGGCCAATTAATCTCATGATAGCAAAATAGCCAGCCAAGCGTTCTCAATCCAACAGATCAAAATTGTAATGAAGGAGGTCTTGGAAGGAGTTGGCTATGACTTAATCGATTCCTAGTTCAGATCCACTATCGATAGTTAGATACATTATGCGATTTTAGTTTTATTTTTTCACATACTTTTTGGGGTGAGAAGATGAACAATTTATAGGGATAAGTTTATGTTTGATTGCCAATTCTCGCCCATTGGATTATGTTGCATGATAGACATTTGCTTACAAAAGTCAGAGCGACAAAAGGTCCAGCGACGATGCGGAGACGTTCCACCCACCATCAATTGGCAGAAAATGAGAAAGTAGCAAGTATTGCTGATTATAGTTAATAGCATACATCTCTGATAGTGGAAATGCAACCCTTTGTATCATTAAATACTTGATGGTCGAGCATCTTGAATAGAAACATCCGAGTCCTCTTATCAATGGCCTGCACAACCATATAAACAATTCCAAGAGAACTTCTCAAAGATGCTAACATCACTTCAATAACTTTTGGAAATGGGAGTGGGGCAATGCAACTACAGTAACTTTTTAAATTGGTCTTACTTTTGAATAATTATTGCAAGAGGGGATATGAACCAATGTATACACCCATCAAACAAGTTATTCAGCTACGATTCAGTAAAATTGAATTATTGATTAAGCTTGCAATAGGGTCCGTTTTATCTTCAAAACTATTGATGATCAAATAAAAGTAGTCATAGTTTGTTTTTCTATATCCAATTGAAGTGACCAAGCACGATGGAGCTTTCGCGGCTAAGGGGCCCGATGGGTGGAGATTGGTGAAGGAAGGAGAGCGGCGATTGTCCGTTGGTTGGGTGAACTGAACGAAGGCACACAGACATGGTTAATCACCATACCTTCAATTCCATCTCAATCCTCGTAAAGAAAAGCTGGATCGAGACCGTTGATCAGATCAATGGTCTCAATTTGATTTGATGGCGAAAGGACGACCATTACAGCAAGCATTGAGGCTTTGTTTTGATTTCATTTGAGGGAATGACAAAATTTCGACAACCGAGAGTGGCGACCTTTTTCTAAACTTTGAAACTCTTGCAGCAAGCATTGAGGCTTTGTTTTGATTTGATTTGAGGGAATGACAAAATTTCGACAACTGAGAGTGTCGACCTTTTTCTAAACTCTGAAACTCTTGTAGCAAGCATTGAGTCTTTATTTTTCCTTTTTAGCATGAAAAAAGGCATTATGTATATCCATCTGATGAAGGTTCCAATTCCGTATGGCTCCAATGGTCAAGAAGGAACGTACAGTGACTTCTTTAGCTACTGGAGAGAACGTCTCATGATAGTCAAAACCTTCCTTTTGAGTGAATCCCTTAGCTACTAATTGAGCTTTATAGCGCTCAACAAAACCATCTGCCTTGAATTTAATCTTATAAACCCACTTGCAGCCAATTGGTTTCCGACGTGGGGGCAAGGAAACGATATCCCAAGTATGATTATCCATTAAAGCAATAAGCTCAGACTCCATCGCATTTTGCCATCTTGGATCTTGTGCTGCTTTAGCGAATGAAGATGGTTCCTGTTATTCTAATATATGACTGATACAACACATATGTCCTGACGATAATTGATTAAATGACACATATGAGGTAGTGGGATATTGTGTACCTGAAGAACTTGTTGCGGAACATATGTAGTCTTGGGTCCATGTAGGAGGTCGAGTATGCCATCCAGAACGTCGAGACCACTTGATAACATTTGTTGATGGATTCGAGGACTCAGAAACAACTGGTGAATTAATTGTTGCTGAAGAAGACTGAGAGATATCTTTAGATGAACTTGGCGATGCTGCTTCTGGGGGTGTAGACTCCATCGGTATAGACAAAGATGGCCCTGATGATATAGATGATCCCGGTGCGATAAGAAAGCCTGGAGTCGAAGATAAATATTCTTCTGACAAAAAAAATTTATCACGCCTTAATGGTAAAGAGGGCTGCGATGGAGAGACCAAAACATATCTTCATAAAATACAACATCTCTGCTATTGAAAAAATTCCCTGTAGAAATTTCCATAACTCGATATCCTTTCTGAAGAGGGGGTAGCTCATGAAAACACACTGAGTGGCCCGATGACCCATTTTGTCTCGAGGACCCACATTTGTTGCATAACATAGATGACCAAAAACTTTAAGATGATCATTATCAGGCTGTTTGTTGTAAAGCATCTCAAAAGGGGTCCTAAGAATTCGAGTTGGCATGCGATTAATCAAGTAGATAGCTGTGACCACACAATCTCCCAAAAATCTTCTGGAATAGAAGCTTGGTATTTAAGAGCATGGGCTACCTCTAATAGGTGCCTATGTTTGCGCTCTACAACTCCATTTTGTTGTGGAGTGTAAGTGCAAGAGCTTAGTATGCCATAAGATGATAATAATATGTTGCAATCAGAAGTAAAAAATTCACGCCCATTGTCTGTACGAATTTGTTGTACAGATTTGTCAAATTGATTTCTAATTATGGAAAGAAAATTTGACAAATTAAAATTTGACAAATTGCCAAAGGTTTGGCTTTTCGATTGCATAAGATATACCCAGGTGGCTCGAGTGTAATCATCAACAATTGTGAGGAATAATCGAGATTCATCACGGTGAGGGGTATGATAAGGTCCCCAAATGTCCATATGAAGCAATGAAAAAGGCTTTGTTGCTTGAGATGTACTTTTTGGAAATGATGCTCGAGATTGTTTAGCTAAAGGACATATTGGGCATTTTGGATGAGGAAAAAATGCATTGTGACCTAATTGTTGATGAAAAAGAATATTTTTATTTTTACTGATGGCATTACAAGAAACATGCTTATTCAATAATTCTAAATCTCCTGGGAAATTGTTCCAAATTCAATTGTCTAAATTGAATATGGCATGGCAAGAGTTATCCTCACATACTCTTGATACAGAAAGTAGATTGAATTCAAATTCTGGAATATATAAGACATTTCTGAGAATAAAATTTTGACCAAGACGTACGGTGCCAATTATGGTAACATTTGTGATGTTCCCATTTGGAAGACACACCGTGACAGGTAATTCTGGCATTTTATATATATGAGAAAATAGATTTTTGTTACATACTATGTGGTCATTAGCACCTGAATCGATTATCCATACATCAACTGAAAATGAATTTTTATTGTAAAGGAAAGTAGCTGAGAATCCCGCACCCTTATCACTAGTCTTGAGCTGATCTAGCATCTGTACAATATTGTGATAGTGTTCTTGGGTGATCATTTGATGAGATGATCCATCAGCCCTTTATGTAGAAATCTCCTTTTGTCCTTGTCATTAGGTTTTCCATGCAGCTTCCAACACGTTTCAACAGTATGGTGCGGACGTTTACAGTAGTCACAATATTTATTTTTAAATCGTGAATTTTGTCTACTAACCTTTCTTGCTGACGTGGCATTTCGCAGCCCGTAGGATCTCTCATAAAATGGCGCTGACGTGGCACAATTCCAACCGTCCGATTCTGTTGAAGCCGCGGACAAATGGTGACCGTCCGATCCAACACGTCCATCTCGTCCGTCGATTCCAGCGCTGAGATCCCAGCCGTCCGATCCAGGGTTTTTATCTGAGCCATCCGCTTTGGATCGATGATCCTAGCCGTCCATTCCAGATCTATGACCCAGACGCTCCATTTGCGACATTTCAAGGTTTCCTTCGTGTCTTCTCGCCGCAGCCACAATCCTCTCCAAATCTGAGGCTATTCCGCTGGAGGCCTTCTCGTCGGAGGAGAGGACGGGAAGGCTCATGCCCTCACCCACCCGAGCATGTTCTATAGCGGCCACTCTATGATGTTCTTCTTGGACGGCCAACTGATAGATGCGGCCGAGCGGCGGTGGAGGGTCCATCGCAAGGATCTGTGACCGAAAAGCTGAGAACGACTTGTTGAGAATCAGTAAGAACCTTGTAGCTTTTTTCTCTCTCGAATTTCTTTGTACTGCTTCAATGTGGCTTCGGGTCCTTCTAAGCGTTCCTCGGGTTGATTCCAATTCGTTCCACAGGGAGGACAGACGGTTGAAGCAAGCGGTAACCGAGAGGTTCCCTTGCTTTTAACTCGGTCAGTGATTGGGTAATCGTGAAGAGTCGTGCTCGATCGAGCCGACCATACATCTCTTTGATATTGTCCCAGATTTGCTTCGAATCTTCAGTGGCTGGTAATCCAGCAGCAATGTCGGGAGCGAGGGTGTTGCCGATCTAGGTGCGGACCAGCTAGTTGCACCGCCGCCAGTGTCGCTGGAGACGCTCGTCGGTCGGAAACGGAACAGCTCCGTCAATGAAGCCATCTTTGTCTTTCGTTACAAGAGCACGCCGAAGATCCCGAGCCCATGAGGAGTAGTTCCCTGGTCCGGTGAGTTGGAGGGTGATGAGGCGTAGTTCGGGGCCGTCTGCTGGTGATAGGGATTCGTCCCTTGACCCGGCACAGATCCGGGTCCTTGGCTCGGGTTTGTCTGGCCTAATTCCTCGATGAGGCCAGTCATGAACGGCGCAGGTCCAGAAGGACATTGGGCCAGCCATGGATACCAATTAACTGGAGGGAACGTCGAAGGCCACTGAGCTGGTCCGGGAATTTGACCGAATTCAGGAATAGGCCTTGAGGAATCGTTAGTTTCTTCTGGTCTTTGAACAGAAGATCGTTCCTCACTAGAAAGAATGATCGGATCTGACGAGGTGGGTGTCTGCTCTGTTGAGGAAATATCGACATTCTTGTTCTTTGTCATGATATCAACAAATTGCTGCATTCCTAACCGATCTGCTGGTCTGTTTTGCAGGACAAGGATGCGCAACAACAACCCAGAAAAAGAACGAAGGCAATTCTAAATCTGCGGAAGCTAGGTCAGGAGTATTATCCATAAGATTTGAGAATAATAGCTCCCAAAAGCCACATATTCTACTTCAGCTATTAAAAGAGTTACGGTGCTCTACTTTCTCGAGAACCAAGACACCAGCATGTTGCCCAGCAATTGACAAGTACCAGAAGTACTTTTTCTATCAACTTTACATCCTGCTAAATCTGTGCCCAAATATCTAAAGGAGAGTAAAGTCTCATTCTTTGGAGTACCACAGACCTAGCTTTAGTGTTGTTGCAACGTATTTGATCATGCGTTTTGCAGCACTTAAGTGTGATTCTTTGGAATTTGATTGGAATCTAGTACATATACAAACAATAAACAAAATATCAGGTATAGATGCAATAAGGTAAATAAGCGTAAGCGAACCAATAATGCTCCTGTAAAGCTTCTGGTCTACATTTTTTTCCTCATTCATCTTTATCCAACTTCGAAAAACTTGACATTGGTGTCTCTGTCTTTTTGCAATTCTCCAATCCAAACTTCTTGATGAGATTTTTCACATACTTCTCTTGGTGAATAAAAATACATTTCTTTGATTATTTAACTTGTAATCCTAGAAAGAATGTTAACTCACCCATCATACTCATCTCGAATTCATCTTGCATACATCTAAAGAATTTATTGCTTAGATTTTCATTAGTATATCTGAAAATAATATCATTAACATAAATTTGAACTAATAAAAAATCTTTGCTCTCTCTTTTTATAAACAAAGTAATATCTACCTTACATTTAACAAAACCATTTTGAGTTAGGAATTTACTTAACATTTCATACCAGGCTCGAGGTGCTTGCTTCAGTCCATATAGGACCTTTTTCAATCTATAGACTAAGTTTGGCTTTCTTGGATCTTCAAATCCAGGTGATTGTTTCACATAAACTTCTTCTTGGATGAATCAATTTAGGAATGCACTTTTTACATCCATTGGAATAACCCGAAATTTTTAAAGCAAGTAATAATCTAATTGCTTCTAACCTCGCTACTAGTGCATAGGTCTCATCATAGTCTATCCCTTCTTCTTGCGTATATCCTTTGGCCACAAGTCTTGCTTTATTTCAGACCACTTTTTCTTTCTCGTCCACCTTGTTCCTGAAAACTCATTTAGTTTCAATAATGGACTTACTTTTAGGTTTAGGAATTAGTTCTCAAACATCGTTGATGCTGAACTATCTAAACTCTTCTTGCATAGCTTCAATCCAACTTTCATCAACCAAGGCTTCTTCTATATTTTTCAGTTCAATATCAGAAACAAGTGCTAAAGCACTAAACCCTTCTCGCCTTTTAGATTTGGTGCGAACTCCTTCATTAATATTACCAATGATGAGTTCTTTGGGATGACTTAACTTATGTTTCCAGTTGCCGGTTGGTTTGAGAGTCTGATGTTCTTCTGCTTCAGTTGAATCTTCTGGTTCTTCTTGTTGTTGATCTTCAAAAGTCTGAACTACTTCAGAGGAAGTAGACTTTATAAAGTCCAGATCTGGTTCAGATTCTTCAAGTTGAGTCTGGTCTAGTTGATTTTGCATTTAGTCTTGAAACTTCACATTCATAGATTTTTCCACAGACTGAGTCTTCTTGTTGAATATTCTGTTTGCTTTGCTTGAGGTTAAGTAGCCAAGGAAAATTCTTTCATCTAATTTTTCTTCAAACTTCCCAGTTCAATCATTTGCATTTTTCAAAACAAAACACTTACAACCAAACACATGAAAGTAAGAAATATTTGGCTTCTTCCCTTTATATTCTTCATAAGGAGTTTTCTCTAGAATAAGCATCAAGAATACTCTGTTAATGATGTAGCAAGCAGTAGAAACTATTTCTGCCCAAAATCGAGAGGAAATATTGCTCTTAATTAAGAGGGTTCTTGCCATCTTCTGCAGGGATCTATTCTTTCTTTCCACAACCTCATTTTGTTCTTGAATGTATAGAGAAGAGAAAACATGCTAGAAACCAGATTCATCACAAAATTTCGTAAAGTCTTGATTTTCAAATTCACCTCCATGGCTTGTTCGTATGCTTAAAATAGTATATCATTTTTCATTCTTAACTTTCTTGGCAAATTTTGAAAAGTGAGAGAAGGCTTCAGACTTACTTGATAGGAAGTATACCCAAGTAAAGTGAGAGTAATCATCCATGATTACTAGGCAAAATCTCTTTCCATCAATGCTTTGAGTTCTGGTTAGTCCAAAGAGGTCATATGCAGAAGCTGCAAAACTCTATTAGTAGAAACTTGATTTATAGGTTTAAAATAAGTTCTAACATGTTTTCCTAAGACACATGGCGTGCGTAATTCAGACTTTTAATAAGCCAAGTTAGGAAATCACGAATAAGCTTCTTTGAGACATAGTTCATCTATATACTTCGAGACTTTAACTGGAATTTTTAAATTACTAACCTCGATTTCTTTGTCTGAGTCTAAGTCTGAATCTGTTTCAGAGTTTAAGTCTGATTATGAATTTGTTTCAAAATCTGAGTCTGATTCTGAATTTACCATTAGACATACGTTATCATATTCTTCATCACTTTCCTCGCATTCGGTATCACTCCACCATGTCTTTGCTTTGAGAGCCTTTTTTGTATTTCTTTGTTTTTCCTTTCTTTTTTTTCAACAGAGGACAGTTGGGTCTTCTGTGCCCATTTTCTTGCTTTCGAAGCATATCACATCTTTGTTGGTTTCATTGTCCTTAGTTGATTTCTTCTAGGATTTTTTAGCGCTATGCTTTTTCCAATTGAATCGTCTTCCCTTCATGTTCAACTTTTTGAACTTCTTTATCATAAGTGCTAGCTCTTCATCGTCCATGTCATCTTTTGAGTATGTATCATCAGAATCATCGTTAGATTTTAAAGCAATTGACTTTTTACCTTTAGGATCTTCTTCTTCGTTGATTTGTTCCACTTTATACGATTGAAGTGTGCCAACTAATTCGTCTACTAAAAGAGGCATGATCCTCTAGGTTTCTCTTATTGAAGTCTTCACATGATTCCAATCTTTGGAGAGTTCACGTAGCAATTTATTGACCTTCATTGGTTTTGAGATTGGTTGTCCTTGATATGTTAGACCATTTACAATCTCTATGAAATGACTGAACATGTTAGTGATGGATTCCCCAGACTTTATCTTGAAAGCTTTATACTATCCGAGAATAATATTGATTTTTGTTTCTTTGACTCGATCAGTTCCTTCATAGATAACATGCAACCTATCCCAGACTTCTTATGTTGTTTCACAAGATGGAATTATGTTATACTCAGTAGGAAAGCATAGTATAGTGAATAGATGGCTTTAGCATTAAGAGCCTGTCTCTTGGTTATTTCTACTTGTGTCAATTTGCCAGCATCTACAACTTCATTTCCTCTTTCTAAGGTTGATGTAGCTTTGGGAATGATCCTTTTTTCTACCACATCCCATTCTAATGGATCTTTCGATCTCATGAATGCCTTCATCTTGTTTTTCCACACATTATACTTCTTCCCATCAAAGTAAGGAGGTCTGGTGTTACTTTGGCCTTTAACCAAACCTGGAGTTAAAATACTAGCCATAGATCTTTAGATTAAGAAGTAAAAACATTTCAATAAATAAGCACTCAAGCTCTAATACCAATTGTAAGGGCTAGTACGAACACCTAGAGAGGGATGAATAGATGTAAAAAAGACTTTCGCAAATTTTAGAAGAGATAAATTGCTTTTAGAAGATAACAGACTAAAAATGCATTTAGCTTTAAGCAATTAAGTAAGACTACGAATAAAAGTAAGGAGTTCAAGGAAAAGAATATGAACACAAGGTTTATAGTAGTTCAGTTTAGACCAAGTCTACGTCCACTCTCCCGCACTAACAGCCTATTGGCTGGATTCGACTATAAATCAAAAGAGATTTTACAACAATGTGATCTCGACTTCACATTGAAGAGTCTCTACTGATTTCTCACTAAATCTCACAAAATTTTCTCTCCTTTGTTTACAACTTTGAACTCAGTGAATGAAATAGCAAGGAAATAGAAAGTTTCAAACTTTGAAATTTTTCTTTCATGCACACTCTTGAACAACTAACGAGTCCTCATTATATACTCCTTCATGTCTTCACAACTGTTGGTACTTTCCAAATGAATTCTTCCAATTAACTCGTTGGACAAAATCAATTAAGGTGATCTCGAGTCGTTAGATGAGTTGTGATAAAAGCCCGTCAATCATGTTCGTCCATATAATCAGGATCTTGGTTTCCATAAGTAGAACCTTTCAAGTTTGCTTCGCCTTTCAAAAGATTTGATTATCGGAACTGCTTCCAATAAATATAATCAATCAAGTAGGTGTTATATTCGGCCATAAGGTCATCCATAAACCATACGAATCGAATCCTTGAAGATAATCCCGCATCTGGATAAGTCTTCATTCTTTGGTTTGGAAACTGACAATGAGGGCAGACTTTAAAACTAAAGTATGGTAGTCTTCAAACTTTGACGATAGAGACCGGTAATCTTCAGACTTAGACTTGGAAAGATTTTGTCAAATTCAAAACAGTAAAGGAGTTTTCTCTAACAAAGATAAGGACCTAGATTGGCTTCAGGATAAGCTCAAACAAAACCTTTTGGGGAAGAAGTTTCTTGTCGTTTTGGACGATGTTTGGAACGAGAATTATGAAAACTAGACTACCCTCTTGAAGCCTTTTCAATCGGGAGCAAAGGGAAGCAAAATCATCATCACAACCTGTAATTCCCACGTTGCTGAAATAGCTGGTGCTCAACCTTATACTCTCAAAGAGTTGTCACAAGAAGCTTGTGTGACTCTATTTTCATTTCATGTTCTTAGAGTAAGAAATTTTGATCATCATCCTTATCTTGAAGAATTAGATCTCAAAATAGTGGAAAAATGCAAAGGGTTGCCATTAGCTCTACGCACTAAAGTTAGTCCCCTTGAATGGCAAGCTGTATTGAGCAGCAAGATTTGGGATCTACCGAAAGAAAGAAATGACATCCTTCCAGCTTTGAAACTTAGCTACCTCCATCTCCCTTCCAATCTGAGGAGATTTTTCGCTTACTGTGCTATATTTCCCAAGGACTATGAAATACAACAAGACGAGTTGATTCATTGGTGGATTGCAAAGGGCTTAGTGGACAGAAAAGGAGCAAATAGTCAATGGAATACAAGTTTGAATTATTTCAACGAGCTAGTAAATAGGTCATTATTGTTAGAGAAAACTGCCTTATTGTTTTGAAGTTAACAAAAGCTTTCCAAATCTATATTGGAAGATTTGAAGACTTTATCGTCAAAGTCTGAAGACCGACAGATCACCAGATTTTAATCTCAAAGTCTATCCTCACTGATAGTTCCAGACTGAAGGATGAAGATTATTCTAACACGGGATTGTTATTTAGTTGAAGAAAAGTTTCGTTTCGTATGGTTATGGGAATTTCCCATAGCTAGATTTCACAAATATTTGATTGATTATTCTTATTGGAAACTACTTCGATATGAAGATCTTTGAAAGGCGAAGCTAAACTTGGAAGGTTCTACTTATGGAAACTCAAGATCCTAATTTGTATGGGCGAGTAAGATTGACGGGCTTTCAACACAAATTATCTAACGACTAGAGATCACCTCAATTGATTCTGTCCAACAGGTAGATTGGAAGAATTCTTTTGGAAAATGCCAACGGTTGAGAAGGCATGAAGGAGTATTTAAGGATTGAGTCTTTAGTTGTTCGATACGGTGCTTGAAAGAGAATTCCAAAGTCTGAAGCTTTCTAGTCTCTTGCTTTTTCATTCATTGAGCTGAACATTGTATACAAAAGAGAGAAACTCTTAGTGAGACTGTGTGCGAGTTAGATAAATACTCATCACTGTGATAGTCGAGATCACAAGCTATAACATCTCTTTTGATCCTTAGTGGAATCCAACTAATAGGCTGTTAGTGAGGAGAGTGGACGTAGGCTTGGTCTAAGCCGAACCACTATAAACTCTGTGTTCATTTTCTCTTATCCCTGAACTTTTTATATTTATTTATTGATTGTCTATTTACGTAAAGTTGAAATATGATTTATGTTTAACATCTTCTAAAATCAAAATATTTTCATCAAGTCCTATGAAAATTTTTATTTACACCTATTCACCCTCCTCTAGGTGTACTCACTAACCCTTTCAATTATTTCAAAATTCAAGTAGCAATAAATCACAATTCTTAATGTATGATCTTGTGAATGACCTGGCAAAACTAGTTGCAGGTGCATCCCATTGTAGCTAGGGAATTTGAGTTTGTGGACAATCACAATAATGCATCTTTAGCTCGTCACGCCTCATTCCTTCCAAGCAAGTATATTATGCCAAAAAGACTCGAGATATATCATCGAATGCAGGGACTTAGGAGCTTCATATCATTAAAGAAGCAATATGAAATTTCCTTTGTGACCCATAAAGTGCTATATGACTTATTGTCAAGATTGAAGTACTTAAGGGTGCTTTCATTGAGTCACTATCACATTAGCAAGGAACCAGAATGCATTGGCAAATTAAGGCACCTAAGGCACCTTAATCTATCATATATTGATATTAAAACCCTTCCAAAGTCAATTGTTGCATTGCACAAGCTAGAAGCTTTGATATTGCAAGGCTATCACATGCTTATCAAATTGCTTATTGTTGGGGAGTGGAGTCGCTTGCAAAGATAAATCTAGACCATCTTCAGTCTATTAAAGAGATTTTTATTTGGGGTTTTGAGAATTTGATAAGCTTACCCTGGGGTCTACACGCACTATCTTGGCTCACTTCCTTGACATTGATTGGCTGTCCTAGTTTGGAGATGGAGTGCTTCCCTCCTCTTCCTCTTGGCATCTCGACTTTTGGGCTTCAGGATTGTCCAAAGATAAAATCGTTACGAGTCTTCGAGATCTATCGATTAGGAGGTATAAGAGATTGACGCGCTTCCCGGAGGGAGGATTGCTGCCCCAGCTAATGGAACTTAGGGTAATTGGATGCAAGAATATGAAGTAGCCAGTGAGGGAGTGGCTTACGTCTCTCATTTCCCTTAAAACGCTAGAGATCAGAGGTAGCGTGGGAGGAGTGGGAGAGGAGAAGGATCTTGTGCTTCCGCTCCTTTCCTCTCTACTCCATCTCTATATCAAAGATATGGGGAAAGTGAAAAGACTGTCCAGCAGTCTCCCTCCCTCTCTCCAAGAATTATGGATCTTCAGGTGTCCGAAGCTGAGGGGGTTGCCCCAGGATGGCCTCCCTCCCTCCCTAGAACAACTCTGGATCGAAGAATGTAGGATTCTGAAGGAGCGATGCAGGGAAGGGACCGGCAACTATTGGCCCCTCATTTGCGAAATCCCATGTAGTCGAGGAGTCTAAGCCCAGGCTCTTTCATCATCTGTGTCCTTCCCCCGTTGTTGTGTGCACCTCCATCGCCACCGCTGCTTCGGCTCTCCACTCCCTCGTCGTCCTCACCTCCATCTCCATCTCCTGAATATATTCCAATTAAAATAGGTAATCGATCTTTCCGATCACTACTCTTCAATACTCGTAGTCACGTCTCTTTCTCAGATTTGGCATCACTTTTCCTCCGATTCTTTCGTTCTCGGTGTGCTCCGCTTCATTCTCCAAGATTCTTTCAATCTTGCTCGCCTTTCAGATTACACTGGAATTCCCATCAGTGAAGTTCCCCGATACTAAGACTAGAAGGAGAAGATGCTGCTGAAGGGGGGGACCCCTGATGTGAGATTGCTCCTCATTGTAGAGACGAAGAGGGGAGATGCCACTGCAGGCTCTGCTGTTCTTAACTACTTGACTTTTTTGTGGGAACTCTTTCCCGTGATTAGAGTTGGTTCTCGGATTACTCACGGGGAATAGAGGTATGTATATATGTTCTCTTTCCCTATTCATTAAGTGTCTATTTCCCTCCTAATGTTTCGATCTGCTAGACGAATCTATAGTCTGGACATAATTTATATGACAAATAGATAGCAAGGACAAGTTTGAAAATGTTTGAAGTTGCATCACATTGAAAAAGAGTGGTTCAGAACTGTTAGAGGAATTAAACAGATATTAAAAGAACAGCAAGAGCCAAACCTGATGAAACTGAGACAGAGGAGGCTGGAACAGAAGAAGCTGGAGCAAAAGGAAGGTTGTGAATCGTGAGCTGGCGATCCAAGTGAATTGATGAGCTGGCGATCCATGACAGCAAAACATAAAACATAGAAGTTGATCAAGCAAATGAAAGAAGCTGCACAGATAGAAGAACTACTTATATACTTGCTATGTTAGTTATTATGTTGTAACAAGTTGATAACGAAATAGCTGAACAAGTATAAAAGGACAAGAGAATGAGAGTAGAAGAAGCGAGAATTGATCTTCATCTTTGTTATATCGGTTTGTTCTTGATTCATCTTAAGCTTTTCTTTCATCTCGTATTCGAGGATGATGAAGTTCGTAAAACATGAACCAGGAGTTCGAAGAAGAAATACATTTGAGCTGAGGTATTTTTCATTGATTGTTCAAGATCAAATCTCTTTCATATACAGATCTTGGTCTATATTCAGTTTCTTCTCAAAATGGAAGCTGCTAAATTTGTCAAACCAGGCTCGAGGAGCTTGTCGAAGTCCATAAAGAGATCTTCGAAGGAGACAGACATGGTGGGGCTTTTGTGATTCTTTAAATCCTGGAGGTTGCTCCATATACATTGTTTCACTTAAGGTTCCATGTAAGAAGGCATTTTTGACATCTAATTGATGAATTTTCCATTGTTTCATCATAGCAACTGATAGGATTATTCGAATTGTTGCATGCTTCACTACAGGACTGAAGGTTTCGTGAAATCAAGACCTTCTTCTTGATGGAAGCCTTTAGCTACAAGCCTTGCTTTGAGTCTATCCAAGCTCCCATCAGGTGCGAGTTTTGCCTTGAACACCCATTTGCACCCGATAATATTCATGTGATCATTTCTAGGAACTAAGTCCCAGGTTTGATTCTGATATAAGGCATCCATTTCTTCTTTCATTGCTTGATACCACCCTTGGTCCGCTAATGCAGCCTTTATGTTTTTGGTTCTATAGGAACCTGATACTCAACTAGACATGCATATTTAGGATTTGTTTTAACAACTCCAGATCGAAGTCTAGTTTGCATAGGATGAGTTGAAGAAGTACCTTGTATCTGTTCTGTTTCAGAATTGATTTGTATTTGTTCTGGATCAGTAGTTGATGTTAAGACATTCTCTGGATTTGGTGGTATTAGTTCCTCTATGATTGGAGCTAACTGATGTAATTCAATGCTACCAGAGGCATTATTAAGTTCGTTCTGCATCTCAGTGTCAGGTATCATCTGTATTTGTGATTGACCTGCAGGATTACATGTACTGATCTCATTGTTCTGCATTACTAGAGTTGTTTGAGTGAAGCTGGTATGCTGCAGATGTTTCTTCAATATATTGTCTTGTGATTGATCCTGCTTAGTTGAGCTGGAAATAGAAGATAGTACTCCTTTTATCCACTGTTTGTATAAGTCAGACCCCTGCTGATATTCAGTATGTAGGATATGAGAAAAGGGAAAGACTTTCTCATCAAATATGACATGTCTACTGATGTAGATTCTTCCATTTGTAGGTAAGAGACATCTGTACCCTTTATGCTTCTCACTATATCCAAGAAAGATACATGTAAGTGATCTTGGATCAAATTTATGCTTTGTGTAATGCCTGAGACATGGATAACAAGCTGATCCAAAAACTCGAAGATATGAGTAGTCTGGTGTCTTTTTGTAGAGTTTATAATGAGGTGAATGCATATGTAGTTTTGCTGTGGGAAGGAGATTGATAATATAAACTGCTGTTTTGAATGCATCTACCCAAGTACTTCGGTGGTATTTTAGCATGATACATCATTGCTAAACCCAATTCAATCACATGTCGATGTTTTCTTTCCGAGACACCATTCTCGCTCCGGTGTATGAGGGCAAGAAATATGCTGCTTAATTCCACGTTTTGTAGATGAGTTTGAAATTTACTACTAGTGAACTCACCTCCTCCATCACTCTGGAAGATTTTGATCTTGTGATTAAGCTGATTTTCTATAAGTCTTTGAAACATAATGAATATCTCATAGACTTCAGACTTTTGTCTCATTGGATATATCCAACTATACCGAGAAAAATCATCCACAAAAATGACATAGTAGGAGAATTTCTGAACAGATTGAGTTGGTGAAGGTCCCCATACATCACAATGTATTCTTTCTAATGGAGCATTCGAGATATGATCGAGAAATGAAAAGATAAAGCTGAGCTTTTAGCAACTTGACAGCTGCTACATATGTCCCGAGCCTTAGAACTAAACTGAATGAGTTGCTGTTTTTGTAGAATCTTCACTGTTTTAAGACCGGTGTGAGCAAGTCTTTGATGCCGACATCCTCTCCAACTTCCGGGTGAGTCGTGCGAAGAAGACTTCTGCAACTTTAGGTTCCACCCGGTATAGTCCCTTGACTTTCCTTCCTAGCTTCACTGTTGTTGTATGATTGTGATTGTCCTTCATATATACCCCATGTTTATCAAAAATAAAAGAACAGGGATAATCATCTGTTAATTTTGATATAGATAGAAGGTTCTTTTTTATTTCAGGAACTATTAACACATCATTCAGAGGTAATTTGCTATTTTCTATATTCAATACTCCATTACCAATGCATGAGATTGACAAATGAGATCCATCTCCTATCATGACAGTGTCATTACCATTATAAGTACTGCAGTTTCGAATCATACCAGTTTCTGAGGTAATGTGTGCTGTAGCCCCTGTATCTGGATACCATTCTCGAACCATAAGGTTCTTCAATGTGAACTGCTGCCAATGCAGTTGGTATTTCATCCGCCCGGTACGAGTTATCAAACCTATACTAACATCCGAGTCTTTGTAAGACCCGATTTCTTACAAATCGACATTGCGAGGTCCGTTACTCATAGGCTTTGTTGTCTATGTTTGTCTATCACCATTTGAACTTTGGGGTGGATAAGACCTAACACTTTGATATCTCTCGTGCGGGATTGGAATATGGTCTAAATCCTTGTCCAAAGTTAGACCAATTATCCTTGTTAACCTGACCTTGCTGAGTTGAATTCAAGTTATTTTGTTGATTCCTTCCTGCTTCTGTAAAACATAAAACATAAAAGTTGATCAAGCAAATGAAAGAAGCTGCACAGATAGAAGAACTACTTATATACTGCTATGTTAGTTATTCGTTGTAACAAGTTGATAACGAAATAGCTGAACAAGTATAAAAGGACAAGAGAATGAGAGTAGAAGAAGCGAGAATTGATCTTCATCTTTGTTATATCGTTTGTTCTTGATTCATCTTAAGCTTTTTCTTTCATCTCGTATTCCGAGGATGATGAAGTTCGTAAAACATGAACCAGAGTTCAAGAAGAAATACATTTGAGCTGAGGTATTTTTCATTGATAAAAAAAAAAATACCTATTAAAATAGTTATTTTTTAAATACCTATTAAACATAGGTATTTAAAGAATCACAAAAGCCCCACCATGTTTGTCTCCTTCGAAGATCTCTTTATGGACTTCGACAAGCTCCTCGAGCCTGGTTTGACAAATTTAGCAGCTTCCTACTCGAAAATGGATTCTTCTGTAGCTCTACCGATCCTTCCCTATTCATTCTCGCATACCGAAATAGCAACTACTCTCTTATTATTATATGTAGATGACATCATTCTCTTTGGAAGTTCCCCTCAAATGATTTCTGCACTTATTACTTCTTTGAGCTCTCATTTTCATATGAAGGACCTAGGGTCTTTACACTATTTCCTTGGCATTGAAGCTACACGAACCTCAGATTATCTATTCCTATGTCAAACCAAATATACTCTAGACCTCCTCAACCGAGCTCATATGCTTGACTCCAAACCAGTTTAAACTCCTCTTTCGTTAAAACCACCTGTTTTAATCAATGATACTATACCTTTGACCAATCCCACTGAGTACCGAAGTCTAGTTGGAGGTCTGCAATACCTCACATTAACTAGACCAGACATTGCTTATGCAACCAACATACTCTGCCAAAGAATGCAGCAACCCACAATTGCAGACTTCAACCACTTAAAAAGAGTTCTGCGATATATAAAGGATACTCTCAAGCTTGGTTTATTTCTTCACTCCCACAGTACCATGCATCTCTATGGTTTCTCTGATGCAGATTGGGCAGGGTGTGCAGAAACCAGACGATCAACAACTGGTTTTTGTCTATATCTTGGATCCAACCTTATATCCTGGACAGCAAAGAAACAGCCCACAGTGAGTAGATCCTCCACTGAAGCTGAATATCGTGCTCTTGCATCAGCTACTGCCGATCTTACTTGGGTCAGTTTTGTATTACGTGATATAGGTTGTTCTCTTACTCCTCCTATTCACTTGTATTGTGATAATAAGTCAGCAATCTCTCTCACTTTGAATCCTGTTTTACACGCTCGAACTAAACATATTGAAGTAGATTTTCACTTCGTTCGGGAAAAAGTGTCCTCAGGATCTTTACAAGTCAAATACATTCCAAGTTCTTACCAATTAGCTGATATCTTCACCAAACCACTGACAAGAAGCTCACATTCTTATATGCGAACCAAATTGGGCATCTGTACTCTATCCATTCCCAATTTGAGGGGGATGTTAGAGGAATTAAACAGATATTAAAAGAACAAAGCAAGAGCCAAACCCGATGAAACCGAGACAGAGGAGGCTGGAACAGAAGAAGCTGGAGCAAAAGGAAGGTTGTGAATCGTGAGCTGGCGATCCAAGTGAATTGATGAGCTGGCGATCCATGACAGCAAAACATAAAACATAGAAGTTGATCAAGCAAATGAAAGAAGCTGCACAGATAGAAGAACTACTTATATACTGCTATGTTAGTTATTATGTTGTAACAAGTTGATAACAGAAATAGCTGAACAAGTATAAAAGGACAAGAGAATGAGAGTAGAAGAAGCGAGAATTGATCTTCATCTTTGTTATATCAGTTTGTTCTTGATTCATCTTAAGCTTTTTCTTTCATCTCTGTATTCCGAGGATGATGAAGTTCTGTAAAACATGAACCAGGAGTTCTGAAGAAGAAATACATTTGAGCTGAGGTATTTTTCATTGATTGTTCAAGATCAAATCTCTTTCATATACAGATCTTGGTCTATATTCAGTTTCTTCTCAAGAACTTCGAATGGATAGAGAAAATTCATGTCATCTTAATGGTAGTTTAGGTGCTTTAAATCCTCTTTACTGTTTTAGGCTCGAGGCTCAATTTGAACACATTTACTAAGTTTGTGGAATGTGCCTGACTAACTCTGCTATGCGAAAATTACTTTTACAGCATTCACCAAAAGTGGGAGGAACTCGGTATTAAGTCTCTGTCTGCATTTACCAATACATAGTACTTTTTCCCGCACATGCAATTCTCTCATTTCTGAGCATACTGTGATGCACCTCAACCCTTCCATTCTAGCATTTTACTCACCATCCAAGATTAGCCCTGGACTCTGTAGTGGCTGGTTGGCAAAGTTTAAAGGTGAGTAGATTTGTTTCTGCTATTTCTTTTTACTGGCTGTTTAAAAGCTGCTTAAAAGGTGGGTAATAATCATGGGGCATAATCGAAACCTAAAAAGAATTTCTTCTGAACGATTTAAGCATATTGTCCGCATATCCAACAACTTGTCCACACTTGTTCATTTCTAGCATTTTATCAAAACACATATCAATGATTCAAAATTTCTCGTGTCACATGATGTTTTTTATCATTCCCGGTTATCCCATTGACGTGATTACGTCCACATTCTGTTGTGTGTAAGGGATTGGTTCTACGCAAGGGGAGTGTTAAGTTATATTTTTTATATAAATTGCTTGGCAAGTTTCCTAATAGATTAAGCTTTAAAAAAAAAATGTATTTATGTAACATGAAGCGATCAAATCAAAGAACAAGACCAATTAGCCAACCTATGTTCTTGTTTGGTTTTTTCTTCTAGTAATTGTGGAAGACTTTTGGATAGGGATTATAAGCTTCTCAAAAAATCATCGAATTACAACAAGATTTAAAGCTTGCACTCATATGCCAGCAAACTTGAACTTATTAAATCTGTTATTCATAGTGCGGTTAAGTACTAGTGTCAACTCTTTTTGTTGCCCAAGAAAGATTTTGAAATGGTTGGTGAAAGTGTAGAGTTTTTCTTCAGAAGGGAGATCCTTATACTAAAGAGGGAGCAAAAGTCAGATGGGACACTGTCTGTCCTCCTAAGAAGTTTCAAGGCCTTGGCATTCAAAGACTGGATTTGTGAAATCTTGCTTGTATTTTAAAGTGTCTGTGGAGTATTTTGTTGAGGTGTGGTCTCTATGTTTTTCTTGGCTCTATAGCTATTATCTTGATTGCAAACTAGATGCTACTTATGCTTTGAAGAAGTCATTAAGAGGCGAGAATATTTTGAAACCCCACATTAGATATATAGCCGGTAATGGAGATAATATTTCTCTTAATTTGATTTGTGACACCATACTGGGATCTCGCAGGAATCATTTCTCAAGGAGAATAATTTATGAATCTTCTCTTCCTCCGCAGGCCAAAGTATCTGCTGTAATTTATAACTCATTGGAAACATTATGTTACTTTAAAAAGGGTGTTTTTAATTTTTGCAGATAGCAATTGGGCAAAACTAGGGGCTGTGAAAAATGCCCCTTCCATCATCGTCTTCTTCTCCTTTGTTGTCTGCACCTAAGTCACCTATGCTTCATCTCTCTGCTATCTCCATCTCATGAAGATGTCATTAAAATCTGGTATCAATCTTGCCATTTACTATGCCTACTCTACTCTTCTACTAGTAGTCACTTCTCTTCTCAGATTTGGCATCGGTTCCCCTATCCATTGAAACACTTCGCATAATCTCTTCGATCCAGCAAAAATGAAATAAAAACCTGAAATGTTATTAATGGACTGTTGCATTTAAATTTGGATTCTTAGCTTATTTCTGCATTCTATCAGTTTTCTGCACTCATCCACTTCTTTTGTCATCACTGTGCTCTGTCTCATTCTCCAAGATTCTCTAAATCTTGCTTGCCTTTCAGATTACATTGGAATTCCATTGGTGAAGTTTGTTTGTACGACCCAGCAACCTAAAGAAAGGTCTATAGACCCTTCCTTTACCATTGCCTCACTGGTATTAAGTCTAGGAGGAGAAGATGCTGAAGGGGACCCTGGATGTGAGATTGCTTCCCACTGTAGAGACAAAGGGAAATGCCACTGCGGGCTCTTTTCTTAAGATCTTGACTTTTGTGGAAACTTTTCCATTATTAGTTGACTCTCATATTACTCATGGAGATAGGTATGTGTATATGTTTCCTTTCCCCATTCAGTAAGTGTCTGTTTGCCCTGATGTTAGATTAATCTAAAGTCTGGACATAATTTATTTGGTAAGTTAATAGCAAAGACAAGTTTAAAAATGTTTAAAAGTTGCATCTCCTTGAAAAAGTGTAGCTCAGAACTTCGGATTGATAGAGCAAGTTTGTGTCATTTTAATGGCAGTTAGGTGCTTTAAATCTTCTTTCCTGTTTTAGTCTGAAGCTCCATCTGAACACATGTACTAAGTTGTGGAATGTACCTGAGTAGTTTCCCTTATATCTCTGAACTTGATATATGGAAATTACTTTTGCAGCATTCACCAGAAGTGGAAGCAACTTGGTATTAACTTTGTGTCTGCATTTACCGATACAAACTACTTATTCCCACACATGCAATCTTCTCATTTCTGAGCATATTGTGGTGCACATCGAAATCTATGGGGGACTAATTTATTCCGCCTCAACCCTTCCATTCTGGCCTTTTACACAGCATCCGAGATTAAGGAGTGGTTTAGTCGGTTTGAGTACAGACACAAGTGAAGGCATTTTGTGTCCTGGATTTCAATGATATCTTTGTCCATTGTTCATTCTGATAACCATTTATGTTCTGCTTCATGGAATTAGAGATGCATAGCCTTGCAATCGCAGGTTGGCAAAGTTTAGAGGGTGGGTAGATTTGTTTATACTATTTCTTTTCACAGGCTGTTTGAAAGACATGGCTAATGATCATAAGGTATAATCAGAATTTGGAAAGAATCTCTTCTGAAGGATTAGCAAATTGTATGCATTCTACTTGTTCATTTCTAGCATTGTATCAAAGCACAACAATGGTTTAAAATTTCTCATCTTTTATGTTTTTTGTTATCATCCCCTGCTATCTCATTGACATGATTATGTCCGCATTCTGTTGTGTGTCTTAAGGGATCAGTTCTACGCAAGGGGACCGTTGAGTTATACATTATATGTACATTTTTTTGGTCAAATGCATTATATATACATTGCTTAGCACGTTGCTTAACAGCTTACGATGTTTTTAAAGAGGAATTTGTCTAACATGCAGCAATCAAATCAAACAGCTTGGCCAATCATATGTTCTTGTTTGGTTCTTTCTTCTTGTAATTGTGGATTGTCTGGAAGACTTTCAGACAAGGATTGTAAGCCTCTATAAAATTATTGAATTACAAAGAGATTTTAAGCTTGGACAGTTAAAAGCTGCTCATATGCAGTCGAACTTCAGCTTATTGTTTCTGTCTTTCATAGTCTATTAGTGTCCACTCTTTTTGTTTCCCCAGAAAGTTTTTGAAATGGTTGAGCGAAAGTGTAGAGCTTTCCTTTGGAATGGAGATCCTTATGCCAAAGAGGGAGCAAAAGCTAGATGGAACACTGTCTGTCCTAAGCAGTTTGGAGGACTTGGCATTTGAAGATCGGATTTGTGAAATCTTTTTGTATTTTAAATTGTTTGTGCAGTATTTTGTTGAGTTGTGGTCTTAAGTGTTTTGCCTGGCTCTATAGCTATCATCTTGACTGTAAATCAGATGCTACTTATGCTTGGAAGAATTTATTAAAAGTCAGGAACATTTTGAAATCCCACATTATACAAATAGTGGATAATGGAGATAATATTTCTCTTTGGTATGAATTCTGGCACCATGCCGGAATCATTCTCGAGGAGAATGATTTATGAATCTTCTCCTCTTCTCTGTGGGCCAAAGGATCGGCTGCAATACGTAATTCTCATTGGAAATGCCTGCTGCTAGGTCTGAAGAGTTGGTTCCCATACAAGCTGCAAATTGTGGTGTGTTTTTCCTAGTTCCTAGCTGCAAATAAAGTTGTTTTTTGCACTGCTTGTTCAAATAGTTGCCTTTAACTTTTTTGTTGCATGGGATATTGTCAGAAACAAGGATGCTGATGTTGGCTGGGACAAACTTGGGTGGTTCTTCCCTAATGGGCCAAGATTTGGCTTTTTTTTTTTTTTTTTTTTTTTTTTTGGGTTAGTAATACATGATAAACTTCCTGCTGTTGAGAGGATTTACAGTTGGTCTGTTGGGAGTACTAGATCTCTCTCTCTCTCTCACTCTCGTTCTGTGATCTACGCAGTGAATATTGCTCTCATCTGTTTATTGAGTGTAGCTTCTCCCCAATCAATTACGGAGAAAGGTGCTGCAGCTTTGTTCGATTCATCTGACTCCTGGATTTTACGATTGTAAATTCGGTTTAGATGAAACAATCTGCTCAGGGAAAGATTTTCGGAAGTGTCTATCGCAGTTTATATGGAAACTACTGCATCTATTTTATCTTGAAGTCCATGTTGCTTTTTCAGGTGCCTCCTTGGATGTTTAATGAAATCAAAATTATGAAGTTCTGTTAAGCATAGTGTTGAGAATTGCCTTGGTCTCAAAATAAGATAGGCACCAATGAGCATCATAGGTTGTGTTGCTTGGAATCTGACTGTAAAAACTATTAGCTAGAGTTAAGATTTGTCTGACGGGGTGCCTATTGTTGCTCTTTGGTGTGTAGAATTGCATGTTTTGCTCTGTCGTCTATATGCTTGTGATACAGATGTCAACTTCAACCCTCTTGTTTGGGGTCCAATTCTTTATGAGGTCCAATTTCTATATCACTGGTCTTCGCATTTCTTCAAATAGTTCTTGAGGAAGGACCCCAATCCATGAAAGGGAGTTGCTACAAGAGTAAGAGAGTAAACACTTATTTAACTACAAGATTCAAAGAGAGATCTTACCACATTCTACTCTCTTCTTTTTTTATCGGCTAACGGTAATTTCATTTAGTTATGTCTGCATGAAATTCGACTCCCGAAATTCTGCTCTCTCTCGCAGATATTGGTCATTTCGTCCTCACGGAATCATCGAGAGTGTCCAGGGTGTTCGTGCTTGTGCTTACTTTTCATTTAATGAAGAGCGTGTTTGCCGATGAAGACTTGTTCCAAGAAGCAGCCCTACGTCTTGGACAAGAAAAATCTAACTTACGCAGCAAATAGCCTACTTCAAAGTTCAAACTTGTGTCCTTTAAACAATGTTGAAACAATAAATACAATTTTGAAAAAGGAAACAACTTGAGAAACTTGGCTGTATTTTAATATGATTCTAATAGAGTGAATTGGTGTTCTCATAGCGTGGAATTGGGAAGACTTGTGCTTAATTGCACTCGTCGTATCTGCTACATCCGGATAATAAGGTCTTATGCTAGCGCTGTTACTTAGAAAAATCCTGAGGACTACAACTTCTCATGTTTAGCAGCTTAGATGATTAATACCATGCCCATTTTCCAAAGTAAGCACAACATCAGTTGACACAGCAATCACACACATGTACAGCGAACAACAAATGCACGCGACCAGCATTTGACATATTCAAGCGCACATAAACAACGAGCAACACAGTACGCCTATACGTCCAAATTTGTACGCATTTCAATCGACTATATACAGGAAACCCAGTAAGTCACAACCAGCGCATCTTCAATTGCACGTCAAAACATTTGCAAACAGAATTCAATAGGAAATTTAACTAGCAGTACGCTGAGGTGCCGTCATCGAGAAAATGGGACGGCGTCGTCGGCCGGTGGAATTCAGGCTCGCGGTGAGGGGTTAGGCTTTGAAGGGCCAGAGTGTCTGAATTGGAGCGGAAGTGAACGAGCTTCATGGATGGGCTGGAGAGTGATGGGCCTGGTGTTTATTCATCATTCACTTATTTTAATATAAATGCATTTTTTATTTGTCGGTCAAAAACTCAGGAGTCAACGATAAGCAATGCTTTCCCTCATTTAGGTATCGAATTCCATTGTGACATTGATTATTTTCAATCAACTACTGACATAACATTACATGTCCGACTTATTGATTTTAATTCCAAAATGTTGAAGAACGTCGAATAAATGTCCTAGAATAAGCCAACATTGGAGGAATTATCGGGGTAAATGGGATTGATTAACAATGGCAAATCTGAAAGTAAGGCTACCAAAAACGGAATGATGTACACAGGTTACACAACCAAAAAAATGTCAAATTCCATTTCCCCACTAATTATTTCACTGATATGATAAGCAAAAGTGTTTTTGACTTTATGAAAAAATCCCAAGTCAACTTCCACGGGCAGGTCTGCATGAGTACTAGTTTTCTCCAGTTTTCGATTACCTGCACGTGACCTTTGTATAGCCTTTTTATACGTTCTCTAAACTCAAAGAAAAAGACAACCACTACACAATCAAATGACCAAGACGATCATTTCGACCTATCCCTGTCCTAAGATGCCCTTCTTCCATAAGCAATAATCTTATTTCAAATTCTGCAGTTTTTCATGGTAATCCTTCTTCCTTCTACAACTCATTTATTTTGTTCCCTGATGTCATAGACAACAACAAACCATTGAACAAAACTCTTCATCCCCATGAGCCTATGCCCTATACAAAGACCTCCCTTTGCAAACCTGATTCAGCAGTTCTAGACTAGGTAAGTATATAGTAGACATCCTTCACAATTAATAAATTTGAGAATATGGGATAAAATAAAACAAATAAAGGAGAACTCGAATAATCAATATCATATAGTTGTGCCTAACCTAGCAACGACCAATGTTGGTCGAAAATTTCTGATGTGAGCGTGGGCCATCCTATGTGACATAACTGCCACATTAGCGATTTTCAGCCAAGATTAGCCAAAAGAATTACATTGGCAAATCATCAAAAGATTTAGAATTAAATTGACAAAATTGAAAAATTGAGGAATGAATTTGCTGCTATAGGTTTAAGATTTTCTAGACGATTATTCGAATTAGAATTGTATACTACTTCCTACATTATAGAATTTTGCTTGAATAAATATTTCCATTTATGTTTTGTTGAGTCTTCTCATATTTCCCTATAGAAACTAAGAATTACAAAATATTTTGTCTCGCTTTCTAGGCTATGATTCTTCAATTTTCATTGTGAAGTATACTACCTTGTACATTTGAAGTCGTCTCATAGCAAGCAATAGTTTCCTATAGGTTTTTAGTACTTAAATTCAATGACATTTTCATTTTCCTTTTGGAAATTGTGTGTGACATTTTACCAAAAAAAGTTATAAATATATTGTACAAATATCATTTAAACCTATTGTACAAATGTCTATTTAGTCATAAATCTTTCAATTTAGTCAATTTAGTTATAAATCTTTTGATAATTTGCTAATGTAGTAATTTGGATCACTTTTGCTTGGAAATTTTTAATGTGGACACTAATTATTCCACTGAACACAGCTAGCAATAATGCAGAAAAAATTTAAAATAATTGGAAATTTTTTTAATAAATTTTCTTCTTTTTTTTTCATTGTGGCTAACGAAAGCTTGCGAGCCCTTACCGACTGTGAGGGGCAATCTAAGTGTAATTTCAGTAAATATAACGTGTAAACTCAGCAAAAAACACATCAGATTCAATCCAGTTCCATACAAGAGATTATTGTCCTAATCTAGCAATACTCAAAATCAAATTTATGTTGCAAGAACACTGAACTTAGATCTAAACCAAGGTAGAAATGTATCAAAGTGCATAGCTCCTAGATTCATTCTTAATGCAAGACAATAGGACTTAAGGAATGCCTACACATCAAGAACCGATGAACAAACATCCTTAAACAATGAAGAAATCGACACAATTGAATTGTCGATAAGCTTATTTCAATAACAAGAAGGTCTCAGTTGCGAACACAATAGGCAATTAAACATTGTAACACACGCGAGTTCGTTTCCACCGTTTAGGGCGACAGAGAGAGAACGATAGGGGGAGGGGGGTTCCAATGAGGTGGACCGAGCTCAATTCAAATCTTTATGGGTTTCGCCAAGTTGGGCTTAATAGGTTTTATTATAACTTGATGGGCTTGGTGTGGCCTGGGCTGCTCGTGGATCGATGGGTTGAGGTGAATTGGGCCAGGTGCTTGATGGGCTTGACTTGTGGTTGGGGCTGCACTTGTGGTCGACAGAGCTGGGCTAGAACAAGGTGATCAAACCGGGCTAGAGTGATGGGCTTTGATGGACTTGGTGCATGTTTATTTTCTATTCTTTTTTTTTTTTCATTTTTATGTTTTCATTATTTATTTATCTTTATATTATATATATTTTTACAAAAAATGCATGTTTAACTTGTCAGCAAAAATTAAGATATTAATAGCACCGTGACACAAATGGACCTTTCCCAAAATATTACGAATAATCAAATGATACAGTATGATATTTATCAATCCAAATTCATAGGCTTGACAAGCGTCGAGATACTAAAGACTTAGAGCTCTCTTCCTAGAACTTCTCTGGATCAGAGGACATGCGATTCTCAAGAAGCGATGCAAGAGACCGACCGGCTGCTATTGGCCCCTCACCTGCGAAATCCCGTGAGTTGCATTGGGTGCTGATCTGGTTCATCAGCAATCGGAGATCGATTACGTGATCGGGGAGCGCCGTCCGGGGAACTCTTGCCTGGATCGTTCCGGACCTCCTGCTGCACCACCCGCAATTATCCGTATTTCCGGGCTCGCAAGGCGAAGGTAAATAAAGCTACTTCGCGCTTTCCTTATTTTGACTCTTGTTCGTCGCTTTCCGCAGGGTTCTCTTCTCATCCACTCAAGGTAATTTCTTTAGTTCAAAATTATCCTTCGTCGGGGACGAGTCATTCAGTAGTCAGCTGCATTTCCTCGGTTAAACACGGCCTGTAGATTGATCTCAGTAGCCTGAACAAGCGACGGTTTCTCTAATTTTTGTCCTTATTTTTTATAGCTTCCGTTGAATTCTATAGTGGATTAATTGTTTCTAACCTTGTTCGTAGGACATGGTGTTTGCTGCAATGTTTCATGGGGCATAGTCTATAAACCCTTCCTTCACCGTCGCATCGCCGGTATCAAGTCTAGGAGGAGAAGATGCTGAACGAGGGGAACTTTGGATGTGAGATTGCTCCTCATTGTAGAGACGAAGGGGAGATGCCACTGCAGGCTCTGCTGTTCTTAATGTCTTTGACTTTTTGTGGAAACTCTTTGCTATGATTAGAGTTGGTTCTCAAATTACTCATGGGGGAATAGAGGTGTGTATATGTGTTCTCTTTCCTTGTTCATTTAGCGTCTGTTTTTCTCCTGATGTTGCAATTTACTAGATGTAACGGACATAATTTATATGATAAGTTGATAGCAAAGACAAGTTTGAAAATGTTTGAAGGTTGCATCACATTGAAAAAGTGTAGCTCAGAACTTCAGATGGATAGAGCAAGTTCATGTCATGTTAATGGCAGTTATCGTATTTCCTGTGTTAGTCTGGAAACTCCATTTGAACATGTTTACTAAGTTGTGGAATGTGTCCCCGACTAATCTCCCTTACATCTCTGATTCTGATATGCGAAAATTACTGTTGCAGCATTCACCAGAAGTGGAAGGAACTCGGTACTGACACAAAGTACTTATCCCCACACACGCAATCTTCTCATTTCTGAGCATACTGCGACGCACATCGATATCTATGGGGGAAACAGATTTATTGTGCCTCAACCCTTCCATTCCAGCATTTTACTCACCATCCAGGATTGAGGAATGGTTTAGTCGGTTTGAGTACAGACACAAATGAAGGTGTTTCGCGTCCCAGATAGCACTCAATCAAATCTTATCCCATTATTCATTTAGATTACTATTCAAATTCTGCTTCGTGGAATCAAAGATGCATAGACCTAAAGTCGCTGGTTGGCAAAGTTTAAAGGGTAGGTAGATTTGTTTCTGCTTTTTCTTTTGTCAGGCTGTTTGAAAGACACTGGTAATGATCATGGGATATAATCAAAATCTAGAAAGAATCTTTTCTGAAGGATTAGCATATTGTCTGCATTCTCACTTTTTTTGTTAAATTTCCAACAGCTTGTCCACTTTCTACTTGTTCATTTCTAACATTGTACCGAATCACATGCAATGGTCCAAAATTTCTTGCCTTTTATGTTGTTTGTTCTCCTGTTCCATGGTTATCTCATTGACATAATTTCGTCCACATTTTGTCATATGGTTTCTATAACTCTTTTGTTGCTAGGGAAATTGTCAGAAGCAAGAGTGCTAATGTTGACGGGCACAAACTTGTGTGGTTCTTCGCTGATGTGCCAAGAGCTGCCATTTTTTTGGTCAGTAATATGTGCTAAATTCCCCACTTTTGAGAGGATTTACAGTTGGTGTGTTGGGAGTACTAGATCTCTCTGATTGTTCTGTAATAAAAGCATTGAATCTTGCTCTCATCTATTTTTTGAGTGTAGTTTCTCTAATCAGGTATGTAGCAAGGGGTTGCAGCTTTGTTGGATTCATAGAACTCCTAGAATTTGGGTTTACGAATGTGGTTGGATAAAACAAGCTGCTTAGGGAAAGATTTTCAGTGGTGTTGATTGGAGTTTATAACCACCGTATCTGTTATATCTTGAGTCCATGAATAGTTTGTATCATATACATATGTCCTTTGGATGTTGTTGTAATCAAAATTATCAAGCTCTTTGTTATGCATAGTTTTGAGAGTTGCCTTGGTCTCAAGATAAGATTGGGATTGGTAAGCATCATAGGCCGTCCGTGTCTTGCTTGGAATCTAAGTCTCTGACAACTATCCAGCTAAAGGAAGGTTTGTTTGGGGTTGTGCTTATTGTTGTTTTTCGGTGTGTAGAGTTGCATGTTTTGCCCTATGTCATTTCTATGCTTGTGATGGCAGACAGATGTCGACTTCAATATCTTGTTTGGGGTCCAATCTTTATGAGGTCCAATTTCTATGTCCTCATTTTTACATATAGTTAGAGGAAGAACTCCAATCGGTGAAAGGGAGTTGCTATAAGATTAAAAAGGTAGCTACTCATTGACTGCAAGTATCAAAGAGGGACTTGACAACATTTTAGTCAATCTTTGGTCTTTTGATTGACAGTAATTTAACTCGGTTGCACCTGCTAGAAATTCTACTTCCGAATTTGACTTTTTGCCCGTAATACTTGGTCATAATATCGTCATCGTTTAATGAAGAATTTAATTTGGAATCAGCGATGGCGTTTATGTTTGTGCTTACTATCATCTAATAGAAAGCAAGTGTGCCGATGAAAACCTTCCAAGGACCAGCCAACGTCTTTGACAAGAAATTCCAACTTCGGAAGCATTTTGCCAACTATTTCCAATCAGAAGTGGGGTTATTTTGACTGGAAAAAAAAAAAAACCGTGGTTATTAGAACAGCGTGGGTAACACGCCTCCTTTTTTGGCTGCTACTTTCGAAAAACGACAAAAGGAGGAGGGTACATTACTAAGCCACGCCTCAATTTTAGCTTGATTCGTGAGATGACAATGAATCCAAATTTGTATTGGCGTGATACACACATCAAAGTTTTGTCAATGAAAATCATTAAAATTTTGTCTCCAAAGAAGTCAGAAAACGAACAATATTTAATATGACACCCATGTGAGTCAAATGAAATAAACACGATATTATTTTTACTGAAATATTATTTGACGAAACCTTGATGGAAAGTAAATATATCACATGCAAAAAAAAATTAAGGTAAATGCATCATGATGATATAGTTTGGGATTTTTGATATCTTAACAAAAGTGTAGGATATATATATATTCATTATAATGGGCATAGCTTATATATATTCATTATAATTGGCATACTTTGATTTTTTTGTTTTTGACTTTTTTTATTTTTAAAAAGGACAAGGAGACGTTACCTGTAGTGGATGGGGGGCACCTCAGTATAAAGCCTTTGATGCTTATGGCTTGTTGGGTAATACTCCCATAAACAACTAATTCTATTTTTTTGCTCCAAGGAGCAAAAAAAATAATAGAAATCGGTTTGGTAAATCTTTTGTTCCCAAAAACGAAAAATTCATTTTTTTTCCGGGATTAGATTTAGATCAAAATCAAGAAATATAAAAAAATTACTTATTGTTCTCGAGAACAATTTCTAGAATCAAGGTTTTTTTTTTCTCCTCTTTTCTTCTCTTTCTTCTTCTTCTTCTTTTTCCTTTTCTTCTTCTTCCTTTTGGCTAGTCATTGGCCTTGGCCATGGTCGGCAATGCCGAGCCACGATAAGAATTGTCAGCCTGAGCCTCACTCAACCATGTCGAGGCTCGACCTTGCTAGCCGGCAAGAGGCTGGGCCTCACCAAGCCTTCGTGAGACTCGTGGTGGCTAGGTGAGTCTTCAGTGAACTTGTTTGACCTCACCCAACCGATCATTGGCCATGGGCATGGCCAACGACCAACCGGAAAGAAGGAGGAAGAAGAAGAGAAAAGGAGAAAAAATGAGAAGAAAATAAAAATATAATAAAAGTATTAAAAATTAAAAGAAATGAAAAAAAATTAAAAATCTTATCAAACACATTTCTATTTCGGAATAAAAAATTTGGATAGCTACCAAATGCTTTAAAAAACTCAGAAATTGTTCTCGAAAACAAAATAAAAAAATCATTTCCGAGCACAAATTATTTTTAGAAATAGAATGGTTATCAAATATGCTCTTAATGTCCGAATAAAAAACCAGATAGACAAGGGGAGACATGAAGAAATGAAGATGGTTCTAAGTTCAAAAAAGTTTATCTAGTTAAATGTCACATGGCAATGCAGAATGTGTTACATTTTTAAGTGCAAATGATTTGCGATATTAGTATCACATTCGAAAAACAAATAGCAAGAGGAGATACATACGTTATTGTCCTCGAAGGACATGTAGTGGACTATCAACCTTATTCGTGTTCAAGTATATATAAAAGAGGTGAATATGTAAGACATGAAAAGACCAAAATGATCTTAAAAAGTTCATCCAAAATATCTTGACAAGAATAGTATCATTGTCATGATTATTGTAAAATACTCATTTTGGGGCCACAAATTTTCAAATGATCATTTAAGTAACGCAATTTATGGGGCGACCACCTAAGCCACCTTCTTGAACTCACTATGTAAACTGCCTTACTTCTATGGTTGTATTTGATTTTCTTAATAACCTAATGTTCAATAGAATAGCATTTGATGGAAGTGAAAATTTGAATTTTCTCATGTTCAATTTCGTGTTTGAATGATGATGGATCTTGCCATGTGCTTTCTAATGTTTGGAACACGATAATTATGTTCGCGTATAGACTACTTGAGCTTTGGAAAATATGGAGTAGAGTATCAAATTGATCGGTAGTTACGACGGTGAGTTGATTTGTCAGAGCATTATCAATGATATCAGCTAGTGCTCTCTGTTTAAGAGATAACTAAGCTCGATATTATTAGAACAGTCAACTAGCATGATACACAAAGCATACAACATACTATACATGGACCTCTAAACAATAGGATCATATGCAACAATTAAAAGAAGTTTGAAACATTAAGAAAATTCTCCGATTTAATAAATACTATTTATTGGAGAAACGCGACGACCAGGTTACTCTCAATCCTGGCCTTTCCTGAAGCATAGTAGAGCAGAGACCAAGGGCTGAATCTACCGAGGACAAGGTGCGAGAGGCCAAAGCGTAGCATCAATGGCTAACTTGCGATCACCTTTTTCGTTGATGATGCTTGAGAGTTGCGGGCCCTCGTGTGAGGTTGCCGGGATGAAGGACGGCCTCCGCTTCAGTTTTGTCCTGAGTGACAAAGGGTCAAACGCTCGGAGTTGGGAATTTTAGTTGGGGACTAATTAGTGGACTTTGACTGACAGTTAAAGTAATGGAAAAAAATCTCGCCTCTTTTCCTACCAAATGAAGCTTGAGGATTTGCAATTTTGATTCGATCTACAGCCACTCATTTTCCCCCCTAATGTTATCCGATAATGTATCTTGAGAAAGCAAGTATCTGCAGCAACGACAGAAATGAAGACAAAGTAACAATTTCTCTGGCCATCACTTGAAAAAGATTTTGTTACAAGCAAGTGCTTCTGAACACTCGTTAAGCAATCAATTTGGGTGATTTTGCACTTTCCAATGCATTGAGTTCTCATGTTATATGGAATTAATACTTAAAAATTTATTTTGAAATTACATATGCTTAGCAATTACCCCAAGATGCTTGCTAACATTGGAAAAATTTACTCCGACCCTCTATCACCATATATTGGATATGAGCAATTATTTAGTGAGATCTAGTACACATATTAAAGTGGATATGGGTTGTCAGACCTTGTAAGACTCACGTGTGTCAACCTTTATTAAAGGTTCGAATTCATTTCTACGTATATTAGGTTGATGCAACAATTTATATTTGGACCAATCAAATTACACGGATTGTTGCCTCAAAGTCCACTTTTCATCGTTATCGGATTTAAGCGATGCACATCAAGACAAAAGCCATCTCGATCTAACTAGAATACTTCAGAACTTAAAAGTCTTCCATTCACACCATCATTTGATGTTGTTCTCCCCGGCATAATAACCGTCTCTTGTTCACACCTTTTATTATGCATCAGTACACTTTGCTTCAAACCATCTAGGCACTCGTATTCAATCCTTTGACACTCAGAACCAAGCCATGCCCATCGCAGAACTCTTTCTTGGTGCCTTTCTTCAGGTGCTGTTTGATAGGTTGGCCTCTCACAATCTGCTCAACTTTGCACGGCGCGAGGGGATTGATACACGGTTGAAGAAATGGGAAAAGATGCTGATCGAAATCCACGAGGTGCTGGATGATGCAGAGGACAGGCAACTGAGCGGACATCTCGGAGTGAAGTCATGGCTTGAAGATCTTAGGAACTTAGCCTATGACATTGAAGACTTGCTTGATGAGTTCGCCACAAAATCCGTTGAAAGCAAGTATAAGGCAGAACCCGGCACTAAAAGGTGAGTTCCCTTCAACCGAGTTGTTGCTTCAGATTGAGCCCCAGAGCTTTTACCCTTGACCACAAAATGAAATCCAATATAGAAGATATGGATGACAAATTACGGGATATCATAACTCGGAAAGATAGTCTTAGCCTGAGAGAAAATCATGGGCAGCGATCAGCACACGGCCCATTGGATAA
Organism: Eucalyptus sideroxylon; assembly: GCA_014182405.2. Lineage (NCBI taxonomy): Eukaryota > Viridiplantae > Streptophyta > Magnoliopsida > Myrtales > Myrtaceae > Eucalyptus > Eucalyptus sideroxylon. The sequence goes on along the minus strand of CM024552.2, from coordinate 52,305,027 downwards.
GCCCCTACCCACTACACATTTGCCCGAGCCTTGTTTCGTTAGTAGGGAGGTAGAAAAAGTGGAGATCGTCAGATTACTAATCACAAAAGAACATCATAGAACGTATGCGGATATAAATGTGATTCCCATAGTAGGGATGGGGGGTGTTGGGAAGACAGCTCTAGCCCAACAAGTCTACAATGATGCTAGAGTCACCGACTATTTTGACGTGAAAGCATGGGTTTGTGTTTCCGATGAGTTCGATGTGCTTGCTGTTACAAAGAGAATCTTTGAGGCAACCAATGACCATTCATCTTGTGAATGTAAGGACCTGAATTGGCTTCAAGATAAGCTCAATGACAACCTTTTTGGGAAGAAGTTTCTTGTCGTGTTAGATGATGTTTGGAACGAGAAATATGGAAAGTGGACTACCCTCTTGAAGCCTCTTCAATCGGGAGCAAAGGAAAGCAAGATCATCATCACGACTCGTAACCTCCATGTTGCTTCAATAGCTGGTGCTCCCCCGAAAATTCTTAAAGAGTTGTCACTAGATGCTTCTATGACTTTGTTCACATTTCATGCTCTAGGAGTTAGAAATTTCGATCATCATCCCGATCTCCATGAATTAGGTCAGAAGATAGTGGAAAAATGCAAAGGATTGCCATTAGCCATGAAGACATTAGCTGGGATATTACGCACTGAAGTTAGTCCCCATAAATGGAGAACTATATTGAACACAAAAATTTGGGACCTACCAGAAGAAAGAAATGAGATCATTCCAGCTTTGAAACTTAGCTATCTTAATCTCCCTTCCAAGCTGAGAAGATGTTTCGCTTACTGTGCTATATTTCCCAAGAATTATGAAATCAAACGGGATGAGTTGATTCACTGGTGGATTGCAGAGGGCTTGGTGAAGGCAAAAGAAGGAAAAAACTGTTGGAATGAAGGTTTGGATTATTTCAATGAGCTAGTATCTAGATCATTATTTCAAAAGTCAAGCAGCAATGGATTACGATTCTTGATGCATGATCTTGTGAATGACTTGGCAAAGCTAGTTGCGGGTGTAACCTATTTTAGCTTAGGGGAGTTGGAGTTTGAGGGTGACCAAAACAATTCATCTTTAGCTCGTCACGCCTCATTCATTCCCAATGATCTTGTTGTGTCGGAAAGATTGAAGATATATCATGGAATGGAGGGACTTAGGAGCTTCATATCATTAGAGAAGCAATATTGTACTTCCTTTGTGTCCCAGAAAGTGCTATGTGACTTGTTGTCGAGATTGAAGTACTTGAGGGTGCTTTCATTAAGTCACTATAACATTAAAGAGGTACCGGATTGCATCGACAAACTAATGCACCTAAGACATCTCAATCTATCGTACACCGATATTGAAAGGCTTCCAAAGTCAATTGTCACATTGTACAACCTAGAGGCTTTGATGTTGCGCAGTTGTCAATACCTTATTGAATTACCTAACAGTATGGAGAAACTTGTCAATTTAAGATTTCTTGACATCACCAACACTTGGAGCCTAAGAGCAATGCCGTTGTATATAGGTAATTTGGTTGGTCTTGAGATGTTGTCTAAGTTTGTAGTGGGAACAGAAAATGGGTCGAGGTTGAAGGAGTTAAAAAACCTAAAGAACCTTGGAGGGGAATTGTGTATCTTTGATTTGCATAAGGTTCGAGAAGCCGAAGATGCCAAGGATGCTAACTTACCCAAGAAGGAGGGAATATGCCGGTTGACCATGCAATGGAGTGAAGATTTTGAAAATTTCTGGAATGAAGAGCTTGAAGCAAAGGTCCTTGACTTTCTTCACCCTCACCAAAACCTCAAAAGTCTCACAATATCCTACTACAGTGGCCTAGAATTCCCGTCATGGTTAGGAAGTCCCTCATATGTTAACATAGTTCATTTGTATTTACATGACTGTCGTAGGGCCAAGGCATTACCATCACTTGGGCAGCTATCTTCACTAAAAGAAGTGTACATCAAAGGTCTAAATGCAATATGCACCGTAGGGCCTAAATTTTATGGAACTAAAAGTCCTTTTTCGTCCTTAATAACATTAAAATTTGAGGACATGCCTTTATGGGAGGACTGAACTCATTGCAGTGGCACCGAAGTAGAAGTTTTCTTCCCTCATCTGGAGCATCTCATCATTCGGGTTAATCGGAAAATTGCCTAGTCAACTAAGTTCCCTTATAAAACTCCAAATTAAGTCATGTTCACGTATGGATACCTCGTCCTCTATCATTAGCCTTCCATCCCTCAATGAATTATACTTTGGAAGTTGTAATGAGGGATTGCTAAAGAGTTTGGTTAACCTAACATCTCTGAATACTCTTGTCATAGAAGATGTGGCTGAATTGACTTGCTTAAATCATGGGTTTACAAGCTCCTTGATCAAGCTGGAGAAGTTGGAGATTAGTAGTTGTGAAAAGTTGATACACTTATGGCAAGACAGAGACGTAACTCGAAATCTCATTTCTCTGAAGAGCTTACTTGTCAATAGCTGTCCTAGGTTGATATCTTTTGTGGCTAAAGAAGGAGATGTAGAGCTGCCCGGCAACCTTGAGACTATCGATTTGAGGAATTGCTTCAATTTAGAGACACTCCCAAGCAAGATGCACGTCCTCTCCTTTCTTAAGGGCTTGGCCATTAAAAAGTGTCCAAAACTCATTTCCTTCCCCGATACAAATATACCGACATCATTGATGTCATTAGATATAAATCATTGCAAGATGTTGCAATTTTTACCTAGAGGATTAAGTATTCAACTGGATGAACTAAGCAGCAATAGCAGTGGTAATCATGGTGGCATGATGCCTTGTCTGCAAGAGTTGAGGATCTTTGGATGTGATTCTCTGCCAACCTCTCCATTTGGCAAGGGTAGATTTTCACTTGTGTCCCTTAGGAGACTTACTATTGGAAATTGCAAGGAAGTGGAGTCGCTCATGGAGATAAATCTAGACCATCTTCCGTCACTTGAGGTGACCAAAATTTTGGATTGCAAGAATTTGAGAAGCTTACCCCAGGGCTTTCACACGCTATCCCATCTCACTTCCTTGGTATTGGACATATGTCCTACTTTAGAGCTCCAGTGCTTCCCTCCTCTTCCTCCCGGCATCTTGAGCTTGTGGTTTTCTTGGTGTCCAAAAATAAAATCCTTACCTAATCAATTGCATCGACTTACATATCTCCGTGTTCTAATAATTTCATGGTGTGAGAGTATTACAAGCTTTCCCCATGGAGGATTACCACCCCAGCTACAAACCCTTAGCATATGGGGATGCAAGAATATGAAACAGCTAGTAAGGGAGTGGCTCACTCCCCTCACCTCCCTTCAATATCTCAAGATTGACGGTAGTGTTGGAGGAGTGGGGGAGGAGAAGGATCTTCTGCTTCCGCTCCCTCCTTCTCTGCTCCATCTCGAAATTAAAGATATGCTGAACATGGAAAGATTGTCCGGCAAACTCCCTCCCTCTCTTAAGACCTTATTGATCTATGATTGCCCGAAGCTGAGGGAATTGCCCCAGGATGGCCCCTCCCACCCTAGGAGAACTCTGGATTGAAAGATGTAGGATTCTCAAGGAGCGATGCTCGACACTAACCGGCTGCTATTGGCACCTCATCCGTGAAATCCCGCAAGTCACATCCAGGTACTTTGAATTGGCTTTTGAATCTAAGTTTGATTAAATAAAAGGGCTTTTTGGACCCAAAATTTTTGTGTATATAGGCCAAGGCTATTTCCACAGCTAAAATAACTGCTGCCACAACCATTTAATCTAAACAGACAATAATACTCTTCACTTTACACAAAACATGGCCTCTTCTCTTTTGGCATTTTCGGCTCTTCGCCCCCCCCGCGACTCCCATCCATCCCACTTTACAAATCTTGCTGATGCATTGAGGATTGGCATATTTTCCCCTCGATTTAGTTTTTCATTAATTCCTCAAAAATCAAAGAGACGGGCTGCAATCAAATATCCGTAACGGCGAAGAAAACCAAAGCCCTATTCTTCTTGAGGGATTGTACTCATGTTGTGAATTGCTGGGACAAGTATAAATCTACCAAGGCAGATTAATTGGTGTGTGGGCAGGACTTGTCGTCTCTTTTTCTCTTTTTGTCGAGCCTATGACGATGAGATTTAAGTGCTAGATCGTTCATCAGGCTAGGAAGTGATGTAATGCGTGGTTATTTTCCAAATTTAAAATGCAGAGTTTCTCTTTTCGATCAGGTGATGATCTTCAACTGCTTTCTTGCTATTCTTCTTGCTGTCACTTTGAAGGACGAGAGTTTATGGTTATGGAGTATGATTGGAATTTAGAACAGGATCCGTTCTGAAGGGTTGTTAAATTCTAACATTCACCCTCCGTTGCTTTGCAGATAAGATTTGTCAACTCCATCAGAATAACCTGTCAGCTACAGCTTCTCGTTTCTATTCTCTGCTTAGTAGCTGTGATTGCGGTAGGTGCAATGATCCCTCTACAGTTCATGCGGTGATGGCTTTGGAATTGTTTGAATGCCTTCTTCCAAGTCATCCTCGCCCCTTGAATCAGGACGTGCATTTGCTCCCAAGAAGACTTCCACGCCTCGATTCATATCATCAAACTCGGGTATGATCTTGCCATTTACTAACTCCTACTCTTTAACTCTTCTACTCGTAGTCATTTCTCTACTCAGATTCGTCATCAGTTCCCCCGTCATTTGAAATGCTTCGTCAGATGTCAACACACCAGGGAAAATGCCAATATATCTGGGATGTCATTAACGGAGTGTCTCGTTGGAATTTGTATTTCTCAGCTTAGTTTTGCATTCTAGCTGTTTGTTGCATTCCCTCATCCCACTCTTTTGTCAATGTTTGGCTCTGTCTCGTTCACCAAGATTCTCTCAATCTTGCTTCCCCTACAGATCGCATTGGAATTCCATTGGTGAAGTTTGTGGGGACGACCCAGTTACCCATGTAAAGGTCTACATAGCTCTCCTTCACCGTTGCCTCACCAGTATTGAGTCTAGGAGAAGATGCTAAGGGGGACATCCGACCATGCCACTGCAGCCTTTCTCGTTAAGATCTTGACTTTTGTGGAAACTTTTCCACGATTAGTTGGTTCGTGAATTTCTCAAGAGGATAGGTATGCATATCTCCTCTTTTCCCATTCAACAAGTGCCTGTTTTTCCTAGATGTGCAATCCACTAGATGAGTCTGAGTCTGGACATAATTTACACGATACCCAAATAGCAAAGACAAGCTTGAAAAGCCACATCACATCTAGAAACTGTAGTTCAGAACTTCAGATTGATAGAGCAAGCTCATGCCATGTTAATGGCCATTAGGTGCTTTGAATTGTCTTTCCTGTTTTAGACCGGAAACTTCAACACATTTACTAAGCGTGAAAAGTGCCCGATTACTCTTTTTATATCTAGAATTCTGATATGGAAAAATTACTTTTTGCAGCATTCACCAGAAGTGGAAGAAACTCTGTATTGACTTTTGGTCGGCATTTACAGATACAATGTACATATTCCCACAAACGTGATCTTCATTTCTGAGCACACTCCGCGGTACATCGAAATATATGTAGGAAATGGATTATTGTGCCTCAACCCTCATTCCATCATTTTACTCACCATCCAAGATTAAAGAATGGTTTAGTTGGTTCGAGTACAGACATAAATGAAGGCTTTTCGTATCCTAGATAGGAATCAATGAAATATTTGCTCGTTTCGATAACTATCCATGTTCCGCTTCATGGAATCAGAGAAACATCGCCCTGCAGTCACTGGTTGGCTAAGTTTAAAGGGTGGGTAGATTTGTTTCTGCTATATTTTTCGACAGGATGTTCAAAAGACACGGCTAATGGTCATGGGTATAATCAGAATCTAGAAAGAATCTCTTTTGAAGGATTAGCAAATTGCCCGCATTTTCCAACAAATTGTCCACATCCTATTTGTTCATTTCTAGCATGGTATCAAAGCACGTGTCAATGGTTCAAAATAAGAGTGGCGCTGTGCTGGATCATTTCTCAAGGAGGATAACTTATGACTCTTCTCTTCCTCTGCAGGCCAAAGCATCTGCTGTAATTCTTAATTGAGAAAGCATAAGTTTCTACTTGAGTTTGGAAAAGTTGCCTCCATATTTGCATGTGTTTAGAAGTGACCCAATTTGATACGGAGAAGCAAGAACAGAATACACGTATATATGCCCGTCATCAAAGTCCTTTCTTGATTTTCGGAGTAAACCATGTCTGAATTCAACATTTTTAGATACCGGTCGGCTTTCGCGGGAACTTAGGTGAGGCCACTGGAGTGCTTTATTTATAGGCTTTGTTGCCACTGGTAGGAAAGGTAGTTTATGAATCTTGCCATTCTCAGACGGCAGGCTTATGAGCTGTTCTAACTTTCTAATGGGCCTCTCTCCAACATATTCTTTAGTATTGAAATTTGACGGTTGAATTTTGTAAGGGCGGCAGCCGTTAGTCGGATTTCATGGTCGCCTGAACTCACAATCGCTGCGGGGGATAATGGCGAGCGACTCCCTGTTCACGGCTCCACTTTCCCTCCGGTTTCAGCTTCTTCCTAATCATTCCCTCTGCATTGCGTGCTTCCCAGGGAAAATTCAACGGACAGATAATTGGCGATGAAGCAAGAAATAATTGATCAGAAACTGAGATGTTCGGAGATTAGAAGTCTCGATCGTCCACGCTGGTGGTGAGAATCCAAGTTTCAATGTGCCGAATCCAACTTTGCCCGTTCCTGACTCACTGAGTCTGAGGACTGTTGATTCCATTGAAAAGCAGCGAGGAAGATGAAATCGCTTCTGAATTCTTCTTCACCTCCGAGGTATCCTGCGAAGATCCTCCTGCGAGCTGGAGAGCTGGTGACGGGGCTTTTTGGGAGCTGCTATGGAGGAAGAGTGAGTGATCTCTAAGCCTGACCGACTCATTCGTGAGAACTCTGTCAATGCTGGTGTCGAACTCGCCAGTCGCATAACTGCGCGTTGGATTTTTTGATAAAAAATTGAGGTGTCAACAACAATCAATGCTTCCATCCGTTTAGATAATGAACTCCACCGTGACAATGAATATTTTCAATCAATTATTGCCATAACTATACGTGGCCGACTTATTGATTTTGATTCCAAAAGCCTTCAGGTCAAAGCACGCTGAATAAACGTTCTAGGATGAGCTAACAACAGTTGAATCATCTCGATCCAACCTAATTTCATGGAGTTCACGACAAGGTAGGTGGGATTGGCTAATAATGGCAAATCTAAAAGTAAGACCACCAAAAACGGAATGATGTGCACAAGTTAAAGAATCAGAACAGTATCCTAATCCGTTTCAACACTAATCATTTCACTGATAAGATAAGCTAAAAGCATCTCAGACTTCACGTGCTGATAAAATCCCATTAACACAAGGATTTAATCCTCCAACTTTCACGGCAGGTCCGCATGAGATCTAGCTTTCTCCAGTTTTCGATTGCCTGCACATGACCTTTATATAGCCTTTTTATACTTTCTCTAAACTCAAAGAAAAAGACAACCCCTGCACTTACGAATAAGCAAAACCATCACATTTCAACCTCTCCCTGTCCTATGGTGCTTATCTTCCATAAGCAATAATCTTCCTTCAAATTCTGCAATTTTTCATCTTAATGCTCCTTCCTCCTTCCTCCTTCCTCTTATTCATATCATTCACTGATGCTCTATGGACGACAGCAAACCATTGAACAAAACTCGTCATTCTATGAGCTCATACCACAAATCATTACCCATACAAAGACCTCCCTTTGCAAACCTGATTCAGCAGTTCTAGGCCAGGTAAGTATACAACACATGCTTCACATTTAATAAGTCTGAGAATATGAGGCAAAAAGAAAAAAAAGAAAGGAGAACTTGAATCATCAATATCATATTCCTGTGCCTAACCTATTAGCGACCAATTTTGGCGGAAAATCTTTGTCATGAACACCGACCGTCCTACATGGCAATTGCCACGCCCCTGATTTCTAGCCAAAATTAGCTAGAATGAGTATATTGATAAGTTGTCAAAATGTTTATGACTAAAATTGTAAATCAATAAAAGGTTTATAACTGAATTGGCAAAATCAAAATATTTAATATTGAATCGACCATCGTACGGTAGGTTTAAAATCTTTTGGACAGTTATCTTGAATCAAAAATGTATATATTGAATAGATAATATCTTTCGTGAAAAAAAAAAATTCCGGTGTTTATCTTGAATCAATTTTTTTTTCTTTCGTGAAATTTTTTTTCTCAGAAAACATTTTCCTGATTTTCCGGTGTTTATTTCACAAAAAATGAACTAGTTATAGCAAACATTTTTCACAAAGGAAAAAAAGTCTTCTAAAAGAGGACAAAATGTTTTCCACTTTTTAAGTTAGGGAAAACATTTTCCTTACTCACTCTCGTCTGATGCTCTATTAGCCCCGCTTCCTTCTTTTTTTCTTTTTTAAAAATTTGAATTTTAAATCTTTTTTCTTTTCTTCTTTTTTTGTTTTTTCTCTTTTTCTTTTCGTTTTCCTTTTATTTTTTTCTACCTTCTTCTGTAGTTGATCGTCGACATGGCTATGGCTGATGATTAGCCACAAGCAAGCCTCAGGCCTCACCTAGCTCACCCTCGCACTTGTCGATCTCTAGCCTGCACTGGCGAGGCCAGAGGCTAGAGAGCTCGAGGCTCGCCCTCACATTCGCCTATCTCTAGCGAGCTCGTGGCAAGCTTGAGGTTCCCACTCACTAGATCCACGAGCCAACGACAAGCATGAACCTCTAGCTCACTACTCACCAAATCAGTGAGCCAGCAGCAAGCGTGAGCCTTTAGCTCAGCCTAAGGCCGGCAAGCTAGTCGTGGCTAGCGACTAGCCAAAGAAGAAGAAGACAAAAAGAAAGGAAAGGAAAGGAAAGAAAACAAAACAAAACAAAAAAAGATAATTAATTTTTTTAAATAATAAAAAATTGATTTTTAAAAATAATAATATCATAGTTATTGAAAAAAATGCATAGAGAAAAAAATTTCCTTACTGAACAATGAAAAAATATTTTCCATTTCATTTTCAAGTTTTAGCTGAATACTGAAAAATAATTACATTTTTCTAGAAAATATTTTTTTAGAAATGCTATATTTTCAAGGAAACAAATGGAGCCGATTTACAATATAATTTGTCTCGCTTTTTCGGTTGTGGATCTTCATTTGCCAGTGTGAAGTGTATAATCCCTATATATTTGAAGTCATCACTTAGCAAAGATTCCTATAACATTTTAGTTCTTAAATTCAATTAAAATTTTCATTTTCATTATGCAAATTGTGCATGACATTTTGCCAAAAAACATAACGCACATATGCCATATAAACCTATTGTATGAATGCCAATTTAGTCATAAATCTTTTAATTTACCCATTTAGTTCTAAACCTTTTGACGATTTGTCAATCTAGTCCTTCCGGCCAATTTTGGTAAAAAATAATTAACGTGAATACTAGTCATTCTACATAACACGGTTGGCGTTGATGAAAACAATTTTTGCAATTAGAGAAGTTTGAATTTTTTATAAATTTTCTTTGCTTTTTCCATTTCTTTTTTTTTTTTCATTGTGGTCGGTGACAGCCACTAGGTGAAGGCTTGCAAGTCCTCACCGACTGCCCGGGGGGGAGAGAGAGAGAGAGAGAGAGCGAGAGCAAGGCGACCATAATGAAAAAATAAGAAAATAAGAAAATATTAAAAACTTAAGAATTTTTTAAATTTCTTTTATAAAAACTGTCTATGTTAACGCCGGCTATGTCACGTAGGATGATAGACATCCCTATTAGAGATTTTAATCAAAATTGGCTAAAATGATCACATTGGCAAATTGTTAAAATGTTTAGAAATAATCTTATCAAGTTCAAATTAAAAGGTTTAAGGCTGAATTGACATTCGAACAATAAGTATAAAACTTTTTTGGTAATTATCACCCTGGAAATTGTGCATGACACTCTACAAGTTAATCTTAGTTCAAGGCATGAAATCTAAAGTTTATATAAAAAGTCGGCTTTGCATCAAGTTTGTTTCCAATAGATGTTTAGTATTGTGCAAATGATTAGATTATGTATATTATTATTCTTTTAACGTCCTCGATTTTTGTGGTTTTACAGCGTAAGGAGCATTTTTAGCAATTGGTTTTGGATGTTATATATTCCGGTTGCCATAATCGCACACACGAACGAGTGGTCGGCTTGTCTCTGTCGCTTGATGGAACCATTTATTTGTAATGGATCTAATAGACAAGTCCTTTATTGTCTTCGGGATAGTTTTGGTGGCATGACTGTAACCCTGTAGAAATTCTCTTATAAGGAAATCAGGTAAAGGGTTTGAAGAACCATTTGTGAATTGGATATCAAGATCAAAAACTAATAGGACGGCTGCCATCTTGCAAAAATATGTGTTGGTGCAGTGTTTAAAATATCTTTTCATAATACTTCTTTTGTTCATTTACAATCAATACTTAAGAGAAATTTGGAAGGGTTTCTTCAACAATTAGAATGGGTACAGTTTAAAGGTTATATACATAAATATTGCCAAATAATCAATGAAAGTTATTTAACTTTTTTTTGGCCAATCAAACACATACATACATACATACATACATACATAAATACATATAATATATATATATATATATATATATATATATATTCTTTTTAGTCATGTTGGTCCTGAGATTAGACTATGTATAAAAACAATGATGTGGCATTCCACATCAACGCATGACAGATAATAAATTCTGACGGAAGAAAAAATATGGAAAATCGAAAACGAAAACCATATGAGAGAAAAAGCCAGCGTTTATAGTTAGGTCTGACGAGGAGAGAGAGACGCTTGCTTTGAGCTCAATGAAGATTGTCACCCTTCATTGAGTTGCACCATCATTGATCGAGATACCACGTGACCGTTAAATCGAAAATAAAAGTAGAGACCGATTACACTTGACATGTCATAAAATTTAGACAATCATATAATGATATGGTCTGCATAAACTAAATTAGATATTAACTTATTCTTAGTTTGATAATTTGACGGAGTTCACGAGGCTTGCATAAGTGAGATGGTGATGTCGTGATCTATGTGATTCATGATGATGATGGTCAAGATTGAGAAATTGAAGATAGTAAGGTGTACAAAGTTGTAATTCAGAATCTCACTTGTTTGAAGAGTTTAGCCATCAACAATTATTTGGAATTCGTATATTTTGTGGCTGGAGAAGGAGATATAGAGCTGCTAAGTAACCTTGAGACTATCAAATTGACAAATTGCATCAATTTAGAGAAGCTCCCAAGCAAGATGCACACACTCTCCTCTTTTAGAGGCATGACAGTCAATAACTATCCAAAACTCTCATCCTTTCTAGAAACAGGCATACCAATATACTACAAGGCGTTATGATCTTTACTCATAGGATTAATTGTTCATCTAGATGAAGCCAGCAGCAGCAGTCATACCCATGGTAACATGATGTATTGTGTACAAGAATTAACAATTTCCGGATGCAATTATCTGCCATTTAGCAAGGGTAGATTTTTACCCCCGAAGAGACTTGCAATTTGGAATTGGAGGAGAGTGGAGTCACTTGCCGAGATAAATGTTGACCATTTTCAATCGATTCAAGAGATTGAAATTAGGGGTTGTACGAATGTGAGCAGTTTTCCCAGTGCCTACACACTGTCTTATCTCACTTCCTCGATATTGGATAGTTATCCTACTCTAAAGCTGGAGTGCTTTTCTCCTCGTCCACCTGGCATCTTGAAAGTTTGCCTTTGGGATGTCCCAAGATAAAATCATTACCTAATGAGTTCCATTGACTTTCATGTCTCGGAGATTTGGAAATTTCTGAATGTGAGAGTATTAGGCGCCTCTCCAATAGAGGATTGCCATCATAGCTATAGGAACTCGGTGTATGGGGATGCAGGAATGTGAAGAAGCCAGTGAGGAAGTGGCTTACGCCCCTCACCTCCCTTCAATATTTGGGGATCGACGGTGGCGTGGGAGAGGAGGAGGATCTTCTACTTCCACTCCCTTCCTCTCTACTCCATCTCAATATCTCATATATGGGGAATGTGGAAAGACTGTCCAGCAGTCTCGCAGCTCGCTCCCTCTCTCCGGACCTTATGGATCGTACGATGCCCGAAACTAAGGGAATTGCCCTCGGATGGCCTCCCTCCCTCCGTGGAGCTACTCTGCATAGTATAATGTGGGATTCTCAAGGAGCAATGCACAAAACTGACCGGCTGCAATTGGCACCTCATTCGCGAAATTCATGAAGTTATATTAAATTGTATAATATCTGAGCCGGCTCTTTGAAAATGGTTCGGATTTTAGACCCAGGAATTATTAACTTGAAGAGCGGTTTATAATTTGAGCAGATTAGGCAAGCTAAAGCTTTTGGGCCTAACTGGGGGTGTAAAAAATACTGCTTCATCGTCGTCTCCTTCCACATGTTGTCTGCACCTTAGGGCGCGTTTGGTAACGTTTCGTTTAAAAATTGTTCCAGGGAAAGAAATAGAAAAAAGTGTTTTGTTCCTCGGGAACAATTTCTGAACAAAAAGCGTGTTTGGTAAACTTGTTCGGGAACAAAAAATAAACAGAAACATGTTTGGTAAATTTGGATAATTTTTTTATTTCTTTTATTTTTTCTATTTTTTTCTTATTTTTTCTATTTTTCTTTTTTCTTTTTCATTTTTTTTTTCTTCTTTTGGCCGGTCGCCGGCCAAGGCCTTGGCCGGCGACCGGCCGGCGAGGGCCGAGCTCGCCCGGCGGCGGGCGAGGCGCGGCCTCGCCGGGCCACCGCCGGCGAGGCCGAGGCTCGCCGCCGCCGGGCGAGCTCGGCCTCGCCGGCCCGGGGCGAGCTCGAGGCCGGATCCGGGCGAGATCGAGCTCGCCTGTGCCGGCGCGAGGTCGGCCTCGCCTTGATCCGGCGAGGCCGAGCTCGCCCGGCGGGCGAGGCGTGGCCTCGCCGGGCCACCGCTGGCGAGGCCGAGGCTCGCCCGGCCGGGCGAGCTCGGCCTCGCCGGCTCGGGCGAGCTCGAGGCCGGATCCGGGCGAGATCGAGCTCGCCCGGGCCGGCGCGAGGTCGGCCTCGCCTTGATCCGGCGAGGCCGAGCTCGCCCGGCCGGGCGGGCGAGGCGCGGCCTCGCCGGCCACCGCCCGGGCGAGGCCGAGGCTCGCCGCCGCCGGGCGAGCTCGGCCTCGCCGGATCTCGGGCGAGATCGAGCTCGCCCGGGCCGGCGCGAGGTCGGCCTCGCCATGGCCGGGCGAGCTCGAGCTCGCCCGGATCCGGCGAGGCCGAGGCTCGCCGGGGCGAGGTCGGCCTCGCCGGATCCGGGCGAGCTCGAGCTCGCCCAGCCCATGGCGAGGCCGACCCTCGCCCGGCTACGGCGAGCCTCGGCCTCGCCGGGGACGGCGAGCGTCGGCCTCGCCGGGGCCGGCGAGCCTCGCCGTGGCGGGGCGAGGCCGGCCCTCGTCGGCCGGTCGCCGGCCATGGCCGAGGCCGGCGACCGGCCAAAAGAAAGAAGAACAGGAAATTAAGAGAAAAAGAAAAAAAAAAAAAAAGTATTTCTCATTTGTGTTCTTAAAACAAGAAACACAAAATTTGTGTTTCTTGTTTCTGTTTCTTTTTTTTCACGGGAACAAAAGAACAAAAAGGAACAGAAACGCACAAACGCGTTTGTTTTTTTGTTCCGTGAACAAAAAACAGAAATTTTTGTTCCTGGGAACAGAAATAAGTGGCAACCATGCAGGCCCTTAATCACCTATGACAGCGCCCTTGAGATGCATCTCTCCGTCTACACACGACCAGAGGCTTCCCTCGTCGACAAGGACAAGTGGCGACGACAACAAGCCGAGATCTGAGGCTTGCCTCCAGTGGAGCTCGACCGAGCCGCAGATATCAGTATCTAGATGCTTTCTTCTAGCGCTTCACGTGGGCGGGGGAAGACGATTAATGAACGATGAATGTTCATTTAAAATTCGGACATTTTCTTCTAGTTATTCGCCAATTTTTATGTGGTCCAGTTATTCACCTTTGCATTTCTCTAAATAGTTATTGGAGGAAGAAGCGCAATCGATGAAAAGGATTTGGTATAAGATTAAAAGAGAATAACTTATTGACTACAAGATATAAAGAGAGACATTACATCATATTGCTCTTTTCTTTTTTGTGCATTCATGTTAATTTCACTAAATCACAGCCGTAGGAATGGTCATTTAAAATTCGGACATTTTCTTCTAGTTATTCGCCATAATATCATCATCACTTCAATGAAGAAATTATTTGGAATGGTCGGTGGTGTGCGTGCTTGGGCTTATTTTTAAAAGTAAGTTTGCCGATGAAGACCTCTTCCAAGAAGCAGCCCTATGTCTTTGACAAGAAAATCCAACTTATTTACTGTTAGAGCATTCATGCAGAGTAATAGGTGTTGACCAACTACAGCTACCCGACCGCATTGGAATCTTCCAATCTTATGATTATTCAAAACTTATTGCATTTGCCGTGAATTGATAGAATTGGTATTTTCTATGCATGCTACATGAAAAAGTTCTCTCTTTGCCTTGAGCGGTCTTTCACTTTCGATAATTATAAAATTTTTGCGACGGATGGGCAATTTCTCTTGAGTTTCAAGCAATTTAATTGCTTATGCTTTGAGCAATTGATTGTCCAATGCATCATTTTACTTCTAGGATATGTTGTTTCTTGACGAAGACATGGGATACATGTTCAGAATTCAGAGCTTGGTTTCTTATTGCATTTGCAGGTTGCTGTTTTCAAGCAATTTGCTAGTAAATTAGCATCTCTGAATGAAAAGCTGATCGGTATTAAAGTGGGTGACTTCTGGTGAGGCGAATGTTACTTACGTTCTGGCTTTGTCTTTGATATTTACACACAACATGTCCAAAACTTTTAGCCGCTCCATTTCAGCTATGTGAAGGATGGATTTGTTTTAGGGCAGCTCTTGGGAAATTGATTTACAGTCGCACTATGGTAGGAGACCCAACAAGAAGCGCCAGTAGCTACTTCAATAGAACGAAGACCCCACCAACCAAAAATATTAAGTTTATCATCCAAATGAGATAATGAAACATGGAAAAAAATTATTGGCTTATCAAATTATCTATTGAGCCATAAAAAAGATTCAACGAAAAACACAAAATCCTCATTCGCTGCACAAATACAGATGGACAACAAGCTCCTAGGACATCTAAAGCCCACTTCGAGCATAAGAATGTGATAATCCAACATGAAATCAATATGAATCCAAAGCGTCACTTTCTTCCATGGATATACATGCTGCAGAGATCCAAGTAACAATTAGTAATACCAAACAGCTACCGATTTTATTTGACTCAAATCATCCTATCAAATATTTTTGTTCAAGCCTTGAGATGACCCAATTTGATGGAAAGCGAATGCTACATCAATGCAGCATCTCTCTATATGTTCACATGACTAACACACTATCGTAATGAGATCAAAATCCTCACATTCCACCTATGAACAAAAGCAACAAGCAAGCACCATTGTTATGTTCAAGCCTTGAAACAATGATATCTTGATTAAATATCAATATCCACAAAACATTATACATGTCCATCTAACTATACATGTTTGTGTGCACCTCAAGGACTATGTATAAAACATCATACATCTACCATCCGAACCAGAACTTCTCATGTCGAGCAGCTTAGACAAGTTATGCCATGTACATAATCCAAATCGAGCTCAACATCAGTTGACGCAGCAAACGCACACCAGAAGAGCGAACAAATGGACATGACAAGCATTTGACATATTCAAGCGCCCATAAGCAGCGAGCAACAGAGTATGTCTATAGGCGCAAATTTCTTCACATTTCAATCAACTATATACAGGAAACCGCAGTAAGACAACCAACGCAACTTCAATTTGGACATCAAAACGTTTGTAACAGAATGAAACAGGAACTATCTATGATTGACTCGGGCATTCTGTCGAACAGGTTGTGAGCAAGCGGTATGAAGCACACCACAAACAGAAAAGCTTACAATTTGGAGAAACAATGTGAAGTAGAATACTCAGCTAGACAATAGTAGAGAGAAAACCTGAGTTCTGAGAACAGGCAACAATCGAAAGAACAATTTGAAGCTCTTGGCAAAAGGCGATGCAGAACATCCACATGATTGAGTCTCAGTGAATCGACCGTACCCTACGTTACGAAGATATATCCTCGAGTTATTGAAACAGAGGTTAATATCCGCTACGGCTCCAAAACATCACCATCGGGACACATATCAAAACTACGAGATGGGCATCGAAAGGTGTCGATAAATCTATTTATTAAAACTAAAATCTTGGGCAATGTTCGATTAATATGCTTGGAAGAGCCTTGATTTGAGGCCAGCACTTCATTTTTCTTTTTGCAGGAGCAGAAAGAATACCCACGTTGAAAAGAGATGGAGGAGGAGGGTTAGGAACAAACAAAAGGAATGGACAAATCAGAAACATGAAGTGGCAGAGAATACATGGGAAGGCTGCAAAAAGTCTTTCCCCTTGAAAAATGATCGCATTAACTTTTAAAAAAGGAACGTTTCTCAGAGTTATGTTTAATAAGAGTATTGTACCGAAAATATTTCTTATTTTAAAATATCTATTAAGCACAATGGGAAATAAGACGACTATATAGGAAAATGTAAAATCTTTCCCAATTAATTACCGGAGCAAATGCACCCTTTGAAGTTTTTGTTAAAATGCCACGACAAGGTTGCATTTTCGAAAATCACTCCGGCATCCCAACCATATAGACTGCTTTTACTCCCCAGTTAGATTAGATTTGGGAACTTGAATAATATACATTGTTCCCACTGACATGTGGTGCCACATCGTAGGTTAGAAACGTTACCTATATGAAATGGAGTTGACCTCCTTTGATCTTGACCAAATCCATGACTTCGTTCGGTTTCCGCTTAAATCAGGTTGGCTTGAACTTGGGGCAGGCTTTCCTTCCTAAAATAGGGTGCGACATGTCGTTTTAGCTCTCCTAACTTGACCCGGCTCATCAATATCAGCATTTTCGGCGCCTTGAGTTGAAAAGACATAAAAGAGGCAAAGTATATATCATGCCATTTTCTGGTTGAGCCTCTGATGGGGCGCATGCAAAGAGTCGTTTCTGTAATTTAACCAAAGCTGAAGGTGAGTATGTTTTCCACCTAAAATTAGGGAACCAAGTCATTGCTACATGGTGCAGCTCTTCAGATCTGCTGAATGATTTTATCCGGGCTAGGTGATTAATGGATTCAGCTTTTCTCATCTCTACCAGCGCTTTGGAAGTGAGTTCTGCTCCAACTCATGATATCGGTGCAGCATGACTTCGAGGAGAGTGAAAAAACTGCTGTGAGCACGATTCTTGATCCGAGGGAGGGGAATATCCTTTTAATATTTCCAGTCTTTGACATTGCATAAGTTTAGAGGGCTTCCTGTTTCTTTTTCCCGTCTGAGCTCTAGTCTGGCAGCTGCTCACAAAATGAAAGGACTCGCTCTACTTGGACGCCTTCATTTTGTACAGTAACTTAGAATTTCGATTTTCATCTTTACTTGAGCCCGCATTATTGAGCGTATAAGTCAATCGTTTGCTGTTGGAAGTTGTTTTTGGCTAATGATAGAACACTCCATGCTTGTAAAGCACGGAGTCCCCGCTGTTCCCCTGGAATTTCTGAAACACGTTTAGGATGCTTGTGTGATCCGGTCAGATATGAGAATGGCCCTTTTAGCTCAAGTGCACCTAGGAAACCTAAAGTTATGCCGAAAATTAAACTCAAGATGATTGCTCGTATTTATTTTTCCGCAAGAGAAAATTGGTGATAATAGTGCAGGATGTTGAGTAAATTTCTCATTATTTTTTTATTGGATAAGCCTCTCAAGGTCTTCCTCACTACCTACCACATATCCCATTTAAGAGCAGTTTCTGCTCATTGGGCATAACACTAACCCAGTTTATTTTGGTATGTCGGATGGAATTCTCCGTAACAAGTATGACAGGAGGTTACAGGTTCAGAAAGCCAATGGATTATGGATGGTATGGTCTGGCTTTTCCTGTTATATTCTGTCCCCATCTTTCTCAAATATCTTGTTCCTTGGATATGAAAGTTCTGAGATTGTTTTCTCTCAGCAACATTGTTTTCTGCCGTTACAGGGAGATGCCTCGCAGGGTAGTTGAAGGGAAGTACTTTGTGAATTGAAACGAAGACAATAATCCATTAGAAAGAGAACTCGAATCATCATTATCATATACCCGTGCCTAATCTAGCAATGACCAATTTTGGCCAGAAATATCTAATGTGAACACCGGCTGTCCTACGTGGTATGATCACCATGTCAGCAATTTATAGCCAAATTTAGCTAAAATAACTATATTAGCAAATCGTCAAAAGTTTTAGGATTAAATTGGCAAATTATCAAAAGAATTAAGACTGAATTGATAAAATCGAAAAATTTATGATTGAGTTGGCCACCGTACAATAAGTTTAAGATTTTTTTAATAATTATCCTGAACAAAAAAAAAATGTATATTACTCCCTACATTATACAATTTTACTTAAGAAGATATTATCTTATGTTAAGTTCTGTTGAATTTACTCATAATTCCCCATAGAGACTAAGATTTACCAAATATTTTGTCTCGCTTTTGGGTCGTGAACCTGCATATGCCATTTGTGAAGTGTACTATCCTATACATGTGAAGCTGTCACGTAACGAGCATTAATCTCCTAAAGGTTTTCAGTTTTTAAGTTCAATTAAAACTTTCATTAAATTTTGAAAAATATGCGTGACATTTTACCATATCTTGTACGGATTTCACATAAACATGTTGTATGAATGTCAATTTAATCATAAATCTTTTAATTTGATCAATTTAATTATAAACTTGTTGACGTTTTGCCAATGTTGTGCTTCAAGCCAATTTCGGTTGGAAATAGTTGACATAGACACTGGCCATCATACGTGACACAACTAATACTGATGTGGACAATTTTAAAAAAATGATAAATTTTCTTTTCTTTTTTATTGGTTGAAGGTCTCCGAGCCCTCGCTATTCGTAGGAGGCAATCTAAATGTGATTCAAGTAAATTCAACATGTGAACTCGATAAAAACACATCAAATTCAATTTAGTTCCATACAAGAGATTTTTGGCCACATCTAGCAATACTCAAAATTGAATTTATGTCACGAGAACGCCGAATGTAGATCTAGACCGAGACAGAAAGAAATCAAAGTGCATAGCTCCTGTGTAGATTCTCATTGCAAGACAACAGACTTAAGGAACGCCTATACAGCAAAAACGATCAACATAAACTCATATACAATGAGGAAAGCGATGCAAGCGAACTATAAATGAGCCAATTTCATAACAGAAAGCCCTCGGTCACGAACACAATAGGCGATTTAAGCATTGTAACGCGCGCGAGTTTGTTTCCAACGTTTAGAGCGATAGAGAGGGGGAGAGGGAGCGGTTCCAATGAGATGGACTAGGCTCAATATAAATCGTTATGCGTTTCGCCGAATTGGGCTTAATGGGCTTCATTAGAACTTGCCTAGGCTGCTCTTATGGATCTGATGGGCTGAGACGAATTGTGCCAGGTGCTTAATGGGCTTGACTTGTGGTCTGCTGCGCTTGTGGTCGGATCGAGCTGGGCTGGAACAAGGTGATCAAACCGGGCTGGAGTGATGGGCTTTGATGGACCTGGTGCTTCATTGTGTTTATTTTCTATTCTATTTTTCATCATTATGTTTCCATTTTTTTATTTATCTTTAGTTTATTTTTTATTATAATATATTTTTTTTTTTCCTTTTTTATTACAAAAATGCATGTTTAACTTCTCGGTGAAAATTAAGATTTTAATATTGTGGTGACGCAAATGGGTCTTTCCCAAAATATTACGAATAATTAAATGGTATCATGTTTATCAATCCAAATGTGATGAGATTAATAAACGTCAAAATACTACAAACTTAGAACTGTCTTCCTGAAGTTGTAGTTATAGAAAACATATGTAGATTTAGTCTATGGGTAATGTTATAGACATAACTAATTAAAGTGTAGAAGCTATATACAAACCTATGTTTACTAGCAAGATTTAGCATAGGATCTAAAAATTCTTGCAATGTGATTCTCTTGATCTAGTAGATTAAATTTATGCAATACTCACCCGTGGAGTTGTGCCTATATATTAGGTGTGTTTTCATGCATTTGTATTGCTTGAACACTTGTGGTCATGGGACAAAAAGGATGTTGAACACCAAATTCCGCATGTATGGTTATTGTCGTCGTCATCATTATTCTTTCTACATTTTGCTAGGCAAGTATTGAAGGAAGCAGCTACAATAAAAACTTCAAAGATCTCTTGGATCATGATACATATGGTCACCTCAAGATCAAGCCTTTCTTTTCTTCTTTCCATAATAGAAATTAATCTCACAAATAAGATTGCTTGAATCAGCTCCCAGTCAGATGGTAAGCTAAGTCATGCCACAAACATGAGCAATAAATGTGTTGTGGCCCATTGAATCTTAGCAAAATTCTTTTCGATAGATGTGTGATTTGGGGATAGAATGAATGGCCTTTAGCCCATCCAATGAAGCGGGGAATAATCACCAAGACATGAAAGCTTGAAAAAGTGGGGCTTTTCGTAGAATAGAACATGTCGTCGCCCAACATGAGTTGACAGTGACGACGATATTAGCATTATAAGCAGGAGAGTTAACGACACTCCAAATAACACATGAAACGGTAACGAACTTAAGATGAAAGTTGAATCCAACTCACAAAAACCACTATTAAATAACTTTTCTTTGTCTGAATCCTTATATGTTCATTCAATTATCATAAATTCGTGTATAGCTTAAGAAAGTACCTATCCTACTCTAGAGGATTAGAAAGTTAATTGTAGAGCAATCGACAAAGCATCCGATCTGAATGTGGATCGAACGAGGATACTATTTTTGAGGTAGAAGGCCCAAGCCACAAGCCTCATGACTTGAAGTCATTAAGCTGGTCAATCAATATCCCATGCTAATGGTATGAGAAGGGGACAGTGGTCCAAAAAGTCCTAAATCTATTGTACGATAGCCACTATAATTCTAAACCCTTTCGATTGTGCCAATTTAGTTCTAAATCTTTAAAGAATTTGCTAATTTAGTCCTAAACATTTCAATTGTGTCAATTTAGTTCTAAAGTTACCTTTTATTTAGATAATTGGCCGGAATGACTACATTGACAAATCATCATAAATGTCTAGGATTAAATTGACAAATTATCAAAAAATTTATAACTAATTAGCACAATTGAAAGGTTCAGACTAAATTGACAATTTAAAAAAAAATTATAACTAAATTGGCATAATTTAAAGATTTAGGTTGTTATATAATATGTTTAAGGTTTTTTGGACAATTTTCCCATTTGAAAAGGGAATGATAATAGCAACTTGTTAATTAGAATTGTAAAGTCATTGTACCTTAAGTGAAAAACATGAGAAACGTGATATTGTTACTATGGGTTCTTTTGCCACACCCCAAACCCCGAGACACGTGAACAACCCGCCATGGTCATGTAATTGCGACATCCCCAGGTAGTGTCACCGACCCCAATTTTTTTTTTTTTTTAATAATTATTATGCGTAAGCGGAACGTGCAAAGAAACCCCTGACAAAAATGCACGGGATAGGATAGCAGGAAAATCAATTCAAAATCAACCAAGCATACTTTCATACGCCATTATCAATCTAGGGCTTACATACACCAACAGGATCCGGAGACTATATGCACCAAAAATAGGTCAGGGCTTATGTGCATCAAAAAGGGGTTAGCCTACACAACATGGATCAGTCTGCCAAAAAAGAAAATCAATAGTCCTAGGACTACTGGTCAGCCCCATTCGACGATCCCACATCCTCAGGATGTGTCACCCAAGAAGCCAGGGGCGAGGCGTTGATCACTCCACTGCCAGGAAGATCCGCCACACCTTCACCCAAAATGGCGTTCATCACAGCCAGCGGAATATCCATGCTATCCAGAGGGCCAACCCTAACACCATCGACTCCGGAACGAAACCAAGCCCTAAACATGTATGGTACTCTGTCATGCACGTTCACCTGAACCCAGATGAGGGTCCTAACCAACTGATAGACCCAAGGACTCCCAGGGTTAGGAGCACTCTCTGTCGTCTGGTCAATCTCCGTTGGCAGGCCACTCATCTCCGGGGGTCTCACCATCTACGGTCCTGTAATATTTTCCCCAAACCGGGATGAGACTTTGTCTTAGCAAATTCACCCCTCCTAAACCCCTATTAGAAAGAAAATACGCCCCAGAGTGGTCTAGCCACACAGTACGGAAGACTTACCTCGCATTCTTGCCTTCCTGCAGATTAGTACAATTCATAGCACTCAAGTACAAGTTATAATAAGCACGTGAACCATCGGGACACAATCCATTTCATTTAATTTCGCATTCACAGCAAGCGTTTCAAATCATCATTCATTAGTGCCACACAAGGGCATAGCCTACTCGCAGTTCGGCTATCTACTAACAAACAGCCAGGCATCGCCTCCCCCCTTGGAGCATGGCTTCGTCAGTACATCGACGGCGTTCCCGAAGGAGCATGGGCCCAAAATCAACTGCGACCCGCATCCGTTGTACGGGGCATCCCATATAGGGGCAATTCCAACTTAATAGTTTAAGACAATTCCTCACAATTATCATACCACAACTCATAATCAACTTAAAGCACTTTACACGACATTCACATATTCCAATTACAACATTAATCTTTAAAAATCCAATTTCGATATCAAACTCGACATTTGAGATTTCCTAAATAAAATCCATATTTTTCTCAATCAACACTCAATTTGCATTAACCATTCATCAATTTCAAATTCTAAATATACAGCGACGATCGGCACGACATTCGAGCAATTAGGGTCAAAAATAATTTTTCAAGTTTTTTTTATAAATAATATTTTAATGATTTTCGGAATATGAGTTATTATTAAATAATCCAACAATTTCGAAATATTTATTTAAATCATAAATAAATTCCTTTAAGTCACATCAAGGCTTATTTTAAAATAAACCTACTTAACCCTTAAACTAAACATGCTTTACTTTAATTAAACAACTTAATCTAATCCATATTTAAATGAACTAATCTAACAACCTAATTCCAATCAACCTAAACTAAACACACTTAAGGCATGATTAACCCACTAATCGGGGTTTAGTGAGTTAAACTCACCGGAATCGCTTTCCGACAAGTCTCCGGCGAAGAGCACGACGACGCCGACGACAAACCTACATGGATCAACACCAAATGAGAACTAATAAGAGGCCAAATCGAGCTTGGAAGGGGCTGGTTCTTGCTGGTTTTTCCAGCAACTAACCGAGCTTGAAGGGTGACGGAATGGCGGCTGAACGGGCGGAGGAAGACCGGCGGAGGCAGCTAGGTCTCGGGACGGCAGCTCACGGCGACGGACGGCGATGAAGGAGGCTTCGGTGACGACGAACAGCTGTTGCCTTGGAGAGACGACGACGTGGGATGCTCGGCGGACGGAGACGAGGCAGCTCAGCACGGAACGGGACGACGACGCTGCGGGCTCCAGCAAACGGCGAGCGACGGGCACGCGGGCGAGACGGTAGCCAGCCGAGCGAGAAATCGAGCGGCGAGGAGGGGCGGACGAAGGGGGCGGTTTCGCTGGTTTGCTTCTTGCTTTTTCCCTCCCCATCTCTCTCCTCCCAAGCTTGAAGATGATGGAGACAAGGGGGAAGTGACATCCCACCTTTCCAAGGCCTCATCCTCACCTTCCACTTGTCACCACCCTAGCCAATCTTGCCTCATTCATGACCTTACATGTGATGTCATCATCCACTAACTCCAACTTTCCACAACTTTAGTCCAATAGGTTCAATTTCATTTTCCGCCGGGGTCCAAGTTCTTGTACATTCAATTACTTCAATTTCCATCAATTCTCTTCCAATTGAGTCCAAATTAAAGTCCATAAATTAATCCAATGTTCATAATAAGGTTTGTGACACACCATGACTCCCAATTTCAGAATTCGATCTCAATTTCACGGTTAATTTCACTTTAGCACAATACTAGCGCATCCTAATCTACCGAGCAACGTTTACAAATTTTTGTGCATCTGACTTGCGGTTGATCATTTCAAGCCACAACTTTCGGTTGTCGGGGTAATCTCAAGGTTTCAAATACGGGCACAGGGTACCCAATTGTTAGAAAAGTCGGCCCAGTGTCAATCGGCAAGAATTGTGCAATCCGGTGGAATCACCCACACCTGATCACATGCCTTTGTTGAGCCAACCTATTGCCGATCTCTAATCGATTTTTATTTGTACCGTAATGACCTTTGCAGATTATCTCGGTCGAAAGGTCGCTTCCTGATCAAATTCTCGAGTCTTATGCATTAGAATTTCTTAACGGCTTCACCGGATAGACTAGTTTTTACATGAGTGGCCGACTCAAGGAAGGGAACTATATGCGTGCCAACGAAATGCCCGTCTAAATTTATTGAAATTAAAATTGGAAAATCGGGCTGTCACATCTTTCACGCCCTGAACCTCAAGCGTGCGCACATCCTTCGGTGGTCAATAGAAATTTGTGACGTTCCCAGGACTCATCACCGACCCTTTCATTTTTATTTCACATGCGGAAGCGAATTACTAATCCCCTGACAACAACATGCATGGGATAGAAAAAGCAAGACAACCAGTTTCAAGTCAAGTACGCTTTCATAAACACCACAAGCTTATACAAAAGGTCTATCTCATAAAGGACTACTGAGCCACCTATGCTCCTGACCCTTCCGCTTCAAGCTTCAGGTTCTTCACACTGGGAACTTGAAAATGGTTATTCAATAACAAGTGAGATATAGATCTCAATGAGTCTTTCCCCTAAGCCCCCAATTAGAACACCAACTCAGCTTAGGGTATCTCATCAGAACTACCCCACAACAAGCAACAACCAACAGTCGATTCGCATACAACCTTACTTGGTATGCCATACCCTGACGATACCACTCAACATGATACACACAAAGCACATGGCCATTAGATGATGCAATTCATCATTTACATACGAGTCGTGTCGTAAGCGATCTCACCTGGCCATTGCCACACCCTGCATGTTAGCGGTTCATGCGTGCGTGCCATAAATAATGTGCTCAACTCATGCACATTCATGACTAATGATGTCATGATTCACACATGCTCTTGCACTCTAGTGCACCACCTATCATGCATCAATCGGTCACATAGGTCCCAATTATAAGGTAAAATCATTATGACACGTCCCATATCGCGCCACATAATTTTACCTCATAATAAGACCCAACCATCTCAACACTCACATGTGCTCTAGCTACTAATGACCTACCAGTCATAACTAATTATCCAATTAGTGCTCATCCACTTCAATACTCATGCTTGCTCTAGATAATAATGACCTCCCGGCCATGGCTAACTTTCCAATCAGCAATCATCCGACTCCCGCTGGGCTACCGATAAGAAGATCGGGCTTCATCCTACCCCATTGGGCACAACTACGTCTCGAACTCCCGTTTAAATGGTTTCCCAAAAAGGGACATCGGTCCGCCAAATGTACTCATTGGGACCACGTGCATTCTCTCCGAGGTAATGCATCAAATTACCGAGCCCACGTGTCCTTTTAGATGCTAAGTCTATTGCGACCAGCTTCCAACTCCCGATCATCAGCATAATATTCCGGTTCGTCCCTTGAATTTTCGGAAAATAAATAATTATTTAATTTAAGTATCGCCCCCAAACTCCCATTCAGTGGCGTTCCAATTCGATCACGCAAGCACACCACTACAACTCCCTTTTCTCATAATAGCGTTCCACTTCCAATGTCCCTCGGATAATCCATTTTCGCCTCTTTGTGGAAAACATACAATTCATGTGGATGTTTATGCAATAACACATCCAATTACTTCATAGAATCAACACACATGAATTTTAGACACTTTTCGCATTCTGGATTAATAGTGCTCGTGAACAGTATTTTGTGAATAGTGTCGCGTGAACAGTAAATTTCCATTATTTAATAAACCATAAATTAAATTCAGAAATCATTAAAACTATAATTAACTTAAGGAAATCAATCAATTAAACTAAACATGCTTAATTAACCACATAAGCATCATTAAGCTAATAAAGTAAAATTAAGCTAAACTAATCTTAGCCATTAATCTAACCACCTATCTTAGGACTAACATAACTTAATTAAATCACTTAAACTAGAATTAACACTAATTAAACTAACCCTAAGCAAGTTTAGGCTCAAATCAAATGACCAGGAGCTAAACTCACCCTTTAAGCAGGCCGGAGACACCGACGTGGCGGCGACGACGGTGCCTATGCATTGGGACCTCTACCACGACAATCCAAGGCAATCCTAAGCTCAGCACAACAACCACAACATGAACTCCCACTGAAACTTCTGAAAACAGCCTTGCCAGAGAAGAAAACAAGTTGAATGGCTTGGCCGGAGCTCCGACGAGGGGGTTGACCGGCAATTGGCGGCTCCCAGGGGTCTTGGGGGTCTTGCTGGAGGTTGGGATGAGCAAAGGAAGGACTGGAATGGGAGAAAAATGGCTGGAAATGCAAAATAGTGCAGGTTGCAGGCGGACTGATGGATCGGCGATCGATGGCTTGCGATGGCCGTACAGGACGGACAGCAGCTACGCTCGGCGTGAAACCAGGCTCGTCAGAACGATCTATATCTCCTCGTCACGATGATGGGTGCATGGTTGGCTAATTCATCCGGGAAGACCACTTTTGACTCAATTCTTCACTGAAGGGTCAGCTGGAGCAGAAACTGGAGGAAGAAGAAAAACAAAGAGAGAGAGAGCTCCATCGAGGGAAGCCGAATGGGGGAGAGAGAGAGTGATGTGAGGCCTGCTGCACACCCCATCAAGCCCTCACATCCTATCTTCAAGTCCCCATGCCATGATGACCTCATCTTCTCTCTCTTCTCTAGCCTTTTCTCCTTATAACTAGGAGTAATTTGGTCATTTCACCTTGCAAAAATTACAAATCTAAAGTTGGGCTGAAATTGGTGGATGGGCCTAAGGATTGGGCTCGGCCATGAATAGGAATGAGCTTGGAAATTGGTTGGGCTTGAAATGACTAAGAATTGGCCCATGGGCTTTGAAAGATGAGTAGTTGGTTTAGGCCCAATGGGCTCATTTGCTTTCTTTGGGCCCATTATGGTGGCTGTCCCACCTTGGGCCTAAGGCCCACACTAACTTGGCCCAGCCCACGTCCTCATGGGCTTGCTTCCTCGGTCCGAAAATCTCTTTTTCAATTGCTCGGCTTAATTGGCTCTGTCGACTGTTTGATGTAGCTTCATCCAAAGTCCGTCCCAAACATTCCCAATAATTCGAAGCCCAATTTTTAGTCCTCATGCCATGTCAATTTTGTCTAATGCCATTTCGGATACAACTCAAACTGACGAGCAGCTCTGAGGGTTCCCACGTATTCGACTTGTGCCAAATCATGTTCAAGACATCTCAACACATGGACGTCCTTGATTACATGAAATTACGGAGGATAGATTCTTTTTCAAAGTACACAATTACTAAGGATTGACATAGGGTCGTTCGTGGATTCGATAATAGTAAACGGAATCACCCGTTGTTCCATTATGTTCTATCCGCAAATCGAATTCTAGTCATCCTTAGAATCGGCCTACCTATCTAGAGGATCATCCTCACGCAAGTCTCATGGTTAAGTCGTTTTCCCAGGTTGAGTCCTTTAGTCGTACGAGTTATGTCCTCATTAGCCTTTCCCCTTAAGGTCAGTATTTCAGGAGTGATCAATTCCGAGTGAGATCTACCAATAATGCATTAATGAAATTCACATTCATTCATCCCTTAGAGGGCTCAAATTTCGGGATGTCACATGTTCCTATGAAATAGATCGCATCATTATCTAGTTGTGAGCAGTGGATAGTTCAATCAATTTGCAACAATCCTTTTCTGCTTCCAAGGAAAATTGTTTCGGGGGTGCTTTTTTGTACAAGCTCGGTGAATACTTTGACTTCAATATGCAAGATTGTGTAGAAGTTTGTGAATTATATTGGGAGAGAATTGATCATTGTGTTCAATAGTTGGGAAAATCTTGATAAGATTTAGTGATTATTTTGCAAGGAATTGTGCATGTGAAAACTATGTGAGTTATTAGGTGTGATTCGGGAATAAGAAAAACTAAGAGTGCTTGAATGACTTGAGCATCGTTATAACCTCTACCGTATTGTTGAATTAAATATGAAATTTTATGTTGCTCTCACAGTGGACAAAATTATATCAACCAAACCATGTGATATGGTGTCCGATTTTTCATTTTTGCATATTGATTTATTATTGTTTGATTGCTTTATTTTTATGCAACTATAATATAGATAACGAAACAAATTACCAAAAACAAGATGTATGTGTTGAGGTGCATATTTCAATCGATGGTGTCAAATTCTAGTTCTTTTGAAAGCGAGGGAAATTATTAAGTCTTTTCATATGTTAACTTTACTTAATAATGAGATATCAATCTAAAAAAAAAATTGATCCCACATATTCTGGGGAAAAATTCATTACAATCAAACTTTTATTAATTGATTTATGAGCAACCTAAAGATAATTCTCTTTACCCAAAAAAAAAAAAAGATAATTCTTTTAAAAGACAAGTTGTGGTTATTTTGATTGAGAAAAGCCGTGGTTATACTCAATTTTTTTGTGTCCAATCAATCACGATATGGCAATTAGCGACACTATGTCACTCTTGAAAAACGCAAAAGGAAAAGGAGACAATTATAGTCTTCTGAGGACTTGTAGTGGAGGGTGGGCCTCATTAGTACAATCACTGTTCTTTCTTTTTGTGTTCAATGAAATGTCATAACGCCATGTGAAATGCACCATTGTTGAAATGATTTGCCCCATTGTCTTTACTTTGAAAAAACGGCCAAACGGGAAGGAGACATTATTATTCAATCTTTGAAGGACCTAGAGTGGAGTATGAACTATGGGCCTGTTTAGTTCGGCTTTGAAAAAATGCCCTTGGGAGAATGCAAATACCTTTGAGGTAAATGGGTTTTTTGAAATGTTACACCATTTGGTAAATTATAGTCTCAAATAACATTGAAAGGCAACTTTAGCAAAATACCGTTTGGCAAAACTTATATTACAAATGGGCTTTTGCTTTTATTTATAAAAAAAAATATATGAAATGAATTCTAGCGATCGACGGCAAGATCTGGCCGCTTGAGGTCACGACCTCCTGTGTTGCCGTTGCCGCCTGGAGGCGCAACCTTAAGCGCTTGGAGGTGCAAAGGCCAGATCTGGCGGCCTGAGGTCCCGCGAACCCAAGCGGCGCGACCTCAGGTGACACGTTGCCGCTTGGAGGAGCAACCTTAGGCGCCTGAGGTCGCAGAGGCCAGATTTGGCCGTCCGGCGACCAGATCTGGCCTCTAGACCGCCAAATCTGGCAACCTGAGGGCGCGCGGGACCCAGGCGGCATCACTCGATTCGTGCGGAACCAGGCGACGCCGCCTGGATTGCGGGTCGCGCCACCCCCGGGTGGTGGTCACCGAGGACGCGCGACCCTCAGGCAGCGGTGGTGGCTGCCGGAGAAGCCTTGATGGCCGGGAAAAGAAGAAGACAAAGGGGGAAGATGAATAGACGCGTGGCATTTCCCAAATGCCCAATGCTCAATACCGCCCCTCCCTAGCTTTCAGCATTCAGCATTCGAAATGCTCATAATTGGGCAAAGGAGCTTTCAAAAACTTTGCCAAACACAAAAAATTTTCCCCAATGGGCTTTGACGGCCCCAAAGCCCCTTGGGAATGCCTAACCAAACGGGGCCTATGAAGCCACTGTTGACACCTAAATTTTTGCTCAAAAATATTTTATATCAAATTCTTGCATATAGATTATCTAGGTGTTTAGTATAGTTTTTTAAAAATGGAATATGATTTTACTTAAAAACAATTAATTAATTTTAAAAAAAAAAAAGATTAAAAAAAGAAAAAATTTTGGGGCCAATGATCTAAATGTGATTACTAAGCCCAGAAGGTCATATTGGAATTAAAATGACAAATTAGGGCCAAAATGCAATTTTCAAAAGTTGAGGGACCAATTTGCAAATTTTATAAAATCTCGCCCGAGCCCTTATATCATCATCTTGGTCCCCAATTAAGTTGAAATTGAACTTAGGCCAAGTCGAATCAATCAAATCGGGCCAAAAGGACCAAATTTGCATTGAATTTGGTATTTTCATATAAGAAAATTGCCAACTACTATACATGATCTTGCTAATTGATTAAAAATCGCAGCCAAATTAATGGATTAAAGCACCCAAACTAGCTAACAAATCTCAGTCCACAAGTTGGTTTGAATTCAAAGCTACTAAGTAAGTAATTTGGTGGCCCCACCATATCCTCCTCGCTGCCCAACTAGCCCGATCTCTACATGTGATGGAAGACCATAATTAGTAGTGTAAGTGGACATAAATTGGCAAGGGATAAACTACTAAAAGCACAGCAAAATCCTCACACTCAACAGTTGCAGAATTTGAAAATTTTGGCTAAGTAGAAAGAGGGTGAGTTGGGTTAGTTGGCAATCTTGGGAAGACGGCTTTGGCTCAACAAGTCTTTAATGATGCTAGAGTCACCAGCTATTTTGATGCAAAGGCATGGGCTTGTGTTTCAGATGATTTTAACATGCTTGCTATTACAAAAAGTATCCTACAAAAAATAAATTGCACTTTGGCTTGTGACGATAAGGACCTAGATTGGCTTCAGGATAAGCTCAAAGAGAATCTTTCGAGGAAGAAGTTTCTTGTTGTTTTGGACGATATTTGGAATGAGAGCTATGAAAAATGGACTAACCTCTTGAAACCTTTCCAATCAGGAGCGAAGGGAAGCAAAATCATCATCACGACCCGTAACTTCCCAGTTGCTAAAATAGCCGGTGCTAGACCCTATACTCTCGAAGTGTTGTCACAAGACGCTTGCGTGACTTTGTTTGCATTTCATGCTCTTGGAGTCGGAAATTTTGATCATCATCCTAATCTTGAAGCATTAGGGCTCAAAATAGTGGAAAAATGCAAAGGGTTGCCATTAGTTGTGAAGACATTAGCTGGATTGCTACGCACATGAATGGGAATCTATATTGATCAGCAAGATTTGGGATCTACCAAGCAAAAGTAATGACTTCCATCCGGCTTTGAAACTTAGCTACCTCCATCTTCCTTCCAATATGAGGAGATGTTTTGCTTACTGTGCCATATTTCCCAAAGACTATGAAATTCGACAAGACCAGTTGATTCACTAGTGGATTGTGAACGGCTTCGTGGATGGAAAAGAAGCAAAGAATTTGAATTATTTCAACTAGCTAGTAAATAGATCATTATTTCAAAAGTCGAGTAGCAATGAATCACGATTCCTAATGCATGATCTTGTGAATGACTTGGCAAAGCTAGCTGCAGGTGCATCCCATTATTGTTCAGAGGAATTTGAGTTTGATGTGTCTTTAGTTCATCATGCCTCATTCCTTCCGAGCAAGTACATCGTGCTAGAAAGACTCAAGATATATCATTGGATGCAAGGACTTAGGAGCTTCATATCGTTAAATAAGCCATATCGTTTTTCCTATGAGACAAAGTTCAAGCTTCAGCCATCTATGAGACAAATGATCGGCGAGAATTAGCAAGATGTACATACATGCATTGTACCATTTTTACCTAATTGAATTCACTTGCACAAAAATTCTAAGGAACCAGCAAAAAACAAAGCAGATATATACATCCGTATATGTTCAATTCGTGGACGAAATTCCATTAACAAAGCAAACAAAGACACGCGAATGCATTCAAGTAGCCATTCGACTGTGATGCATCCTCAAGTCCCTAAACTTCAGATTATGTCGACCTGTAGAAAGGGAAAATGGAAACATCCGTAAAGTCTGGCTCCAAGCTTTTGGGTATCTTATGGAAAGTCTAAAACCGACGAGTTTTATTGGAAAGTCAAAGACAACTAGTAAGTAATAATTGTACTTTAAACTTGAATAGCGTCCAAGAAATTGCAAAACCAATGATTCATATCGAAAACTTCAATCAGACAACCAAATAAAGTACCTCATGAGTGGATATACAAGAATCCCTCATGGTTGGGAAGTAATGATCGGCTATCTCTACAAAGATGCTATGTTTATCTAAAACAGATTTGCAAGAAACTGAAGAATCAATGATTTGCATCAATAACTTTCCATCAAGACTTCACAATGAACTCATTCCCACAACCTACATCACTACCCATCCAGCATATCACGTCACTTATTGGAACAACACACTTCTGAAGAAAAACAAACTGGATTCGAACTACATAAGAGCAAACACACCCACAATGGCCAATTCGACAAGACAACTGTTGGGATTGACGGATTCCCAAAAACCGGATTCGACACTAAATCGAACCCCTAAAACGAATGCGGAAGACGAGCCCGGGAAAACAACACGTATCACCGATCCTAAAGCACACCACAGATTCGAGCGTACCTTGTTAGCCACAGATTAAACACCAATGCCAACAAGAGAAAGACAAAATTGATCCCGTTCAATCCGATGACGTCGATTGGCCTTGAAGGGAAGATGGCGTCGCCTTAAGCGTTCGTCTTTCTTTTAGAGTGAGAGAGGGAGAGGAAACACACGTCAAAAATGCCAAAGGGTATATTCGTCTCTCTCTTTCCTTCCTTATATACGTTCCCTCAAAAATAGAAACGTACCCCTTCATCCACAGGCCCTAATCTCGTGGGTCGGGCTTTCAGGCCCAACATGGGCGGACGGGCCTTAAGCCCATCACATTAATAAAATCATCTCCCACTCGCACATGGTGGGCCAAACAAGATTCTCTTTACCTCTCTTCAACATTCATACCGGTGAATAATCCATGCGACTAGCATACTTTGAGAGCTCGTTGCCATACATCTGTTAGGAATATATAGCAGCTCATAACGGGCATCACACTCTGAGTAGATTTAGTATGCAGTACCCTAGATCGATCGATCACATTTATATCTCTCTTGATCTCTTTTAAACAATGATATATATTGTATTCACAATTATGATTATCCCAAAGACAGTCATAATTGGTTAACCGGTGAATACAAAACCACAATGTGATTCTCCAAATTCGATCTTCCTCTTTCCTTCAAACTCTTAATTTCAGTTTAGCTTGCTTTTCTAGAAATGTCCCATTAGATCGAATCAAACTCATGACCATTGGCAACATCCTAAGATAGCAAACACTAAATAGAAATCTTGAGAATAAGTAAGAGTCATGAGGGGACTAAGAATTGAGGAACTCTTTTCCTCAAGAGTCTCACACGACATAAAAGTTGAGATCAAACTTTTGCCACTCTTATTGGTCGTCTCATGCATACGTAGTATGAAATACGTGTTACGGTATTAACTCCTTTCTCATGGAGCGTATGTCTACACCTTCAATACCGTACAGATGATAGTTCAGACATGCCCAATGTCTAACTTGAGTTCACATATCTACTCATTCACAAAATTTATCAGAACTCACATCTGGCATCATAGACAGATAAAGTAAAATATGTGGGGTATTTTACTTTCGGACATAGTAAGTATCATGTCATCATTTTAACACTCAGTTAAGGCGACATACGTGTTTTAAGCTTGAGTTCTCGATTATCACCTAGATAATAAGCTTAAAAACAGTCTCATCTCTATTTATCACATAGCAAATTGATGCGATTACCCGTGTGAGTGGGCTAATCTTTTATCTGTCCAACATACTTTCTCAACTTAAAATAATGCACTGAGCATTAAGATGCATAAAGATCAAACAAAGATTCATAGGCATTAATGATGAAAACACAAATTCATCAAATGTGAACACTTTGAGAAATTACAATATTCAGTACATCAGCCTCTACGCAATTCTAGAGATTTCATATGCCCACAAAACACATCTCTAGGTATTGGCTTTTTCATAGGATCTGCTACTATTTTATGCATAGTATGTACTCTAAGTTCACGTCTTTTCGTGCATCCATATCCTTTACAAAATTATACTTGGTATCTATATGTTCGGTCTTGCCATGATATTTTGGATCTTTGGTGTACGTTTTTGCTGCTTGGCTATCACAATTAACCAACAATGAATCTGTAGCACTTCCAATAACACCTAAATGATCCAAAAATCTCTTAAGCCAAACACCTTCTTATACTGCTGCTGATAATGCCACGAACACAACTTCCATCGTGGACAAGGCTATACACATTTGTTTCTTACTGCTCCAACATATTGTGACATTATTTGGTAAGAAAACAAATCCAGGGGTAGATTTCCTTTCATCTAAATCTCCTCTCCAATCAGCATCAGAATAGCCTTAGATTCGCAGATCTTTTTCTTAATAATTTAGCGTATAATCAGCAATCCTCTTTAAATACATTAGTATTCTTTTAACAGCTTTCCATTGTGCTGGACCTGGATTGGATTGGTATCTACTTACCATTCCAACTGCAAAACATATGCCAGGTCTTATACACATCATAGCATACATCAAGCTCCCAACAACACTAGCATAATGAACAAATTTCGTTTGTTCCTTCTCTTGTAGGGTCCTTGGACACAGTCTATGGCTCAATTCTTCACCTTTTGCAATAGGAGTGTCTATGGGTTTACAATCTTGCATACGAAATCGTTCAAGAACTTTATTTATATATGTTTCTTGCGAAAGAGACAACGATCTCTTCGAACGATCTCTTGAAATCTTAACTCCAAAAATGTATGCAGCCTCACCCATATCCTTCATCTCAAAGTTGGAAGACAACCAACTCTTGACAGTATTAACAAACTCCATATTGCTTCTGGCAATTAGTATATCATCAACATATAATGATATGATCACAAATTGATCTTTGGATCTTTTGATATACACACAATGATCCTCATCTATCATTGTAAAGCCATATGCCATTATGGTATTATGAAAAACGTATATACCATTGTCTCGATGACTGCTTAAAGTCATATATCGATCTCAAAAGTCGACATACCTTACCTTCTTGGCCTTCCACTATAAAACCAGCAGGTTGCTCCATATATAGTTTTTCCTCTAGTTCTCCATTGAGGAAAGCAGTCTTTACATCCATTTGATGTAACTCAAGATCCATATTAACCACTATTGCCAGAATAATGCGAATCGAGGTAAATCTCACTACAAGAGAAAATGTATCTTCGTAATCAATTCATTCCTATTGATTATACCCCTTCTCCACAAGGTGAGCCTTATGCCTCTCTATCGAGCCATCAGCCTTTCGCTTTATTTTGAGAACCCACATGTTCCCAATAGCTCCGCATCCTTTTGGAAGATCAACCAGTTCCCAGACTTGATTTGACTTCATTGACTCCATTTCCACTTTCATTGCATGAATCCATTTTTCCTTATTAGGGCAATTTAGAGCCTCATTAATATTTCTTGGCTCATCCTTATCTTGCGGAGCAACCATAAAAGTTTCCCCTTCAATGTTAAAACGTCGACGGGGAATACTTTGGTGACTTGTTCACCGTATGGGAGATTGTACACTTAGCACATCATTTCCCATTATGCTCCCACTTGGATTAGATAATGATGATGTCGTCTCATCATGTGGTTGCAATTGAGAATGAGTTGAATTCAATTCATCATTTCTCATATTACTCTCACTTGGACAAACTCCACTAATATCATTATCTTGATCCAAGGTTTCAAATAGGGAGTAATCTTCTCCTATTTTACCCTTCTTAGGAAATTCATCCACTAAGAATGTGACATTCCGTGATTAAAATTTAGTTATACTCCCACTTTCCTGCTCACCAATGAACACATACCCTTTCAAGTGTTCGCAGTATCTTATGAAAATACTCTTATTTCCTTTGGGACCCAATTTCCCAAACTTGTGAGAGGACTCATGAGTATAGGCAGCACAACCCCATGGCTTAAGAAAACTTAAGTCCGATTTTCTACCTGTCCATAACTCATATGGAGTGGAAATAACTGATTTGGAAGGCACTCGGTTAAGTATATAGGCAGCAGTTAACAACGCATCACTCCAAAAGGTAATAGGTAAGTTAGCATGCGCCATCATGGACCTAACCATTCCAGTAGGGTTCTGTTTCTTCTCTCTGCAACACAATTTTGTTGAGGAGTATATAGAATAGATAACTGTCTTTCTATTCCTTTTTCATCACATAATTTTCTGAAATCATCAGATAAATATTCTCAACCTCGATCGGATCTCAATGCTTTTATTTTTCTTATCTAATTGATTTTCTACCAAGTTCATAAATCTTTTGAAACAACTCAATGTTTCAGATTTATGAGAAATCAAATAGACATATCCGAATTGAGTATAATCATCTATAAAAGTGATGAAATAAACAGTCTCATGCCTTTCTCTCACATTCATTGGACCACAGACATCAAAATAGATTAAATGCAGAGGAAATTAAGCTCTTGTACCTTTTCCAAATGGTTTCTTTGTCGCTTTCCCTTCTAGGCAATGCTTACATATGGGCAAATCAACTTTTTCAATATTGCCCAACAAACCCTGTTTGGCTAGTCTATTCATACGTTATTGGCCAATATGACCAAATCTAGCATACCACACATTCACATCATTATCATATTAAGTAGAAGACGTGAAACAAGGGAATAACAATTATTGACATTACCACAATCAACATTTAGTACAATAAAACTATTTAGAAGGTGACCACAACTATAGTAGTTTGTATCCAAATACAAATCTACACATTTATTATGGAAGTTCACACTAGAACCAAGCTTAACCAACACCAAAATAGACACTAAATTTCGACGAATCTCCGGAACATATAGAACATCATGTAGGAACAAAGTGCGTCCACCACACATATTCAATTGGCAGGTGCCAATCTTTTTAACTTCAGCTCTGGAGTTATTTCCTACGTAGATGTACTTAGTTCTAGTTGGTACTCGTCAAAATTCCACGAAGAATTCTCTATCCTTTGCTACATGGTCTGTCCTTCCTGAATCTACAGTCCACAAAGAATTGGATTCAGCCAATAATGTAGAACTTGACACATAAGCAAAGTTCTCAAATGTACAGAAGGTGTTTACCTTTTTCGACTCACAACAGTTGCGAGCATAGTGACCTCTGTTGTCACAATTGTAACACCTCACCTTTGACATTTTCTACACTTGAGGAAATTTTCCTCTCTTGTGTTGGTTAACTCTTGATTTCTTGCAATAAGGACTTGATCCTTTGCATTCCCACATATTGAATGAATCAATATGCTTGCGCTTTGAGCACAAAGCCCTTTCTAAGCTAGAACCAGCATTACAAATATCTATTTTCAGCTCAAATGCCGTTAAGCGGTCCTCTACTAGCTCAAGGTGGCGCACAACATCCTCAAGATCTTCCATAATATGGTCAAGAGCTTCTAGTGCTTCTTGCTTTTCCAACACATATTGAATCTTCATATTCAATATTTCACAATTGTTGCCATTCATATCAGCAATTACGTTCTTAGTTGTTGAAACCATCGGTCTGAACACATCAAACATACATGCACAAATAATTAATGCCTATCACTTATGCATCCACTTTGCATAGACCCATCATATGAATGAACAATTTTAAGTAAGGTTTCAGAATCAAAAGGTCACTATGTTTCCAATCATCCTCCAAAACTCCTAACTCAAAATTATTATTAATATAATTGTCTTATACAAATAAATTCTATAAAGTTACAAAAACGTCTATGAACTACCCACAATAGTCAACAATAACATAATGCAAATAATATCTAACATCCAATAGAATAACAATGCTTTCACATAATACAACTATCCATTATACTAAGCAATATATACAGAGGAGAATATCAACATGGAAAGAGATATTTACACCCATAAAACATCTCATAATTAATCTAAGAAATAAATATGGAATATCCCTTCTAATCTATCAGTCAAAACATCTAAGAAAACTGAAGGCACATTTGACAACCATAGAAAAACTTTTGGAGAGCTTTCATGTCGCCACCAAGGCGCATTCACTCTGTGCCATGTGGCGCTCAATCTAAGGGTTGGAGTTTTGGTTAACCCAATCCTATAGTACTCTCTTACAAAAGCTTCCACTAGCCTCCTATAACCCGGGACCACATTGACCTCCCATAGCCGATCTAACAATGCTTGCCATTCAGGTGGAAGAGTGTTCATCAAAGCCAACACCTTCTCAAAATCCGGCATAAGATAACCATTCCAGATGATTTCCTGTATCATCTGATTGACCATGACCACATGTGATACTAAATCACCGTCATGCCACTGATAATTAGCTAAATCTGACATCAGCCTTTTAAGTCTTGCATTTCCCCCTTCCGTTCTCGAGATTGCAGGTATCCGTGCATAACACATCATAGTTCCTGCAATAAATGCAGAACTAAAAATGGATTACTCATAATCCATAATTTACATAAGGGAAAATACATAATTTTCCAAAATTCATGCAACAAATGCAGAATAAATAATGGATTACATATAACCCACATAGGCATAAATGAAAAAGAAACAAATTCCTTTTCTTTTTTTTTTCTTTTTTTTTCTTTTTTTTTTTTCGGGGTCAACGGTCAATGGTCAACGGCCGGTCAACAGTCAACGGTCGTCGGTCAACGCGTCAACGCCGGTCAACGGTCAACAGGTCAGCGGGCGCGGGTCGTCGGACCGGTCGGGCCGGGTCGGACGAACCAACCGGCATGTGCCGCGCGCGTGCGTGGGTTGACGTCACGCAGATGTCAGCCGGCATGTGCCGCGCATGGGTTGTGGTTGGGTCGCGGTCGGGTTGGGTCGCCGGCCGATGACCGACCGGCCAACGGTCGTCGGCGATGACGTCATCGATGACATCATCCCGGCAGTTACCATGACATCCGCACGCGCCGATTCGCCGATCGGCACATGCCGTTTCGCCGATCGCCGGCGTGCACGTGCCGATTCGCCAACCGGCGCATGCCGTTTCTCCGGTCGCCAGCACGCATGTGCCGATTCACCGACCGGCGCGTGTGGCGCACGCACTGGCTGAGCCAGCGCTTCGAGCACGTCGCGCCCACACACAGCGACTTCTGGCTGCGCGTGTGGACGCGTCCGGCGTCTCTCGGTGGCGCACAACATATCGTCGGACTCGTCTCGACATTCTCTTTCACCTTGTGCTTTCAGAAATTGATTTCGACTTACAGAAACTTGAAAAAATGGATGAACAGTGCTCGGGTGTCGGGATTTCTCGCCCCGTTCCATGTCGGCCGAATATCTTCGCGAAAAATCAATCAAAAATCATCCATTAAACATGAAAGGGGTCGGGATAACATGAACTAGGGCTCTGATACCAATGTTGGGATTGACGGATTCCTAAAAATCGGATTCGACACTAAATTGAACCCCTAAAACGAATGCGGAAGACGAGCCCGGGAAAACAACACGTATCATCGATCCTAAAGCACACCACGAATTCGAGCGTACCTTGTTAGCCACAGATTAAACACCAATGCCGACGAGAGGAAGAGAAAATCAATCCCGTTTGATCCGATGACGTCGATTGGCCTTGAAGGGAAGATGGCGTCGCCTTAAGCGTTCGTCTTTCTTTTGGAGGGAGAGAGGGAGAGGAAACGCACGTCAAAAATGCCAAAGGGTATATCGTCTCTCTCTTTCCTTCCTTATATACGTTCCCTCAAAAATAGAAACGTACCCCTTCATCCACGGGCCCTAATCTCGTGGGTCGGGCTTTCAGGCCCAACATGGGCGGACGGGCCTTAAGCCCATCACATTAATAAAACCATCAACAACCACGCACAAAAATTAGCTCAGTTACGTGACAGCTCTTTTGTTTCTGGGGCCAAGTACTATGAATGAAACCAGCTAGTTTCCCAAACGTTAAGAGAAGTTTCAAGCTCTCCGGAGCACAATTACAAATTCAACGAGACAGAAAGCCAGAAACTCCAGAAAATGAGGCCATTTCCAATGAGAAATCTATCCAAATCTTCACACCAAGAAAATCACCTGATGATGGCAAGAAGAGGAAAGTGATCGAGAAATTCCTTTGCATCCGCCGCGTCATCCTGGACACCTGAATCAGCACGATAGACAAGAACGAATGCCAGCTCCGGAAAACAGAGGACGGTTCGTGACGATGGAGGGAGAAACGAAATCAAGATAGAGGGCGACCAATTCCTAAACCGGAACAGTGGGGCGAAGCAGGAAGCGGCTTCGAGCAAGTGAGAGGTATCGTCCATGGAGTACTCTTCCTTCATGGGCTCTGCTCTTTCGCTTCCGAGTGATGATGATGCAGACGTTGCAGGGCTTAGTGCATTGGGGGGGCTCGTGGC
The DNA here is from genome assembly GCA_014182405.2 of Eucalyptus sideroxylon. Taxonomy (NCBI): domain Eukaryota; kingdom Viridiplantae; phylum Streptophyta; class Magnoliopsida; order Myrtales; family Myrtaceae; genus Eucalyptus; species Eucalyptus sideroxylon. Next base: position 52,264,510 of record CM024552.2, on the reverse strand, counting down.
AATGGCCGCGGGTTCGTGTCTGAACATGTTCTTAAAGTTTTTATGTTCTTGTTAGTAGCCTCCTAAAAAATAATTGGTCATTCCCAGACCTACAAAACAATCCAAAATCACTGTTATCATTATCTGAATATTTAATAATTGAACTTTTACAATAATGTGCGAGCTTGCGTAATTAAACGGATTAAGCATGTCATCCGTGTTAAATACACATTCATTATTTTAGCTCGCTCAATTATATATTTGTCTTGTGTAAACGGATGGACAACTACAAGTATAATTGTCAACATAAACAGATGGACGTGAGTTTTGGTTTTAATCCCTACGATAAGATTTTAAACTGTTATTTCTTTTGATTTTTAACTTATTGCGCCCTCAATTTTATTTTTTCATTTTATTGCGCCCTCAATTAGCTAGTTAGTAAATGCCTATACACATTCGAATGGCTGGAATTATCATTTGACTTTAACCCAAAAAAAGAGTCCATAGTTATATGTGTGCCAAATAAAATAAAATAAAAAGACATGAGTAAAATATAAATTAAATAGATAGTACCCACGAAAAACTTTCAATTCAAAGAAATTGGAAAAAGCGAGAAAAAAAATTGGATGTCAATGACCCACGGTCATATTAAGTTGTTAGAGTTGTAACTACAATATCCTATCCAAAATTTGGCAAAAGATCCTTCAAGTGCCATAAGTTGACATAAAGTGACACTTAAGTGCAAAAACTTACAAAAGTGACACTTAAGTGCCAAAATCGAAGAGAAATTGATCACTTAAGTGCCACTCCGGCCAAAATCCGGCCAAAACGCTGACGTGTTAATTTTCCGGCGAAGCAAGTGCAAAATGGTGTTGTTTTGCACACTAACGTGGTAAAAATTTTAATATAAAAATTAATTAAAATTAAATTTATTTAAAACATTTAAATTAAAAAAAGAAAAGAGGATGCCGTAGGTGAGGGCTGAGCCCTTAGCTGCCGCTGCAGGTGAGGGCTAAGCCCTTAGCTACCGCCGCCGGGAAGAGCCAGTGACGGAAGCGGGCCCGGCGACCCCAGTGCGCGGCGGCCCTTGGCTCGACCAAGCAAGGGCCACCAACCCTCCCTGAATTTGGGTGAGGGCTCACGGGCCCTCGCCGCCGGTTGGCCGAGGTCGCCGGCCCCGGCTAGGGCCCGACGACCCGGCCAACCCCTCCCCCTCCGTTGCCGGCCCTTCCCGGTGATGGCGGGGGAGGCGGAGGCAGCTAAGCTCTCAGCTACCTCCCTTTTATTATTATTTTTATTTTTAAAAATATTTTAAATATTTGTATTTTTAAAAGCTTTAAATAAACTTAATTTTAAATTAAATTAAATTTAATTTTTATATTAAATTATTTACCACGTCAGCGTTTTGGCCGGATTTTTGCCGGAGTGACACTTAAGTGATTAATTTATTCCGATTTTGGCACTTAAGTGTCATTTTCTTAAGTTTGGCACTTAAGTGTCCCTTTGTGCCAAGTTATGGCACTCCGTGGTCCGTGCGTCCCCAAAATTTTCATCATCACTTTCAATTTATTGCACTATTATGCTTACACGAAACATAAGGCATAATTGAAATTTAGATGGATTATTACCTTTAAAAGTAAGATCTCCCTTTCCTCATAGTAATATGAATAAATTATGACACCCGATATCTAATGGATAAATTATCTCTTTATGAATTTATTAGCCCCTCAGTTCCCTCTCCCCATCCAACTAGTGCAATTAAACTTAATCTATCCTTGAGAGCATTGGACCATGAACGATTAATGACGTGTGGTTCTCTCAAATGCTGGTTTTTGTACATAACTCTTATGTAACTGGAACTAATAAAGGTGAAATTTGGCAAAATTATTGAGCCAGTATGTAAATACACAAAGTGGTGTTTGCCTGGTCAAGACAATGAAAGCGTTTTGTGTCTCTTGATAATTTGAGACTAGAGTTGTCTTTATTCCCATTTTGTTTATTAATCAATTGTTTCGTCATGGGCATGACAAGCGGACTTACAGTTTTGTCGAAAGCACAAATATGCTCAAATGACTCATCCCTGTCTTGAGTTTTATGCTCTCCAATGAAATATTTAAATTCATGTTTTCACATGAGAGACGACTTATAAAATATAAAGAATATAAAGAGAGTAAGTCTTATCCATTACAAAAAATTATACATGACATATTGTCGCGACCAAATTTTTCGGGTGTGTCGGGTGTGAACCACCTAGATTTTGGCTAATGGATTGTTAAGCCTAGACTTAACTCGGCTCTCCCAAGCCCATACCAATTTGCGACTTAGGTTCACCCAAGCCTATACCTAATGGATTGTTAAGCCTAGACTTAACTCGGCTCTCCCAAGCCCATACCAATTTGCCACTTAAGTTCAAGTTCTTAATATGCAATTGATTTTCAATTAGGAGTCGCCACTAATCTATTTTTGGTGGATTGATTAGAAACCCAAGTAAAATAATGGAGAATTATTTTACTCCTACGAACCAGAGGCTATGGGTACGGAGACTTGGTTACGCTAGAATTCTCTAACGCCCTTTCGGTACCTTTCTTTTTATTTTGAAAAATGTTTGGCAAGCAGTTTTGATTGATTTTAAATCTATTTCCTTAACATGTGAGGTGATTATATGGGTGCACAATCCACCAATTTAACACCTAAATAAACAATAAATAAATTGCAAAAACTTACCTCAAAGTAACGAAAGTATCTGCAATGTTAAATTAAAATTCACATTAATAATCCTAGATATGGTTTCTAATTAACACGCAATTTTTTTTTCACTTATTTAATGAAAATCATGCAATATGCAATGCAATATTAACTAAATGACTTAATTCTAATGACATGTAATTTCTAATTAAATGGGCCTAGCAAAAATACTAAATGACATGCCTCTCAATGAATCTAACCCTAATGACGTGCATATGAAATTTTTTTTCTTTTTCCTAAAAGAATGCATTTCATCCTAAATAATAAAAATAATTTAACCTATGACATTTTTTTTTCATGAAATTCGAAATTAAATAAAATGTGAAAATTACCTAATTAGATTAAGATCCTATTTAATTTATATTAGGAATTAGGTTGAGCCAAATCCTAATTTAAACTAAAATATTATCTTAACCTAAATCATCCTAAAATGCAATCTATTTAATAAAATACCTAAACCTATAATAAATTAAGAAAAACATCATCTAAAATTAAACTAAATGCAATTTTACTCTAATATGCAATAATGTGCAAAAGATTCCCTAATTTTTACATGACATATGCATAATGATTTTTTTGTTTTTCCTTTTTTTCTCTTTTTTTATTTCGAAATTAATAATTACCAAATAATTAAACATGCAATCCAAGTTAAAAAAACTAAACCTAAATTAATTGATTTGATTTTTTTTTTTTTAAAAAATTCGAAATAAAATTCCTATTATGAGCATGCAAACCCTAAAACTACATTTTTTTTTTTTTAAAGAAAACTAATCTAAGTGATACCACAACAAATCAAGCAATATTAATACTCAAATTGACAAACCATATCTCACACATGAGATCAGATTGGCCAATTTCACGTAAATCACGAATCGGATCTCGAGCGGGAGATTGGATTAGCGATTTTTTAAATAATTGCGAGTCGGATTTCGGGCATGAAAATCGAACTGACAATCACTAATTTTAAGACAATTTCATGTTGGAGAATTCATCATTGCATCAAGGAATAATTGTACAAAAAAATAATAATAAAGAATAAAATAAGGCAAATAAAAAAAACTACCTAAAGTGATTTTGCTTTTTTTTTTTCTTTTTCCTCCCCTTTTCACGATTTGGCAGCTTCGTGGAGGTCCACCGGGAGTTAATCATCGGAGCTCCGGTGATGAGGACCAGCAACGAGCGGATCGGCGGCGAGCGGTGGCGTCGCGAGGAGCAGTGGCAGGTGAGATCTCGGCCGGCGTTGCAAGCACAGGTGCTCGGCTCCAACGGCAGGGCAGCGAATGGGACTGCAACTCGGGGAATCTGGTCGCGGTGTTGCGGTGGGCTCGAATTTGCAGGTGGAGAGGCTTCACGGGCGTCTGGGTCACAGATCTGCAGGCGGAGCGGCTTCGCGGGCGGATCGGGGATAGGCGACGCAAGGCGGGGCTCAGCGTCGGGGCCGCGTGGGTCGATCGGTGACGGTGTTGCGGGCAAGGCCGGCAGGGCGTTGAGGCGCAGCGCGGAGATCCGAGCGCGATGGTGCGGCGCAGTGAAGGGGCACGGTGGTGCGACGACCAGCGGTGCTCGGGCAGCTGCGGTCCGGCTCACATCTGCCGGAGTTGAGTGTTCAAGTGGGCAGATCAAGACAGCGGCAGTGGTGTCGTCTATCGGGCGCGGATCAGCAGCACTCGGAGCAGGGGCACGCGGTGGTTGGTGACTGGGCGCGGGCTATGCAGGGCGCAGGAGCAGCAGCAACGATGTGGAGGCGGTGGAGGCGCGACTGTCGACGTCGGCAGCAGCGGAAGGGGAGTGCAGAGGGTCGGCGGGGCACTGCACGAAGAAGGAGAAGAAGACTTTTTTTCTTTTCATTTTTTGTCTTTTTCTCTCTTCTCTTACTGTAGTCCCTTCCCTTTGCCCCCTTTGACTTTTCTTTCCCTCGGCAGCTTTTCCTCACCGGTCTCTCTTTCTCACTTTTTAACTTTTGATTTCTTTTTTTTTTTGAACCGAGAGAACCCCCGTTTCCCCACCGTACGCGACTCTTTTATACACCAAAAAAATGTATCTTCATGGTATATTTCATTGTCAATTTTACTCGTGTAAAATTTCATTAAATATATCATTTCACCCCGTGCAATATTTTTTTGCATATTCGATCAAAAAAAATTCCCCTTTTGCGCAAAAAATGCATCTTTCAATGTATATTACCTAAACCTATAAAAAATCTTAACAAAATATAACAAAAAATAAAATTTGCCTAAACTATATGCCATGTGATTATGATTTTTATTTTTTATTTAGCAACAAATTAACCCCAAAAATTTAGGTGTCAACACATATGGGCCTAAAATTCTTCCCCCCCCCCCCCCAAAAAAAAGACTTATGGGCCTAAAATCAAACATTTAGCAATTGACCGTCGTTGACCCCATTGAAGGGTATGTTTAAATATTACAAAAAATGAGGTCACCCGATTGTAATGAAAATCTCGTGTTAATATGCATAAATGTGATGTTAAGTCTATTGTATCTTGGTGCTTTTTCCCTTCCAAGGGCCTTATTATATCATGTGGATCTCTAATCCCATGTTTGCGTATTCTTTAGTTGGGTTGAACCAAAATCCAAACCAAGAGATTGCACATATAATATTCCGGTGATCAATATCTCACTCTCAATTTTAATATAGTCCATTTATTTTAAAAAAAAAAACAAGTGGAAGAAAAGTATGGTGAAGTGATTGGATTAGACGTCCAACCAACATTTGCAAATTGATCGAAATACAATGAATTTGATCCGAACACGCTGCCGAAGGAGTGTTTAACCTAAAAGATCCAACCAACATTTGCAAATTGATCTGAATACAATGGTTTTGGTACAAACAATCTGTTCCATGTTTTCGGTTTTTGGCAACTTCAAAAATCATCAAAATTCAGTAATTTAAGATAATAAGAGGTAACACATGATGAAGAAGCATTGAAGAATGTATATACATCTCCATGATTTGATTAAATGTTCCATCTATTATATCGTACAAAATGCAAATCAGAAAACGATGAGAATGCTGCTGTTGTAGTATCAATGAATAATTTTCTTTTCGCCCTATTTTTGGGAAACTGATCACTAATTAGATAGTTGCGACCAATTCTCAAGCTCTGTAACTGTGTTCTACGTTACATACGTCGGCGAAATGGGAAAGTTAGGGCGCGTTTGGTAACAATTCTGTTCCTAGGAACTGATTCTGACAAGAAATGATTATTTTTTATTCTGTTCCTGGGAACTGATTCTGAGTAAAAAAACGTGTTTTGTAACTATCTAAAATTTCTGATTCTAGAATAGAATTGCGTTTAATAACGTGTTCATTAATTCTGTTCTAAATTATTTTTTTAATTTTTAAATAATTTTTTCTACTTTTTTTTTTTTTTTTTTTTTTTTTTCTTTTTTCCTTTTTTCTTTTTTTTTTTTTTCTTTTTCTCCTATTTTTCTTCTTCTTCTTGTGGCCGGTCGCCGGATCGGCGACCGCCCGAATGAGGGCCGACGACCTCACCAGAGCGTTGCCGGCCCTCGGCGAGGCTAGCCCTCATCGGTTGAGCCTCGCTGGTGGACAGGCGTGCCTCGCCGGGGTTGGGCAAGGGCCGGGCGAGGCCCGCCTGGCCACCGATCAGGCTAGGCGAGCCCGGCCGATGGCCAGGCGGGCCTCACCCAGCCTCGCCGGTGGACAGGCGGGCCTCGACGGGGCTGGGCGAGCCTCCGGCAAGCTTGCCGGACCTTACCTTGGCCAGGTGAGCCTCTGGCGAGCTCGCCGGACCAGCGGCCGGCGGCGAGCGGTGGTGGCGGCGGTGGGCGACGGTCGCGGGATGGCGGAAGGAAAGAAGAAGAGTTTTATTGTGTTGATTCTTTTTTTGATTCTCGGACGCAGAATCAAATTTTTTTTTTTTATTCTCAAATCTTCTCCCAAATTGATTCTGGGAACAAATTTGTTCCCGGGAGCAAAAATTTTACCAAACGCAATTCTTGTCCCAAATTAATTATGGAAACAAAAAATCAGAATCAATCACTGTTTGGCACGTTGCCAAACAAGGCCTTACTGAAGTTATAAACTGAGTGAATGGAGACGGCATTTGGTGGACTAAACATGTTAGGAATGGGGGAACTAGAAGGAACAAACAGATTTCAAGTATTTAATGACTTGCTGAGGATAATTTCCAAGTCGTGATATTATGGTCAACCTCCTTACGCCCTTCAAAATCCACAAGAGAGGATACAGAAATCAACTCTATGCAATTGCATGGAAACAATGTTGATCAGGCTTGAACTTCACCGGCAAAACCAACGGCCATTTTTGTGGAAAATTATCTCAGGGATTGAATTCGTCCTCAATGGCGGAATCTGACTCGTTTCATCTCATCCCGTGTTCGTTCTCTCCGCCTAGCGTCCTTTGCATTTCGAATTAGGGACGTCGAAGTTCCAAGGCCTAGTCGATCCGGCGACAGAAAATTTCACCAATGAAGACCTAGAGGCTGGTCAAACGTCAACGGCCCTGTTTGATTTTTATGGATGAAAAGAACAGGACGAGCTCGGTTCGGGAAAAACCCGGCTTTGATGGATCTGGTGCTTCATTATTTTTTATTTGTTATTTTTTTATCGTCGTCATCATCATTATCATCATTATTATTATTTTTAAAAAAGGATGCATGTTTCACTTATTGGTAAAAGTTCAAATGTCAACACTATCGTGATACAAATGAGCCTTTTCTACAATATTGTGAATAATTAAACGAGATAGTACCATTTTAGTCAATCCAAATTCAATGAAATTGACTAGTGTTGACATAATATAAACTTAGAACTCTCTTCCATAAGCTGACAGTTATGGAAAACTTATGTAAAGTGAGTCTTTGGGTAATGTGATAGTCATAACCGATTAAAGTGCAGAAGCTATATGAACATTTTGTAAGAATTATTATGGCCCATATTATGTGATTTATTATATGGTTTAATAATGATTGAAATGCTATAAATAGTTATTGGTTACGAGAAGGTACGACTCTAATAAAACAAAAGGGTATATCGCTTTGATGGGAGGCACCCTTTCAACAAACGTATATATAGAGTCCGGTCCTCTCTCCACCCACATATGAACAACAAAAACAGAAAGAACGTATTCTCTCCTCCATCAATTGAATACATTAAGATTTAGTGGGTTAAGCGAGAGAAATCGGATTTCTTCTTTTGGATCAAGTTCAAGCATAACGCTATGGATAAAGGTATGTCTTCATCTACTTGTGAGAATCATGAAGATCAAAGATCCTTGATTTGTTATGAATTTCCGCATTAAGAATTGTATGAATTATCTTACAGTTGGTATCAGAGCATTTGGTTTATGATCTCATGATTTTTCCGTTTAAAGAAATATTATGATTTATGCATGATGATTTGTTGAATGATCCTGTTCGTAGTATTTGTTGTTGTTGAAATATTTTGGAAGGTTCTGTTAAAGAAAATCCGAATGATTGAACGTTTTTCATGGACTAAAATGGTGAAGAAATGTTACTGTGTGTGCACGTGTGAAAATGGACAAAAATGGAGTAATTCGGAATTTTAAGGACAAAAATGGAGGAATTCGGAATTTTGAGGGCAAGGTAGAAACTCGACAATTCCGAGCAAAATCCGACGACCCACCACTTGATTTCGGACCCACACCGTCGCACTACCATGAGGAACATTTGCCATGAGTTTTTCCGGTATATCGGTGTTCGCCGGAGGCTAATCGAGCGGCGGAAGCGTCGGTGGTGGAGGGTTTGCATTTTGGGGAAACTTTGGTTTGATTTTAGGCCAATTTTTGGTCATTTTTTCCGAAACTTGGACCCATATGGTCGTGCCGGCATGCTCTTCAAAACCCATTAATTATTTGTGTCTGGAATGGGCTACCGGAGAAGAAAGAAACTGCGGCGGAACGGCGAAAACGGCGAAAATCGCGTCTGTGCGCGAGGAAGAAGGGGCGTGGGCTCCACGCGCGCGCTGCGGTTGCAAGCGCGTGGAACCCACGCGCCACGCGCCTTCACGCACGCGCAAATGGTGCACGCGTGGGATCCACGCGCGCGGGGCTTCCCGCGCGATTGCAGGCGCGTGCAACGCACACGCCCGCGCGTTGAACGCGTGCGTGCGAGGCACGCGCCTGACGTCCCGCGCGTGCTAAATTCCTTGAAAGACATGGTATTTGTGCTCAATACACAATGACAGGTACACCACAACAAAATGGTGTAGCAGAAAGGCGTAACCGTACTTTAATGGAAATGGTTAGGAGTATGATGAGTCATTCATCTTTACCCTTGTCTTTGTGGATGTATGCTTTAAAGACTTCTATGTACTTATTAAATAGGGTTCCTAGTAAGGCAGTTCCAAAGACTCCATTTGAATTGTGGACGGGTAGGAAACCTAGTTTACGACACTTGCATGTTTGGGGTTATCAAGCAGAAGTAAGAATTTACAATCCACATGAAAGGAAACTGGATTCAAGAACGACCAGTGGTTATTTCATTGGTTATGCAGAGAAATCCAAAGGGTATAAATTTTATTGTCCTAATCATAGTACAAGAATTGTTGAATCTGGAAATGCTAGGTTCATTGAGAATGGTGACATCAGTGGGAGTGAAAGAATGCGTGATGCTTGCATTCAAGAAGTAAGGGTAGAAGTTCTTATACCTAAAGCTTCTAAAGTTGTCAATAATGAACCTCCAATAGCCGAGTCATAAGAAATAGCATTAATGAGATCTCAAAGAGAAAGGAGGTCGGCTATTTCTGATAACTATATGGTTTATCTACAAGAGTCAGAAACTGACTTAGGTATTGGAAATGATCCAGATTCATTTTATTAAGCCATGGAATGTGAAGATTCTAATTAATGGTTTAATGCCATGGAAGAAGAGTTAAAATCCATGCATCAAAATCAAGTTTGGGATATTGTTGAATTGCCTAAAGGATGTAAGAAGGTCGGGTGTAAATGGGTCTTTAAGACCAAGCGCGACTCAAAAGGCAATATTGAACGACATAAAGCCAGACTTGTTGCAAAGGGTTTTACTCAGAAAGAAGGCATTAACTTTAAAGAGACATTTTCACCGGTCTCTAAGAAGGACTCACTTAGAATCATTATGGCTTTGGTGGCTCATTATGACTTGGAGTTACACCAAATGGATATTAAAACCGCTTTTCTTAATGGGAATTTGGAGGAAGAGGTTTATATGTACTAACCCGAAGGCTTTTCAGTTAAAGGAAAGGAACGCATGGTATGTAAATTAAAGAAGTCAATATATGGACTTAAACAAGCTTCCCGACAATGGTATCTTAAGTTTAACGATACCATAACTTCATTTGGATTTAAGGAAAACACCGTTGATCGGTGTATATATATGAAGATTAGTGGGAGCAAGTTTATTTTTCTAGTTCTCGTATGTTGATGATATTTTGCTTGCTGCTAATGATCTTGGTTTGTTACATGAAACCAAGAAATTTCTCTCTAAGAATTTTGAAATGAAGGATATGGAAGAGGCAACATATGTGATAGGAATAGAAATATTCCGTGATAGATCACAAAGATTGTTAGGATTGTCTCAGAAAGCTTACATTGAGAAAATTTTAGAGAGATTTAATATGAGTAAATGTTCAGCAGGAATAGTTCCAATTCAGAAAGGTGATAAATTTAGCCTTATGCAATGTCCGAAAAGTGAATTGGAACGATAACAAATGAAAAATATTCCTTATGCATCTGTTGTGGGGAGTTTAATGTATGCACAAACTTGCACCAGACCGGACATCGTTTTCTTTGTCGAAATCTTTGGGCGAGATATCAAAGTAATCCCTGGAATGGATCATTGGAAAGCTGCAAAGAACGTTCTTAGATACCTGCAAGGAACGAAGAATCATATTCTCACTTATAAAAGATCTAATCATCTTGAGGTGATTGGATATTCAGATTCAGACTTAGCCGGATGTGTCGATACAAGAAAATCAACATTTGGTTACTTGTTTCTTCTGGCTGGAGGGGCAATTTCATGGAAGAGTGCGAAGCAGTCAGTTATTGCTGCATCCACTATGGAAGCTAAATTTGTGGCATGCTTTGAGGCCACAATTCATGGATTATGGCTGCGGAATTTTATTTCAGGACTTGTAATCGTCGACAGTATTGCCAAGCCGCTGAAAATCTATTGTGATAACTCTGCAGCAGTTTTCTTCTCTAAGAACGACAAGTATTCTAAGGGTGCTAAGCATATGGAGATCAAATACTTGTCTGTCAAATAAGAAGTTCAGAAACAAAGAGTGTCAATTGAGCACATTAGCACCAAGCTTATGATAGCAGATCCCATAACAAAAGGATTGCCGCCCAAAACATTTAATGAGCATGTTGAAAGGATGGGCATTATTGGACGTCATTAGTGTTTGTATTATGCTTGTATTAAGTTTATGTATTTGACACTTTGAGCTCACTTACATGTTTCTGATATTTCCTGTTATCTATCTAGTATACATTATGGAAATAGATGAATGTTAAACAGGATAGCTAAAGAAACATTATAGTTGGACTATTACTATACTTCTCATTTATGGATCATGTTAAGTAAAGTGCTATAGTTGTAGTACATAGAAGGGACTATGTCAATTAATGACATATAACCGCTATGACTTGCATTAGTTTTCTTTACTTAATTGTGATTATTATGTGATTGCCAATTTAATGAAATTTTATAGCATAATCTTATTGTGCACATTATAGTCTTCATTAAACCATGAAAGAAGAATCATATGGGCCAAGTGGGAGAATGTAAGAATTATTGTGGCCCATATTATGTGATTTATTATATGGTTTAATAATGATGGAAATGCTATAAATAATTATTGGTTACGAGAAGGTATGACTCTAATAAAACGAAAGGGTATATCGCTTTGATGGAAGGCACCCTTTCAACAAACGTATATATAGAGTCCGGTCCTCTCTCCACCCACATATGAACAACAAAAACAGAAAGAACGTATTCTCTCCTCCATCAATCGAATACATTAAGATTTAGTGGTGATGGTTTTAATTGGGGATGGGCTTAAGGCCCGTCCGCCCATGCTTGGCCCAAAAGGCCCGGCCCACGGGAATAGGGCCTGTGGGAAGGGAGAGGTATAAAAGGGAGGAGAGAGAGAGAGAGAAGATAACGTTTTGCAATTCAACGTACGTCTTCTCTTCTCCCGCGCGCTCTCTCCCTGCCAAAAGGAAACAGTAAGCAAACGGCACTTTCCTTCTTCCCTTCAAGGCGTCATCGGATCGAATAGGGCCAGATTTTCTTCCCCTTGTCGGCGTCGGTGTTTAATCTGTGGCTAACAAGGTACGCTCGAATCCGTGGTGTGCTTTACGATCGGTGATACGTGTTTTCCCGGGCTTTCGTCTTCCGCATTAATTTAGGGGTTCGATTAAGTGTCGAATCCGATTTTCTGGGATCCGTTATTCCCAACATTGGTATCAGAGCCCTAGTTCACATTTTCCTGATCAATTTGATGTTTTTTAATTGATTTTTCGCGTAAAATTTTCGGCCGTACGGATCGGGGCGAGAAATCCCGACACCCGAGCGTTGTTCAGCCATTTTTCTGAGTTTTCGTAAGTCGAAATCGTTTTATGAACACATGGGGAGAAAGGCGAAGTCGAGACGAGTCCGGCGACATGTCGCACGCCACCGTACGACGCCGCACGCACCCACACGCACGGCCAGAAGCCGCTGCGCGTGGGCGCGACGCGCCCGAAGCACTGGCTATGGCCAGCGCGTGCGCCACACACGCCAGTGACGAACCGGCACGTGCGCGCCGGCGACCGGCGAAACGGCACGCGCCAGTCGGCGAACCAACGCGTGTTGACATCACCTGCTAACGTCATCGTGACGTCACCCAACGGACGATAACCGTCGGGATGACGTCATTGATGACGTCAGCGCCAACAACGGTTGGCCAGCCGGTCACCGGCCGGCGACCCAACCCGATCAACCTGGCCCATGCCGCGCACGTGCGGATGACGTCTACATGACGTCAGCCAGCGCACGCGCGCAGCACGTGCGGTCGGTTCGTCCGACCGGCCCGACCGGTCCGACCGATCCTCCAACTCGCTCGCCCATTGACCCGACCCGTTGACCCGTTGACCAGTTGACCGACGACCGTTGACCAGAAAAATAAAATAAAATAAAATTAAAATTAAAATAAAAAAAAAAAAAAATAAATTTGTTTCTTTTTCAGTCATGCCTATGTGGCTTATAAGTAATCCATTTTTAATTCTGCATTTGTTGCATGAATTTTGAAAAATTATGTATTTTCCCTTATATTTATCATGGATTATAAGTGATCCATTTTTAGTTCTGCATTTGTTGCAAGAACTATGATGCGTTATGCAAGGATACCTGCAATCTCGAGAACGAACGAGGGAAATGCAAGACTTAAAAGGCTGTTATCAAAATTAGCTAATTATCAGTGGCATGATGGTGATTTAGTATCACATGTGGTCAAGGTAAATCAGATGATACAGGAAATCATCTGAAATGGTTATCTTATGCCGGATTTTGAGAAGGTGCCGGCTTTGATGAACACTCTTCCACCTAAATGGCAAGCAGTGTTGGATCGGTTATGGGAGATCAACGTGGTCCCGGGTTATAGGAGGCTGGTGGAAGCTTTTATAAGAGAGCACTATACGATTGAGTTGGCCAAAACTTCAACCCTTAGATTGAGCGCCACATGGCGTCGAGTGAATGCGCCTTGGAGGCGACATGAAAGCTCTTCAAAAGTTTTTCCATGGTTGGCAAATGTGCCTTCAAATTTCTCAGATATTTTGGCTGATAGATTAGAAGGGACATTCCCTATTTATTTCTTTGATTAATTATATAATGTTTACTACCTAATTGTTGTTGATGTAGCAACCGATATATTAGTTGTATCATGTGAAAGCATTGTTATTTTATTAGATCTTAAGATTTTATTTGTTTTTTGCTATTGCTGGTTGCTGTGGGTAATTAGCTGTGGGTAGTAATAGAAGTTTAATGTAACTTCATAGAATTGATTTTGCATAAGACAATTATATTAATAATAATTTTGAGTTAGGATTTTTGGAGGATGATTGGAAACATAGTGACCTTTTGATTCTAAAGCCTTACTTGAAATTATTCATTAATATGATGGGTCTATGCAAATAAGGATGCATAAATGATAGGCATTAATTATTCGTGCATATATGTCTGATGTGTTCAGATCGATGGTTTCAGCAACTAAGAACGTGATTACTGATATGAATGGTAACAATTGTGAAATATTGAATAAGAATATTCAATATGTGCTGGAAAAGCAGGAAGCACTAGAAGCTCTTGACCATGTTATGGAAGATCTTAAGGATGCCATGCGTCACCTTGAGCTAGTAGAGGACCGTCTAACGGTATTTGAGTCGAAAATAGACATTTGCTATACTGGTTCTAGCTCAGAAAGGGCTTTGTGCTCTAAGCGCAAGCGTATTGATTCGTTCAATATGTGGGAATGCAAAGGATCAAGTCCTTATTGCAAGAAATCAAGAGTTAACCAACACAAGAGAGGAAAAAGTCCTCAAGAGAAGAAAATGTCAAGGGTGAGGTGTTACAATTGTGACAAGAAAGATCACTATACTCGCAACTGTAGTGAGCCGAAAAAGGTCAACACCTCTTGTACATTTAAGAACTTTGCTTATGTATCAAGTTCTGAAATATTGGCTGAAACCAATCCTATGTGGATTGTAGATTCATGAGCGATAGACCATGTAGCGAAGGATAGAGAATCCTTCGTGGAATTCCGACGAGTACCAACTGGAACTAAGTAGATCTATGTGGGATATGACTCTAGAGCTGAAGTTAATGGGATTGGCACCTGCCAATTGAACATGCATGGTGGACGCATCTTGATGTTCTATATGCTCTAGAGATTCGTCGAAATTTAGTGTTTGTCTTAGTGTTGGTTAAGCTTGGTTTTGGTATGAACTTCCATAATAAATGTGTAGATTTGTGTTTAGATACAAACTACTATGGTTGTGGTCACTTACTGAATGGTTTTAATTGTACTAAATATTGACTGTGATGATGTCAATATGTTATTCCCTTGTTTCACGTCTTCTACCTTATATGATAATGATGTGAATATGGTGGCATGCTAGACTTGGTCATATGGGCCAACAACATATGAATAGACTAGCCAAAGAGAGCTTGTTGGGCAATATTGAAAAAGTTGATTTGTCCATATGTGAGCATTGCCTAGTAGGGAAAATGACAAGGAAACCATTTGGAAAAGGTAAAAGAGCTGAATTTTCTCTACATTTAATCCATTTGGATGTCTGTGGTTTAATGAATGTGAGAGGAAGGCAAGGGGCTGTTTATTTCATCATTTTTTTTTATAGTTGATTATACTCGAGTCGGATATGTCTATTTGATTTCTCATGAATTTGAAGCGTAAGTTGTTTCAGAAGGTTTATGAACCTAGCAGAAAATCAATTAGACAAGAAAATAAAGGTATTTAGATCCGATCGAGGTTGAGAATATTTATCTGATAAGTTCAGAAAATTATGTGATGAAAAAGGAATAGAAAGATAGTTGTCTATTACATATACTCCTCAACAAAATGGTGTTGCAGAGAGAATAAACAGAACCCTACTGGAATGGTTAGGTCCAAGATGGCGCATGCTAACTTACCTATCACTTTTTGGAGTGATGTGTTGTTAACTGCTGCCTATATACTTAACCGGATGCCTTCCAAATCAGTTATTTCCACTTCATATGAGTTATGGACAGTTAGAAAACCGGACTTAAGTTTTCTTAAGCCATGGGGTTGTGCTGCCTATACTCATGAGTCCTCTCACAAGTTTGGGAAATTGGGTCCCAAAAGAAAATAATAGTATTTTCATGAGATACTGCGAACACTCAAAAGAGTATGTGTTCATAGGTGAGCAGGAAAGTGGGAGTATAACTGAATTTGAATCACGAGATGTCACATTCTGAGTGGATGAATTTCCTAAGATGGGCGAAATAAGGGAAAATAACTCCATATTTGAAACATTTGATTAAGATAATGATGTCAGTGAAGTTTGTCCAAGTGGGAGTAATATGAGATGTAATGAATTGAATTCAACTCATTCTCAATTGCAACCACCTGATGAGACGACATCATCATTACCTAATCCAAGTGGGAGCATGATGGGGAATGATGTGTTAAGTGTACAATCTCCCATACGGTGAACAAGTTGCCAAAGTATTCCTCGTCGATGTTTTGACATTGAAAGAGAAACTTGTATGGTTGCTCCACAAGATGAGGATGAGCCAAGAAATATCAATGAGGCTTTGAATTGCCCAAATAAGGAAAAATGGATTCATGCAATGGAAGAGGAAATGGAGTCAATGAAATCAAACCAAGTCTGGGAGTTGGTTGATCTTCCAAAAGGACGCAGAGCTATTGGGAACAAATGGGTTCTCAAAATAAAGCGAAAGGCTGATGGCTCGATTGAAAGACATAAGGCTCACCTTTTGGCGAAGGGGTATAATCAACAGGAAGGAATTGATTATGAAGTGTAATGAGATTTACCTCGATTCGCATTATTCTAGCAATAGTAGCTAGTCTGGATCTTGAGTTACATCAGATGGATGTAAAGACTGCTTTCCTCAATGGAGAATTAGAGGAAGAAATATATATGGAACAACCTGCTGGTTTCATAGTGAAAGGCCAAGAAGAGAAAGTATGTCAACTTTTGAGGTCGATATATGGTCTTAAGAAGTCATCAAGACAATGGTATGTACGTTTTCATAATGTCATAATGGCATATGATTTTAAAATGATTGATGAGGATCATTGTGTATATATCAAAAGATCCAAGAATCAATTTGTGATCATATCATTGTATGTTGATGATATACTGATTGCCGAAAGCAATATGGAGTTGGTTAATACTGTCAAGAGATGGTTGTCTTCTAACTTTGAGATGAAGGATATGGGTGAGGCTGCATACATTCTTGGAGTTAAGATTTCGAGAGATCGTTCGAAGAGATCATTGTCTCTTTCGCAAGAAACCTATATAAATAAGGTTCTTGAACGATTTCGTATGCAAGACTGTAAACCCATAGACACTCCTATTGCAAAAGGTGAAGGATTGAGCCACGATCGTGTCCGGGGACTCCACAAAGAATGAACAAATGAAACATGTTCCTTATGCTAGTGCTGTTGGGAGCTTGATGTATGCTATGATGTGTACAAGACCCGACATATGTTTTGCAGTTGGAATGGTCAGTAGATACCAATCCAATCCGGGTCCAAAGACATTGGAAAGCCATCAAGAGAATACCGAGGTATCCGAAGGGAACCGCTGATTACAAGTTGAATTACCAAGGAAAGGATCTGCGACTTGAAGGCTATTCAGATGCTGATTGGGGAGGAGATTTAGATGAAAGAAAATCTACCTCTGGATTTGCTTTCTTACTGAACAATGGCGCCATATCATGGAGCAGTAAGAAGCAAACGTCTTTAGCCTTGTCCACGATGGAAGCTGAGTTCGTGACGTTATCAGCAACGGTACAAGAAGGAGTTTGGCTTAAGAGATTTTTGGATCATTTAGGTGTTAATGAGAAAGCTGCAAATCCATTGTTGGTTAACTGTGATAGCCAAGCAGCTATAGCGTACACCAAAGATCCAAAGTATCATGGCAAGACCAAACATATAGATACCAAGTATAACTTTGTAAAAGATATGGTTGCACGAAAGGATATGAACTTACAGTACATATCTACGCATAGAATGGTAACAGATCCTATGACAAAGCCAATACCTAGAGATGTGTTTTGTGGTCATGTAAAATCTCTAGGATTGCATAGAGTCTGATGTATTGAATTGTAATTTCCATGAGTTGTTCACATTTATGAAATTTTGTTTTTCATTGATTAATGCCTATGAATCTTTGTATGATCTTTATGCATCTTAATGCTCAGTGCATTATTTTAAGTTGAGAAGTATGTTGAACAGATATAAGATTAGCCCACTCACACGGGTAATCGCCTCTGTTTACTGTGTGATAAATAGAGATGAGGCTGTTTATAAGCTTATTATCTAGGTGATAATCGAGAGCTCAAGCTTAAAACACGTATGTCACCTTAACTGAGTGTTAAGATGATGACATAATACTTACTATGTCCGAAAGTAAAATACCCCACATGTTTTACTTTATCTATCTAAGATGCCAGATGTGAGTTTTGATGAATTTTGTGATTGAGTAGATACGTGAACTCGAGTTAGACATTGGGTATGTTTGAACTATCATCTGTACGGTATTGAAAGGTGTAGACATACGCTCCATGGGAAAGGAGTTAATACCGTAATACGTATTTCATACTATGTATGCATGAGATGACCAATAAGAGTGGCAAAAAGTTTGATCTCAACTTTTATGACGTGTGAGACTCTTGAGGAAAAGAGTTCCTCAATTTTTAGTCCCCTCAGGACTCTTACTTATTCTCAAGATTTCTATTTAGTGTTTGCTATCTTAGTGTGTTGCCAATGGTCATGAGATGATTCGATCTAATGGGGCATTTTGATAGACGCAAATTACGCAACCCCAAGATCTCCATAACCAGAACAAGAACATGCATAATTGAGTAGAAAGATTAACGCACCTGTTTTGGGATCCATCAAACATAAAGCGGAAGCATAAAAAAGATTACCCACATATATCAAGGGGATCCACGCATCAAGTCCTTCTCCTCTATTGCCCTCCGTATCACTAGCTCAATGAGGCGGCCCCCCTCACGTTTAGCGTTAGGTAAACGCCCCTTAGGTGAGGATACATGTGAGAATTAGGGTTAGAGGAGAGACTTGAGCACTATTTATAGAGTTTCCAACCAGTCCCTCTCATTACGGGTTAGGCTCAACTCGGCCCACACTAGCCAGCCCATATTAGACTAATTAAGAAACCTTCTATCTCACCTTAGACCAACCATGTTTTACGGTAACCGTAAAAACAGTAAATTACAATATCAATTAATTTAGTCCACATTAGGAAAAACTCTTACAATTTCTAGAAAAGCAAGCTGGACTGAAATTGAGAGTTTGAAGGAAAGAGGAAGATCGATTTTGGAGAATCACATTGTGGTTTTGTATTCACTGGTCGACCAATTATGACTGTCTTTGTGATAATTATAATTGTGAATACAATATGTATATCATTGTTTAGAAGAGATCAAGAGAGATATAGATATGATCGATCGATCTAGGGTACTGCATACTAAATCTACTCGGAGTGTGACGTCCATTATGAGCTGTTATATATTCCTAACAAATGTATAGCAACAAGCTCTCAAAGTATGTTGGTCGCACGGATTATTAACCAGTATGAATGTTGAAGAGAGGTAAAGAGAATCATGTTCGGCCCACCATGTGCGAGTGGGAGATGATGGTTTTAATTGGGGATGGGCTTAAGGCCCGTCCGCCCATCTTTGGGCCCAAAGGCCCGGCCCACGGGAATAGGGCCCGTGGGAAGGGAGAGGTACAAAAGGGAGGAGAGAGAGAGAGAGAAGACAACGTTTTGCAGTTCAACGTACGTCTTCTCTTCTCCCGTGCGTTCTCTCCCTTCCAAAAGGAAACAGTAAGCAAACGGCACTTTCCTTCTTCCCTTCAAGGCGTCATCGGATCGAATGGGGCCAGATTTTCTTCCTCTTGTTGGCGTCGGTGTTTAATCTGTGGCTAACAAGGTACGCTCGAATCCATGGTGTGCTTTACGATCGGTGATACGTGTTTTCCCGGGCTTCATCTTCCGCATTGATTTAGGGGTTCGATTCAGTGTCGAATCCGGTTTTCGGGGATCCGTTATTCCCAACAAGTGGGTTAAGGGAGAGAAATCGGATTTCTTCTTTTGAATCAAGTTCAAGCATAACGCTATGGATAAAGGTATGTCTTCATCTACTTGTGAGAATCATGAAGATCAAAGATCCTTGATTTGTTATGAATTTCCGCATTAAGAATTGTATGAATTATCTTACACATTTTTGCTCTTTTTTTTTTTAATAAGATCCAGTTTAGAATCTAGAAATTCTTGAAATGTAATTATCTTGATCTAGTAAGAGTAATTTATGCAATGTGCACTCATGCAGTTGTGCCTGCATGTTCGGTGTGCTTTTCATGTAGTTGTACTGGTTGAACACTTGCGGTCTCGGGACTAAAAGGATGTCAACCGCCAAATTTCATTTGTTCGAGCGTTGTCATCATCATCATTATTCTTACTCTCTTATTTAGCATGGGCAAGTGTTGAAGGAAGAACCGGCAATCAAAACTTAACAGATCCCTTGGATGTTGACGCATATGGTCAACTTAAGACCAAACCTTGCTTTTCTTCTTCCCATGATAGTAATAAATAGCTTAACTCAAGCCTTTGGCTCTCACAAGTAGCATTGCTTGAGTCGGCTCCTAGTTGGATGGTAAATTAATCCATGCATTGGACGTGAATAATAAATGCGTCGTGGCACATTGAATCTTTTTTTTTTTTTTTTTTGGTAGATATGTGATTAGGGGAAGGACTGCATGGCCTTTAATCAATCCAACAAAATGGAGAATAATCGTTGAGACTTAAAAGCTTGAAAAAATATGGCTCTTGGCAGAATAGGACTGCCCAACATGAGTTGACAACGATGAGGACACTAGAATTATAGGTGAAAGAGTTTGTGACAATTCAAATCTCACATAAAATGAGAAAGAACTTGAGATGTAAGTTGAAACCTACCACCTACATACTTTTCTAGGCAAATTGGCCCCTGTTAAATACTCCAAGTCATTACATGTGTTCATTCAGATTGAGTAAATTTGTATCCCCATGTAATATTTGACGGAGCAAAATAAAGATAAGAGATTGCCTAAAGCAAGTCCTAACATAGCGCATTAGAAAGTTAATTCTAGACCATATCAATAAAAGATCTAGTAAATGTGAACCAATTGGTACTATTTTTAAGGCGAAAGACCCGACCCACGAGATCATAACCTTAAGGTCAATGAGCAGGTCAATAAGTGATCCGTGGTAATGGTATAAGAACTGAATAATAGGAACGGCATGTTAATTAGGATTGAAAAATCATTGCTCTAAAGAGCGCGAGAAACATCACACCAAATTGAAATTAGAATTATTCAATCACATTATTGCCAAATGTCATGTCTTTCTTTGGGCTCCCGTGAAGTAGCTCGCATCATTATCTACTAGTGAGTAGTGAATGACATAACTTCATTCGGGATGATCATATTTTTCACTTCCAAGAAGAAAGTTTCTGGAGTCCTTTTTCATACAAGTTCAATGAATACTTTGATTGTTTATTATTCGATTGTCTTTTTTTTTTTTTTTTTACAACGATAATCAAGATAAATGTAAGGCCATGTAGATTATTTTCTTAAGTTTGCTTATATGTATTTTCTTATGTTGGCCGGCTTTTGTGACTATCTACTATTAACTAAGTCAGCGTGAAATTTATAACATATTTAAATATTTGCAAATTACCTTTTCTACAATAATGAAGTTTAAATTCTCAAAAGTAAAATGTATGTGTTGAGGTGTATAAACTTCAACCGGTCCAGCACAACCGCATAGGTCAAATTCTAGTTGTGTCGAGAGCAAGAGCAATTACCCGGTGCATGTACTTCTTCACTTTACTTAATAATGAAATGTTCATTTTCAAAAATGGTCATACACGTTCAGAAAAAATAGTACAATAATTTTTTTGTTAATTGATTAATTAGCACCCTGAAGGTAATTCTTTTGAAAAACAGTTCTTTTTATTGAAAAGAACCTGTGGTTATTAGTACAACACATGAAACACGCTTCTTTTTAGTTGCAGAAGATTCTCGACATTAGCATTACTATGGGAAAATATTATTGTCCTAGGACTTGTATAGTACTGTGAACCTTACATGGCCATGTGAACCACGTCATGT
This sequence comes from Eucalyptus sideroxylon, assembly GCA_014182405.2. Lineage (NCBI taxonomy): Eukaryota > Viridiplantae > Streptophyta > Magnoliopsida > Myrtales > Myrtaceae > Eucalyptus > Eucalyptus sideroxylon. The sequence goes on along the minus strand of CM024552.2, from coordinate 52,242,839 downwards.
TTTGAGCTGCAAATCACTCGCGACATCAATGTTACTTTGGGGGAAAAAAAGGAAAAGAAGCAAAAGGACAAGGCGATATTATTGTCCTCTAAGGACTTGTAATGGATGGGGATCTTATTATTGAGTCTTTAATGCTTCTTGTCCAAATAAGGACATAGGAGACATGAAAAGGCGAGGAAGGTCCTAAGTTCACAAAAGTTCATCAAAAAGACGTTGCACGTTCATGTGAAAAGAACCACATTTCTATGTGCAAATGATACCTGATGTTAGGGTCACTTTTAAAGAAAAAGGCAAAAGGGCAAGCAGACATTATTGTCCTTGAAGGACCCGTAGCGGAACATGGACCTTATTCGTGTCCGATTAAAGCAATGACGGACATGTGAGCCGTGAAAAGACCAAGATGACCCTAGATTTGCAAATATTGAAGTAAGAATGATATCGCTGCCATAATTATTGTAGGATGCCTATTTTAGTACTAAAACTTTTCAAATGTACTCTTACATCTTTCAATTTTACTAATGTAGTTTTTCTAATTAATACTCACCTGAAATTGTTGATGTGACGATTTGATTAATCATCAACTATCTTTCATGGCACACTAGGGATTTAACATGGACAAATTTCGAGTATGATTAATAGATACTGCCTAATCACAAAATCCATTAGCATTTTTCTGTCAAGAATTGGATTTATTATATTACCAATATTATTAATTCAAGTTAAGAATAAAATTTATGGTAAAAAATACTCAAGAATAAAATGAAAGAGCTAGATCACCATTGTGAATCCCATTCAATCTTACACCTTTCGAATTTAGTATTTCAACCGATAGATGTGAAGATATAACATTCAATATTGAAACTTTGAAGAATGGTGATATTTTAATAATGTTCCTATAACTAAGCCACCTTTCTAAACTCACTACTTAAACTACCTAACTTCTATGGTTGTGTTTGGTCTGTCTTAATAAGCCAATGTTCGATAGAATGGCATTTGGTTGAAGTGAATACTCCATCAATTTTCTCATGTTCAATCTTGTGTTTGAAGGATGATAGATCTTACCATACATTGCGATGAATATATTCGAGTCTAAACTACTTAAGCTATGTAAAAAACAGAGGAGCTAAGTATCAAATCGATTAGTAGTCAAAACAATGAGTCGTTTTGTTGGATTATAACCATTGTTGGTCTACGATCTCCATTTGTGGAGATGACTAAGATCACGGTCAATTAGAGTGATATACCGAATTATATATATTGCAAATGGACCTTTAAACAAATGGTCATATGCAACATTCAAGATAAGTTTGACACGCTCATAATATTCCAATTTAATAAATTGGTTTTACTATACTTTTTGTTATTTTGCTATCATTGAAAGGGCCAAGACACTATTTGTTGGAGAAACGGGAGGGCTGGGTTACACTCAGTCTTGGCCTTTTCTGAAGTTAGAGAGTAGAGCATAGTTCGGGGGTTGGGCAAAGCATTAATGGATTACTTGCGACCGCTTGTCTTGATGACGTTTGTCAGCTCCAGGTCCTTTTTCGAGGTTGCTTGCGAGATGGATGCCAATTGCTTCAATTTTGACCTAAGGCGCCAAAGAGTTGAAATGTTCTAAGTGGGAGAGTTTTTTTCTTTTATTCTCCGGAATAAGGTAAGGATTTTTGTTTGAGAACTTATATTTGATTTCAACCGACAGTAAAAATAATGAAAAAATATCTTATCTCTATTTTGCAAGTGATCGTACTAGACACAATTGCTAGTTTGGATTAACCAGTTCCTACAACACTAGAAAGCGAATGCCCGCTCTCTAGACAATTTCACAATCATGTTGACAGAACGGTAGGATTATTAAGGATGTCCTATCAACATCAACCTGCGGAAGGACATTGTCCTCATGAAAAGAGGCACATTTTTCATTCAGAGGCCAAAATGAGCTTTCTCTTGACCATAAGGTCCTTAACAAGTGTCGCTTGATCTTAAGAAGGATGCACTTGGCCTCTAAGGACCGAGCACTTAACCTAAACGACAGCATGGATCGTGACGAGAAGCATGCGCTTCCCTCATGCCCTTCACCCTAAAGAGTACGCACCTTCTATATAATAGGACTGCATTTTAACGGGGACCGTGTAATTTCTCCATATGCAAGTATCTTTTGACACCCCCTGTTTAGCTGGTTCAAGGAATTGGGGCCAGACACCAAGAAGTACTGTGCCAAGGAGGGGGAAAAGGTACAAGATGACAAGTTTGAAGGAATATAAATATTAGTAGAGAAAATATTTTATCGAAGTCAAATCTGTTTTTCCCCTGTCAATGAAGGATATTTCTAAGCAATGACATTGTCGAACTGAGAAATTCGTTGGTCCAGTAGATGTGCGGAGATCAACGAGAAGAACCTTTGTAAATTCCACAAGGAGCCTCACCACCTATTTATTATACACTCGTTTTTATCTTAACCAGTACAATGTCGCATGCATCGCACATGTTAAGACAATATATGTTTGTGACGATGTACATAAATCAAATTTGAATAATTTTTTTTAAAGTATTCTTTATTAGACTTCTAAGTGTCATTAAGTAAGGGAAATTTCTGTGATTTTTAAGAGAACTTTTTTTTTTTTTTTAAAGAAGAAGCAAAGTGACAATTTCTCTAGTTAATCATACAAAACGAGACAATTCATTATTTATCAAATCTTTTGAAAAATCATTGAATTTTCTTCAACATGAAATTGAAAAACACTAATGTGAGAAAAGGATAACAATAACATACAAACGATAAATAAAATTGCAAAGAAATTGAAAAGTAATATACATGGAGAAAGAGAAGGAGTAATTAATAAATTATTTGTGCAAATGAGCGATGAAAATAGAGAAGTAATGTATCGGCATCTACGGATGGTTAATAAATGTTTTGGAGATGAGTTAGTGAAGAGTAAAAACTGTTTAGAGAGTTTAGGGTTGGCATATTACTGTGACGATATGGAATTGTTCTCTCTTGAAATACGATAACTAATGAAACTCCCTTAAAAAAGAAGAGACTTAGGTTATTTTATTTTTATGCCATACTACGATCGTACGAAGTAGACTTTATTGTAATATTAACATGAAATTGTCATATCAAACAAACTTAGAAACTTTCTTCAATCAATTGTTAAGATTTTTTTTATGATTCATATATCCATCAACCCTCTCTCATAAAGGGTTTCTTGATGACAATAGAAGGGCTTCATTATGTCCTTAAACCTAAGGGTGAGCATGGTCCGGGTTGGTCCGGGCCACCCCCTAACCCTAGGACCAACCCGTACAGTGTCGGTCCTCAATTTTTAGGACCAAGGACCGGACCGACCCAATGGGTTCAGTCCGGTTCCAGGGTCAACCCGAGACCGATCGATAATTTTTTCGTCTTATTTTTTATACTCCCTAAAAAAGCAAACCTTCAAATTCAAATTACACATCCATCAACAATGCGGCATTGTGCAACTAAATTATAAATCCCAGTACATATTTAGTAATTTTAAGATGACACAATAATAGAAATTACGTACCTGCTAACTACTCATCGAGATATGGGACAAGATGAAAAGTTCTTGTAATCATCTATCTTTAATATTCATAACATCATATACAAAAGCGTTTTCCTACATTTGATCATGTAGAGTCCACTCAACCAAAAAATGAGCTTCACACCACTTGACTAGCAAATCATCGTAGCAACTGCAGTACTACTCTACTCTTCAAAAACTTCTATCATCTTACACAAATTGAAAAGCAAAGTGTAGTTGAAATTCATTAGTAAAATACAATTAAACCATAAAAAGTTCAAAATACTTAATATAAACCATGAATAGTTAATTCACTTGAATTTCTAAACACTTGAAAATAAAACAAATGACACATAATTAATACTCAATAAAAGTTTTAAATTGAAATTACTATTAGTGATATTGATAGAACATCTCAATATAATATAATATAATAAACATTTTACTTAGATTTGAATAAATAAAATAATTATAAATAATATAATATAATATAATATAATATAATATAATATAATATAATATAATATAATATACGGGGTTGGTCCATGGTTGGACCGACCCAAAACTCTTAGGACCGAGGACCAACCCGTATAGTGTTGGTCCTGGAATTTTAGGACCAAGGACCGACCCAGTCCCCTTGGAAACCGGACTAGGACCGGCAGGGTTGGGCCGGTCCAGAGTCAGTCCAGGGTCGACCCTAGACCACTGCTCACCCTACTTAAACCATCATTTCTCACCAAAAGCATCTGTCCTCTCTCTCTATCTAAAACGCAGAGGAGGAGGAAAGCTCCCTTAGCATTGTCCCCGGCCATTGCACATCACTGGTGTACGTCCCCTAATTCTCGTCTATCATTGGTCCTCAAATCCTTCACCGGCGGTTTTTTCTTTTTCTCAATCGTCGGGAACTCCTCAAAGCTCCTTCGGTTGCTTCTTATCAACCACGTGGAGCTGTTCATGCCTCTGCCACGTCTATTCAACTTTTGACCGCTTGGCTTGAGACAAACACTCTTAAAGAAAGGATGGCAGGATTGAGAAAATATTCAGTGGTATGTGCGCGCCACGTCATCCGCTGACGTGGTGCGCACATACCACTCAAGTATCGACATGTGTCCTAGGGGATCCGCTGGAAAATGGAAGAGTTGATTCTCTCGGCAAGGTTGGCTCGGCTCACCTCGTTGGCAGAAGAAGGGACAATGGGTCAGGTCAATAAATGCTTAATGCTCCTGCCCAAAAAATTTAACACTCCTCAATTGAATTTCCTAGCTTTTCTCTCTCTCTCTCTCCTCGCAGGAGAACAAAAGAGAACGACCATCCGTTTCCTTCTCCGCGCATCCGGCTCTGCCTCTGCCTCCCCAAAGCCTCGCCGGTCATTTGCCTCTGGTACGTCACTTCCTTCAAGAGCCTCGCTAGTCACAGTCAGGTCCTCACCCCCTCCACCTTCGACTGTTCCCAACGCGGAGATCGATCACAAGGTTTGTGCTCACGTTGGTTTCTCGGCAACTTTTGGATCTCCAACGAACGCGTCATCAGCTCTGACTCCGAGTAGCCTGAGGTCTTCGGACTCTATGTCCTCAAGGTCGATGGTCGGGACCTGAGGGTCTCATGCTTCTTCTCCTCCTCTGCCTCCCAAAAGCATCGCTGGTCATCTGCCGCTGGCACATTGCCCCCTGAGAGCCCCGCTGATCATAGCTGGGTCATGAGCCCCCTCTGCCTCCACCTTCGCCTTTGACTATTTTCAATGCGGAGAATGAGCACAGGAGGAGAAGAGAAGAGAAGGACAAAACCACCCCCCTTCCCTCCCCTCTCGTCCCCTAAACTCCTCTCATGGTTCTCGACAACTTCATCGATGCCTTCAATAGTTGTGTCTGATTCAGCTCAACCCCCGAAGAACTCCAAAAGCAAAAGCAAAGAAAAGAAGATGAAGGCGAAGGTCCAGCTTGAGGCTGATGGTGGCTTTGAGTCTTTGGCGGCGTCAAACAAGAAGCACAAGAAGGAAAAGAAGAGCGGTAGCAAAGGCTCCGAATCCAAGCAACCGAAGCTCCTGTCGAGATCTCCCTCGCGATCGAGTGGGCCAGCGTTAGGAATAGCACCTGGTCAGCGGCGAGGAGCCTGATGCTGCTCAGGAACAAGACCAAGGCCGCCTCCCTCCTGCCGGAGGCCGATGGCTTCGCAGCAGAGGCCGGCAGGACGGGGAGGGCAATGTGCCAACGGTAGATGACCGATGATGCTTTTGGGAGGCAGAGGAGGAGAAGAAGCATGAGGCCCTTAGGTTTCGACCATCGACCTCGAGGACATAAAGTCCAAAGACCTCTGGCTATTCGAAGTCAGAGCTGATGACACGTTTGTTAGAGGTCCAGAAGTTGCTGAGAAACCAACGTGAGCACAAACCTTGTGCTCAATCTCCGCGTTGGGAATAGTCAGAGGCGGAGGGGGTGAGGACCCGACTGTGACTGGCGAGGCTCTTGAAGGAGGCAACGTACCAAAGGAAAATTACCGGCGAGGCTTTAAGGAGGCAAAGGCGAAGCCGGATGTGCGGAGAAGGAAATAGACGGTCGTTCTCTTTTGCTCTCCTGCAAGGGAGAGAAAGAAAAGCCAGGAAATTCAATTGAGTAGTGTTAAATTTTTTGGGTGGGAGCGTTAAGCATTTATTTACCTGACCCATTGTCCCTTCTTCTGCCAACGAGTTGAGCTGAGCCAGCATAGTCGAGAGAATCAACTCTCCATTTTCCAGTAGGACCCCCCCAGGACACGTGTCGATACTTGAGTGGTATCTAATGACGTGGCGCGCACATACCATTGAATATTTTCTTGAGAGATAGACTCAATTTTTGACTGGCAACTTCTCAACCCCCTTCAAGATTGCTTGCATGTTAATACATTAGGGAAGGCATGGCAGTAGTTAACCATGGTGGTGGAGTCAAGTTGCTTTCTGGCCTTTGTGTGGCCATTGTTAAAGCTCTGTCTCATCTCAACTTCGCTGCTGCAGAGGGCAATACAACTTGCGATAGCCAAGGGACCCAACTCAACCATACTGTTCTTTCCGTTGTTTAGACTTCATACATGTGAACGTTGATATTGAGAAGGATACAGAGAGATCTTGTTTCCATAGGGTGAGAGAGACCAAACTATTGACTGGCGACTTCTCAAGCTCTTTCAGTCGCCTCATGTCAATCATATTGAGCTGGCCATACCACTGCTACGTCCTTTCAACTTTTGACAGCTTTGCCTGTGATAAAAACTCTTAAGGAATGAATGGCAAGATTGGTTCCACATTAGTACATGTGGCAGGCTTAGCAATAGTTAATTATGGTTTTCTCGGGTGGTAGAGTCAAGTTGCTTGCTGGCCCTTCATCGGTCGAGTAGCCATTATTAAAGCTTCGTGTCATGTTGACGTCACTGCTGCAGAGGGCGGTACGACTCTATGTACAGGCAGGCTAAAATTCAAACTTCATAAATGCGAACGCCGGTATTGAGAAGGATTAGGAGAAATCTTGTTTCCGAAGGGCAGATGGAGGACCCGTTGCAATGGAGGTTTGGATAGAGGAAACCCACCATTTTTGTCATGATATAATTGGTGCGTGTGTGCACAACTATATATATTTATATATAGAGCCCCAAATCTGTACAAATTTTCTTGCAAATAACAACAACAAATATTCTAAAAAATGCAACCTCTTAATTCGGCAATAAAAATGGCTTTAATCGATGTTAAAACATACTATCCATGTAATCCAAAATTTAGTCATCGTGCACTCATCAATATTGTTCTTTTGTCCAAGCTATAAAATTCTTTACCTTTACCAAAAAAAAATATTGTGGCCCCGGAATGGAAGCTTTTTTTTTCTTTTTTTTAATGCTGATTGTACACATAATAGAAATTGTAGCTAAAAGAGTATATATTCCACATGTAGCTTTGACATTCAATGTCTATAATAAAACAAGTAATGCAGGACAAAATTATAAAATATTAATGAACGAAATAATTTAAACAAACCTCTCTACCCTACAAAAAAACATCTCCATGCACCATTGGAGAGGAAGAAGAGGTCGTCTTGTTCATCCATTTTGTCTCTTTATGCAAATCATCTCTACTTCCTCAACTCTTATTATAGCTTGATGGGAAAAAATTTATTAATATATGGCATGACGAAAAGCAAAACAGGTTTGAGCCAAAAAGGGATGAAGGAGGGAGAGCCTCGAAGAGCAATCAATGGAGAAAGACACACCAGCATCTTTTTACTGGAATATTTCATCATCAACCGCTGAGATTTAGTACCAATACTCCAACAATTTAGAACCTTAATAAAGACCCAAACGACGTAGGAGAAAGAGGAGATGCATATGGACTATGGAACTTTGTAGCCTAACCTTAATTAAGACCTTAACTAGACACCAATCTATTTCTTGGGAAGCCAAAAACTTTGCAAGCAGATTGCTCTGAATGATCGCTAGTCGCCACTAAATATTAAACGAAGACTATTGCCGGTTGCCAAGACAAGTATATGTACGGAGATGGATGGCCATATGTAACTTTTATGCACGCTAGTAATACTAGGGTATGAATAGGTCTATATTAAATTCCACCTATTTGAATGGCAGGTGGGCATATTAAAATTAGGTAGCTCCTATCCTCTTAGGATGAAACGATAAACACATTTTTTTGACCATGTGGACCAAACAAAACAAGGAAGTTTTACCATGAATACAATCATTGTTGCCCGGCAAAAAGGGAAAAAAAGAAAAAGAAATTGAAGCTTGAAGGTTTGCAATTTAATTCGACCATAGCTGCCTGGTTTTCTTTTTCATCTAATCTAATCCGAATTGATTATATATTCTTGAGAAAGCATATCAAGGTGAAAATGATAGAATTGAAGAAAAACTAGCAAGCTTCTTTTATCCTTTTGGGGATATCATTTAAAAAGATTTTGTTATCAAGTGTTTTTGGACACTTGTTGAGCAATCGATGATGAAAATTTTGCAGCATTCAATGGATTGCACTCTCGTGATACGTAGAATAGTGATCGGGACCCATATCATCAGTGTTTAATGATGACACATTTACATAAATTATGTAACAACTGCTCCATTATTTGATAATGGGATAGGGTTCATGGGCCTGCATTAATGAAATCATGATGCCATATGAGCTATTCAATGCATGATGATGGCAAATGGCTGCATTTGAGAATTGCATGATGGGAGGGGTCAGACAGAACTGATGAAAAATAATAAAGCAGAAGTTTCAAGGTGGGGATGGATACGGGCGCCCACTGCTTTACCATCAGAACCTTGGTGGCTTTAATGATATGCCAAGACTTTTGTCCCATTTCCGACCAACTTGCTTCAGAGAAATTGAGGCAACAAAAATGAAATTAAATCAAAAGGGCCATGATGAAATGCAACGGCAGCTTCTTCCGAGAAAGAAAGAGCACTCTAGTGCTTAAAAAGTCTTTTGATTCGCTCCATTATTTGATGCTCTTGTCCTGGCCGAAAGAACTTTTGTTCCCTCTCCGCTCTGCACACTTTGTTTCAACCCTTCTGGGCACGCCTGTTTAGTCCTCTTCTACTCATGAACCAAGCCATGCCCATCGCAGAGCTATTTCTTGGCGCATTTCTTCAGGTATTGGTCGATAGGTTGGCCTCTCCGAAGCTCCTCAACTTTGCACGGCATGAGGGGATTGATATGCGGTTGAAGAAATGGGAGGATGCTTGAGAGTATCAAGGAGGTGCTGGATGATGCAGATGATAGACAACTCACCGTGTGACATCCTGATTTTCAGGTTCTGATTTCAATTGGATAAGTTGAGCATTTCATCGACACGACTATAGTATTTTTCTTGAGTTGGCCACTCACGAGATAACTAGACTATCCAGGGAAGCCATTAATGAATTTTAAGGCAATAGATTTGAGAATACCACCAAAAATCGGCTTCTTGACCATATTCATCTTTAGAGGCTATTACGGTACAGTATAAAACCAATTTGACATCAAAGATAGGTCAGTCGACTGAGATGTGTGGCCGATTGTGGGTGACTCCACTAAATTGAAAAATTCTCGTCGACCAGCACTAGTTTGATTTTACTGTCATTTTGGTACCATGTGTCCGTATTTGAATTCTCGAGATTTTATGATAATCGAGAGTTGCCAATGTGTTGAGTGGGTTCAGAGTGGCTAAAAAAAAATCGACCACGAGTCATTTGCCCTAAAAAGTTCTGAAAACTACCTGGTAGCCTAGGTCACACTAAAAACGCGTCGGAGTGAAATTAACTGCCGATTTGAGTCCAATTTCAGAAATTAAAGATTATGTTGTGTCACAATAAATTCCAGGAGTATCGACTCAATCTCATAAGATTTTTTTGACAACCGACACTTTTTCGGAAAAAGTCGTCGCCGGGTCGTTTTTGTGCAAAAAAAGTCAAGAGTTGTTTTTGATGGCAAAATTGGAAGGCATGATGGAGAGGTTGGGACACCTGGAGTGCCATAACTTGGCACGAAGGGACATTTAAGTGCCATAACTTTAAAATGGTACACTTGAGTGTCAATATCGGAGTAAAATGGGACACTTAAGTGCCACTTCGGTGAAAATCCGGCCAAATGGCTAACGTGGCCATTTTCCGGCGAGTTTAGTTCAAAACGGCGTCGTTTTGCACGCTGACGTGGTAGAGAAAATGCAAAAACGACGTCGTTTCGTGTTTACGTGTAAATAATAATATAAAAATTAATTAAATTAGATTTAAAATTAATTTTATTTAAAATATTCAAAAATTTTCAAAAATTTTAAAAATTAAGAAAATTTAAAAAATTTAAAAAATTTAGAAAATTTTAAAAATTAAGAAAAAAAGGGGGGGAGGAGGAGGTCGAAGGGGCGGCCGAGGGCCGAGCCCTCGCCGCCGCCGCCTCCCCGCCGTCGCCGGGAAGGGCCGGCGATGGAGGGGGGAGGGTCGGCCGGGGTCGCCGCCCCCGGCTGACCGACGGGTAGGGCTACGAGCCCTCGCCGCTGGTCGGCTGGCGAGGCCGGCCAACCCTCCCCACTCCGTCGCCGGCCCTTCCCGGCGGCGGGGAGGCGACGAGGGCCCGCGAGCCAATCACATTCACCAAAGTGTCCATATCCACCACAAATTCTTTGTCCCTAATTGTAAAACAAAATTTATTCCCATCTAGAAAAGATAGATTTGAATAGAAATAAGCAGTTAATTCAGGGTAGGCGACAGAGGTCTCTGAGCAAAATTGTTCAAGTTGAAGGAGAGCAAACTTCTCCCTCATGTTCACTTTCAATGAATCTTGAAAATCAAAGTCTACAGTTCGAGGGTTCATCACCATTCTCTTCAAAAGTTTTGAATAAGTTTTCTTGTGGTCCTTAGAATGAAACAAACTCGTTCCCTCTCCACGAATATTTGCAGCAATGCCCATTCTAGGCTGAAAATTCGTGTACATTCTCTCATCTTCCTTCACCTCAAGCTGATTAAATGAACCAAAACGATGATCAGCGGGAAAGTTAGCAAACGTTTTGTCTGCAGTTCCTTCAAGCGCAATGCCTAACCTTTTCATTGTTCGCAAAAATTGAGTTTCATTTTGGTATCCACGTTCTTGCAGAAACTCATCAATAAACGTCATCGCAGAACCACCCCACTTCAACTAATTATAGAGTTTAAAAATAAACCGGGGTTTTGTCATTCTTACAGGTTCAACATCTTTTATGATCTCCTCTTCCATTGGTTGGCACGGAGGATTTTGAGTGGCACACTGTGAAGAATGCTATTGAGAACATTGTTGTTGCTTCTGTTGAGGAGAATCTTCTTCCTCGATTAAGTCAAAGTGCGTAGGACCCTCTCGCATATTCTGTGGTCCCATGTTCGCAATTCTAGAAGACTTCCTCTAAAAAGACATTGTCACTGTCGAGGGGGATTTATTGAACTCGCTTGTTGAAAAAAGTGAGAACTTTATAGATCAAACTTGAGAGAATAGGATTTATGTATTTTGGGGTTTGTGAAAGTGTAAACGGAGAAGAAGGATTTCGACGGTATATAAAGCAAGTGAAACGGGGTATATGAACCGTCACAAAGGAAAATAAAAACTGCCTTTTTTGAAAATAAAAAATGCCAAAAAAATCAAAAATTTGAAAAGGATAATTTCTAAAAATAAAATAGGCAAATAGTGATTCAGAAAATAACGTACCTTTTCAAATCTTCATTCTAAAATTAAATTACCTGTATTGATAAAATATTAACTTACAAACTTAACTTATGGACATTCTAAGTCTGAACTCCTTCAGACTTTAACCGGTACAAGATATGATATTCAGTCTAACGCGAATAGACTCAAATAGGCTTTTCTCTAGTGGCTTTGTAAATATGTTTGTCAGCTGAATCTTCGAATCAATGAACTAAATCATAACTTCTCCATTTTGAACATGATCTTTAATGAAATGGTATAGAATCTTTATATGCTTTGCCCTTGAGTGAAGAATTGGATTCTTTGTGAGATTGATGGCACTGGTGTTGTCACATTTGATCTTGGTGCACGATTCTTCAATACCAAAGTCTCTTAGCTATTGCCTTATCCATACGATTTGAGAATAATAGTTCCCAAAAGCCACATATTCTACTTCAACTATTAAAATAGTTACAGTGCTCTACTTTCTTGAGAACCAAGACACCAGCATGTTGCCCAGCAGTTGACAAGTACCAGAAGTACTTTTTCTATCAACTTTACATCCTGCTAAATCTGCGTCAGAATATCTAAGGGGAGTAAAGTCTCATTCTTTGGAGTACCACGGACCTAGCTTTGGTGTTGTTGCAACATATTTGATCATGCGTTTTGCAGCACTTAAGTGTGATTATTTGGGATTTGATTGGAATCTAGTACAGATACAAACAATAAAAAAATATCAGGTCTAGATGCAGTAAGGTAAATAAGCGTAAGCGAACCAATAATGCTCTTGTAAAGCTTCTGGTCTACACTTTTTCCTCATTCATCTTTATCCAGCTTCGAAAAGCTTGACATTGGTGTCTCTGTCTTTTTGTAATTCTCCAATCCAAACTTCTTGATGAGATTTTTCACATACTTCTCTTGGTGAATAAAAATACATTTCTTTGATTATTTAACTTGTAATCCAAGAAAGAATGTTAACTCACCCATCATACTCATCTCGAATTCATCTTGCATACATCTAAAGAATTTATTGCTTAGATTTTTATTAGTATATCTGAAAATAATATCAGTAACATAAATTTGAACTAATAAAAAATCTTTACCCTCTCTTTTTATAAACAAAGTAATATCTACCTTACCTTTAACAAAACTATTTTGAGTTAGGAATTTACTTAACATTTCATACCAGGCTCGAGATGCTTGCTTCGGTCCATATAGGACCTTTTTCAATCTATAAACTGAGTTTGGCTTTCTTGGATCTTTAAATCCAGGTGGTTGTTTCACATAAACTTCTTCTATGATGAATTCATTTAGGAATGCACTTTTTACATCCATTGGAATAACCTGAAATTTTTAAAGCAAGTAATAATCTAATTGCTTTTAACCTCGCTACTAGTCCATAGGTCTCATCATAGTCTATCATTTCTTCTTGTGTATATCATTTGACCACGAGTCTTGCTTTATTTTAGACCACTTTTCCTTTCTCGTCCACCTTGTTTCTAAAAACTCATTTAGTTCCAATAATGGACTTACTTTTAGGTTTAGGAATTAGTTCTCAAACATCGTTGATGCTGAACTATCTAAACTCTTCTTGTATAGCTTCAATCCAACTTTCATCAACTAAGGCTTCTTCTATATTTTGAGTTCAATCTCAGAAACAAGTGCTAAAGCACTAAACCCTTCTCGCCTTTTAGATCTGGTGCGAACTCCTTCATTAATGTTACCAATGATGAGTTCTTTGGGATGACTTGACTTATGCTTCCAGTTGTTGGTTGGTCTCAGAGTCTGCTGTTCTTCTACTTCAGTTGAATCTTCTGGTTCTTCTTGTTGTTGATCTTCAAAAGTCTGAACTACTTCAGGGGAAGTAGACTTTATAAAGTATAGATCTGGTTTAGATTCTTCAAGTTGAGTATGGTCTAGTTGATTTTGCATTTAGTCTTGAAACTTCACATTCATAGATTCTTCCACAGACTGAGTCTTCTTGTTGAATATTCTGTATGCTTTGCTTGAGGTTGAGTAGCCAAGGAAAATTCTTTCATCTAATTTTTCTTTAAACTTCCCAGTTCAATCATTTGCATTTTTCAAAACAAAACACTTACAACCAAACACATGAAAGTAAGAAATATTTGGCTTCTTCCCTTTATATTCTTTATAAGGAGTTTTCTCTAGAATAGACATCAAGAATACTCTGTTAATGATGTAGTAAGTAGTATAAACTATTTCTGCCCAAAATCGAGAGGAAATATTGCTCTCAATTAAGAGGGTTCTTGCCATCTTCTACAGGGATCTATTCTTTCTTTCCACAACCCCATGTTGTTCTGGAATGTATAGAGAAGAGAAAACATGCTAGAAACCATATTCATCACAAAATTTCGCAAAGTCTTGATTTTCAAATTCACCTCTATGGCCTGTTCGTATGCTTGAAATAGTATATCATTTTTCATTCTTAACTTTCTTTGCAAATTTTGAAAAGTGAGAGAAGGCTTCAGACTTACTTGCCAAGAAATATACCCAAGTAAAGCGAGAGTAATCATCCATGATTACTAGGCAGAATCTCTTTCCACCAATGCTTTGAGTTCTGGTTAGTCCAAAGAGGTTATATGCAGAAGCTGCAAAACTCGATTAGTAGAAACTTGATTTATAGGTTTAAAATAAGTTCTAACATGTTTTCCCAAGACACATGGCCTGCGTAATTCAGACTTTTAATAAGCCAAGTTAGGAAGACCACGAACAAGCTTCTTTGAGGAAATCTTGGCAATCTATTTCATGTTAACATGGCCAAGCTTTCAATACCAAAGATTTGCTTCATCTTGAATGGAAATTAAACACTAAGAGTTTTCTGGTTTTATATCCAAAAGATAAATATTCCCATGTCTTCGTTCAGTGAAAGATTGAAAGAAATCTTTACTAGTTCTCGAACAAATTCCTTTTTGGAAATTAATTTTGAATCCAGTATCACACAGTTGACTTATACTGAATAGACTGTAATTCAAACCTTCCACCAAGGAATATTGTTAATTATGAGACTTCTAATCTTCACAATTCCACAACCAACAATTCTTCCTTTGTTATTTCCACCAAAAGAAACTTTTCCACCATTTATTTAAACAAGCTTTATAAAACAACTTGAATCTCCTGTCATGTGTCTCAAACAGCCACTATCCAAATACCATTTGATCTTTTTTCTTGATAGCGACCTATAATCATACTAATAACTCAAACTTTCTTTGATACCTATATATTCTTGGGTCCAGAAGAGTTAATATTAAAAATAGTATTTGCCTAATCCCTCTTAACAGGTCTCCAAACCTTGCGACATTCTTTCTCAAAATGTTCTGAGCTATTGCACTTTGAACATTTGAGAGCACTTTAGCCAATAGGTTTTACAAAAACTTTTTGAAAATGATTTTTGAAAAATGTTTTTTTAGGTATTTATTTGATTCTTTCATTCACTTTTGGAAAATCAATTAAAGGGATGGTTTATAGAGTCATTACCCAAACCAGATTTGTTAAATTAAGATCTTTGTGCAAAAAGAATCTTTTCCAACTTCTCAGATCATTTTGAAAACCTTTTTGTGATATTTGAAATGTCATCTTTCAAAAAGGCATTTTCCTTTAAAAGAGAATCTGTGTTTTCTTTCAAATCAATGAAACTTTTATCCAGATTTTCAAACTTTTCTTTCCAAGAAGTCTCATGTTGCTTTTGTTTAGAATTCTCCCTCTTCAGCTCGGAAATCCTTTTAAGAGATGTTTTGAGATTGAGACATAGTTCATCTATATACTTCGAGACTTTAACTGGAATTTTTAAATTACTAACCTCGATTTCTTTGTCTCGAGTCTAAGTCTGAATCTGTTTTGAGTTTAAGTCTCGATTATGAATTTGTTTCAAAGTCCGAGTCGATTCTGAATTTACCATTAGACATACGTTGGCATATTCTTCATCACTTTCCTTGCATTCGGTATCACTCCACCATGTCTCTGCTTTGAGAGCCTTTTTGTATTTCTCTGTTTTTCCTTTCTTTTTCTTTTTTTCAAAAGAGGACAGTTGAGTCTTCTGTGCCCATTTTCTTGCATTCGAAGCACATCACATTTTTGTTGGTTTCATTGTCCTTAGTTGATTTCTTCTAGAATTTTTTAGCGCTATGCTTTTTTCCAGCTGAATCTTCTTCCCTTCATGTTCAACTTTCTGAACTTCCTTATCATAAGTGCTAGCTCTTCATTGTGTGTATCATCAGAATTATCGTTAGATTTTAAAGCAATTGGCTTCTTACCTTTAGGATCTTCTTCTTCGTTGATTTGTTCCACTTCATATGATTGAAGTGTGCCAACTAGTTCATCTACTGAAAGAGACATGATCCTCTAGGTTTCTCTTATTGAAGTCTTCACATGATTCCAATCTTTGGAGAGTTCACATAGCAATTTATTGACCTTCATTGGTCTTGAGATTGGTTGTCCTTGATATGTTAGACCGTTTACAATCTCTGTGAAATGACTGAACATGTTAGTGATGGATTCCCCAGGCTTCATCTTGAAAGCTTTATACTATCCGAGAATAATATTGATTTTTGTTTCTTTGACTCGATCAGTTCCTTCATAGGTAACATGCAACCTGTCCCAGACTTCTTTTATTGTTTCACAAGATGAAATTATGTTACACTCAGTAGGAAAGCATAGTATAGTGAATAGATGGCTTTAGCATTAAGAGCTTATCTCTTGGTTATTTCTACTTGTGTCAATTCGCCAGCATCTACAACTTCATTTCCTCTTTCTGAGGTTGATGTAGCTTTGGGAATGATCATTTTTTCTACCACATCCCATTACAATGGATCTTTCAATCTCAAGAATGCCTTCATCTTGTTTTTTCATACATTATACTCCTTCCCATTAAAGTAAGGAGGTCTAGTGTTACTTTGGCCTTTAACCAAACCTGGAGCTAAAATACTAGCCATTGATCGTTAGATTAAGAAGTAAAAACATTTCAATAAATAAGCACTCAAGCTCTACTACCAATTGTAAGGGCTAGTACGAACACCTAGAGGGGGATGAATAGATGTAAAAAAGACTTTCACAAATTTCAAAAGAGATAAATTGCTTTTAGAAGATAACAGACTAAAAATGCATTTAGCTTTAAGCAATTAAGTAAGACTACGAATAAAAGTAAGGAGTTCAAGGAAAAGAATAGGAATACAAGGTTTATAGTGGTTCGGTTTAGACCAAGCCTACGTCCACTCTCCCGTACTAACAGTCTATTGGCTGGATTCCACTATAAATCAAAAGAGATTTTACAACAATGTGATCTCGACTTCACATTGAAGAGTCTCTACTGGTCTCTCACTAAATCTCACAAAAGTTTCTCTCCTTTGTTTACAACTTTGAACTTAGTGAATGAAATAGCAAGGAAATAGAAAGTTTCAGACTTTGAAATTTTTCTTTCATGCACACTCTTGAACAGCTAACGAGTCCTCATTATATACTCCTTCATGCCTTCACGATTGTTGGTACTTTCCAAATGAATTCTTCCAATTAACCCGTTGGACAGAATCAATTAAGGTGATCTCGAGTCGTTAGATGAGTTGTGATGAAAGCCCGTCAATCTTGTTCGCCCATACAATTAGGATCTTGGTTTCCATAAGTAGAACCTTTCAAGTTTGCTTCACCTTTCAAAAGATTTGATTATCGGAACTAATTTCAATCAATATAATCAATCAAGTAGGTGCTATATTCAGCCATGAGGTCATCCATAAACCATACGAATTGAATCCTTGAAGATAATCCTGCATCTGGATAAGTCTTCATTCTTTGGTTTGGAAACTAACAATGAGGGCAGACTTTGAAACTAAAGTATGATAGTCTTCAAACTTTGACGATAGAGACTGGTAATCTTTAGACTTAGACTTGGAAAGATTTTGTCAACTTTAAAACAGTAAATGAGTTTTTTTCCAACAAAGATAAGGACCTAGATTGACTTAGAGAAAACTCCTTTATTGTTTTGAAGTTGACAAAACCTTTCCAAATCTATATCAGAAGATCTGAAGACTTTATCGTCTAAGTCTGAAGACCGATAGATCACTAGATTTTAATCTCAAAGTCTATCCTCACTGATAGTTCCAGACTGAAGGATGAAGATTTATTCTAACACAGGATTGTTACTTAGTTGAAGAAAAGTTTCGTTTCGTATGGTTATGGGAATTGCCCATAGCTGGATTTCACAAATATTTGATTGATTATTCTTATTGGAAACTACTTCAATATGAAGATCTTTGAAAGGCGAAGCTAAACTTGGAAGGTTCTACTTATGGAAACTCAAGATCCTGATTTGTATGAGCGAGCAAGGTTGACGGACTTTCAACACAAATTATCTAACGACTAGAGATCACCTTAATTGATTATGTCCAATAGGTAGATTGGAAGAATTCTTTTGGAAAGTGCCAACGGTCAAGAAGGCATGAAGGAGTATTTAAGGATTGAGTCTTTGGTTGTTCGATACGGTGCTTAAGAGAGAATTCCAAAGTCTAAAGCTTTCTAGTCTCTTGCTTTTTCATTCATTGAGCTGAACATTGTATACAAAAGAGAGAAACTCTTAGCGAGACTGTGTGAGAGTTAGATAAAGACTCATCACTGTGATAGTCGAGATCACAAGCTGTAACATCTCTTTTGATCCTTAGTGGAATCCAACTAATAGGCTGTCGGTGAGGAGAGTGGACATAGGCTTGGTCTAGGCCGAACCACTATAAACTCCGTGTTCATTTTCTCTTATCCATGAACTTTTTATATTTATTTATTGATTGTCTATTTACGTAAAGTTGAAATACGATTTATGTTTAACATCTTCTAAAATCAAAATATTTTCATCAAGTCCTATGAAAATTTTTATTTACACCTATTCACCCTCCTCTAGGTGTACTCACTAACCCTTTCAATTATTTCAAAAGTCAAGTAGCAATAAATCACAATTCTTAATGTATGATCTTGTGAATGACCTGGCAAAACTAGTTGCAGGTGCATCCCATTGTAGCTCAAGGGAATTTGAGTTTGTGGACAATCACAATAATGCATCTTTAGCTCGTCACGCCTCATTCCTTCCAAGCAAGTATATTATGCCAAAAAGACTCGAGATATATCATCGAATGCAGGGACTTAGGAGCTTCATATCATTAAAGAAGCAATATGAGATTTCCTTTGTGACCCAGAAAGTGCTATATGACTTATTGTCAAGATTGAAGTACTTAAGGGTGCTTTCATCGAGTCACTATCACATTAGCGAGGAACCATAATGCATTGGCAAATTAAGGCACCTAAGGCACCTTAATCTATCATATACTGATATTAAAACCCTTCCAAAGTGCACATCGAAATCTATGGGGGACTGATTTATTCCGCCTCAACCCTTCCATTCTGGCATTTTACACAGCATCCGAGATTAAGGAGTGGTTTAGTCAGTTTGAGTACAGACACAAGTGAAGGCATTTTGTGTCCTGGATAGCACTTGATGATATCTTTGTCCATTGTTCATTCTGATAACTATTTATGTTCTACTTCATGGAATTAGAGATGCATAGCTTTGCAATCGTAGGTTGGCAAAGTTTAGAGGGTGGGTAGATTTGTTTCTACTATTTCTTTTCACAGGCTGTTTGAAAGACATGGCTAATGATCATAAGGTATAATCAGAATTTGGAAAGAATCTCTTCTAAAGGATTAGCAAATTGTCTGCATTCTACTTGTTCATTTCTAGCATTGTATCAAAGCACGACAATGGTTTAAAATTTCTCATCTTTTATGTTTTTTGTTATCATCCCCTACTATCTCATTGACATGATTACGTCCACATTCTGTTGTGTGTCTTAAGGGATCGGTTCTACGCAAGGGGACCGTTGAGTTATACATTATATGTACATTTTTTTGGTCAAATGCATTATATATACATTGTTTAGCACGTTGCTTAACAGCTTACGGTGTTTTTAAAGAGGAATTTGTCTAACATGCAGCAATCAAATCAAACAGCTTGGCCAATCATATGTTCTTGTTTGGTTCTTTCTTCCTGTAATTGTGGATTGTCTGGAAGACTTTCAGACAAGGATTGTAAGCCTCTATAAAATTATTGAATTACAAAGAGATTTTAAGCTTGGACAGTTAAAAGCCGCTCATATGCAGGCGAACTTCAGCTTATTGTTTCTGTCTTTCATAGTCTATTAGTGTCCACTCTTTTTGTTTCCCCATAAAGTTTTTGAAATGGTTGAGCGAAAGTGTAGAGCTTTCCTTTGGAATGGAGATCCTTATGCCAAAGAGGGAGCAAAAGCTAGATGGAACATTGTCTGTCCTAAGTAGTTTGGAGGACTTGGCATTTGAAGATCGGATTTGTGAAATCTTTTTGTATTTTAAATTGTCTGTGCAGTATTTTGTTGAGTTGTGGTCTTAAGTGTTTTGCCTGGCTCTATAGCTATCATCTTGACTGTAAACCAGATGCTACTTATGCTTGGAAGAATTTATTAAAAGTCAGGAACATTTTGAAATCCCACATTATACAAATAGTGGATAATGGAGATAATATTTATCTTTGGTATGAATTCTGGCACCATGCCGGAATCATTCTCGAGGAGAATGATTTATGAATCTTCTCCTCTTCTCTGCGGGCCAAAGGATCGGCCGCAATACGTAATTCTCATTGGAAATGCCTGCTGCTAGGTCTGAAGAGTTGGTTCCCATACAAGCTGCAATTTGTGGTGTGGTTTTCCTAGTTCCTAGCTGCAAATAAAGTTGTTTTTTGCACAGCTTGTTCAAATAGTTGCCTTTAACTTTTTTGTTGCATGGGATATTGTCAGAAACAAGGATGCTGATGTTGGCTGGGACAAACTTGGGTGGTTCTTCCCTAATGGGCCAAGATTTGGCTTCTTTTTTTTTTTTTTGGGTTAGTAATACATGATAAACTTCCTGCTGTTGAGAGGATTTACAGTTGGTCTGTTGGGAGTACTAGATCTCTCTCTCTCACTCTCGTTCTGTGATCTACGCAGTGAATATTGCTCTCATCTGTTTATTGAGTGTAGCTTCTCCCCAATCAATTACGGAGAAAGGTGCTGCAGCTTTGTTCGATTCATCTGACTCCTGGATTTTACGATTGTAAATTCGGTTTAGATGAAACAATCTGCTCAGGGAAAGATTTTCGGAAGTGTCTATCGCAGTTTATATGGAAACTACTGCATCTATTTTATCTTGAAGTCCAATTGCTTTTTCAGGTGCCTCCTTGGATGTTTAATGAAATCATAATTATGAAGTTCTGTTAAGCATAGTGTTGAGAATTGCCTTGGTCTCAAAATAAGATAGGCACCAATGAGCATCATAGGTTGTGTTGCTTGGAATCTGACTGTAAAAACTATTAGCTAGAGTTAAGATTTGTCTGACGTGGTGCCTATTGTTGCTCTTTGGTGTGTAGAATTGCATGTTTTGCTCTGTCGTCTATATGCTTGTGATACAGATGTCAAATAGTTCTTGAGGAAGGACCCCAATCCATGAAAGGGAGTTGCTACAAGAGTAAGAGAGTAAACACTTATTTAACTACAAGATTCAAAGAGAGATCTTACCACATTCTACTCTCTTCTTTTTTTTATCGGCTAACGGTAATTTCATTTAGTTATGTCTACATGAAATTCGACTCCCGAAATTCTGCTCTCTCTCGTAGATATTGGTCATTTCGTCCTCACGGAATCATCGAGGGTGTCCGGGGTGTTCGTGCTTGTGCTTACTTTTCATTTAATGAAGAGTGTGTTTGCCGATGAAGACTTGTTCCAAGAAGCAGCCCTATGTCTTGGACAAGAAAAATCTAACTTACGCAGCAAATAGCCCACTTCAAAGTTCAAACTTGTGTCCTTTAAACAATGTTGAAACAATAAATACAATTTTGAAAAAGGAAACAACTTGAGAAACTTGGCTGTATTTTAATATGATTCTAATAGAGTGAATCGGTATTCTCATAGCGTGGAATTGGGAAGACGTGTGCTTAATTGCGCTCGTCGTATCTGCTACATCCAGATAATAAGGTCTTATGATAGCGCTGTTACTTAGAAAAATCCTAAGGACTACAACTTCTCATGTTTAGCAGCTTAGATGATTAATACCATGCACATTTTCCAAAGTAAGCACAACATCAGTTGACACAGCAATCACACACATGTACAGCGAACAACAAATGCACGCGACCAGCATTTGAGATATTCAAGCACACATAAACAACGAGCAACACAGTACGCATATACGTCCAAATTTGTAAGCATTTTAATCGACTATTTACAGGAAACCCAGTAAGTCACAACCGGCGCATCTTCAATTGCACATCAAAACATCTGCAAACAAAATTCGATAGGAACTTTAACTAGCAGTAAGGCTGAGGTGCTGTCACCGAGAAAATGCGATGGCGTCGTCGGCCGGTGGAATTCAGGCTCACGGTGAGGGGTTAGGCTTTGAAGGGCCAAAGTGTCTGAATTGGAGCTGAAGTGGACGAGCTTCTTGGATGGGCTCGATAGTGATGAGCCTGGTGTTTATTCATCATTCACTTATTTTAATATAAATGCATGTTTGATTTGTCCGTCAAAAACTCAGGAGTCAACGATAAGCAATGCTTTCCCTCATTTAGATATCGAATTCCATCATGACATTGAATATTTTCAATCAATTATTGACATAACATTACATGTCCGACTTATTGATTTTAATTCCAAAAGGTTGAAGAACGTCATATAAATGTCCTAGAATAAGCTAACATCGGAGGAATTATTGGGGTAAATGGGATTAATTAACAATGGCAAATCTGAAAGTAAGGCTACCAAAAACGGAAAGATGTACACTGGTTACACAACCAAAAAAATGTCAAATTCCATTTCCCCACTAATTATTTCACTGATATGATAAGCAAAAGTGTTTTTGACTTTATGATAAAATCCCAAGTCAACTTCCACCGGCAGGTCCGCATGAGTACAAGCTTTCTTCAGTTTTCGATTGCCTGCACTGAGGCTGCACATGACCTTTATATAGCCTTTTTATACTTTCTCTAAACTCAAAGAAAAAGACGGCCACTACACAATTGAATGACCAAGACGGTCATTTCGACCTATCCCTGTCCTAGGATGCCCTTCTTCCATAAACAATAATCTTATTTTCAAATTCTGCAGTTTTTCATCGTAATCCTCCTTCCTTCTACAACTCATTTATTTCGTTCCCTGATGTCATAGACGACAACGAACCATTGAACGAAACTCGTCATCCCCAAGAGCCCATGCCCTATACAAAGACCTCTCTTTGCAAACTTGATTCAGCAGTTCTAGACTAGGTAAGTATACAATATACACCCTTCACAATTAATAAATTTGAGAATATGGGAGAAAATAAAACAAAGAAAGGAGAACTCCAATAATCAATATCATATACTTGTGCCTAACCTAGCAACAACCAATGTTGGTCGAAAATTTCTAACGTGAGCTCTGGTCATTCTACATGACACAACCACCACATTAGCAATTTCTAGCCAAGATTAGCCTAAACAATTACATTGGCAAGTCATCAAAAGATTTAGAATTACATTAGTAAAATTGAAAAAATTTAGAATTGAATTGACCACTATAGGTTTAAGATTTTCTAGACAATTATTTGAATTAGAATTGTATACTACTTCCTACATTATAGAATTTTACTTGAATAAATATTTTCATTTATGTTTTGTTGAGTCTTCTCATATTTCCCTATCGGAACTAAGATTTATGAAATATTTTGTCTCGTTTTCTAGGCTATGATTCTTCATCTATCATTGTTAAGTATGCTACCCTATATATTTGAGTTCGTCACATAGCAAGCAATAGTTTCCTATAGCTTTTCAGTACTTAAATTCAATGAAAATTTTCATTTTCCTTTTGGAATTGTGTGTGACATTTTACCAAAAAAAAAATTATGAATATATTGTACAAATGCCATCTAAACCTATTGTACAAATGCCAATTTAATCATAAATATTTTAATTTAACCAATTTCGTCATAAATTTTTTAATAATTTTCTAATGTAGTCATTTGGATCACTTTTGCTTGGAAATTTTTAATGTGGACACTAACTATTCCATGGGACACAGCTAGCACTAATGCAGAATTTTTAAAAAATTGGAAATTTTTTTAATAAATTTTCTTTTGTTTTTTTTTTCATTGTGGCTAACAAAAGCTTGCGAGCCCTTGCCAACTGTGAGGGGCGATCTAAGTGTGATTCCAACAAATATAAAGTGTGAACTCAACAAAAACACATCAGATTCAATTCAATTCCATACAAGAGATTCTTGTCCTAATCTAGCAATACTCAAAATCAAATTTATGTTGCAAGAACACCGAACTTAGATCTAAACCGAGGTAGATATGTATCGAAGTGCATAGCTCCTAGATTCATTCTTATTGCAAGACAATAGGACTTAAAGGAACACCTATACATCAAGAACCGATCAACAAACATCCTTAAACAGTGGAGAAATCGACGCAATTGAATTGTCGATGAGCTTATTTCAATACCAAGAAGGTCTCAGCTTCGAACACAACAGGCAATTAAACATCGTAACGCACGCAAGTTCGTTTCCAACGTTCAGGGCGACAGAGAGAGAACAATAAGGGGGAGAGGGGGGCCGGTTCCAATGAGGTGGACCGAGCTCAATTCAAATCTTTATGGGTTTCACCAAGTTGGGCTTAATGGGTTTCATTATAACTTGATGGGCCTGGTGTGGCCTGGGCTGCTCTTGTGGATCGATGGGTTGAGGTGAATTGGGCCAGGTGCTTGATGGGCTTGACTTGTGGTCGGGGCTGCACTTGTGGTCGGACCGAGCTGAGCTGGAACAAAGTGATCATACCGGGCTAGAGTGGGGCTTTGATGGACCTGGTGCTTTATTATGTTTATTTTCTATTCTGTTTTTTTTTTTTTTTTTTTTCATTTTTATGTTTTCATTATTTATTTATCTTTATGTTATATATATTTTTACAAAAAATTGCACGTTTGACTTGTCAGTGAAAATTAAGATATTAATAGCACCGTGACACAAATGGCTTTTCCCAAAATATTACAAATAATTAAATGATATGGTATGATATATGGCAATCCAAATTCATAGGCTTGACAAGCGTCGAGATACTGCAGACTTAGAACTCTTGCCTGGATCATTCTGGAACTGCTGCTGCACCACCCGCAATTATCCGTATTTCCGGGCTCGCAAGGCGAAGGTAAGGTAAATAAAGCTACTTCGCGCTTTCCTTATTTTAACTCTTGTCCGTCGCTTTCCGCGGGGTTCTCTTCTCATCCACACAAGGTGATTTCTTTAGTTCAAAATCAGCCTTCATTGGCGGCGAGTCAGTCAGTAGTCAGCTGCATTTCCTCGGTTAAACACGGCTTGTAGATTGATCTCAGTAGCCTGAACAAGCGACGGTTTCTCTAATTTTTGTCCTTATTTTTTATAGCTTCCGTTGAATTCTATAGTGGATTAATTGTTTCTAACCTTGTTTGTAGGACATGGTGTTTGCCGTAATGTTTCGTGGGGTATAGTCTATAAACCCTTCCTTCACTGTCGCCTCGCCGGTATCAAGTCTAGGAGTAGAAGATGCTGAAGGGGGGGACTCTGGATGTGAGATTGCTCCTTATTGTAGAGACGAAGGGGAGATGCCACTGCAGGCTCTGCTGTTCTTAACATTTTTGGTTTTTTGTGGAAACTCTTTGCTATGATTAGAATTGGTTCTCAAATTACTCATGGGGGAATAGAGGTGTGTATATGTGTTCTCTTTCCCTGATCATTAAGCATCTGTTTTTCCCCTGATGTTGCAATCCACTAGATGTAATAGACATAACTTATATGATAAGTTAATAGCAAAGACAAGTTTGAAAATGTTTGAAAGTTGCATCGCATCGAAAAAGTGAAGCTCAGAATTTCGGATGGATAGAGCAAGTTCATGTCATGTTAATGGCAGTTAAGATGCTTTATATTCTCTTTCCTGTTTTAGTCTGGAAACTCCATTTGAACACGTTTACTAAGTTGTGGAATGTGTACCTGACTAATCTCCCTTACATCTCTGATTCTGTTATGCGAAAATTACTTTTGCAGCATTCACCGGAAGTGGAAGGAACTCGGTACTACTTATCCCCACACACGCAATCTTCTCCTTTCTAAGCATACTGTGATGCACATTGATATCGATGGGGGAAACAGATTATTGTGCCTCAACCCTTCCATTCCAGCATTTTACTCACCATCCAGGATTACGGAATGGTTTAGTCGGTTTGAGTATAGACACAAATGAAGGTGTTTCGCATCCCAAATAGCACTCGATGAAATCTTTTCCCATTGTTCATTTTGATTACTATACAAATTTTGCTTCGTGGAATCAAAGATACATAGACCTGAAGTCGCTGGTTGGCAAAGTTTAAAGGGTAGGTAGATTTGTTTCTGCTATTTCTTTTGTCAGGCCGTTTGAAAGACACTGGTAATGATCATGGGGTATAATCAGAATCGAGAAGGAATCTTTTCTCAAGAATTAGCACTGTCTGCATTCTTACTTGTTTTGTTAAATTTCCAACGGATTGTCCACTTTCTACTTGTTCATTTCTAACATTGTACCGAAGCACATGCAATGGTCCAAAATTTCTTGCCTATTATGTTGTTTGTTCTCCTGTTCCACGGTTATCTTATTGACATAATTACAACCACATTTTGTCGTATGTGTCTAAGGAATAGGTTCTACCTGAGGGGGAGTGTCAAGTTATGAATTATGTATACATTGATTGGCATGTTTCCTAACAAGCTTTTAGGAAATGCAACATGCAGCAATGTCCGACAGCATGACCAATCAGCCAACCCTATGTTCTTGTTTGGTTAGTTCTTCTAGTGATTTGGGATTGTTTGGAAGACTTTCAGACCAGGATTGTTGGCATTGATTGAATTACAATGGTATTTAAAGCTTGGACAGCTAAAATACTCTCATATGCCAGCTGACTTCAGCTCATTAAATCTATTGTACATAATCTGGTTAACAGGTAGTGTCAACTCTTTTTGTTGCCCAAGAAAGTTATTAAAAAGATTGAGCAAAAGTGTAGGGCTTTCCTTTGGAAGGGAGATCCTGATGCAAAAGAGGGATCAAGAGTTAGATGGGACCCAGTCTGCCTTCCTAAGCAGTTTGGAGGCCTTGGCATTTGAAGACTGGCTTTGTTAAATCTTGCTTGTTTGTTGAAGTGTCTGTGGATTATTTTGTTGAGGTGTGGGTCTCTATTTTTGCCTGGCTCTGTAGCTACCGTTTTGACTGCAAAGCAGATGCTACCTTGGAAGTTATTAAAAGTCAGGAATACATTGTAACCCCGCACGAGATATATGCTGGATGATAGAGATAATTTGGTATGATTTGTGGCACCATACTGGAATCTTGCCAGAATCATTCTCAAGGTGAAGAATTTATGACCCTTCTCTTCCTCTGCAGGCCAAAGTATCAGCTGTAATTCATGTCTCTCATTAAAAGTGGCCCACTGCTAGGTCTGAAGAGTTGGTTTTCATCCAAGGTGCAGTTTGTGGTGTGAATTTTCCTAATTCCTCAGCTACAGATGAAGTTGTATGCAAAGCTTCTTCAAATGGTTGCTATAACTCCTTTGTTGCTTGCAAAATTGTCAGAAGCAAGAGTGCTAATGTTGACTGGCACAAACTTGTGGGTTCTCCCCTAATGTGCCAAGAGCTGGCTTTTTTTCTTGGTTAGTAATACGTGATAAACTCCCCACTTTTTAGAGGATTTACAGTTGGTGTGTTGGTGTTGGGAGTACTAGATCTCTCTGATTGTTCTGTAATATAAGCATGGAATCTTGCTCTCATCTATTTTTCAACTGTAGTTTCTCTAATCAAGTATGGAGCAAGGTGCTGCAGCTTTGTTGGATTCATAAAACTCCTAGAGTTTGGGATTATGAATTTGGTTTAATATAACAAGCTGCTCAGGGAAAGATTTTCAGAAGTGTCTATTAGAGTTCATATGGAACCACTGTATCTGTTATATCTTGAGTCCGTGAATAGTTTGTATCTACAGGTAGTTCCTTTGGATGTTGATGTAATCAAAATTATCAAGCTCTTTGTTATGCATAGTTTTGAGAATTGCCTTGGTCTCAAAATAAGATTGGCATTGGAAGCATCATAGGCTGTCTCTTGCTTGGAATCTAAGATTGCGAAAACTATCCAGCTAAAGGTTTGTTTTTCTACCCAAAAAGAAAAGAAAAAAAGTAAGCTTTGTTTAAAGTTGTGCTTATTGTTGTTTTCCGGTGTGTATAGTTGCATGTTTGCTCCATGTCATCTCTATGCTTGTGATGGCAGACGGATGTCAACTACAATCACTTGTTTGGGGTCCAATTTTCATGAGTTCCAATTTCTATGTTACTGGCCTTCTCATCTCTCCATATAGTTATTAAGGAAGAAGCCCAATCAATGAAAGGGATCTTTCTTTTTTACCTTTTCCGTTCCAAGAGAGACTTTACAGCATTTTAGTCTTTCTTTTTCTATTTTCGATTCATATTAATTTCAATCGGTCGCATCTGCTAGAAATTCTACGTCCAAATTGATCTTTTGCTTGTAATTATTCGTCTTAATTTCGTCTTCATTTTAATGAAGAGATTAATTTGGAATCATTGGCGGCGTTTGTGCTCGTGCTTACGTTTATCCAACAGAAAGCAAGTTTGCCGATGAAGACCTTCCGAGATCCAGCCCACGTCTTTGACATGAAAATCCAACTTAGGAAGCACTTTGCCCACTTAAAACTCGGGGCCTTTAAATTATCAAAAAACAATTAAAAAAACAATCAAAGTAGGAAATAAACTTGACAATTAGCTATATTTAATATACTTCTAGGACATTTAATATAGTGATGACACGGTTAAATTGGTAGTCTTACAGCGTAGAATTGGGAAGATTGTGCATACTTGCCGTCATCATATTTGCGAAGTCTATATAATGACTTCTACTAGCAGTGTGCTTAGATCAATCCTAGCAATAAATACAACACGTTATTTATGCAAGTGATTTTTTTAGGTTCGTTTGGTATTTTTTTACTGCAAATCTTTGTATTATAAGGTCTTGTTGCGAGAAATGAAAGCGGAATAGAAGGAATGGGAGAATTTTGCTAATAATTCAATTAATGTGCAGGAAAAAAAGCCAAGAACAAAAGAGAAAAAAAATAGTATTGTGGGAGAATTTGGGGTTAAAAAGTTGACAGTAAAGTATTAACAAGTGCTGATCGCATAAAGTTGGATCGATAAGTCTCAACTTTTCATATATTTACTCACAAATTTCACGATCACCCCTAAACACAAGGATTACTAATCACGAAATTATGAAGACTCAGATAAGAATGAAGGATTTCATCTCCTCGAGAAGTATAGAAAAACCCTATTAGAAGGTCCATATACCCTTCCTTTATCATCGCCTCACTGGTATTAAGTCTAGGAGAAGATGCTGAAGGGGGACCCTCGTTTTACTTAACGTGCAATTTACTAGATGAAATCTAAAGTCTGCACTTAATATATATATATATGACAAATAAATAGCAAACACAAGTTTATGTAACATCCCAACAAATGTGCTGGTACAGTGATAAAGAGGCGAAGTGCTCGGGTTGACCCAAGAAAGCTGTAAGGCCACATGGACAAAGTTCAAGCGAAAGCTGTGAGGCCACATGTACAGTCATATATGTCCATATTTGTTCTTTTCCCCACTTTTGATAGTGTTTTTTCCATTGGCGGAAATGTTTTCTTGAACTAGTTTATTGTCCATGAAGCTAACATCAGAAAATTCAAAAAATCTGAAAAACATTTTCCTAGAAGTTATATTTCGTTAATCGAATGAAACTCAATGCTCTATTTGTTTTTACAGAAAATGAATGATTGAGAAAATATTTTTTTTTATAAATAACCGCTTATATAGTTTAAAATAATTAGTCAATGAAAATTGTTTTCGGTATTGATAATAATTTATTTTTAAACATTTCCATGGAAGGTGAATATTATATTTAGGAAAATATTTTTATAATCATTCTTTTTTCGCGAAACAAATGGAGACTTGAAAAAATGGCAAGTTTTATTGGAAAGTCAGAGACAATTGTATATAACTCAAAGAAACTGGAAGGCCGATGGTTCGTAATGAAAACTTCAATAAAACAACAAAATAAGGTGGTGGATATCCAGGATATCTTCATGGTTGGAAAGTAATGATGGGCTATCTACGAGGATGCTCCGTTTATCTAAAACAGAATTGCGGGAAACTGAAGGATCAATGATTTGCATCAACAACTTTCGATCAGAATTCACACTGAACTCATTCCAACAACCTACATCGCTACCCATCCAGCATATCGAGTCACTTATCGGAGCAACACGCTTCTGAAGAAAAACAAATCGTCTTCGAACTACAAAAGAAAAAACACGCCCGCAAAGGCCAATTCAATAAGACAACCACGTGTGAAATTTAGCTCCATTACAAGACAGTTCTTGTGTTTCTTGGGCCAAGTAAAATGAATGAAACCAACTAGTTTCCCAGTTACGGTGATTGAGACGCTTAATAAGGACAGAGAGTATCAAAAGCACAAACGGCAAGAGCAGTTTCAAACCCCCGGGGCATATATACGGATTCAACGAGATAGAGAGCCAGAATTAGAAGAAAATGAGGGCATCCTAATAGAAATCTATCCAAACCTTCACGCAAGCAAACCACTGAATCCAGTATCCACAACAGGATCAAAGCAGCACAATTCAACATCAGACAGCGTCACCGTCTAAGTCAAACACATGAATGACGCCGACCTGAATTGCCATTCAACGTGATGAGAAACCCTGACCTGAGACGGATTGCGAGGAGCTGGATTTCCAGATTCTGGCTCCATGAACGGAGTTGTCAAGCCGGAGAACTCTCTCTATCTGGAGTGAAACGGTATTACCAGTGCGTTTTACGAACCCTCGAATTATAATAAGCTTGGCCGACCAAAACATTACGCAGAAAAAGAAGTCGAATCATCCAAGAAAATCATCTGATGGTGGCAGGAAGAGGAAAGCGATCGAGAAATTCCTTTGGCAGCCGCGTCACCCTGGACGCCTGAATCGGCACGACAAACAACTCTGGAAAACAGAGAAATTCCTTCGCAGCCGCGTCATTCTTATGTTATTACACGGATTAAGCATGGCATATGTGTTGAATTCTCACATTCACTATTTTAGCTCTCTCCATTATATATTTGTCTTCTGTGAATGGAATGGAGTACCGTTAGTAGAATTGTCCACATAATCAGACGGATTTGAGTTTTGCTTTTAATCCCTATGATAAGAATTTAAAGTGTTATTTCTTTTAATTTTTAACTAACTGCACCCTCAATTGGCTAGTTAGTAAATGCCTATGTACCCCCTTTGAATGGCTGGAATTATCATTTGACTTTACCGAAAAAAGGGCACAAGCTATTATGCATTTACCCAAAAAAAAAAAAAACAAAAAGAGTAAAATCTAAATTTAATAGGCGGTATCCACGGAAAACCTTTAACTCGAAGAGACTGGAAATGTGAGGAAAAAAATTGGATGTCAATGAGCTACGGTTATATTAAGTTAGATTTAAAATCTACATCATCTTACTCGAAATTTTAATCATCACATTCAATTTACTGCAATATTATGTTTACACTAAACACGAGGCATAATTGAAATTTAGATGGATTATTACCTTTAACGTAGGATCTCCCTTTCCTTGTAGTAATATGAAGAGACCGTGATACTCAATATCTAATGGATAAATTATCTCTTTCTGAATTTATTGGCCCCTCTGTTCCCTTTTGCCATCCAACTTCGGGCAATTAAGCCTAATCTATCCTTGAGAGCATTAGACCATGTAAGATCGATGACTATGTGGGTCTCTCAATTGCTTTTTTGCACATAATTCTTATATAAACGGTACTGATAAAGGTGAAAATTGGCAAAATTATTGAGCCAGTATGTAGATACACAAATTGGTGTCCGCCTGGTCAAGACAATGAGAGCATTTGTGTTTTTCTAAAGACTGAGGAAATTATATATATACTCAAGAAACTGTGTCTTTTGATAATGTGTGACTAGCGTTGTCTTTAATCTTGTTTTGTTTTATTAATGAATTGTTTCGCCATGGGCATGGCAAGCGGAATTACACTTTTGGCAAGAGCACGTATGTGCTTGGATGACTCAACTTTGTCTCGAGTTTCATACTCTCTAGTGATATCTCAAGTTCATGTTTTCACATGAGAGACGACTTATAAATTAAAAGGAATAAAAAAAGAGTAAGTCTTATCCATTACAAAAGTTATACATGACATATGGACGTAAGACCAAACATTTAGCAATTGACCCATTGTTGACCCATCAAAGGACATGTTTAAATGTTACAAAAAAATGAGGTCTTCTGATTGTAATGATAATCTCAAGTTAATACGTATATATGTGATGTTAAGTCCTATTATATCTTGGTGCTTTTTGCCCCTCCAAGCACCTCATTATAACTTGTGGATCTCCATTGGAGTATTCGTTGGTTGGGTTAAACCTAAATCCAAACCAAGAGATTCTACATATAATTTGTTGGTGATCAATATCTCACTCCCAATTTTAATATCGCCCAATAAAAGAAAAAAGTGAAAGAAAAGTATGGTGAAGTGATTGGATTAGACGTCCCACCGACATTTGCAAATTGATCATAATATAATGATTTTGATCCAAACACTCTGCGAGAAGGGCGTTTAACTTGAATAATCCAACCAACATTTGCAAATTGATTTGAATACAATGGTCTTGGTCCAAACACTCTAACCCATGTTGAGGGTTTCTGGCAACTACAGAAATCATCAGGATTCGGTATTTTAAGATAACTAAAGGTAACACATGAAGAAGCACTTGGTCCATGATACAAAGTGACACATGATTGCAGCTGGATAGCTTTTGAAGAATGTATATATCTCCATGATTTGATTAAATGCTTCATCTATTTTATTATACAAAATTTAAATCAGAAAACGATGAGAAGGCTGTAGTTGCAGTATCTATGAAATAATTTTCTTTCCACCCTCTTTTTCGGAGATTGATCACAGATTAGAGAGTTGTGACCAATCTGTAAATGTGTGCTACATTACATATGTTGGCGAGATAGGAAAGTTACTGAAGTCCTAAACTAGAGTGAAATGGAGCCAGCATTTGGCGGACTAAACATGTTAGGAATGGGGGAACTAGAAAGAACAAACAGATTTCAAGTATTTAAAGGACTTGCTGAGGATAATTTCCGAGTCGTGGTATTATGGTCACCCTCCTTACACCCTTCAAAATCCACAATAGAGGATACAGAAATCAATTCTATGCAATTGCACGGAAACAATGTTGATCAGGCCTGAACTTCGCCGGCAAAACCGATGTGCATTTTTGTGGAAAATCATCTCAGGGATCGAATTGGTCATCAATGGCGAAACCTGACTCGTTTCATCTAATCCTGCATTCATTCTCTCTGCCTCGAATTAGGGACGTCGAAGTTTCAAGACCTTGTTGGATCCGGCGACAAAAAATTTCACCAATGAAGACCCAGAGGCTGGTCAAACGTCAACGGCCCAGTTTGATCTTAGTGGATGCAAAGAAAAGAACAAGGCGAGCTCGGTCCGAGAAAAACCCCGCTTTGATGGATCTGGCTCTTCATTATTTTTTTATTTGTTATTTATTATAAAATAATAATAATTTATTTATTATTATAAGTATTATTATCTTAATTTTTTACAAAGGATGCATGTTTGACCACCATCGCGACGCAAATGAGCATTTTCCACAATATTATGAATAATTAAATGAGATAGTACCATTTTAGTCAAATCCACATTCAATGAGATATTTTTTTTGGGTTGGTGAATTCAATAGGATTCAAAAGTGTCAACATAATATAAACTTAGAAGTCTCTTCCACAAGTTGACAGTTATGGAAAAATTATGTAAAGTGCGTCTCTGGGTAATGTGATAAATATAACTAATTAAAGAGTAGAAGCTATATGAACGTTTTTGTTTTTTTAATAAGATCCAGTTTAGAATCTGGAAATTCTTGAAATGTGATTATCTTGATCTAGTAAGTGCAATTTATGCAAGGTCACTCATGCAGCAATGCCTATATGTTTGGTGTGTTTTTCATGTAGTTGTGCTGGTTGAACACTTGCGGTCTTGGGACTAAAAGGATGCCCAAATTTCATTTGTTTGATCGTTGTCATCGTCATCATTATTCTTGCTCTCTTTTAGCATTTGTTAGGCAAATTTTGGAGGAAGCACCGGCAATCAAAACTTAACAAATCTCTTAGGATCTTGACGCATATGGTCAACTTAAGACCAAGCCTTGCTTTTCTTCTTCTCCTGATAGTAATAAATAGCTAAACTCAAGCCTTTGGCTCTCACAAGTAGCATTGCTTGAGTCGGTTCTTAGTTGGATGGTAAATTAAGCCATGCAATGGACATGAACAATAAATGCATTGTGGTACATTGAATCTTAGCAAGGTTTTTTTTTTTTTTTTTTTTTTTTTTGTAGATATGTGATTCGGGGATGGACTAGATGGCCTTTAGTCAATCCAACAAAATGGGGAATGATTGTTGAGACTTAAAAGCTTGAAAAAATGTGGCTCTTACTAGAATAGGAAATGTTACTGCCCAACATGAGTTGACAACGACAAGGAAACTAGAATTATAAATGGAAGAATTTGTGACACTCCAAATCTCACGTAAGATGGGAAAGAACTTGAGATATAAGTTGAAACCTACTCCCAAGAATCACCACCTATATACTTTTTTAGGGAGATTGGCCCCGTTGAATGCTCCAAGTCATTACATGTGTTCATTTAGATTGAGGAATTGTCACTACCCAACATGAGTTGACAACAATGAGGACACTAGAATTATAGGTGGAAGAGTTTGTGACACTCCAAATCTCACATAAAATGGGAAAGAACTTGAGATGTAAGTTGAAACCCACTCACAAGAATCACCACTTGTATACTTTTCTAGGGAGATTGGCCCCGTTGAATGCTCTAAGTCATTACATGTTTTCATTCAAATTGAGTAAATTTTTGTCCTCGTGTAATATTTGATGGAGCAAAATAAAGATAAGAAATTCCCTAAAGTTAGTCCTAATGTATCGCATTAGAAAGTTAATTCTAGACCCAATCAATAAAAGATCCGGTCTAAATGTGGACCGATTGGTACTATTTTTAAGGCAGCAGGCCCAACCCACAAGATCACAACCTTAAGGTCAATGAGCAGATCAATCCCTAATCCATGCTAATGGTCCGAGAACGGAATAATAGGAACGACATGTTAATTAGAATTGAAAAATCATTGTTCTAAAGAGCATGAGAAACATTGCACCAAACTGAAATTAGAATTATTCAATCGCATCGTTGCCAAATGCCACATCTTTCTTAGGGCTCCTGTGAAGTAGCTCGCATCATTATCTACTAGTGAGAAGTGAATAATTCAACTTCATTTGCGATTATCATATTTTTCACTTCTAGGAAGACTGTTTCTGATGTGTTTTTTCGTACAAGTTCAGTGAATATTTCGATTATTTAGTATTCAAATTTTTTTTTTTTTGCAATGATAATCAAGAAAACTGTAAGGGCATGCAGATTACTTTCTTGAGTTTGACTTATATGTATTTTCTTATGTTGGCTGACTTTTGTGACCATCTACTATTAACTAAGTCAGCATGAGATTTATAACACATTTAAATATCTTGCAGATTACGGTCTTTTTTTTCCAATAGTGAAAT
Organism: Eucalyptus sideroxylon; assembly: GCA_014182405.2. Lineage (NCBI taxonomy): Eukaryota > Viridiplantae > Streptophyta > Magnoliopsida > Myrtales > Myrtaceae > Eucalyptus > Eucalyptus sideroxylon. The sequence goes on along the minus strand of CM024552.2, from coordinate 52,207,341 downwards.
TTAAATTCTCAAAAATAAAATGTATGTGTTGAGGTGTGAAAACCTCAATCGATCGGCGCACGGGTCAAATTCTAGTTGTTTTAAAAGCAAGAGCAATTACTCGGTCTTCTTCACTTTACTTAATAATGAAATGTTCATTTTCAAAATTGGTCATACATGTTCCAGGGAAAAATTAGTACAATAATTTTTTGTTAATTGATTAGTTAGCGCCCTAAAGGTAATTCTTTTGAAAGACAGCTATTTTTATTGAAAAGAACCTAGGGTTATTGGCTCAACATGTGAAACATGCTCCTTTTTAACCGCAGAAGATTCTCGACATTAGTGTTACTATGGGAAAATATTATTGTCCTTAGAGTAGGACTCGTAGAGTACTGTGGACCTTACATGGCCTTGTGAACCACGCCATGTTTTTAGTTGCAAATCGCTCGCAACATCGATGTTACATTAGAAAAAGAGAAAAGAAAAGCAAAAGCAAAAGGACGGCAATATTATTGCCCTCTAAGGACCTATAGTGGATGGGGGACCTTATAATTGAGTCTTTGATGCTTCCTATTTGAATAAAATAACGGATGGACATGGAAGATGTGAAAAGGCGAGGAAGGTCCTAAGTTCATAAAAGTTCATCCTATCAAACGTCGCTTGTCACCAACCAAACAAAAAAATGAAAGAAAAACGTTGTATATCCATGTAAAAAGTATCATGTTTCTAATTGTATATGATTCGTGACGTTAGCATCATTTTCAAAGAAAAAGACAAAAGGACAAGCATACATTATTGTCCTCAAAGGACTTGTAGTGGATTTTGGACCTTATTCGTGTCCGATTAAAGCATTGATGGACATGTGATGCATGAAAAGACCAAGATGACCCTAGATTTGTAAAAGCTCATCCAAAAATTTCAAAGTAAGAAGGATATCATTGTCATAATAATTGTAGGATGCCTATTTTAGTACCAAAATTTTTCAAATAGAAAAATCACCAATTTAGTCCTAAAGAGGTCTATTGTACAAATTGAAATATAGTCTTTCATCTTTCAATTTTACCGATGTAGTTTTTCTAATAATACTCGCCCGAAATTGTTGACATGATGGTCCAATTATCATCAATTGTCTTTCATGGCAAACTGGGGATCTAACATGGACAAATTTCGACTATGATTAATAGATACTACCTAATCACAAACTCCATTAGCATTTTTCGGCCGAGAATTTGGATTTATTATATTACTAATATTATAAATTCAAGTTAAGAATAAAACTTCTGGTGAAAAAAAAATCAAGAATAAAATGAAAGATCTTGATCACCGAATCACAATCAAACTTACCCCTTTTGAGTATACCAATTCAACCAATTGATGTGAAGATATAATATTCAATATTGAAGCTTTGAAGAATGGTGATATTTTAATAATGTTCCTATCACTAAGCCACCTTTCCAAACTCACTACTTAAACTACCTAACTTCTATGGTCGTGTTTGGTCATGTCATAATAAGCTAATGTTTGATAGAATAACATTTGGTCAAAGTGAATTCTCCGTCAATTTTCTCATGCTCAATTTCATGTTTGAAGGATGATATATCTTACCATGCACTATGAAAAATATTTTCGAGTCTAAACTACTTAAGCTAGGTAAAAAAACGGAGGAGCTGAGTATCAAATCAGTCGGTAGTCAAAACAATGAGTCTGTTTGTCGGAATATCACCGATGTTAGTCGACAATCTTTATTTGTGGAGATGCTAAGTTCACGGTCAAATAAAGTGATATACCGAATTATATAACATATTGCGAATGGACCTTTAAACAAATGGTCATATGCAACATTAAAGAGAAGTTTGACAAGCTCATAATATTCCAATTTAATAAATTGGTTTTACTATACTTTTTTGTTATTTTGCTATCATTGAAAGGGCCAAGACACTATTTGTTGGAGAAACGGGAGGGCGAGGTTACACTCAATCTTAGCCTTTCCTGAAGTTAGAGGGCAGAGCATGGTTCGGGGGCTGAGCAAAGCATTAATGGATAACTTGCGACCGCTTGCATTGACGATGTTTGTGAGCTCCAGGTCCTTTTTCGACTTTGCTTGCGAGATGGATGGCGACTGCTGCAATTTTGACCTAAGGCACCAAAGAGTCGAAATGCTCTGTGTGGGAAAGGTCTTTTTTTTCCCGGACTAAGTTAAGGATTTTTGTTTGAGACTTATACTGGATTTTGACCAACGGTAAAATTAATGGAAAAAAAAAATATCATCTCTATTTTGCAAATGATTGTACTAGACACAATCATAGTTTGAATTAATAGGTCCCTACAACTATAGAAAGTGCACACCGGCTATAGTGCGATAAGAATATTATGGTTGCCCTATGTACATCAACTTACGGAAGGGCATGCTCCTCATCGAAAGGGGCACGCTTTTCATTTAGAAGCCAGAATGAGTTCACTCTTGATCATAACGAAAAAGAAAACAAAAAACAAAACATATGAATTTCGCCCAACGCGCAAAAGTTCATTTGATGCATTAGATAATTAACGAAAAAATTAACAAAAAGAAAATTCCTAAACCTAGATTGTATTTATATCAATTCTGTTATTAACCTTAATTTAATCAATCCATCTAATTTTAGCTAGAATTTACCAACGTGAACAGTCTTCTTTTGCAATTTTTAAATATTTTTTTTCTTTCATTTTTTCTTTTTCTTTTCTTCTTTTTTTTTTTTTGTTTGTATTTCATGTTTTGCCAATTTAGTCAATTATGGGCAAGGCCGACAATGATGCTGAGCCTCGCCAAAGCTCGACGGCCACAGTAAAAGGATAAAAAGAAGAACAAAAAGAATTGAAAAAAAATAAAATATTGGAAAAAAAGAATCATGAGAGATTTATGAGATGCCGAATTATTTTAGATTTCTAATTTTTCCATTGTTCAGTAATACATGAAGAGCTTCCATGCAATTTTCTTGTTGTAGATTTAAGGATTTAAAAAAGACATGTGCGAACCTAAGACCGAGACAATTTCCCTTTTTTTTTTAAAGGGAAAACACCACCAAAAACTCCAAAATTTGCCTAAAGTGGCAAATTTACCCCAATTTTTTTTTATGACATGAAAAACCTCAAACTTTATTTACCACAACATATTTATCCCCACCAAGGGCTTTTCGTCTTTTTCTTTTCTATTTTTATTTATTTTTCCTTCTCTCTTCCCTCCTTTGGTCATGTCAAACTCAGGTGTGGGCGACCCTTGCTGGTGTTAGGCGAGGCTCGCCCTCGCCAACGTCGGACGAGGGCAGCCCTTGGCTAGGTCGGGTGAGGGCCTCCCTCCCTAGATATGGCGAGGGTACCCCTCGCTTGACGCCGGCGAGGGCACCTCTCGCCAGGCCCTCACTAACGTCGGGCGAGGGCAACCCTTAGCTGTGTCGAGCAAGGGCTTGGCGAGGGCACCCCTCGCCAAATCTAGGGAGGGAGGCCCTCGCCCAACCCAACCGAGGGCCACCCTCACTTGCACCGGCTTCCTTTCGCCATAGCCGGCGGAGGGAAGAGAGAAGAAAAAAAAAAAAAAAAAGTAAAAGACAAAAATGTCCTTTAGTTCATGGTAAATATGTCACATGATATAAGTTCATGATTTTTTATGTCACCAAAAAAAAATTGGTAAATGTGTCATGGTTAGCAAAGTTTAGGGTTTTTCATGTAATAAAAAAAAAAAGTTTGAGGTAAATTTATCACTTTTGGTAAAATTTGAGATTCTTAATGGCCCTTTCCCCTTTTTTAAAAAAATTATATATTGTGAAACAATTTTTTAAAATAAATAGCCTTTGCATCGAAAATATTGAATACTAATCAAAAGAAACAATTAGTGAGAAATCAAAGGAAAAAAAAAGTGAACAAGGACAAGCTTACCTACCACCATTTAAAACATGACGTTTGCGAAAAATCTTTAGTGCTTCCAAACCACAAATTTTCCAACTATCCAAGTCAATCACACTTGTGCACAACCAGGATGTCATGCTCCAAGAACACCTAAATAATTCTCTAGCGGCTTTCTGATGATTAACTTTGCAACGGGATCGAAAGACACAGGATTTTTGTTGATATATAGAGATGACACCATCAACTTGCGCTACTAGCCAACTAAGCTGTTCGGTTAGCACGAATCCGGTGCCACGGGACGTACCCAATCGAAAGCAAACCCGCCCCACCCATGAGAAGTGGATACCTTCCCAAGAAATCGTTCCGGCATCGCGGGCTACTTCCGATGAATTCAATTCAGGAGTGGCTAGGAAGCCTGGTTGGCAGACGAAGAGGGGCTGAGCATCAAGTCAGGAGGATTCAACGGAGCACGGCAGGCAAATTGTGGAGTTTGATCTTGAAATATTTCCATGATGTTTGCACGTGCTTCGTCGGGTGCTGAAAGAGCCTAGACATGAACATCTCGTTTTCATACTCCTCGTTTATATGTAATGAATAGCAATGGTGATTATTATTTGCTATTCCCTCTCGTACCATCGATATCTCCATGAAATAAAGTACCTCATCCACTCCTATTTATGAAACACAGGACTAAGTTACAAGGGAGTAACCAGGGTGAGAAGATAGAGTTTGGAAACAATAGATACTGCCAGCTTTTAAGTTGAATATATGGAGGAATACTGTGACACACAGAAATACGGCAGCGCACTATGTAACTCTCCCCAGATTCACTAACACTTGGCATAAAAAAAGAACGACAAAGATAAATTTTCAACAATAACATATTATTAAATCATCAACAATAATTCAAATGAGGCCAATCCGACTTCCTTGTATTAAGACAGAATATCACATAAAAAGAGAAGGCGACTCACAAACTCGGAAGAAATTATGACCATTTTGATCTACAATTACGGTCATACATCTGTAACTTTACAAGAGCATATATGGATGTTCAGCAAATATAAACTCAGAAGAAAGGTTAGACATGTAGTGCCACGGCGGTAACTTATCTTTAAAGTACATTTCATCTATAGTCAAACATTGGAAACATTAAAGTCATCTTTACACATACTAAGCCTCAAGCCATACAAGACCAAATATCCATGCTGAGCTTAGCAACCGGAATAAGGCAAATCAATCTTAAAAGTCTGAAAGATTAACCTTATCAACCAACACGGGAAAATCAGGAGCCCTACCTTTGGTACGAGAACTGTTTGCGAGGTCCATCTTGTTCAGTACCACAATTCGCCTGGATGGAGATGGGTAATTCTTCAGTAGCTCATACTCAGATGACAACGGAACCTGGGCAACCAAGAAAGGGAAAGCAGCAGATTATACGATCGCTTGACACAGAGAGAGAACAGAGCACTCTTTTCCTAAGCATTTACACACTGAAAAAATTAAAAACATTGCTCCAATCTTCTCATCTCAAATGCCAACCGGAGAACGTGAGGGCAAGCTGCCGCTTCATAGAACCATTCACCGACAGGACTCACGCATAGACAGGCGGATATCCATTGAGACATTTCGTCAAACAACAGTTCACTCGCATAACGGGGCAACCAAAAAAAGGGGTCGTACGGCGGGTACAATACCCTGGCGTCCCGGACCTCGACGATGAGATCGGCCAGGGGAAGACGTTCTGCGGTCGCACGGGACGCGGCGGCCATGTGAGGGCTGTACCACCATGCGGATGCTCTGTTCTTGGAAGCCCTCTTGATCACCGTGCCAATCCACTTCACCAGAGCAGCTGTCGCCGCTGCCTCCATTGTCCCCGCCTATTTCTTCTTCTTCTTCTTCTTCTTCTTCTTCTTCTTCTTCTTCTCTCTGTGTTTTTTTTAAAATCGTTTAGAAGCAACGGTCCGAGACTCTCCTCAAGAGTGACAGTTAAAGTCGTTTTCCAGTGACGAACGGTTTCTTCTTAGAAATGGAGGAGCGCTAGCGAAGTCCGTGTATAACGTAGTAGGATTGATTGTGCAATTTTTTCAGTTTGTAAAACATGTTGGTAAAAACTTCCTTTACTGTTCAATCTGCGGAAGTCGTGATCATTATGTAAATGACTATTCCACTGAGCGAAAAAGCTAGGCTTTTTCTATTCACAATTTAGTTCATGCAACAATTAGGGATTGAACCAATGCTATTGAGATATTGCAGAATTTCATGAAAAATTGCACAATCAATAAGCAAGATGGTGACTTTGCTGTCAAATCGAAGGAGAGAAGGAGCTGGTGGAGGCTGCTCTGTGCATATTTGCACCATAAAATAGGATTGATTGTGCAATTATTCCCACAATTTCATTAATAAATTATTACCTAAAACGTATGATCTTTAGTAAAGGATGGTCAAACCTTGATTGTTACAAACAATCAATGATCTCTCCATAGATTGTCTATAGTAGTTATAAACAACAAGGCTAATACATCGATACAGGTGACAAAAAAATTCATGCATAATAGTATATGTACACAAGCTTGCACTGGGACAAAGTTCATAATCAATCAAGGAAAACCATACAACCGCAAGCAAGGAAGTTTTTCTCAACCCCATTATCTGAATCTTTGTGTGATATGATTTGCCAAAGGGCTCTTCATACGTCACAATTTGTATTTTGAAATGGAGAAAGAATGTTTTGGATTGAGGAGGTAGGTCGTCTCTTTTCACTTTCATGGAAAGTGATTGGATTATTTTAGTTACGGCATTACTTAGTTTGTCGTGATTCTTATCCGATTTTCTTCCATTATTGCAAAAATCTCATTTTCTATAAAGAGAATAAAATCACACAAGTTTGCGCACCGCATATTCTAGTGACTACTATAAAAACAATCAGGTAATTTTCATCACCAAATTATTAAACAATCTTTGAAATTTCTACCACCGGCCGCGGTGGCTCAACTGGATAAGACTTTGCTGATCCTCAACGAAGAGGTGAAGGGTTCAAAACCCAGGGGAGGCGCTAGGTGTATTAAGTGTGACTCAGGGGTGGTGGGTCTTCCCGCTAAGTGTCACTTGGGGTTTACGGCGTGCTTGCATGGCCATGCCTGTTCCTCCAATACCAAAAAAAAAAAAAAAAAAAAAAAAAAATTAAAAATCTTTGAAATTTCTTATAGATTGGTCAATCATTTAGGACTTGATAATTGGACATTCAAGAGAGGTAAATATCATAATGAGATACATCTGTAATAAGTACTTGAAATTCAATATTAGAAGTTTTATCTATGCTCCCATTAGATTTGGCATCTGAATTGTCTGCGGTGTGTTGATTATATCGCACTATTTAGTCTAAAATCAGTACATGATTGAGACTAAGAAGGTATACATTATTGTCAGCCCAAAAAATCGAAAAAAAAAAGGATAAAATATTTTTTGATCACTATCGTGTGGGATTCCAGTTTCCTAGATAGCTTTTAATTAATTGATGGTGGAGCATTTGCGCTAAAACGTGTCTGGGCCATCAACACGTGACCGATTGGTATCAATGCTAGTGCTTATCAATAATTGTCGCCATCCTATTGTCCATATACGATGACAAATGAGTAATGATAATAGATAAAAGTACTGATAGATAAAGATCGATGAGCTATCAAAGTATTGAGAGAAAAGACGCATGAAGATATGATTACGAGTTTGAGGCCACTAGAGAATGAAGTGACTATGATTGTAGGGCCGTTAAGCTGCATTTTATAAAAACATCCAGAAACAACATGGGAACAAGATTTTCATAATGGAAGAACATGGGCACAACTACTGGGAATTCTCTGAGAACAGTTATGGCACAAGCGTTGTAAATACAATATCCTATCCAATAAAAAGTCCCCCCAAACCCCCCTCCAACACACAAATTAAACAAAATTACTATCTTTCAGTATCTTTACTTTCTTGCATTGCACTTTTATCTTTCGTCGATTAAATTCTAGTGTAATATTTTGGCATTCTCAAGCTTTGTGTTGTTTAAATTCCAATTGAGTTGGTTTACACATGGTTTGCTTGTAATAACTATACTTTTCAAATCACGTCATCGATTAAATTTTAGCGTGGTTTGCATTTGTATAGTTGTATTTGATTTGAAGTTGTCAGTTCCTTCATTTGCCAGTGATATTTCTTGTTTTGAGTCCTTCAATTAAAGCCGAATGGTTATGAACATAAAGCAACCCAAAACTATAACAAAAACAATCCTTCCAATTATATTCTTCTCACCAAATAGTATATCCACAATGGTGCTCTGGTCTACGCCAAGCCTTCTTCTCATTTGAACAGAGGGTGAGCACTAATGTTGCTTCCACTGCTGTTCTTGCCGACCATATCCGGGTTTGAATATCAGTCAACTGCTCGACGGCTAATCCGAGGTGTCGAGAGGAACTTGAACTAGGAAGAGATTCATCAAACCTCCTATATGTTGCTAGAGTAGTGGATAATGACCCGTGCTTCACAGATGGCATGGTTTCCACCGATCGTTTAATTTTCTTTTGAGCAGAATTTTTCTCCACTAAAGAAATGAACCTATAGGGACATGCTGTTATATTCATGTGATTTCTGGTTGAATTTAACTTAGGTAAGTAGGTCAAGTCATGCTACAAAGGCATTTTAACCAATGATTGGGAACAATCTTGTCTATATGCAAATACAGTTTGAACTGCATCTTTCAACAACTGTTCCTGCTCAGGTTAACATAGAGAGTTGAACACATAAACTCACGATGGAGTAGAGAAGCAATTGAATCTAGAAGGATATGACATTGCAATGTCCAACATGTAGCATTGTATCGCGACCTTTACCCTCACGGAAAAATGGCTAATGACTTATTAAGTCTAAATTTAACTCAGACTCTCCCAAGCCCACCAATTCGCCACTTGTGATTCAAGTTTTATATATATATATTGGTGGGTCGATTAGAAATTTAAGTAAAATTTTGGGACAAACACTTTACTCCTATGTAACTAGAGAAATTAGGATTAGGGACTATATTACACTAGTTAATCAATTATTGCCATTCTTGTACCTAATATTATTTAAACTTATGGGTTCAAGGATTTTTTTTTTTGAAGGATTTTTTTTTTTTTTTTTGAAGGAAATCTACCTAAAACCACATTTTAAACCTTTTTTTTTCATGCATTTTTCTTCGATTTTTTTATTTTTATTTTTAAAAATATATTTTTGATTAATTTTTTTATCAGAAAACATGGACTCGGGCCGGGACCTACCCGGCTCTGCTGATCCGGGTCGCGGGGCCCTCAGCTGGACTGGGCCTGATTGGGCCTAGTCCAGCTCAAAAATCCACCCGGAAAAAGAAAAAGCCTGGCCCAAAGACTAGAAGAAACCTAGCCTAAAATAAGAATATATCGGCCCAAGAACGCAAAGCCAACGGCGCACCCCGACGGTGCCCTAGCCGCCCCGGGCCGAAGGCCTGACTCTCTCTCTGCTCGAACCACTCCCTTGCTCGGGTCTCTCTCCGTCTGGACTCCTTCACTCACGATCCTTTTTTACCCCCCACTCTCTGCCGCTTTTTGTCCACGCGGCCGTCCTACTTAATAGGCCGAGGAGGCCAGTCAACGGAGGTGCCTCCACCGCCGGTCCTTGGAGCACCGACCAGCCCCTCCCTCGGCCAAACCGGCGTCCAATCGGCCGTCCCATCCGCAGCAAGTCTGGCCTGCTCTGCTTTTCAGTTTGGCGGCATTGAAGTCCTGCTCTGCTGCCCCCTCTATCGCCGGCCTACTCTTCTCTGCTCAAGGGAAGGCGTCCTTGCGCGCGTGGAAACTCGCTGTAAGCAGCATGATGGAGAGAGAGCGGAGCCGTGGATCAAAAACCACCCCCTCACCAAAAAAAAAAAAAGTGCACCCTCATGTACATGTACAACGTTGTTACCATCCTTTGTTATTCGTAACTATTGCAGACAAATTCATGGAGAAATAGTTGATTATATCGACGTATACAAACAGCCGGTGTTTGACCATCCTTTCTTTAAAGATCATAAGCTTCAAATATTAATTTATCAGTGAAATTGCTGAAAAAATTGCACAATCAATCCTACCTGGTTATGCATAGACTTCGCTATCGCTCCTCCTCCTCCATTCGACAATGGAGATACCATCTTGCGTGCTAATTGTGCAATTTCCCAAGAAATTTTGGCCCTATTTTAATAATATTGGGTCATTCCCTAATTGTTGCATGAACTAAATTGTGGATAGAAAAAGCCTAGCTTTACACTCGGTGCAACAAAGCATAGGCAGAGAGCACTAGCTAAGCAACTTGAGAGATCACATGTTTTGGATGACTGTCCTCATGGAACTATTCCAATTCTCATATTGACAAAGGAAAAATAGATGAGAGTGAAATTGCTTGAGTGGACTCGTCCATAGATCTATCATCTTTTAGTTACTGAACCTCTAGGTTTTCATGTAAGTTCTTCCGTTAATGACGTAATTAAATTCATAAAAAATAATCAATCTCGTGTATTTGCATTTAACTTAACTGGTTTCAATGAACTTCAACATATCTTTAGCTCTCTTGTATTTATATGACATATTATTAATAACCTTATGTGTTGTATCCTAGGGAATGCCGCATGTGAATCAATAATTGGTAAAAAAAAAATTACATATAATGATGATGTCATTCTCAGTTTTTCTAGTCTGCTTATATGAACCTGCAATTCATTCCAAACGAGCCGTTTTTTTGGAGCAAAAACATTCATTGATAATTACATTCCAAAGTGTGAAAAGGGACAACGGAGTGCTGCTCAAATTTGGATTGTCGCAAATTGTTATAATACAACAGAAACTATACAAAGCTGGATGGAGGGTACATTTACAGTTTGCCTGATATATCAAACTAATTAAGATGTTTCTTTTCCTTTTTGAGTGGAAATAAATAAAATAAAATAATCACATTAAGCTTTATATATCATTTGATCTAAATGCATTATTTTTCCATATTCTGCGTTTTTCTTATTGTTTCTTGCCATAGTATATTGGATTTAATGGATTTTGTGTGATAGGTGGATCTGGATTTGTACAATGACGATCATAGTCATTTATTTTTTTTTTTTACTAGCAAGTAAGTTCTAATTTTCTACAATTTTTGCTGAAAACTAGACGTGTAACGGGGAAATTTCAAGGATGGCCCACCTTAAAGTTACACTAGTTCTATTTTGCCCCTCAATTTTATTTTATTTTGTCCGTGATTGATTATCCCAAAAAATTCTATTTCCTCTCTCATATGGATTCATGGCTTTGCAGTCATTGCACAATTTATTGTAATTTGGCAGCGTGACCTTCATATGAAATGTCTTTCATCAATTTCTGCACGCTAACTATCAATTTCTATCCATAAAATGGTAATTCATTGGAATGCAGCTTTTGAAAAAACAAAAATATTGAATCCAGTGTTTGATGAGTGTCGATTACTCTAGAATTATGTCTGCATATCACAGATCAAATCCTTAGGTATTTGGCATGGGTAATTAAGCAGGATCATGATTGAACAAAAGTAAATGCATTAAAGAGGCAAATCAAACGGAAGTGGGGGGGACTCTCTCTCTCTCTCTCTCTCTATCCTTCAGGGATAGCTTCTTCTCTTGCGCATGCAGAGCTTCTTTTTCGAATTTCTGGATTTCTTAAACCCTCATCGCTCCTTCTTACCTTGGATCTCTCAATGGATTTTCTTGTTTACCAGCTAATCTTCTCGGTACAGGCCACCGTTTCGCACTATTTCCATCTCCAGTGTTGATTTGCTCTTCGACTTCGCCTTCTCTTCTTTTACTCCTTTCTTATTCATCTGTTCTCTCCGACTTCGCAATGCTTCCCCTCCTCTTGGTCACCCGTCAATCCACTTGCATGCAGCGAATTTCTCCTTCTTGCATGGGACCTCATCCCTCTTATCTTGGGTCCCAATGTTTTCCGCCTTCCGGATTTTCTCTTTGATTGCTCGGTTTTACCGTTACTCTGTCTCTTACCGATATGGCTCAAGGGGATGAAGAAAATTCGACTCGTCTGGCCGCTTTGTGTCAGAGCTTGGGACGTCTATGCTCCCCTCATGATTTGGAAGTTTGGGATGATGAGCCCACTCCTGCGAAATTGAATGAATGCCGTTTAACTCTGATTGGCAAGGTATTTGCTGACTCTCCTGTTAATTTTCAGGCGTTTTGAGTATTATGAAAAAGGTGTGGCGTATGAACAAGTGGATATATCTCAGCGTGAAGACGGTTTATATGCAGCGAAATTTAAATTACTTACTGATAAACAACGGGTTTCGGAGGGGGGACCCTGGGTTTTCTCTGGTCGTTTGGTCGTATTTAAGTCTTGGATTCCTAACACACCGCCGCATTGTTATGATTTCTCCACTTGTACATTTTGGGTGCAAGTTTTGGACTGCCCCGGAATTGTGTTCGAGCCGATTATTAGAAAAGCGGTTATGACAGTTGGGAAAGTCTTAGAAGTCGAGCGATGGTCAAGACACATTTACCATGAGATCGGGCGTGCTCGAATAGAGATTGACTTTCGGCATCCTCTCGCAGATAGGTCGTCTCATTAGAATACATGATAAAACTCTTTGGCTCGACTTTAGATATGAACGTCTTGCTCATTATTGCTATCTATGTGGCAAGCTGGGACATTATACTACCTCCTGTCCCGAGAAATCTGTAACTGCTGATGTGTTAATAGGGGAGGATAAGTTACCGTATGGACAGTGGTTGAGAGCCAAGCTCAAGGAACATAGTCCGTACTGGAAACTTTATTATGAGTCCAAAGTAGTGGAAGATTTTGTGGAGGAGGTGATACCTGAGACCCCCCCGACTGTTGCCCCACCCTTTCCTCTGTTGTTGCCTGTTCCTTCCTCCGGCACATCTCCACCCTTGCAGCCTTGTCCAACCGAATTTCCCCTGTCTCAAAAAAACGGCTGGGGTTACATACGCTTTGATTCGCATCAGCAAAGCGAAAGGGGTTCAGCTTAACACAAATTCCTCTCATCAGGATAAGAGTTTAAAAACTTCTCGACATTTCTCAAGAGCCGGCCCTGTTAAAAAACTGAAGCGATATAATCCATATGATATACCAAGAGTTGTACCTGATGATCTTGATGAATCTTTGTTACTGGACACTCCAGTTGTGCAAGCTTCTGGAGATGGAAGTTGGGCATGGGTGGCTGGCCCTCAACAGCCCCCTACACACAAATGAAATCGATCGCTTGAACCGCCGGGGTTGGGCAATACCCGACAGTTCGGCATTTAAAGGCCCTGGTTCTTAAGGAACGTCCTGATCTTGTTTTTTTTATGGAAACTAAAAATGGTGAAGCTGTTCTATCTAAGTTGCAGTCTAAGTTGCGATTTTCTCACCTTTCTGTCTATAATCCGGTTGGTTCAGCAGGGGGATTAGCAGTTCTATGGAATGATTCGGTTTCTCTTTCTTTTGAATGTTCGACACTGAATTATTTTGACATGTTATGTACGAAGTAGCAGGAAATATTACCCGGCGCCTCACGTGTCTTCACGCCCGCTGGTGCTCGCTGCGTCAAGATGTTTGGCAGGATCTCATCAACATCAGCCTTGCAAATACTCTTCCTTGGGCCTGCATTGGTGATTTTAATGAGATTCTATTTCATTGGGAAAAGTATGGAGGTAGACCAGTAGATTTTACTAGGTTGGCATCTTTTCAATATGTTCTTAATGACTGTTCGTTAATGTCAATTGAAGCAAAGGGTTGCGCTTTTACATGGACAAATAATCGTCAAGGGAATGAGTTAATCAAGGAGTGTCTTGATCGCGTACTATGCTCACCGGATTGGCGACTTCGTTTTCCTAGGGCTGAGGTTTCGCATTACCTACTGTTGGTTCGGACCACGCCCTCTAATCCTTGACACTTTCCCAAAGGAGAGGCTCTAGACGATACTACTTTAAGTATGAGTCCTATTGGAATCAAGATGAGGAATGTAAGGACATTATCACCACTTCTTGGCACTCTAACCATAGCAACACAGTTTCCTTTAATAGGAGAATTCAAGCAGTTACGAATGCTTTAACGAAATGGAGCCGTTCAAAATTTTCTCACAACAGAATGAGGGCTGATGAGTTGCAGCTACAGCTACAGCATCTTATAAATCAACGACATATATTATCTGACCTGACAGAAGTTAAAGCTTTGAAAGAAGAACTGAAGAGGGTATGGAGTTGAGAAGAACAATATTGGGCTATCCGTTCGAGACTAAATTGGCTAAAATGGGGAGACAAGAACACCAGATTTTTTCATGCAACAACTGTTCAGAGACGTCAGCGTAACCGGGTTACTATGCTTAAGAATGATGACAACTTATGGGAGCAGGATCCTACTCGAATTAAAGAAATGGTAACGACTTTCTTTTCTTCTTTATATACCTCCGTAGGAAGTCGTCATTATGCTCCCATCCTCGATCAATGTGATCCTTTGGTAAATCAGGATATGAATGCTCAGTTGATAGCTGCTCTTACCCTGGAAGAAGTAAAGCAAGCTACTTTTCAATTAGGAGCAGCCAAAGCTCCCGGTCCTGATGGACTTAGTGGTTTATTTTATCAGACGCATTGGGATATCATCAAAACTGATCTTTTTGCAGTTGTTCATGAGTTCTTTATTACTGGTATTATGCCTTCTTACTTAAACAGAACTTTGATAACCCTAATTCCTAAAGTTCCTCACCCGGAAAGTCTTGATCAGTATCGTCCTATCAGTTTGTGCAATTTTGCCTACAAGGTCATTTCAAAAATTATTGCAAATCGGTTAAAACCCATCCTTCCAGACCTTATCTCAGAGGAACAGTCGGCTTTTGTGGGGGCGGACAAATTCGGGATAACGTCCCCTTTGGTTCAAGAAGTCCTACACCAGCTTCGAATTAAGAAAGGAAGATCTACTTATCCAGCTGTTTTGAAAGTGGACATGAGGAAAGCATATGATAGGGTTGAATGGGATTTTCTCCAAGATTACTTATTAAAATTGGGTTTTCATCCTATTTGGGTGAATTGGGCTATGCAATGCATTTCCACCCAATCGTCCTGTGTTAAATTAAACGGAGAACATCTTAGTTATTTCCACCCTTCTCGAGGACTAAGACAAGGGGATCCTCTTTCCCCTTACCTGTTTATCTTGTTGGCTAATCTCCTTTCTACACTTATTAAGAAAGCTGTTGCTCTTGATCATATCACAGGAATTAAACTTAATAGGTGGTGCCCTTCCTTAACGCATTTGTTTTTTGCGGATGACGCCATTTTCTTTCTTCATGGCACTATTACTGAATGTCAAAATCTATCAAATATACTTCAGCAGTATTGTATTGCAACAGGGCAGGAAATTAACCGAAATAAATCAGGTATTTACTGTGCAAAAGATTGCCCCTTCAGTTTGCAGCAGAATTTGGCTTCAGAGCTTCGGGTTCCTATTCTAAACAAATGTGGGAAGTACTTAGGGATACCGTCAGATTGGGGACGTTCCAAAAGGGATATGTTCTCCTGGATATTAAGCCGAGTTCATTCTAAGTTGGAGAGCTGGAAAGCCAATTTGATCTCAAAGGGTGGGAAAGAAATCCTCCTCAAAACTGTTATTCAAGCTATTCCTCAGTATGCAATGTCTACTTTCAAGTTGCCTATGTCTATTTGCGAGATCTATTGAAAGAAGTATAGCTAGATTCCGTGTGCGAGAATGATAGAAATAAAGCAGGAATTCATTGGAGAAGTTGGGATGTTCGAAAAAACGGAAAGCGAGATGGAGGTTTAGGATTTCGAGATCTTATTCAGTTTAATAGAGCTATGTTGGCCAAGCGTGCTTGGCGTTTACTTAATCAACCTTCAACTCTTTGGAGTAAAGTTTTTAAAGGTTTATATTTTCATTCCAAATCTTTTATGTATGCTGACAAAGGCTCTCGCCCATCTTGGGGCTGGCAGAGTCTTCTCACGGGTCGGGATGCTATACTACCCAACACACGTTGGTCTGTAGGTGATGGTACATCCATCAGGATTCGTGGTGATCCGTGGCTATCTATTGGAATATTACCTGGCCCTTCAAACCGAGAAGAACCCTCTTTGGTGGCTGATCTTATTGATCAAACCACCGCCACTGAATGCCACCGCTACACACGGGTATTTTGACACTCCGGTTATAGAGCGAGATCACAAACATCCCTCTCCGACCGTTATTTACCGTTGATCGGCTAACTGGACTGCCACTAAAGATGGCCATTTTCTCGTTAAATCAGCCTATCATTCTTTCACAACAACAAAGCAACACAACAGCAAGTAAATAACTCTTCCTCATCTTATCGAATCCCAGCTGGTTATGGAACATAATATGGAAAATGCGTTCCCCCCCAAAAATTCGAGCATTTCTATGGTCCATCTGTCAAAATGCCCTTGCTACAAGGGATAATTTGTTTAAGCGACATATTATCACTAACCCCGCTGTCTCCTTTGTGATCAAGATACTTCAGAAACCCTTGAACATTTATTTCTGTTTTGTCCGTGGACTAAGCAGGTATGGATGCACCCTAGTATTCATATTCAAATATCTCCATTGATAATTCACAGGATTGATGACTGGATAGTCCAACTAGTAAAATCTCGAGCTTTTGTACCTGGTTTGGAGACTTTGGCTTCGGTTACGTGGCAGATTTGGCGAGCCGGAATAGCTTCATTTTCCGGCAAGAACGTATTAGGCCGATTCGGGTGGCTGAGGCTGCTCTTGCGGATTCCCATGTTACTCGTCTGCTATCTTCGTCGTTAACACAAAAGGGCCGCTCCTTACTAAACAGGGGATCTCTTTGGAGGCCTCCAGATCCCGGTTCCTTGAAGGTTAATGTAGATGGGTCATATCAGATTGGATCAAGAGAAGGTACAATGGCCTGTATATGCCGAGATCATCAAGGAAGACTTACCGATGGATTTTCCAGGTGCTTCCCCGCTTCGTCCGCCCTTCAAGCCGAGATCCAAGCGGTGTCCTTCTCCCTACAACATCTCCAGCGCAAGGCCTTCTCGGATGCTCGATTGTTCTTGAATCGATAGCCAAATTGTGGTTGAGGTCCTCCAATCTCGCCGCAAGCCGCCATGGGAAGCTCGGTCCCTCTTTCTCGAAGCCGCTTCTTTACTCTCCAATTTCCCTAATCTCTCGCTAGGGCACCTGCCGGAGGGAGGCCAATGTTGCCGCTGATTGGGCTGCCAAGGCCCATGATCCTTTTTCCTCTCGTCCAATGTTGGACTGTTTTCCCCCTTTTCAGTTGGTAGACCTTATTTGCGCGGATGCTATCGCCGCCGGATGTAATGGTTTCTCTACGTTAATCTAGTTTCCTCCGTTTATGACCAAAAAAAAAAAAAAAATTAAGCAGGATCATTACTCAATCAGTGCTAAACCGATTATTGAAAGAGCAAAATGAAATTAGTTCGAAATGGAGAATCATTTTAGTGTATGTATGAAGAAAAGGTGGATGGAGCAGGATGCTTTGATTTGTAGTGTACAGACTTTGTGCGAGTTGATCATTTCGTTACTCTCAGACAAGTTCTCTCAAAATCTTCTGTTTAAGAGGGGCCACAAGTCAAGATTCATCTTGCTATCCATCGGGTGACTTAACTCTTTTCTCTCAGGCCTCTGTAATAAAAGTTGCAGCAGCAACGGACATGAGTTGGGGAAAAAAAACCTCACTAGCATTTCCTTACAAAATAAGATCAAGATGATTAGCACTCATAATCTAAGAGAACGTAATTGTAAGATGGAATTTTGGGATAATTTACCTTGTCGAGGATGCAAATTGGATGGGGGTTGTTTGCAAATTAAGAGACTTACTAGGTATTGAATATATATTATGAGGAAGGCCTACATGGAAAAATCATTCACTTCGATTACTAATTAAAATAAATGCGAATTCACAAGGAATGAAATATCATATTTGAGTTTATTTGCGAAATTCTGCGGGCGAGACGATGAGGGGATGGATGGTGGAGATGGAGTTTATCATTGCTTGTGGATCTTCGTATCATGACCTAAAAGGTTGCTGGACTTGTGTGTGATATGGCAGGCTTCTTCCATGCAAAATCATTCTCAATCAGAAAGTCAAACGGAGAATGGGAATCAACATCAAAATGATTATTGACTAAATGCAGTTGAGATCCACGAACAACCGTTGGATACAAGAAAACCGACTATAGAGTTGGAGTGTGAAAAAGGCCCAAACCAATCAAAATATCTTGGGATTTTAGATGTCTAATCAAACTAAGACCTAATTTACCGCCCACATTTGACATGAAATGAAGTAGAAGATGGCGACATGAACTATGAACTTGTTTGGTTTGTTTTTTCAACCATGAGCTTGATTGAATACAATACTCATATGAGTGACGTCAATTATGTATGGAGATCGAATTTTGATTTCTATGGTGGCATATTACCCTCATCAAACCCTACAAGATGTCTTGCTCAAGAACATCTAACTTTGTACATGCATGCGCATAAGCAAGAACAAATCCATAATGTGGGAGGTAGACCTAATCATCAAGGGGGCTCGAATTGGGAGCAACCTATATGTTGCTCACACGTGGCTTAGGCTAAGCCAGAAAGCCCGGGCATGCCTTGATGGCCAAGCCCACCCAGAATCTAGTCTGAAAGAGCCAGCCCATCCAGGCCCGCTCACCTCCTCTAATTCCCCCTTAAACTAATGAGATCCCAGCATGCTTCAGTATCATAAACAACATAATACAAATCTGTTTGGCATAGAAACGTGCACAAATTAGGGCAAAAAAATAAATAAATAAAAACTTAAGAAGAACCAATTTGCATCATGATGATTAGATATAGCCCAATAACGTTCACAAAAAAAAGATAAATAATAATAAAAAGATCAAACAACTGAAAAATCCATAGGAAATGAGATAAAATGGGCGAGTTGAATCAATGAATTATACTACCGGAACATAAGAAGGGACTTAAACATATGCAGATTTCTAGATATGTTTAAATGGAAAATCAAGATTCCAATCCAAAAAAGAAAAAAGAAGAAAAAAAAGAGAGGAGTATAAGTGATATTTTTAGGCCAATATGGAAGCAATGCTCTAGAATAGATTGCAAAGCTCAATTTTATTTTCCCGATAATTTGAAAAATTCATGGTAATTTTCATCATTGAAACTTCTTAATAGATCCCATATGGGTTGTAGGTTCTCTAACTTGTAATAGACGTTAATAAGATAAAAAAAATTATACCAACATGTGCACTGTCTGATTAAGGTTCTTCAAAAGGCTAAAAAAAAAAAAAAGGAGTCAAATTAGAACACTTATGATAGCGAACTTGCAATCGGATTTTTCATTCGTTCGCGATTCAATGTTGAATAATCGGTCAATACCAATGATCATTACATCTAGGGATCCGAGATGTTTCGAATTCGCTATGCCCTATGCTTTGTAGCTAGCCTGACGTGGTACAAAAAATAATTTCAATCATTCAATGCTCAATGAACTAAAAGAGTACCCAACAACTCCATGATTTCATGACTGATGCCAAATCCTCTGCCCCTTTTTCCCCCACCATTGAGGTAAAAAGCCCAGTGCCGCCATGAAAGAAAACGGGCCCTTGAAGAAAAACCCGTGCTGTGCTCCCTTCAAGATTGCAAGCAAGACATTCTTGTGTCGCACCTCAAAGCTGGCCTTTGATGGCCATGAGCTCTTCTTAATCATTGAATTTTTTGACTTTGGGGAGCTTTAGTAGACTAAGCCAAAATGACTTTGACGGTTTGAGAAGATTTTCCTTCCGCTGAATCTAGTATCACCACCTAATGTGACAAAAAGCAAGGGGAGAGGAACACCAAACCCAGCTTTGGCCAAGTGACAATCATTGCCCATTCATTATTGTGGGTTTTCTTCTTTCTTTCCCATTCTCTTCCCCCGCCCAAGCAATTTTTCTTTTCCTCCTTTCCCCTCACCATCAGATCAGACCAGATATCCCCCAGAAAAAGTCTTGAATCTCAGACTTTTCTGGCAGCATTTTCCGGGGAAAGTAGATTTCGCACTCCTATGGGCTCACCAAATGAGCCTAGCCGGCAACAAGAGTGGGCTCGTCAAATGAGCCCAACCGACAGCCCTAAAAAACAACAAAACAAAACAAAAAGAAGGCCCGGCCCAGGGAAGCAAATGGAATCAGACCAGTTCATTTTGCCAAAAACGCAGGTAGTGCGCTTCTAAATCCGACAATATTCAGCCCGTATTTAATTTACAAAGCTTAGACCCAAGCCAATTTCCTATTGTCCTCTCTCTTTAAGCCCTCTTCCAAGCATAGCCCATCCCCACTGCTCACTCGACTCTCCTTATCCTGCCCAGAACACGGGCTCTCCAATTTTCAAAATCAAAACTTAAGTCAACAACGCAAAAAGTCTGTTATGGATGGGCATTAAGTGAAAATTTTCACCACTAACACCCGCACGTCATTTGAGCATCGCCCATCCCCGATCATGACTCAACAACGAAGTGAGTAACATAAAGTGGAGCGTATTAGTAAAAGCTCATCCAAGCAAACGTGAGAAATCAGCGTTCGCCAAGATCACTGGTTCATTTCCTCGCTAGTATCCACATTCTATGAGAACATGCACAGCATAAAACAACACCGAGGCGCCACCGAACGAGACTTGCATGTTGAACCGCGGTGACACAAAACATATTTTGAGAGGTTAGAGAGAGCTCACCGACAAGCGTATTGCATAGCTAACACGTTCGAGCGACTTAAAATCGGAAATACGTATGGCCTTGACGCAAACATTTTGTCAAACAAGGGGTGGGCGTCAAATGATCGGAGACACAAACAAGAACAAGACTCGAAACCGGGTCAAAGCTCAACATGAATCAGCAGGGAATGCTTAACACTAACGAAGGGTGGCATAAGCGAACCCGAAATGCAAGCCCCGGCTCAGTAGCTCGCGCAAAAGTATGAGAGAACAGGGCAAGACCCAGGCATAAAAAGGGGTTCAGCTGGGCGTCCCTACCCTGCTCGGGGACGGCGAATGGAAGGCGAGCTCGATAGATCGGACCATGTCCGGTCTCCTCGCACGCCTCCAAGCCGGGACCCTAAAAAAAATGGCTCGTCCCATGAAAAATCGAAAAAAAGGAAAGAAACGTGACCTACCGGAGAGTTGGCGCGGGGAACGGGAGCCGCGGGCTCAAAAGTGCGGCTGGGAGTCAAGCGTGGCCGAACTGCCGGAGGGCTGCTCGCTTTAAAAATCTCTCCTTCAGCTGTTCTTACGGTCTCTTCGCCTCCTCCGAATCTCTCCGGTGCTCTCTGTCTCTCCTCTCTCTCTCAAGCTCGCTCGCCGGTGCTCTCTGTCTATCCCACTTTCTCCTGGTTCGGTCTCTCTCCGTCTCTCTCTCCGATTCTCCCTGTGCTTCCTCTCTTCCCCCTTTATGTCTCATGCCTCTCGGTTCTGCCTCCCCCTCCCTTTTCTTCCCGTTTCTTCCCCTTTTTGCTCTCTTTTTCTTCTGCAGGACCTCGCGAGAAGACCACGACCGTGCCAGTTGCTAGCCAGGCATTCCCGACCCGCGGATCACGCTGCCATCTCGATCTCCCCGCTCCTCCATCGCTGCTCCTTCTGCTCTCTGCTGCTGATCTGTTTTCTGTTCTTCCTTGCAGGTCCTGCAGCGAAGATCGGCTAGAGGGAGGAAGAAATGAGCACGGGCCGGGCCGAAGGAGAAAGGAGGCTTGGGCCGGCCCAATGCGGGTGGAGGAAGAGAAGAGAAAAGGGGCGCGGGCCGGGCCAAAGCCAGGTCCGGCCCGACCCGATTTTTTATTTTATTTTTATTTTTTTTGGCTAATTCTTAACTTTGTACACAATCAAGTCCTAAATAAAATTGTAAAATTTAGGTGTCAACATGAATATAGGAAAATCAAGTTATTGAGCTCCAATTAAAGAAATTCAAGTCGACCTATTCAAGATTAAGGTTTAATTTCATCAATCAAGCTCCAATTGGATTCTTGCCGCATGTATTGTGTCCCCATGCCTTACATTTTCCAAATTTTGCAAATTGACCCATGGACTTTGTGAATTTACCAATGAGGAGCTTTCAAATGGCGGTGTTGAAATAGAGATACGAGTTGGGCGAAAACAAAAACAAATGTCGCCAAGAAAAAGCACAGAGAGAGAGAGAGAGAGAGAGAGGAGCTTCTTCTTCGCTGCTTGATTTCCCAAAACCTAGGTGAGAGAGAGTACCCAACCTCGTTGGAGCCAACGATGGGGCTCTGAGAGGCGATGGCAGAGGCAAAGGCGGTGTTGCAACCGGCGGGACTCTTGAGGGAGGCAACGTGCTAGAGGCATGTCTGAGAAGCAATTGTTAAGGGTGTAAATGGTTCAGTTCGGTTTTTTTAAAAAACCGAACCAAACCAAACCGTTAAGAAAAATTCCGAACTAAGCTGAATAAGACCCGAACCAATTTCGGTTCGGTTTTTCGGTTTTTGGTTTTCAACTTTTAGTTTTCGGTTTTTGCATTTGTTTTTTTGGTTTTGTTGTATTTCCAAGAAATAAGCTTTTATCGGTTTTTTGGTTCGGTTCAATTCTGTTAACCAATAAAAACCGAATCCATAAAAAAAAAATTCGATTTTTAATGAGAACCGAATCGAATGAAAACCGAACTGAAAAAATCAAATTTTTCGGTTCGGTTTTTGACACCCCTAGCAGCTGTGACCGGCGAGGCTTTTTGGGGTGGGAGGAGGAAGCGGAGGTCTAGACGTGCTAGAGAAAGAAAGAAGCGCCTGGCTTCTTCTTCTAAGAGAGAACCTAAAAAGCCCTAAAAATGGAAAAGAGGAGGAACATTTTTAAGCACGAGTTTAGGCATTTATTGTCGTGTCCTTTTTTGGCTAGCCGGCCAAAGAAAAGAGAAAAAAAAAAAGCTCACTTTTAGACTGTTTCATTCGATTTTGCAGCTAGACTAAGTCCAAGGTCATGTGTCAGACCTTTTAATGGAGCCACTTCAACTGACGCACCACGTAGGATGCTAATTTGGTGTTTAAAAATCATTGAATATTTTCTTGTTGGGAGGGAATGAGTAAAATAAGATTTAGAAAAAAAAGGAGGAAAAAGTAAAAGCAAAAAGTAGTAGAAAACTATAAAACGCGAGAGGGGGGCTTCAGACGTATAGAAACCATCGAGGAAGAAGAAGTCCAGGAGAAGAAAAGGAAAGAAAGAAAGAAAGAAAATAAAAAAAAGGTGATGAAAGGAACGAAAAAAGACAAAAGGGAGAAGAAGAAAAGGAATTAAAATATTAATTATAATATAAAAAAGGGTCTTAATATATAGTTTTTAATTAGGTCGGGTCCGGGTTGTTGAATCGGGTCAATCGATTTACCCAGTATATTAAATATTAAAATGTATTCAAAAAATTTCAAAAGAAATTCATAATAGAGAACATTAAAAAATTCGAAATTTCTTTTTAAAATTCAAAAAAATCAGAAAATATTAAAAAGAATTTAAAAAATTCAAAAATAAGAAAATTTTAAAAATTTCAGAAAATTCCAAAATTTGGAAAATGTTTAAAAATTCAGTAGTAATTAGAAAAAAATTAAAAATTAAAAATTTTATAAAATCCAGAAATTTTTTTTTGGAAAATTCAAAAATTCAAAATTCCAAAAAATCCAAAAAAATTCTTTAAAAAATTTAAAATATTAAAAATCCTCAGAAGGGGTTAAAAATATTTTTTTTAGTTATTAATCCTAAAAAGTGAAACTCTTTCAATTTAGAATCATACTTAAAATTGATCAATCCTTTAGGATTCTATCTTAGGATCTCAATTGTCCTTAGAGATAAATGTCTTTGATGGAGCAATATTGATACGTTAATTTTAACTTCACTTTAATCTAATTATGATTAGCATTTATCTTTTTCTTAGTGTTAAATCTTCACTATCTCATGAGATATATTTAATGCTTTCCTTGATTACCAATTGTTATGTTATTGATTGTACATCTGCATGATCACCTTACATGTTTAGTGGATAGGTCTAAAATTAATCCAAATTACTTCACAATTTTTTAAAAATAAAAAATAAATAAGATAGGTATCGAAAGGGCACTAATTGATTAATTAGTGTCATCAAGTTCACGACCTTAGATTCTTTGGTTGCTTAAGAAATAAGTACATGTCTCACTTGGTTTTTAATCGACCCTAATAGACTAGTGGCAACTCTCTATTATAAAAAATTATTATGAACACCCCAATGTCGCACAAGATATGAACTTGGGAAATGATAGGTTTAGAGGTGTAGGTTAATTACACTGACCCAATAGAAAATGTTTTCTTGATCAATACAAAACATATGTTTAAAGTTAGGAAAATGATTTTTTTTTTTTTGGTAAGTATTAGGAAAATGATTTCTCTCTCTAAAAAACCGGAAAACATTTTGCAAGATATGATTAAGTATCTTGGACTCAAAACTCTACCATTAGACATGAAAACTTTAACATTGGTTCTTGAGTCTTGGAGTTTAGGACCAAGTTTCCAATGGTTAGGCTCGAGCCCTTGGTGTCCACACTCAAGTCCATCGTGACCGGACTTGAACACTTGGCTCTTGTGCTCAATTCCCTAGCACCCGAAAACTGGGTCTATAAAGGACGTGCTTGAGTCCTTGATGCTCAAGTTTTGGTCCACAAAAGCCTTGCGTTGGTCCTTGGCACTTGGCGCTTGGGGCCTTATTTAATGAATTGTCCGTTTTTATAAAATTATTTTACAAAATCAAGTTTTTTTAAAATATTTTTTTCCTTTTCTCTTTGTTTCTTTTCTTTTTTTCTCTTTTTCCTTACTTCCTAGCCAGTGGCTAGCCATTGCGACTAGTCACAGGCCCTCACCTATGGTTGGTCATCATCACCATGGCCAGTTACGTGGTGAGGAAGAAGAAAAAGAAAATAAAAAATAAGTTAAAATTTGATTTGTTGGTAACTTTTTTCCTGAAAAATGACTTTTTTGAAGATATTCTCTAATAACATCACATTTTTTTACGAGGGAAACGAAGCTTGGTTATTTGAAATTTGGATTTTGGGATTTTCCAACTGTAAAATCAGGACTGGTTCGCGAGTTTGAATGACGTATTTGGTCTGAGTTAATATGGCTAGAGGTGTACGTCTGGGCATGCCTTGTGCAGAAGCTACGTAGGAACTTGTGGCAAAATTTTGGTGTTGGGTCCAAAGTTTTGCCTTGAAAATGCTCAAAATAGCGCGAGCCGCTTTTGGTTTGGCTTTAGCACTTTTCAGAAGGACATTTTCCTCAATTAATTTTTTTTATCCTCACTTTACCCTTACGAAATTTTTATTAGTTCCAGATAATTTTCATCTTCTTCAATTATTTGCAGAAGTACACAAAGAAAAGGACCCGAGCAGGTCCTTAAACCACTCAAGGGAAGAAACAGGCAGGAGATCCATCCTGGGGTGAGAGACCCCATGTTGTCTCCCGTAAAGGCAAGTTGGGGTCTTGAAAAAGATTCCCAACCTACTGCTGGACCGGCCACAATACCCTTCTTACGAAGGTGCACGGCCGGCACGCCTAATCCTCGTGAAGCCAATCCCTAGGTAACCAATCCTGGGGCAGGTTCAAGGATATGATGGTGCTCGTCCAAAGGACGAATTGTGGCGGCCACCACCATGCGCCAGTTAGTCCTCCTAGAGCCATGCGACCCTGCGCAAGCCACTCACAAGGCTTGGCAGGGGGTTCACAACCCTCATCCAGGGTCTCATGAACTCAGTGCCACCTCATCGGAGTCGCACGACCTCTTCAATTTATGGTGGCAATTTTGCACGGTGCATTTGTTTCACAAAAAATAAAGGATTTGAAAACATTTTTCTTATATTGATCTTTTTATTGATTACATAAATAAATAAAAAGAAAATATTTTCATCGTTTATAAAAATATTTAGATATATATTATTATCGGTAATGTAAATAATTTTGTTAATTAATTATTTTTAATGATACAAACATCTTTCTTAGGAAAATGTTTTTTCCATAGGGTTGAGCTTGACACTCGATTTGGATGGAGGAAAATAGACGGAGGGAACGGATTAGAAACTATTGGAGGCACATGACAAATTTATTCTCTTTTTTTTTTTTACTTATATCCCTGATTTAAATTTATTTATAATTATAAAAGAAGATGTTATGATATAATCACTAGAAATTTTAAAACTTATTATCAAAGTGCAATTGAGATTTAAAACTTTTGAAAAGTGCAATAAATTCTAAAACTTATCAAATTGGTGTAATTGAATCCTTTCATTTTTTACGAAAAAAATCTTTTCATTAACTCTGTTCAATTGGGCTAACGAAAAATGCTAATGTAGTTTTTCTTTTATTTTCTCTCTTCCATGTGGCGTTGACTTGATCACCCCAAAACAATGTCGATTTTGTACGAATTTAATTTCTAATATAAATATTAATTAAATTAAATTAACAAAGAAACCTGGTTTGTTGCCTTTTTAATTTAATTTAATTAATATCCATATTAAAAATCAAATTATGATTAAAATAATGCCGTTTTGGGTTTACCTTTCTTGTTTTGGCCGTGTCAATGCCACGTAGAAGAGAGAAAGTAATAATAAATAAATAAAAAAGCCATATCTACATTTTCTATTAGCCAAATTTGACAAAGTTAATGAAATGGTTTAATTGCACAAATTTGACATGCTGTAGTACTTAATTGTACATTTCGAAAGTTTTATAATTCAATTGTACCTTTATGACAAGTTTTAGGATTTCTAACAAATATATTCCAAAGATATTTATGTCGTAATACATTTTTTTGTCACTTATTTTTCATTGATTTTTTTTCTTGTTAGCATAGACACAAAATTATAAGTCAATCCCCACAAATTATTTTCTCCTCCTTTTACCACCTTAATCGGCCCACCAAATCTGAGCGACGGCATCGTTTCCGAACCGTCCGGAAACAGTTCGGAAACGCAGGCATGAAAATAGCGAATGGCCAGGAAGACCAGGTACTGAGCTCCGTTACTTTACAGACAACGCAAACATACGTTGCTTCTTTCTAGTGTTGCCTGAGTAGTGAATCGGGTCGAGGCGTCGACGATTGAATTGCGCTTGTGCTCCTCAGTTTGATTGTCCCCGCGCTTTGAATTTGCCGATGGATTTGAATTTTGGGGACACCCAACAGGGTTCAAATGATGATGGGTGTTTGAAAAATCTTAGTTTTAGCTGGAATTGCTGAGGGATGAACTTGTGATGGAGATTCGATTTTCTTTGTTTTTGTAGGTTTTGGTGGAGAAGAAGTCCTTTGTGGAAACAATGATACTAAACAGACTCGAGCAACTGAATGCTTTGTGCAGTTGGGTCTTCCTTCATTCTAACCGTTTGGTTGGGAGTGTTGGATGGGGTTCTTTTGTTATATTGGTTGCGGATTTGCTGTTTCTCTGTCGAGGTTTTTCAAACTAATCATGGGTGTTGCCTTTTGCAAGATAATTCGTGGCATTTATTTGTTGAGTATTCCTATCATAGAGCACCTGGAGTCCTGCATTTTCGAGCAAGGTCTTTCCACAATCCAAAACCTATTCATCAGTTTCATCGTACAGGATAAACTAAAATCTGATAGCATTGTCTAGTCGATTATTTTTAAAATTTTACTTTCCTGCCCTTGTCTTGCATTTGATTAATACCTTGGAGACTGCATGTGGTTTTGCTAAGAGCAGTAGTAGTGTGCTGCTTAACTTTTTGAGTATTTATTCTAATCTTAAGAAAAAATGAATGTGTCCTTTTTATGCAAATTTGGAAGCAGGCATTACTAAAGGTCATAGGGAAAGAAAGTTATTATATGAGATCAAGAACCAAATCTAGTGACGCCCGTATACATGCCAAGGATGTTACTTCATCCTGCATAAAATATGTCCCCCAAATTTTACGACATAGAGACAAATCAGCGATTTTGTTCAAATCCGAGAATATGTTGATGTGGGTTGATTAGTATCGATTGATCTACTAGCCTGTAGATTCAATACCGGTCACATTTCATCCTCACTAAAATCAAATCCGAACGTTTCTTTTTGTGTTCCTTTTTCCTCTGCATCTTTATGTGCTCCTATGATGGTCACCTATGGCGTTATTCCGGTGATATGATGGTGGTCTGGTGATAAGGGACGGTGAAGAGCTGAGTGTCAAGTATGCGTCGATTACTTGTTGAAACATGTACATCTTTACTCGTGCATTTTGAAGTGTTGGATGTTGGTTGAAAAATTTATGTGGTCTCAACAGTGGTGGATTCTTCGGAAAGAAAACAACACTGTAAAAAAGAGAAAAAAAATTAAAAAAAAAAAGAAAACAGGAAAAGAATTAAAAATGAAAGAAAAGGGATAAAGAGTTTTTGGTTATAATAAAAGAGGTTTGGTGGGCAGATCAGTGAGACCCGCGTCCGACCCTTACCTAGGATGGGTCCAAGAATCCAACCCGGAGTCCTTTTTAGAATTGAAAATATTTAAAAATATGAGAAAATAATAAATTTAAAAAAATTATAGACAATTAACAAATCAGAAAATTCATAAAATTCAGAAATTTTGAAAAATTCAGAAAAAATATGAATCCTTGAAAAAAAAAACTTACAAAAATTAGCTTTTCGAGTAGTTTTCTCTTAAAAAGTGGAAAATCTTTCAAAAACTAAAGCTCAATTGAATAAGCTTTCAAGGCTTTACGATATGGATTTTTGGATGCCATTTTTTTAAGAGACAATATTAGGTTATCTATGTGTCTTTACTTCGACTACATTTAGTTATGAGTGTTATTTTCATTTTTATAATGGTTAAGATGAACCTTAAAAGTATTTGATAGGCTGCCCTAGCAATTGGTTACCACATCAAGTTTAGGTACTGAAAGGGTATTAGTTCTAGAACTAGTGTAATTAAGTCCCCTTGTTCTCATGATCTCTAATTACGCGAAAAGTAAGATATTCTTTCACATTTCACTTGGTTTTTAATTGACTTTAATAGGTTAGTTGGCAACTCTAATTGAACGAAAATTACACATCTAATGTCACGCGAGGTATGGATTTGGGAAAATTCATGCCAATTGAAGGCCATTGGCCCAAATTTGACAATGCATCTAAATCTATATTTTCCTCTCCAAGAGATAGGTTGCGACATTGTTTAGGTTCAACTTCACAGTATGCTCCTAAGGTACGACTGAAGGTAGAAGAACCAAAGATATGAAGTGTCCCATGAATTCTTTCCATTTATATTTTTTTACTTGTTTAACTTTAATAGTTATTTATTAAAAAGTGGTTTAGGGATGATTTAAGTTGAAATTAATCTTTGAAGGTGGTCCATTCATATCTCATGCTAGATGACCATGTGCTGCCATAAATCTTTTCCATGATATTTTCCCACGATTTTCTAAATTTTGAGTTTTATTCCAAATTTCAATAAATAAAAATCAAAGCTTCATAATTATACATATAATTTATGACAAGTGGCCCGAACAAAATCATGGTTCTACCAATATAAATTATTAAAATCACTCTCTTCCTTGCTTTTTAGATGTTCCTCAAAAGGAGAAAAATAAAGAAAAGGAAAGCGTGACATATAGAATAGTGTTATATTTAGACCTTAACTCAAATATAATCTGAGTCAAATTCATTTAGACCAATTTTTAGTTGGTCTTTGTTTCTTACACTCAGTTTAATTCATTCATTAACTAAATTTACTCATTTTTAAATTCAAAACCATGAATATGACTTGAGAAATAGGTTAGCGAACCCATTTTGTTACCTTTAGAAAAAAGTAATTTGGCCTAGAAAAAGTTAAATAAAGTTAATGTGATCGTGTACATATAACATGACAATAAGGCAAAGTTTACCAAATTAGAACATGTGCATGGTAACCTTCTCTTTTCCCTAAACGAAAGTATTTATTACAAATGACATGCAACAAAATTCACAGCATACACGCTATGATTGTAGGGGCTTCGAAAATCAAACTAAACTCAGGCAAATAACGCATCACAGAACAGCTGAACAATCCTTTGAAAGTGGTCAAAACCTTGCGCGAGTAGGCCGGCCAATACCAAAGTAAACACTAGCAAGCACATATTGACGACTAGTTACATGATCAGAGACAAACTTGTCCAAAGAAGCAACTCAAAGTCAAGAGTTCTAGATATTAAAATTCTTATCCATCTTTATCCAACTTCTTTTATGAAATAATTTTATCCGACCTATATCTCTCTTATATATAATTTTATTTTGTCCTGAGCAAGCATCAAACTCGAATTTTATCTTGATTGCTAGGGTGTTTAACGTTTGCTAAATGCCTTTGGTAGCTATTTTCATATGTCCTTGTTTCGTCATTTTCGGTGTATCGTCGTGCTGTTGGTGACCGATTCTTGACTCGATTCGTATAATAAGATTTGGGCTTGAATTTTGTTGTTGTTGTGGGCTTAATATGGGTGTAATGGTCTAGTGCCGCTACGTTTAAGTGGGTTTAAAAATGTTGGGCTCTCTTCTCAATGAGGGTGGGCGGGGACTTAGCTGTAGTTTATTTCTAGACTTGGTTTGGTAGTTCTAGCTGAAATGGGCCTGGACTTGGTCCTGCTGTGGCCTAATTGGGCTCGATTCCCGTTGAGCCCAATCCTAGTTCGGCCCATCATTGGACCGGGCTCAAAGGCCCAGCCTGAGTCCCTTTTTTTGGATTAAAAAATTAATTTTAAAAAATATTTAATTTTTTTTTAAATTCCGACTTTTTTTTAAAAAAATTAGGAAACTGTTTTGTAATTAGATTTTGAGTAGTTTTTCTAGATCTTAGTGTCAATTCTAGTTTAAATCGGTTTTAAATTCGTTTGAATGGTTTAGTCATTTTATACATGTTCTTAAAAGAAATGTGAAAATCTTTGGTCAAAATGTGAACTCAAAAATTGAAAAAGCTATAAGGGTTCAATAATAGGGTTTTGATGGTTCTTAGGTCGCTATTGCGCATTTCCATTTCGATTATCATTTGATTGCACACTTTCAATACATTGATTATCGTTTCCCTTAACTTGGTTAGGAATAGAAAACCTTAAGACTCTTAATTAGCAAAAAAAGAATGCCCGAATATGTCAGTTGGTAATTGAACAAGATTACATACCAAAAATGCACTATTTGATTAATTAACATAATCAAGTCCCTAACCCTAGATTCTCTATTTGCAAACAAGCTATACTCTCAAAGCCAATCAATGGCAACTCCTCATTTAAAAATTATGATAGTGTCAATTGAAGTTAAAATTGAATATCCAATGTTGCGTGAAGTATAGGTTTAGAGAGCTTGTGCCTAATCAAGGGCTACTACCTTTAAACAATACCCTTAAACTTATAAGTCCTATTCCCTCCAAACGCGCTGCCATGGTGTTGAATTCTTTGCCTGTGTCACAAAAAGATAGGTTGGTTCGCACCTAGATTCTACACCGTGGCTACCACTGGCAATACGAGTCTCCAGAAAGCTCGCTTGATGGAGGACTCTCTGATCGATGCGGTAAATTGCTAACGACTGTGCTTTAAGGATATGTCAAATGTGTCATTGCCACTATTGTTCCTGTGAAAGTTCAATCACTCAATTGTTCTTTTAAAAGATGTTCCAGAAACATGGATCTTGCGAATGAGGATTCATTTTTGAGATTTTGATTGTGCTGAGACCTTGTTTATGAAGTAGGAATGTAGAACAAGGTTATTTGTGGGTTGTCGCAACTTACCTTTTACTAACCCACCCGAGCCTAAAACAACGAGGGTACTATAGATTTTCTGAGAATTCCCACGGTGCATAAAAAGCGGATCGATATAAGAAGAACAAGAGCAGTAAGAGCAGCCACAACTAAGCCAAGTGCCATATTCTACGCAGGCTGACTTGCAATATCATATGTCAATTTAGTTGAATCATAAAATTGAAAAGAGGAGAAACAAAACATGCCCTGCCAAGATTAAAACTCAAGAACACACTTTGGAGTTTGTAGTAATACGGCAATTGGGTAGATCTTAAAGCCCAAAAATAGACTTCCCACTTGGATTTTCATTTTAAAACTCAGTTCCTCAAGATATAAAACAATTCCGATAAATCACAACGTAACAGATGTCACTCGAATCGGCGGAAATTGAAATGGATAGATATGCCACTCAAGGACTTCTACGTGTTATTGTTCCTCATTGTAACAAGGAACAGAGGAGGTACTAATGGACGAAGTCAAGTTAGCAAGAAGTGAGCACGGCTCACGCGTGTCAAAGCTGGCAAAAGTGTCATTATAGCTCCTTGAGGAAGCAAAAATAAATTAAGAAATAATAAGAATTTAAAGGGAAAATTATTGACAAAAGAAGAGAGCAAATTTCTACTACTCGATAAACTCAGAGGAAAATGTGACCACATTAACATATCAATAACCACCGGGATTCGCTCCAGTAGCCACCCTTCCAACATGGAAGGGGGAGGTGAGGGGTTTAAATCCCCACCTTCTCAGGGGGGGATGGGGTAGGGACGCATAAATTTCAGGAGTGGGTTTTGCCTCCCACGCCTTGCAAGAGGCAAGGCAAAAGTCTGAGAGTGAGTGTAGAGTAGGAATAAAATAGGATTGAAAAAAAAAAAACATACCAATGAGATTGGCTAACAAAAGAAAAATTTAATGAAGGAATACTCTCTAAGGTCCAATAGGTAATTTCGCAAATAATTAATACCAAATTCGTTAACTCTGGAAGGGAAATGGGTGATAGTTACACTTTCGTCCCGGTCCCCTATTGCTTTATCATTAATGGCCCTTCTCGAGTAATTTTGTATCCCAAAAGAAGAGTATTGTTTAGACCCGATCAATCAACTTAATATCGAGCCTACAAGTCCTTATCCAAGCCTATCCACTCTTTAAGGTTACTAAATATTCTTACAAAACCGATCAGATCTGGAAGGGTCTTAATTAGCCTAGGTGGCCAAGTCGGGCTAAAAATAGAATTTCTTATCTATACACTTGTTAATTTTGTCCTTTTGCACAACTAAGGTTGTGTTTGGGCTGCTTGTTCATTGATTAAGTCTAACCACAATTCACATTTGTCACGCCGTGGACCCTCGAGTGCGTGAACATCTCTCAATGATTGATTATTTGTGACGTCCCATTCTTTTTGTTCTTTCTATTAAATGCAAACGAAAACATATTATAAAACAACAACCAGTCAAACATAATAACAAGGATAGCAAGGAAAACACAATAACATCAAAATCAAATACTTCTTTATTTATATGCTTGCTAACCCTAGAAAGTTTAACATTTACAAGCCTTTCCTACAACTACTTCCTATCGATCATCTCAAAAACCTGCAAGGGTCAGGGTTAACCTAATTTCTCTAATCCAAGGGCCAACCAAAAAGTAACGCATCTTGTACCCAACACAACCGCGCATGATGGTTCTCCATACTACAGCCTTGAAAAACAACAGGCAACGATGAGTGAGATAAAATCTCAGTGAATTAACAACGTAAGCCTTAATTAGGACGCTAATTCGTCTTGGAGACAGCCTAAACATACAACGCTATATATACTCTTACCTTGCCTCGGCACATCCGTGCATAATATCAATTAACATAGGGCAATGACAATGCATCATATATAACTTATAATCAAAACACATCACATAACTTTTCAATTATTACAACTCATCGAACCCAAACCAACACAAGAGTTGGTGGTCTTCCGATGTGACCGGTGTTGATACTTGGATTTTAGTCAACATGTTATAAAAAGTCAAGCCAAGATTAGGGCTTCCGATTTGATGGAGCTCATTTCTCGACAAAAAAAACACATTGTTTTTTATTTCTTTCTTTTTCATTATCATTTTTAATTGATTTCCCAATCATTTTTAAGAAAAATCGAAAAGTCAAACCATTGACTTTTGAGTTACCTTTTTTGTCAACATTTTGACTAAAAGTTAATCTCGAGTCAAAAATTAGCTTTCTGCCCAAAAAGATGTTAAATGGCTTTAATTTCACCTTATCAAAATCAATTTTAAAAAATTTCAAAGATTTAATTCAAAAATTAACTTTTTAGAAAAAAAAAAAAAAAAGCAATAAAATGGTTGATTTTGGGTCAAATCTTTGACCAAAAAAAATGAAAAGATAAAAATCCTAAAAAATTATTTTAGTGTTTATTTGACTTTATTGTTGAAAATTTTACAAAATTCGATTAAAAACCTTGTTTTTCGAATTTTTCGATTAAGGTTCAAAATTGACTAAAAATAAAATTACTTTCGTTTTAGTCACAATTAGATTTAGTTTTTTTTTTTTACGACATTTGGTGTAAGGATTATTTTTAATCCACTCATTCATTCAATTTAGGAAATTGTCATGTAGAAAGGAGAATTACCATTTTAAGCCCAAATTAGGGGATCCACTTCATGAGTTGCAAACAAAATTTGTATTTCACTCATTTTCTTGAGATACATCCAAATCCATGATTTGTTTTAATAAATTCACTCGAGAACTTCCCAATTTGAGGAATTTTGCTCTTTTAATTGTTGCAACCTATCCTCGGGGGGAGGGAACAGGTTTAAGGGTATTACCTAAAGGACGGGCCTAAGGCCCATGATTAGGCGTGGGCCCTCCCAAGCCCATACCCCGCGTGACATTGGAATATTCTTAAGAAATTTTGCGCAAAAGGAGTCGCTTCTAGCCTATTGGGATCGGCTAGAAACCAAGTGAGGCATGGGAGTGTATCTCACTTCTTACGCAACCAGAGAATCTAGGGTCGGGGACTTGATTACACTAATTGACTAATTAGTGCCTTTTCGGTACCTAATCTTGTTCATTTTAACAAAATGATTTTTTTTTTGCAGGCAGTTTGGATTGATTTTATACCTATCCATTAACATGTGAGGTGATCATGCGGGTGCGCAATCATTGAAGTAACACAACTACCAAAATCTTAATTGTAGCAAAATTAACACATGCAACTAAACAATTGCAAACATAGTTAAACATATAAATTAAACATGCAATATGATCAACATACGAGCAAATAAATGCCTAATTATACTAAAAAAGGCAATACGTAACAAGTCCTAACCAAATCTCATCATTTTTGGATATTTGAATTTTTTTAATTTTTTTTAAATTTAAAATTTAAAATTTTAAAATTTTAAAATTTTAATTTTTAAATTTTTTGTTAAATTTTTTAATAATAAAATAATATTTTTTTGGGCCGGACCGGGTCGGGTCCGGTTCGAGACTGCAAGGAAGACTTTTTTGGAGTCCTCTCTCTCTTTTCGTTTTTCTTTATAGCTTTTTCTGCCTTTTCCTTCTTTCTGGGTGAATCCCACTTTTGTTGCTTTTGCTTGCAAGTTCTTGTGCAGTGCAGGGAAGGGGATAGGAACCCCACCCACCACCCCCCCCCAAACAACCACTTCCCTCTTCACGTGCGCAGCTTCAGCTTATCATGTGACCATTCCTCTCCTGTCTGACCCTCTTTGACCTCCTCCTCCCCCCTTCTCTCTGTCTCTCTGTCTCTCTCTTCCCCCTCACTGTTCACAATTTTGTAAAACACATACATAAGTGAGCACACAGCCCTAAATGGTACACCAACATGAGAAATGTCACCAAACTAAGTCCAATAAACTCTACCAATCTTCCAGCAGACAAAAAGAATCTATCAATCTCTCAAAAGACAGCTTCAAGGCTCATGATTCTGATATTTCTACTTGTGCAATCTGGAGGGCTCTTAACAGTCATAAAAAAATGCTTTGTACGAAGCAATGTACCTTTAAGCTTACCAACTGCACATTAGAATCCTTCTCATAAACAAAGAAAAGTTCCAATAATCGAGATATATGCGATAAAAGTAACAAAAAGTTTTAAATAACCATGTAGCAAACAAAGCTTAACTAAAGATGTTAGCTATTGAGGTTTGAGACAACAAGTAAAAGTTGAATATGTCACCTACATGTATTTAAATTATCTGAAATGACAACAGAACCCAACTGCCAACAAGGTGACTATCACAAAAGGCATGAAAGGTACTCAAAAAGCAACAAACAATGGTATTACTGCATGACAATTCCACAAATATATTTTGCTAGATGCAGCAAAAAGAGTCTATTTAGGCTGAACTATGCTACAAAGAGACTGATGTATTTTATGCAGGATGAAGTAACATCCTTGGCATGTATACGGGCGTCACTAGATTTGGTTCTTGATCTCATATAATAACTTTCTTTCCCTATGACCTTTACTAATGCCTGCTTCCAAATTTGCATAAAAAGGACACATTCATTTTTTCTTAAGATTAGAATAAATACTCAAAAAGTTAAGCAACACACTACTACTGCTCTTAGCAAAACCACATGCAGTCTCCAAGGTATTAATCAAATGCAAGACAAGGGCAGGAAAGTAAAATTTTGAAAATAATCGACTAGACAATGCTATCAGATTTTAGTTTATCTTGTATGATGAAACTGATGAATAGGTTTTGGATTGTGGAAAGACCTTGCTCGAAAATGCAGGACTCAATTTATATGGTTCGATTTGACCGTGTACCTATACACGATTATTTTACCAAATTTTTTTAATACGAAGAAAATAGGCCAAGTACAATTATTTTACCGGAATTAAATGGCCGTGTGATGGTTAAGAGAAACCGCCCGCGATGTGCGTCAGGTAGACGATACTCCTATATCGAATGCCTCTAACAACGGATGCCGAATCGCAATAGAAGCCGGATTGAAGCTCCTTCAAGAATGCCGTCCCCCAATGTGCGTCGGATGGACGTTGCTGTGCTTAAGGGATGCGACAATGCCTAGCTACGCCAAAAGACCAATGTGTGTCAAGTAGAACATACCTGTGCGGGCATTAATCAATTAAAACGCGTGAATGATTGAGATAAACACATCTGATTATGGGACAAAATTGTGTGACACGGAATGTGACGTGTCATAATGATTTGGCCTTATAATTTGGACCCCTGTGATTGATTAAAATACGAGTGAGATGTTCCTATTGATATGTGCATTTATTATATACATCTGTGATATGAATTGTAACGTGCAAGTAGGAACTGAGGAAAGATGAGTCTTTTATGATGTGTGATTAAATTACCTCTAAGTGCATTTCCTTCATAATCAGGGTTTAGGGCGTAAACTCGCTGAAATTTATTCTCACCCCATTGTGGGTTACCAATTTTAGGGCCGTAACGTGGAGAATCCAAAGCCCGAGGCTAAAGGGTCCAAAGTGTAGATGGCCTTGAGGTTTCTTTTTGAGTTAGACCTCTGTGTCTAAATTAGTTTGTTTATAAAAGTGTGTCTAAGTTGAAATTTGATTGTCCTGCTTTTTTATCTCATGTTGAGTGTTGTCTTGAGATTTTTTTTTTATTATACGTTTCCACATGTGCAAAAAAATGAATGGATCGACAACGTGTCCTAGGACGTCGCAATTTTATCAATCACCGAGGGATGTGCACGCACTCGAGGTTCGA
This sequence comes from Eucalyptus sideroxylon, assembly GCA_014182405.2. Classification (NCBI taxonomy): domain Eukaryota; kingdom Viridiplantae; phylum Streptophyta; class Magnoliopsida; order Myrtales; family Myrtaceae; genus Eucalyptus; species Eucalyptus sideroxylon. The sequence goes on along the minus strand of CM024552.2, from coordinate 52,169,961 downwards.
GGCGTGACACTATTTGTCACACATAATGCAATAAGATCAATTATGGGTAATAAGCAATTCAACAAAAATAATTAATACATGACAAACTCTCATTTGGGCAAAGTGTATAATGCACCATTAATTTCCACAACATGAAGTTTATAAAACAATAATAAGGAGAATTATATATAATTGTCAAGAATCTATCCCCTTTGGACAAACAATTTTTTTAAATTATACATCTCCATTATCACAACATAGAGGATAATTACATATAATTTTCAAAAAACTTATCCCCTTTGAGTAGGTAAATTTTTTTTTTGGTAAGGTATATTTTTTTTCTAATTATACATCCTCATCTTTTAAATTTGAGATTAATCTTCATGTTATTTTCCAAATTAATATACATAATAACCCCATTTGGGCAAGTAATTGTATATACTAATTTTTATCAATAGGGAACTCCAAAAATTTATACCTAAAATTCATCATATAATATGAAACACTTTACAACATATTCTTCCCAAGATCATATTGCATTTGTCAAATTACAATTTTTGCCACAATTTTTATAAATTATTATTTTTATTATTATATTATTAATATTATATTATTTTAATATTTCAGACCCTACCCGCGGGCCCAGACCCTCGCCCGGCCCGTAGACCCGCAGGAGCCCACGCTGGCCGCTTGGAACAGGCGGGCCACGAATTAAAATGGCCCACTGAAAACAAATAAGAAAAAAAAAAGGGCTAAGCCCTTTATTTTGGTTCTGGGCTCACGCCCAGAACCTCTCTTATTTGGTTCATGGGAGCCCAGAGCCCATTAAAAGCTACGCCCAGAACCTAAAACATTAAAAAAGAGAATGGATGGGCTGTTTTAAATGAATGGCCCAAGATTTTGGGCGTGAGCCCAGAATCGGAAATTAAGAGAAAAAAATGGGCTTCGCCCATACTTAGGCCCAGGCCCGACTGGAGGTCGTCTTCAACCTCCAGCCGGGTCCCAAACTCTAGTGCAAACCGGGTCGCACGACCCGATTTCAACCCGAAGCTCCAAAAACGTTAATTAAAATAAGAATGTTGAATTCATGCTGTCATCAATTCAACAAAATTGATGACAGCTTGATGACAACATTCTGTGTGTGTTTAGCACAAGGACAACAAGCAACCACACCAATGGCAACAACAGGAAATTTTTTACTCAACTAAAAGATTTCATATTGCATTCACCTTATTCAAGCTGCTCGTCATCGGGATTTCAATTTACAACATACCAATGAGTTGAGCAATGAGTTTCCACAGTTTTATGTCATTTGTGAAGTCATCCACCTCATATAAGTGAGTTTGAATCTGATATACCGGTACTTGTACATCGTTTTCAACACTCTCAGTCCCAAATTGCTTCTCTAGACAAGTGTTTTCTAGCCATGTGGCTGATTATAAATATGTGCTTGCTCAACCGAATTCAAGAGACTATTCAAATGTTTGATGATGTGTTATGTTCCGAAAATTCAATTGGATTTTTTAAGGTTCTACAATCATTCTGTATTTTGGTAACAATCATGTTTCATGTCATTTGTATTAGATAATTCTGATTTCAGTACTTTATCTTAATAGACGCAGGATTATTTTTTGGGTCAATCATCACAGATTGTATAAACCAACTAACTTTGTTATTTGTTAATATAAAGATAGAATAAAACTCAGATTAAAGATAATCATGGAAAAATATCACACAAAAGATTTGTGGCAACACATGGTCATCTAGCATGAACAGACCCCTCAAAACATTGATTACAGCTTAAATCATCCCTGAAACCTTAACTATTCAAATCAAATGGAAGGAATTGATGGGCCGCTTCATTTCTTTGTTGAATTGCTGTCATCAAGCTGTCATCAATTTCAAGTCTATTTCAATTCTTAAATTAAAATAAGAATTTTGAATTCATGCTGTCATCAATTTTGTTGGCACATTAACGATGCTATTTTTAATTTTTAATTTTTTTAACACTTGAACTTTTGATATTTCTCTCTTACTTTCACCAAAAAAAAAAAAACTTTTGATACTTGAATAAGCATGTGTTGATATATAGTGCACTAGTACCATATCTACCACTTCCTTCTTGTATCTAAACATGTTTTGGTGGACACTGATCTCTAGCTTCTTAATGTGTTATTGAGAATTTAACTTGTTGAAAGAATGAATTGTATGAATGAATATTGCAGGAGTGGGAGGGAATGTTTAATGTTGGTATGTCCAGCACATTGACAGCTTCAATTCGAGAATGTGCATCAAATATGGCTATTGGCAAAAATAAAAGAAACGAGAAAGCTGACTGTTCAACTGTGGAGCAGGTAAACTACATTTAGTCAAAAGATTGATAAATTATGTACCAAGTGTTTGGTAAAACCCACATCAGCTGATTGATATAACTAAAGTTACATCTATGAATTTGTGAATATGTATATTTTGCTGTTGTAATGCTGGATTGTCGGTAAGCTACTACGCAACAAAGTTGCTTTAAGATCTGGATCGATCCTGGTATTATTGTCCATGGTAACTACGAGGCCTTCTTGTTTAGACAAAAGTTAAATGAATAGCGTGATGTTTTTATGATGTAGACAATTTGGATGTCGTAGGAGGACAAATAGCAAAGCATGTGAGAAGCCTTTGCTCGTGACATCTTGTTCTCAACAGGCCAACGTCGAGTTTTGGCAGGTAGACCTCCGGGCGACTCTTCAATCAATTTAAACAGACCATTCACCATTTTGGTGATCTTCTTCTGACGAGTCTCTTTTGGCAATCCTATTCATTCATCAAAACATGCAAGAACTAGTCTAGATTAACATGCAACTATTGAAATCAACTTCAAACATCAGCAATCAAAGTCTTGGCCACATAAGGAATTTAAAATAAAATTTCCTAAACATGAAAATCTAAGATGCACAAAAGGTGCACGTGCTAGGCACGTGATATGCACGGGAGCTGAGGACATTGTCAACCCTTAGCCGCTGCCTGCTATTCATCTTCCTATTCCCTTCCCTTTTATATATATGGTTTTAAATTTAATTTAATTAATTTTCTTATTAAAATTCAAAGCAAAAACAACGTCGTTTTTGTGGAAACCAAAGTTGCAATGAGAATGCTTCTGCTTAAGAATATCTAAGCTGGAAATTTGGAAGTAAGGCGCTCAGTCAATCTTGCGTGAAACTCTTCTTTTACGGTCTTATCATCTCAAAAAGCCTCTACTCAGTGGTGTTCATTAATGGAAATGGAGGTTGCTGCTGGTAGAATTGTCCTTTCACTTGGCTAATGAACAAAATATCAGAAATAACTGGCTGGGCAAATAATCGAACCACAGTTGATCTCACATGGCGTTTTAACGCATGATTTGAGAAGCGACGGAACCTAATTCGAGCCAATCGGGGAACCGGAGGGTACGTACCTAGAGAACAACGGAGTGGCGAGGCCTTGTTTGACAGCGTCGACTGGGAGAACGAGAGAGAGAACGAAATTAGGGCATGGACGATGGACACAGCGGAGGAGGAAATGGGCGATCACCATTTTTGCTAACTCAACTCTATGGCTGAGCACTCTGTTTTCGGACAGTCGCTTTGTTTCTAGGCTTTTGCTCTGTTTTAAACTTGCCAGAAGCCCATGTATAATCGTTCCATTATAAGACTTTTCTTTTTTTCTTTTTTTTGGTTTAGTTTGGAACCCCTTGTAAATAAATAAATATTGCATAATTAATTAAATGACCGTTGCGTAAAAAAAATTCCTTTTCACCCCATCGGACACAACAGAAAATCCTCCATTTTCTTTTGGGGGAAGGGGGGGGAATATTTATTTTATTTTTGTTGGCTTGAAACAAATTAATTCTACCAAACTGAGCTCAAATTCGAATAATTCTATTTTTGGGATTGCTCGCCAAAATAGTTCAATCCACTTCAATTTTTTTGTTTCTAATTTCTTGATAATCAATGGTCTCATAATTCATTTTTGCCTCTAAACAATTTACTAAGACCAATTGATCCTCTATCTCAAGGAAAAAAAAAAAAAAAAAACATATCAATTTCACCCAACGCGCAAAAAAGTTCATTTGATGCATTAGATAATTAACGAAAAAATTAACAAAAAGAATATATCCATCATGTGGCATCATGAGCTTCCATGCAATTTTCTTGTCATTGATTTAAGGATTGAAAAAAGACATGTGCGAACCTAAGACTAAGACAATTTTCCTTTTTTTTAAGCGACAAGACCACCAAAATCACCAAATCTTGCTCAAAGTGACAAATTTACCCCGAACTTTTTTTGTGACATGAAAAACTCCAAACTTTATTGACTGTGACACATTTACCCCAACAATAGTATTTTCGTCTTTTTCTTTCTTTTTTATCTACTTCTTCTCTCTTCCATATAAACTTTGATAGAAGAATCAACTTGGAGTCACTTTCATCTATTAATTCATACTTTCATTTAAACTTTTGTTGTTCATGCACTTTCATCTTCTTAAAAAATTAATTCTTGAAATCTTGCTTCTCCTTCTTCCTTAAGTTTTTCTTTCTTTCTCTCTTTCTCTCCCCTCCAATTATCTCTCTCTCTCTCTCTCTCTCTCTCTCTCTCTCTCTCTCTCTCTCTCTCTTCCATTTCCCTCCCCCTTGGCTCTCCCGTTGCTAGTCATTTGCACGCCTACCGCCCATCATTCGCACGCTCGCCGCCCGCAGTTTGCACACTTCCCGTATGTTCGTCGTGTTGCTGCCATCCTTGTACCACCATTGCTGCCATGCAATCCTCTAGCCACCACCGACCCCCCTCATTTAGTATCGGTTGTTAAAAAAAGAAAATAAATAAATAAAATGTAAAAGACAAAAATGCCCTTTAGTTCAACGTTTTTTATGTTAAAAAAAAAAAGTTTGGATTGCTAAAACTAACCTAACTAGAATTTGAAGAAGACGACAACGTGGGGTTGGACTGCAGGTTCGTCGTCGTCATCTCATCTGCTGGTGCCTGAACCAACTCCAAAGTGTGCTCCACAACTAGCACCTCCACCACTGCCTCATTTGGATCCACTGGTAGATGGAAGAGTCTCCCCGTCCACAAGCAGTAGAGAAATCCCAGAGCGCCAATCAGCGCTGCTCCCACAAAAATCGACACTATCAATGCCGTGTAGTTCCCGCCATGCGTAGCATATGGCGGGACGTGCACTCCTACTTGCACGTCTTGTAGTATCTTCCTCATCTTGACAAAAGACAATATTTGCAAGTGAGCGATGTTCCTGATGAGAACCGATTGGATTCTAATGGTTGATTTATTGCTGAAAAAAAGGGCAAATAATATGAAAACCAGGTAGTCCTCGCTCATTTCACTGGCATTCGTGTCTAAGGATCCCACCTTACTGCCTCACCTCCAGGCACACGAACAACCAACACAAAAAAGAGGCCCTATACTATGCCACCTATGCCACCACAGAGACCGACGATAGACAATTCGCCAAAACATGTCACCTTTCCCTCATCGATAAGGATTCCGTAAAACACCTTCCTCACTCAACGAGTCCCCTTCCTCAACAGTTCAACAAACATTTCAGCAAAGTATTCCGTTCCACAAACATGGATTTTTTAATGTTTCACGAACCAACCGCATCCCTACTCCCAACGTAAAGAGGAGTAGCTACAATCAAATCTATTAGAAACTGTCCTAAGAGATTCTAAACCTTGCCCACCTCACAATCGAATTTCCATAGCCTAGCTTCCTACTAGCAACTCAAAATAAAGGAAGGAAAACTTGATAGCTCTAAGGAAAACTTGATAGCTCTACAAGCAGGGTAAACTACGGGATCGGATCCTTTACCTCGGATACGAATGCTGTCTGTCCTTCCAAGGGAGAGTATGGAAAGTACATTGTCTTTCAATACATAGGTAGCTCTAATGGAAGAGATAGGAGCCAAGGAGTTCTTTACAACCTCTAATTCCAAGAGGGTGCAATCTCCGATTCAAATTAGGGCTCCCATCGCGTGATTTGCCCCCGCTGGCTTGCCCGACACACACAGACAGAGAGAGAGGAAGCGAAACTAACCTGAGCTTGGTCTCGATGCGCCGCCAAGCGAGGGGGAGGAACCGCTGCAGGAGGGTGTTGACGATCAACTTCGCCAAGCTTCCTGCGTTCGTCTTTTCTCCGTCGATTTTGTTCGGAGGGAGGCTTAGACGGATGCAGTTGAGGAAATGGGTTTGGCTTGGAACCCCTTATAAGTAATTGAATATTGCGTAATTCATTTTTTGCCTCTAAACCATTTACTAAGACCAATTGATCCACTATCTCAAGCGGAAAAAAAAAAAAATCTCTCCCCTCCTCTTATCTCCTCTCTCTCTCTTCCTTTTCCCTCCCCCTTGTTCTCCCGTTGCTAGTCGTTTGCACGCCTGCCGCCCGTTGTTCGCACGCTCGCCACCCGCGGTTTGCACGCTCGTCGCCCGCGATTTATGAGATGCCGGATTATTTTAAAAATCAATTTCTAATCCCAAAAAAGGGATACTGGACTGGGCCCTTGGGCCCAACCGAAAACAAACTAAACCTGGACTCCCCAACTTGGGCCATGGACATGCCTGGGCTTATTAAAAGAGAGCCCGTTTCGAAAAGAAAACTCATTAAGCCCATTTTGTTGAAACTAAATACACTAAGCCTAAACACATCTGTGACTAAAGCTAGTCCGATTCCTCTAAAGCCCAAGCCAAACCCAAACTCACAAAAGCTCATTAAGCCCAATATTGTTTTAGGCCGAAACCTAAGTCCAATATTCATTAAGGATAATTGAGCCCGAAAACTAAGGATAAAAGCTACCAAAAACCATAAATTATGTCTATTGCCATACACTTACCCCCAAATTGTTTTTGTGACACATTATCCCAAACTTATATATTATGATACATTTATCCCAAACTTTTTTTTTGTGACACAAAAAATCTCAAACTTAAATCCATGTAAAGTATTTATCCCAAAAATTTAATGTCACAAAAAAAGACATTGAGATTTTTGTCATCGCAAAAAAATTCAATTTTAACATGTGTGATATATTTATTCCAAATTTATTTTGTGATGCCAAAAATCTCAGAGGCAAGATTCCATACAGATTCTACCTTCATGACAATTAGTAAGCAGCGAAAACAATCCAACCAAGCTCTAGATAGGAAGCAACTAAAGGAACCCATAATACATCCGCGATGGCACACAACCCAAACCCTCAAATTTAAAAAAAAAAAAAAAAACCCAAGTCATTAGCACATCGACGACTCAATCAAAGAACCAAAAGCAAAACAAAGACGGCACGATCGAAACTGAGCGCGCCCAACCCATCTCACACGCGGAGGCACACAGCACGTCCACGCAGATCCCATTCGTAATTGGCGTAGATGGGGACATGGGTCGAAAAGCTTCGAGCGGGAAGAACCAAAGAAAACCGAAACGCAAGCAAGGAAACCGAGGGACGATCAATAAAGAAGCATCAGACAGATTGAAACATGCCCAAAAAACAGAGAGAGAGAGAGAGAGAGAGAGAGAGAGAGTTCTACCTTAGAACTCGTTCAAAGCGAGATCACTGCGAAGCGGGCTCGAAGACGCAGCGACCGCAACCGGGCACGGAGATCGAGAGGCGACTGAGGAGAAAATGCGGAGGCCGAGGGGGCTTCTTCTTCCTTCCTTCCTTCCTTCCTCCTCGGGGGCGCGCTTCGAGCTCGCAGATTTCGATTACTTATAAGGGGTTCCAAGCCAAACCCATTTCCTCAACTACATCCGTCTAAGCCTCCCTCCGAACAGAATTGACGGAGAAAAGACGAACGCAGGAAGCTTGGCGAAGTTGATCGTCGACACCCTCCTGCAGCGGTTCCTCCCCCTCGCTTGGCGGCGCATCGAGACCAAGCGCAGGTTAGTTTCACTTCCTCTCTCTCTTTGTCTGTGTGTGTCGGGCAAGCCGGTGGGGGCGAATCACGCGATGGGAGCCCTAATTTGAATCAGAGATTGCACCCTCTTGGAATTAGAGGTTGTAAAGAACTCCTTGGCTCCTAGTCTATTCCATTAGAGCTACCTATGTATTGAAAGACAATGTACTTTCCATACTCTCCCTTGGAAGGACAGACAGCATTCGTATCCGAGGTAAAGGATCCGATCCCGTAGTTTACCCTGCTTGTAGAGCTATCAAGTTTTCCTTCCTTTTCCCTCCCCCTTGGCTCTCTCATTGCTAGTCGTTTGCACGCCTGCCGCCTGTTGTTCGCACGCTCGCCGCCCGCGATTTATGAGATGCCGGATTATTTTTAAAATCAATTTTTAATCCCAAAAAAGGGATACTGGATTGGGCCCTTGGGCCCAACCGAAAACAAACTAAACCTGGACTCCCCAAGTTGGGCCGTGGACACGCCTGGGCTTATTAAAAGAGAGCCCATTTCGAAAAGAAAAATCATCAAGCCCATTTTGTTGAAACTAAATACACTAAGCCCAAACACATCTGTGACTAAAGCTAGTCCGATTCCTCTAAAGCCCAAGCCAAACCCAAACTCACAAAAGCTCATTAAGCCCAATATTCATTAAGGATAATTGAGCCCAAAAACTAAGGATAAAAGCTACCAAAAACCATAAATTATGTCTATTGCCAGACACTTACCCCCAAACTGTTTTTGTGACACATTATCCCAAACTGTTTTTGTAGCGGGAGATCCACACATTATCCCAAACTTATATATTATGATACATTTATCCCAAAGATACATTTTTTTTTTTTTGTGACACAAAAAATCTCAAACTTGAATCCATGTGAAGTATTTATCCCAAAAATTTAATGTCACAAAAAAAGACATTGAGATTTTTGGCATCACAAAATAAATTTGGAATAAATATATCACACAAATGTTAAAATTGAATTTTTGTGATGCCAAAAATCTCAATGTCTTTTTTGTGACATTAAATTTTTGGGATAAATACTTCACATGGATTCAAGTTTGAGATTTTTTGTGTCACAAAAAAAAAAAAACTTTGGGATAAATGTATCATAATATATAAGTTTGGGATAATGTGTCAAAAAACAAGTTTGGGGGTAAGTGTATGGCAATAGACATAATTTATGGTTTTTGGTAGCTTTTATCCTTAGTTTTTGGGCTCAATTATCCTTAATGAATATTGGACTTAGGTTTCAGCCTAAAACAATATTGGGCTTAATGAGCTTTTGTGAGTTTGGGTTTGGCTTGGGCTTTAGAGGAATCGGACTAGCTTTAGTCACAGATGTGTTTGGGCTTAGTGTATTTAGTTTCAACAAAATGGGCTTGATGAGTTTTCTTTTCGAAACGGGCTCTCTTTTAATAAGCCCAGGCGTGTCCATGGCCCAAGTTGGGGAGTCCAGGTTTAGTTTGTTTTCGGTTGGGCCCAAGGGCCCAGTCCAATATCCCTTTTTCGGGATTAAAATTTGATTTTTAAAATAATCCGGCATCTCATAAATCGCGGGCGGCGAGCGTGCAAACCACAGCGGCGAGCGTGCGAACAACGGGCGGCAGGCGTGCAAACGACTAGCAACGGGAGAGCCAAGGGGGAGGGAAAAGGAACATTGAGCCATGGCGACAAAATAACAAAAAGATCACATCCAGACTTCAAAGGGATCACCCAGACATGCTCAAAATCGGAAATAATGGCTTAGTTAAACCAACGGAGTTCAGATCTCACGCAGGCATTCTAACAAACAGTCGGGATACGCTAAAGCTCAACATCGGCGGCTGCTAGATCCCCGTTTACCGGCACAATACCACAAAAACATTGAACAATAATTGGAAAAGAAAAGGCATATTGAGCCATGGCGACAAAATAACAAAAAGACACATCCAGACTTCAAAGGGATCACTCAGACATGCTCAAAATCAGAAATTATGGCTTAGTTAAACCAACGGAGTTCAGATCTCACGCAGGCATTCTAACAAACAGTCGGGATACGCTACTGGAACGAGGGGTTCCCGACCCGTCGTGCCCAAAACAAGGCAAGTACAGAGCAGAGCCTACCCGTCGGCTTGGGGAAGGTCGCCGGACGGGTCGGCGTACGGCCGAGAATCCCTCTCCTGCTCTCTCAGTCGCTCGGATCTCTCATTCTCCGTTCGCCCTCTCTCTGTCCCTCTCGATCTCTCTCTTTAACCCTCGTCGAAGGAAAGCCTCTTCTTCTGGATCTCCTCTCTCAAGCAGCTCTCACTATTGCTCGCTCCCCCTGGCTCTCTCTCTCTCCTTCGAACTCTCTCTGGTTTTCCTCTCCCATCGCGCGATCCGCCCCGCCCGACACACACAGACAGAGAGAGAGGGCGCAATCTCCGATTCCCCAATCGCGCGATTCGCCCCCGCCGGCCCGCTCGACACAGAGAGAGAGAGAGAGAGAGAGAGAGAGAGAGAGAGAGGGGGAGCGAAACTGACCTGATTCTGTTCGGAGGGAGGAAGCGCTGCAGAGGGCGTCGACGATGATTCTGTTCGAGGGAGGCGACGATGATTCTGTTCGGAGGGAGGAAGCGCTGCAGGAGGGCGTCGACGATGATTCTGTTTGGAGGGAGGCGACGATGATTCTGTTCGAAGGGAGGCTTGGACGGATGCGGAGGGCGTCGACAATGATTTTGTTCGGAGGGAGGCTTGGACGGATGCATTTGAGGAAATGGGCGATCGCCATTTTTGGACACTCGAGCACTCTGTCTTCGCACAGCTCCTCTGTTTTTAGGCTCCCGCTCCGCTTTGAAGTGCCGGAAGTATCAAGTGAACTTTGAGGTGAGGACACCTGGAGTGCCATAACTTGGCACGGAAAGACACTTAAGTGCCATAACTTTAAAATGGTACACTTAAGTGCCAATATCGGAGTAAAATGGGACACTTAAGTGCCACTCCGGCGAAAATCCGGCCAAATGGCTGACGTGGTAATTTTCCGGCGAGTTTGGTCCAAAACGGCGTCATTTTGCGCGACGTGGGCGAGAAAACGCAAAAACGACGCCGTTTCGTGTTTACGTATAAATAATAATATATCAATTAATTAAATTAGATTTAAAATATTCAAAAAAATTAAAAAAAAAAAAACAAAATTTTAAAAATTAAGAAAAAATTTTAAAAAACTTAAGAAAAAAAAAGAAAAATTTTAAAAAATTTTAAAAATTAAGAAATTTTTTTTTGAAAAATAAGAAAATTAATTTAAAAAATAAAGCAAAATTTTAAATTTTAAAAAATTAAGAAAATTAAAAAAAAAAAAATAAAAAGTAAGAAAAAAATTTAAAAAAATTAAAAAAGGGGGAGGCGGGGAGGCCGAACGGGCGGCTCCCTCACCGCCGCCGCCTCCCCACCGTCGCTGGGAAGGGCCGGCGACGAAGGGGGAGGGTCGGCCGGGGTCGGCGGTTGGTCGGAGGCGACCCCGCCGACCCTCCCCCTCCGTCGCCGATCCTTCCGGCGATGGCTGGGGAGGCGCAGCGACGAGGAGCCACCCCGTTCGGCCTCCCCCTCGCCTTTTTTAAAAAATTTTAAATTTTTTTAAAAAATTCTTAATTTTTAAAAATTTTAAAATTTTCTAAATTTTTTAAAATTTTCTTAATTTTTTTAAAATTTTCTTAATTTTTTTAAAATTTTCTTAATTTTTTTAAAATTTTTAAATTTTCTTTATTTTTTTAATTTTTTTTAATTTTTCAAAATTAAATTTTCTTAATTTTTAAAAAAATTAAAATTTTCTTAATTTTTTAAATTTTCTTAATTTTTTAATTTTTTTTAAATTTTCTTAATTTTTCAATTTTTTAAAATTTTTAAAATTTTTACATTTTTCTTAATTTTCTTTTTTTTTTAAATTTTTGAATATTTTAGATTTAATTTAATTAATTTTTATATTATTATTTACACATGTAGACACGAAACAACATCGTTTTTGCATTTTTTTCCGCCACGTCAGCGTGCAAAAAGACACCGTTTTCGACCGAGCTCGCCAAACCCTCAACTGCTTCGATGGGCTGAATGGTTTTCAAAATACTCTTTTGAAACCAAACATATTCCTGGGAAAAAGAATGTTCTTGCTGACTTTTTGTCAAGACCCAAAGCACCAGCTGAAATCAACATGTACATCAAAAGACCTGCTTTCCATATGCTTCATCACGGAGTCAAATACAAGATTGAGAAGATCAGAGATTTGCCAAGCCAAGCATATCCCTAGGAGATTATTCAGCAAATCCAGAATGACGGTCTTACTGAGAACATGGAGAACCTCATGTGGCAATGCCACACGGACCTTTTCAGATTCAATGGAGGTTCGATCCTTTATCCTTTCGGGTTAAATTTGAATTATCCTTTTATTCATCCTCTTATCTGGAAGGAAGATGATTTCCCTGATCAGCTCGAAACGCTATTGTACTTAACCAATAAGTACTTGATAGCCATTGAAATTCCTACCAGAAGATTCATTGCCAATCTCACCAGGATATTCATGCTCGGGAGAAATATCGAAAAGGAATGTGATAGAAATCTTTTAGATTTTCTAAACTGGTTCTATCATCCTACATGTTGGAAACAGGACTTAAAAAGAGAACTGAGAACCATGACACCAAATCCTGAAGTTCACACCATCCTGTTTTTCAGACGTCCATGGAACTTTTTTAGAAATAATGGCGGTATTCTCGATGCACCACTTGAAATAGGAACCACAGCCTATAAACCTCACTCGAACAATCGAGAAGCCAGGGTTCACAAATCTTATCCAAAATCCGTTAGATCTTGTGAACATGAATATCGAGAACTCCAGAGAATCCTATGCCAGGAAAACAAGACCATTCCCGAAGATGTCTGGAATAATGCACCCACTACGTGGGATCATTATAACCTAGCACCAGAAGCCAGTGAAGCACTTAGGTAGTACAGACAAGCAGCATTGTCACAAGAGCATGAAATGACAAGCGAAGACGACATTGTCCAGTCTACTCAAGACCCCTATGCACGCTTTGGAGGTCTTCTGTCCCAAAATCCATACGAACAGGGATCTTCATCCTCATTCCAAAACATGGATACATCATTCTATGCACAACCATCCAATTGGCCTCAGCCAAGCATGCCAAATATTCCTGCCAACACTACAAGTGAAAATACTAACTGGGCAGAAGAAGAAGCATCCCATTGGGCTCATAAAGCATCCTCATCTCAAAGGCTAAACCAGATTCTTTCGCCTCAAGACCTTGAAGCCCTCCAGCAGAAGTATGAAGCACATCTCCTAAAAGACAGTTCAGATGACGACTCAGTATGTAGCTACAATGCTCGTGACGGACGAGATCGTTGAGTCCGTACAAATTCACTGTAGCAAAGTACTGTTCACTTTTACTGTAGCACTAGGCTAGGGAATGTACTGTTCAATGTACAGTTACTGTTCATAGTGTGCGAATAATTCCCTGCCGAAAGCTTTCGGTGCCTCTGTTTTGTTTCTGGACCCGTGAGTTGGTCCCTGTGTGTCCTTGTTTACCTTTATTTGCCTATATAAGGCATTGTTGGTGTATCGTTTTGGGCAGAGTCCCCTGAAGTAAAGAGTGTGCTTTGTGAAAAACCTCTATGGCTTTCTAAATCTCTCTTCTTCTCCAGCCTGGTAGGATCCTTCGAGAAATGCAGCTCGGGTAGATTAGAAACGTTTCCATCCTGGCATCTTCTGAGTGTCGCTAGGCTCTGGATTAAAGGGCTGAGTGGTTTTCTGCTAAAAGGCTGTCCCTGAAAGGCTTGAACGGGAGTTGTTCGCCTAATGTGGGATGCATACCTGCAGGAAATTTACTCTCCTTCCATGATCCTAAGTCTAGGTCCATTCATTGGTATCAGAGCCATGGTTTCGTTTTTGATATTATCCATTCCATGCGCTTGATAGGTGAATCCAGTGCTGAGAAGATCCTCACACACCATGATAGATCCAGAAATTCTCGAAGCACCCATTTCTCTTGCTCCTTCTTCTTCATCCTCAGCTCTCTCAGAATTTCGTGTTTCAAATGCTTCTAAGATAGATTATCTCTATGAAGTCTCTCTTAGCGATGAAACCAAGATCTCAGAAACTCAGCTTCCTCTTATAAACCCCTATTCAGCTTTTGCTAAACCTACTTCATCATTCTCACCTATCCGCTCCATTCGTCAACTCATTCACCAGACCCCGAAGCAAGTAAAGGAGTACGTTCAGTCCTCCAAATTCGATCAGCATCCTATTCCTGCTACTGAAAAAGAGTACTTTGTTACTCTCCAGATCCCTCCAGAATTTCCCAGACAATGGGTTCAACAGGGATATTCTCATGTCCACTACGGAGCTGTTCGTCTTGCTCTTACTTTCCATGGTCGTAAAGGTCTGCCAGTAGTGGCAAGAATCGCTTTGTTGGATACCAGGTTTTTACAATACCAGCATGCTTGCATCGGTACTGTTCAAATCACTCTGAATGCCGGAACAGTCTTTGTGACACTATATCCAAACTTCAACATCGCTCTTTCAGACCCCCAACTTCTCTCTTTTCTGAAAGTTCAAGTACAGCTCACTGGAGCCCCCCAAACGGCTGAATCTGTAGCTGCAACCTTGCATTACCAAATGGTTTATTGAGTGCAGAACCATGCTCTCGACCTCAACTTCAACAATGGTAATGAAGATGCGTTGTTCATCTCCATGCAGAATGATCAGGCATCCTGCATCCATGTCCCCCGACAGATCCCTAAGGATACGTTGGCCAAGCTCCTTCCAGAGACTTGGATTACCAACTATGAAAAGCTACACCAGCATAACAAGCCGTTCCAGTCCACAAACTCAGAATTCGTACGGAAAAAAGATGGAACTATTTCCATCAAATTTGGCAAGGAAAAGGAAGAAGGTCCCTCCATCTTCCAGACCATCCTCATGATCGAGCCATGTGTTCCAGAATCCATTTCTGAACCAGATCCAAAGAAGCATGTTCGACACTTCAATGGTGATGGACATCCTGTTCATTACTATAAAGACAAGCATGGTCATTGTTTATGGGATCCTTTTTGCCAATGTTCCTACTGCATAAATTCTCCTGACGAAGTAGATCCTCATGCAAGATCTCCTCCACGGCGAAAAAAGCCCAAGGATAAGATGTACCAGAGGTACTTAGACGGAGATTCCTCAGTAGATACTCTGGGTGAATGTGATAAATACCAGTTCATGGTGTCTTATGCACCACCTCCACCACCAGAGTTCCGTACTACACCCCGAACCTCACCAGATCCACCAAAATCACCTCCACCTTCTCCTCCCCAGAAAAAACAAGCTCTCTCTCCATTCTATAAACCAATCCTTAAGTGGGCTAAGAAACACTCTTACCCCCTCGAAGTTCCAGCAGAAACACCACCCACTTCTTCTATTGCCATGTTCCAAGATACTGACTTTCCTCCTCTTGTCAAGGAAAGTTCTAAACTCTCGTTCCCTGCTACAGAAGAGTTTATTGATCCACATGGTAGATATCACCATGTTCCCAAAATATCTACTCCAACAAACGTAGACGAACATGGAAGACAAAAGAAAACCCCTGCTGTTGAAGCCGTTCTAAACTGGCAATCAGAGACTCTGTTGGCACAGAACAATGCCTTTAAGGCTATTTATTCCAAGATTGGAAATGTGCAACAAGATCTCCGAAGATACGATGAGGGTACCAAGAAGATACTTTCTGAGTTCCAGAAAAGGCTTCAAGCCTTGGAATTAGGACAACATATTGGGTACCATTATCTTGAAAGTCCAAAGCAGAAATAGACAAACTCAAGAAGCAAATTCAACTTCTTGAAGAAGGAAGGTTCAGACCTTTCGATCCATTGGCACCTCTGTTCAAGCGGGTATACATCCCCAAAGCACCACAAGTGTCTGTTTTTGCCAATATTCCACAAGATCCTTCCGAAGAGAATCGGATATACGAAGCCGTCTCAAAGCTTTGAAAAGAGAAAAGGGAAAAAAGAAGACACCACCTACAGAATCAAGCTCACTTGTCATAAGAGAAAGACCAGACCAGATGATGTTATCAAATCCATTGGAATCCTTTTTAAAGGATTTGGGTAAGCAAGTTGACCCTATTACCCAACAGCCTGAGCTTGATCCTGCTATCCTGGAAACACAGATTCTGTTCACTGAACAAACTTCTTATACTACATCAGATTCAGTATCTCTTTCTTCTTCTTATTCTTCCTTCTCAGACCAAATAATCGATTCTCCCCCTACCATTCCACTAACTTCGCAAATATTCATGGCTGACACTCCTTCAG
This sequence comes from Eucalyptus sideroxylon, assembly GCA_014182405.2. Classification (NCBI taxonomy): domain Eukaryota; kingdom Viridiplantae; phylum Streptophyta; class Magnoliopsida; order Myrtales; family Myrtaceae; genus Eucalyptus; species Eucalyptus sideroxylon. The sequence goes on along the minus strand of CM024552.2, from coordinate 52,153,737 downwards.
ACTATGAAATGGAATCAAACTATTCTGATCCAGAATTTGAACAGACAAGCAATCCCACTAGAACCAATTCTGCCAGGCATGTGTCCATGGCATCAAAACAATTCTTCTCCATTGACGATATTCCTTATTCAAAATGGCCACATAGACTTGAAGAGTTTCATACTTGGTTGAGTACACAGTCCATCACCAACTATGATATGAATGATGTCCTTTACAATTTTGTTACAAGGTTCACGGGGAGCCTTAAATTTTGGTGGCAATCACTCACGTAACAAGACCAGCTTACGTTTACGTTTCGTTGTCACCAAATTACAGCCATGCCCTTATTTACCTATATCATGTTTTTGTGGGAACTCCCGGAGATCTCAAAGAGCTAAAAAGAAGAGAATTCTTCGAAAGAAGATGCTGCTCCCTTCAGAAAAAGCATCTTGATAAGCATTATCGATTAATGCTTCAGCTCTTCTACCAGATTGGCGCAGATCCAAATCTAAAGCAGGTCTTTTGATGTACATGTTGATTTCAGCTGGTGCTTTGGGTCTTGACAAAAAGTCAGCAAGAACATTCTTTTTCCCAAGAATATGTTTGGTTTCAAAAGAGTATTTTGAAAACCATTCAGCCCATCGAAGCAGTTGAGGGTTTGGAATCTATTTCTGTTTAATTTGGCCGGATCTTCGCCGGAGTAGCACTTAAGTGTCCCATTTAATTTCAAAACTGGCACTCAAGTGTACCATTTTAAAGTTATGGCACTTAAGTGTCCCCCTGTGCCAAGTTATGGCACTTGTGTTGGACTTCTACCAGTGAACTTTCCATTATAAGACTTTTCTTTTTCTTTTTCTTTTTCTTTTTCTTTTTCTTTTTTTGGTTTGGCTTGGAACCCCTTATAAATAATTGAATATTGCGTAATTCATTTTTTGCCTCTAAATCGTTTACTAAGACCAATTGATCCCCTATCTCAAGGAAAAAAAAAAAAAAAACAAAATACAAAACATATGAATTTTGCCCAATGCGCAAAAGTTTATTTGATGCATTAGATAATTAACAAAAAAATTGACAAAAAGAAAAGTCCTAAACCTATATTGTATTTATATCAATTCTGTTATTAACCTCAATTTAATCAATCCATCTAATTTTAATCAAACTTTGTCTAAAGTGGCAAATTTACCTCAAACTTTTTTTTATGACATGAAAAACCTCAAACTTTATTAACCGTGACATATTTACCCCACCAAGGGCATTTTCGTCTTTTTATTTTCTATTTTTTCCATTTTTCTATTTTTTTTCCTTCTCTCTTCCCTCCTTCAGTCATGCCGAACTCAGGTGTGGGTGGCCCTTGCCGGTGTTAGGTGAGGCTCGCCTTCACATGGGCTGGCTAAGGTCGCTCTCGCCAACGTCGGGTAAGGGCAGCCCTTGGCTGGGTCGGGCGAGGGCCTCCCTCCCCAGATATGGCGAGGGCACCCCTCGCTTGACAACGGCGAGGGCACCTCTCGCTAGGCCCTCACTGACGTTGGGCGAGGGTGGCCCTTAGCTGTGTAGAGCAAAGGCTTGGTGAGGGCACCCCTCGCCAAATCTGGGGAGGGAGGCCCTCGCCCGACCCAACCGAGGGCCACCCTCACTTGCAGCGGCTTCCCTTCGCCATAGTCGACGGAGGGAAGAGAGAAGAAGAAAAAAAAAATTAAAAAGTAAAATACAAAAATGCCCTTTAGTTCATGGTAAATATGTCACATGATATAAGTTCAGGGTTTTTTATGTCACCAAAAAAAATTGGTAAATGTGTCACGGTTAGCAAAGTTTAGGGTTTTTCATGTCATAAAAAAAAATTGAGTTAAATTTGTCACTTTGGGCAAAATTTGAGATTTTTAATGGCATTTTCCCCTTTTTTTTAAAAGGATTATATATTGTGAAACAATTTTTCAAAATAAACAGCCTTTGGATTGAAAATATTGAATACTAATCAAAAGAAACAATTAGAGAGAAATCGAAGGAAAAAAAAAAGTGAACAAGGACAAGCTTACCTACCACCATTTAAAACATGATGTTTGCAAAAAATCTTTAGTGCTTCCAGACTACGAATTTTCCAACTGTCCAAGTCAATCACACTTGTGCACAACCAGGATGTCATGCTCCAAGAACACCTAAATAATTCCCTTGTGGCTTTCTGATGATTAACTTTGCAACGGGATCGAAAGACACAGGATTTTTGCTGATATATAGAGATGACACCATCAACTTGCGCTACTAGCCAACTAAGTTGTTCGGTTAGCTCGAATCCGGTGCCACGGGACGTACCCAACCGAAAGCAAACCCGCCCCACCCATGAGAAGTGGATACCTTCCCAAGAAATCGTTCCGGCATCGCGGGCTACTTCCGATTAATTCAATTCAGGAGTGGCTAGGAAGCCTGGTTGGCAGACGAAGAGGGGCTGAGCATCAAGTCAGGAGGATTCAACGGAGCACGGCAGGCAAATTGTGGAGTTTGATCTTGAAATATTTCCATGATGTTTGCACGTGCTTCGTCGGGTGCTGAAAGAGCCTAGACATGAACATCTCGTTTTCATACTCCTCGTTTATATGTAATGAATAGCAATGGTGATTATTATTTGCTATTCCCTCTCGTACCATCGATATCTCCATGAAACAAATTTTCTAAATACATCAACGTAAATTGGATAAGTTAGAAACATTCCTTTTCTTAAAAGCATTCTCATATCTTCCTGTTATCAGAGAAGAGGTTGAAGAACAGACCATATAAAACTTGCGATGCGGGGAGAAAGACTTTTCAAGTATAGCTCACCAACTAGATGAAAATAATAACTTGGTGAGATTATGAAGTACCATGAACATCAATGTCTTTTGGGATGTTGTCCAAAGTAAAATGTCCAAGCCTCCCAGTTCGGTACAAATTTAATAATTTCTCGGAAACTCTGATGCAGGCATCTTCTTTGCCTAATTCCAAGGGGATCCTAAAAGCTTCTCGCAGAGCGGCCAGTTGAAACTCGACAAGCCTCAACACATCTTTCCTACGTCTCATGTCGACACGCGTGGAGGAAATGCTCTCATAAAGGACACGGCGGACATCTTGCACGATGAAATCCTGTCATGGAAGGACAGGTGATGTCTTAGAGCAATAATTCATGCTGACAACAAAAATAAACCCTCAAAGGGAAAAGAAAATACATGTCATACAGGGACAAATAACAAAGTATGTGAAGCCTTTGCTCGAGACATCATGTTCTCGACATGCTAACATCGAGTTTTGGCAGGGTAGCCCTCTGGGCAACTCTTCAATGAGGTTAAACTTATCTGAGCCATCATGTTTTGGCGCATGCTAAAGCTATCGATAGACTTGCCAATAAACTCTCCATGAATGTGCAAGAAAGATAGGCCTCCAATTTTGTCATTACAATCTTTCTAGTTTCCACCTCTCCAAGAAATCAAAACTTAGAGACCTGAATGAAAGGAACGAAAATGAGCACTTGACACTTTAAATGCAAGCTCTTCCTTGCATTACATAGGAACAAGCTCTACAATTCCTATTAGGTTAATTTCCAGTTGCTTCCACAGAAGCGGAAAACTAAGGCTAGAGACAAGAAAATGATGAGATCCTTCTTGACTCTGATTACAAAGGAGATATGTCGTCCTATAGTCAGAAAATCAACAAACAACACTTTCTATTACCATCTGCTTAAGATTTTTAGTGTTACTGGCAGAGAAACAGAGCAGTGGTTGCCTGACTACTGATATGTCATAATACTCTCATGATCTCACCAGTATTGAAACACTTCAGACTAAAAGGAATGCACTAAATCCCCCTCAATGAATACTTTCCTTCTGATAATCACCTAATCTACCATCCTCCCATTCTAGTTTCCACGTCTGTGTTGCATTTTCTACACATCTGAAATTTCTCCTAGTTATTCCCGATTCAAAAGAAAGTAACGAGCAACAATATGAGTTAGCTCACATTCACCATTCTAGCACTGTCTCATCAAAGTAGGAATGAAGTTGTTTGAACGTGTTAACATTATGTTAGGTACAAATGGAAAGAGGTACACAGTTTTCAGCTACCCTTTTATATCCATCTAAGCAAATAGTTCAGAATCACTGACAAAACCCAAAATGATGGAAACCATCCATATGAATAATTAAACTGACCAGCACATGCAATCCTTCTGTGACTATACCTGGGTATGATCTGAGGGATACTGCCGTTTCTTTGTTGTTTCAGTTTGACAGCTACCTGAATATTCTTCTCTGAAATCCACACTCAATCTGCCAGATCCAGCGGTCGACAGCTTTGCCCATTGTTCATATTCTTTACCTGAGTCAAGTATTGATAGGAAGAACTGCGCGAGTTGTTTTTCTCCAGCCAAAGAATCCCTAATTGTACCTGAACTTGCAATGTGAAAATCTGGGCTCAGATCATCTAATTGAAAGTTCAACAATTTCAGCTCACCCAATGCAAGATAACATGGGTGAACTACTTAGATTAGTCAACAAAAGTTGTTAATAATAATAATAAACCATTGTTAGAGCTAATTAATACAATATACGCTAAGAAAAAGAGACTGTTGATATAATCACAACCATACCAATCAAAGCTAGCTTGGAGCTGGTCTCAAAGTCACAAATAACTGGAGGCAAGACTCCTGGAGTGTCCAACACATAAACATTTGGATTGCTGGCAATCTGATGAAATCATGTTCCATTGGTAGATGGCCGTCATCAACATAAGAACATCCCAAGTGAAGAAAAATGAGTATCAGTACCATAACACAGCAAGCATAGAGAAACAAGTATTTCTCACGGCACCATAAAGGAAAGATCCATGCCGCTCTTTTTTAAAATTACCATTTCATACCCCAATATTAGGGTATAATGATGACAAGAGAGAAGGACAACATAGAATTTTAACTGGCCAATGACATAACCTTAACCATGCTCTGATAGCAGTTACCAATTCAAACTGCTCTATTCTTGATCTTGCCATGAACAATACCAAGAAGATAAAAAGCAATCGATACATATGAATATCTAATCTTACATATAATTTGGAAAGAAACCTAGCATATGAAGCAAAAGATCTGTTTAACTTCTTCTCTTCTCTACACACAGTTTCTAGAAACAATAGCATATCTAAGTGTGCATCTGAAGAAAAAACAAAAAGCATAGATGGAGCTTCAACGAATAAAAATTAATTGCATACCTTCAAACTGCTAATATCTTTTGTCTCACATGGCTGTGAGCTCACTGCTGCATGCTTCAACTTTCCTTTCTCTGCAAAGAAACTTGTTTTGCGTTATATTAGGAAGCATTCACATTTTTATCAAGGAATGGCCCTCAGCAGAAAGGATATGGAGGTAGAGAGGGACAGCTGAAGAGTTATTCTGCTTCAACTGTCCATGTAAAACATACAAAGGGCAATCTGTGAAGAAAAAAGATCTCGCATCGGATGCAATAAGAAGATTAGTACCTGCTGCGCTTATCCTGCCAATATTATGCAATGAATTGGCGAGGGCAGACTTTCCAGTGTTAGGGATTCCGACTAACATAATTGCTGTAGTGCTGCTAGAATTATCCATCTTTTTCAACTCTCTTACTTTGGCTTGTAAGAAATTCAAAAACTGCAAGATGTTAGTCATCATCAACTACTGTTTGATAAAGAGAAAAAAACATATATGCATAAAAAAGCTTCATAAAAAAGAAAAATCTTCAACTACAATCAGTATATATTAATTATGACTGGCTGCTGTCACAGTCCTTGTGTACCCAGCCACTCAGATGGAAGTCTTTATCGAAGTCCCACTTGTTCTAAGCTACACCGACTTTTAAGTCGTATTTAGAAGGTAAAATTTCTGAAACTCAATTGATGGAAGAATGCTCCTGTCAATCCAGGAAATAAAGCAGGCAATAGTTTTTACCTGCTTAATATTTTCCCTATTATGGGAATTCACAGCAAAAGATTCACAGTTCTGCAGCTCAAAGTACCTCATCCACTCCTATATATGAAACACAGCACTAAGTTACAAGGGAATAACCAGGGTGAGAAGATAAAGTATGGAAACAATAGATACTGCCAGCTTTTAAGTTGAATATATGGAGGAAATACTGTGACACAGAAACACGGCAGCGCACTATGTAACTCTCCCCAGATTCACTAGCACTTAGCATCAGAAAAGAATGACAAAACTAAAATTTCAACAATAACATATTATTAAATTATCGACAATAATTCAAATGAGGCCAATCTGACTTCCTTGTATTAAGACAGAATATCACATAAAAAGAGAAGGCGACTCACAAACTCATAAGATATTTTGACCATTTTGATCTACAATTACAGTCATACATCTGTAACTTTACAAGAGCAAATGTGGATGTTCAGAAAATATAAACTCAGAAGAAAGTGTAGACATACAGTGTCATGGCGGTAATTTACCTTTAAAATACACATCATCTATAGTCAAACATTAGAAACATTAAAGTCATCTTTACACATACTAACATAAAAGAGCAAATGTCCATGCTGAGCTTAGCAACCGGAATAAGGCAAATCAATCTTAAAAGTCTGAAAGATTAACCTTATCAACCAACACGGGAAAATCAGAAGCCCTACCTTGGTACGAGAACTGTTTGCGAGGTCCATCTTGTTCAGTACCACAATTCTCCTGGATGGAGATGGGTAATTCTTCAGTAGCTCATACTCAGATGACAACGGAACCTGGACAACCAAGAGAGGGAAAGCAGCGGATTATACGATCGCTTGACACAGAGAGAGAACAGAGCACTCTTTTCCTAAGCATTTCCACACTGAAAAAATTAAAAACATTGTTCCAATCTTCTCGTCTCAAATGCCAACCGGAGAACGTGAGGACAAGCTGCCGCTTCATAGAACCATTCACCGACAGGACTCGCGCATAGACAGGCGGATATCCATTGAGGCATTTCGTCAAACAATTGGAGTTCAATCGCATAACGGGGCAACGAAAAAAATGGGTCGTACGGCGGGTACAATACCCTGGCGTCCCGGACCTCGACGATGAGATCGGCGAGGGGAAGGCGTTCTGCGATCGCACGGGACGCGGCGGCCATGTGAGGGCTGTACCACCATGCGGATGCCCTGTTCTTGGAAGCCCTCTTGATCACCGTGCCTATCCGCTTCACCAGAGCAACCGTCGCCGCCGCCTCCATTGTCCCCGCCTTTTCTTCTTCTTCTCTCTGTGTTGTTTTGAAAATCGTTTAGAAGCAACGGCCCGAGACTCTCCTGGAGAGTGACGGTTAAAGTCGTTTTCCAGTGACGAACGGTTTCTTCTTAAGTCTCTCGTGTAGTAATACACTTTCTTTGCCAGCAATGCTCGAGAAATTTAAGGTTGTCCGCCCCTATTCTATTTTTTGTTTTTTTTCAATTTTTTTTTTTGAGCAAATGTTTTTTTCAAATTGACCCTTGTACTTTTATCAATTTGGTCCGACGAGACGATTTCTCCGACGAGTAATTCGCCGGCATCGGCAGTTCCGAGCACGATCCACGGCTCTGAAGGCGGCGGGTCTCCAAATTTCCGCTAGCATTCCAATCGACAGACCTCATTCATGGTAGCTCCGGCGTCCGCGTCTCCATTCAGCAATTTTCGGCAATTTCGTGGTGCTTCACATGATTAGAAATTAAAGAGCACGATCTTGAGGTGGATTTATCCCAAAAGAATCCAAGCTTTCACATCTCGGTTCGGATTAGTTCAGTTCGAGTCCATAGTTTCATCTCACTCTTTCGAACACCTTATCACTCAAACGAGGAGTAATTTCGCGCACGACGTATGAAATTTGATTCATCCCAACGAAGATGAAAGAGTCGACTAATACAGCAAACTGTAACAGACACAACATGACTGTCACAAACTTCTTGTTTATGCGAAAATTCACGACAGTTATCAAGACTGAAACATTCATTAAATTGTAATGAAGATTATCCTGCATAATAATTGGACGATCGATCGAATGAAGGCCGCGAAGCCAAAACAGATGATATGCAGCCGGCAGAGATTCAGCTCAACAAACAGCAAATTGAACGTGATGGGACAAAGCTAATCTCTTTGTACCCATTTCTCAGCACGATACAGCATTAAGTTGCCCTAACTAGAAACTTGGCTACTCGACTCTCTACTATCATCACACACCTCGTTCTCGGTGAAACTATACCCAGGAGAGGAGGAAAATCACTTAAATATCAGCACCACCAGCAGAAAAATACATGCTTAAACATTAGATTTTGTAAAGATGTTAAACAATAAGTTGGCTATTTGTTTATCCCGGTGGAATACAAATTCTTTTGTTGTGCGTAAAGACTAAGTACCAAAATTCACTTATGTAATGGTGAGAAATATTATTTTTAATGATTAGTTAACTAAAATTGCGAGTTAATAGTTTCTTATGATTCACTACTCTCCCCATGTCTTGGTTTTGGGCCATTAGGAATCAATGAGTTCAATAACTCTACATTACCACTGGAGCAACAGTAGCTGACTATACGAGGATCGATTATTATTATCGCCATCTCTTGTACCTTCGTAAAGCGATCAAGGATCTCTTGGGTCTTTAATCAAAGGGCACAAACAAATGAAGGGAAGAGCACTGACCTGAGATCTCGATGCGCCGCTGGGCGAGGGGGGGAGGGTGTCGACGAACGCGTTCCCTTGTCCGAGGTACTGTCGAATCTCGAAGTCCGTCGCGGGTGTTCAAAAAGGCGAGGAGGTTGGGAGCGATGTCAACAAGGGGGAAGAGGAATCCGTTCGGAGGTGGAGTAGGTCGATCGGTCACCTCACCTCTCCCCTTCCCCTTATCATGGAGTGTGCAAAAATGGGCGATTGCCATTTTTGCACACTTCGGGCACTAGGGGTGAGCATGGTGGGTTGGTCCGGGCCACCCCTAACCCTAGGACCAACCCGTACGGTGTCGGTCCTCAATTTTAAGACCGAGAACCGACCCTATTGAGCACGGGACCAAGGACCGGACCGATCCAATGGGTTCGGTCCGGTTCAGTCAACCCAGGGACCGATCGATAATTTTTCATCTTATTTTTTATACTCCCTAAAAAAGCAAACCTACAAATTCAAATTACACATCCATTGACAATGCGGTATTGTGCAACTAAATTATAAATACCAATGCATATTTAGCAAATTTAAGATGACATAATAGAAATTTCATACTTGCTAACCGCTCATCGAGATATGGGACAAGATGGAAAGTTCTTGTAATCATCTATCTTTAATATTCATAACATCACATGCAAAAGCGTTTTCGCATTTGATCATGTAGAGTCCACTCAACCAAAAATGAGCTTCACACTACTTGACTAGCAAGAATCGCAATACTACTATACTCTTCAAAAACTTCTACCATTTGACATAAATTGAAAAGCAAAGTGCAGTTAAAATTTATTAGTAAAATACAATTAAACTATAAAAAGTTCAAAATACTTAATATAAATCATGAATATATAACTTCACATCTTGTTAATTCACTTGAACTTCTAAACACTGAAAACAAAACAAATGACACATAATTAATACTCAACAAAAGTTTTAAATTGAAATTACTATTAGTGTTATTGATAAAACATTTCAATATAATATAATAAACATACATTTTACTTAGGTTTGAATATATAAAAGAATTATAAATAATATAATATAATATATAGGGTTGGTCTAGGGTTGGACCGACCCAAAACTCTTAGGACCGAGGACCAACCTGCACGGTGTTGGTGAGCGGCGGTCTAGGGTTGACCCCTGGACCGACCCTGGACCGGCCAAACCCCGCCGGTCCCGGTCCGGTTCCCAAGGGGACGGGTCGGTCCTTGGTCCCGAAATTCCGGGACCAACCGTGCGACCAACACCGTGCGGGTTGGTCCTCTGGCCCTAAGAGTTTTGAGTCGGTCCAACCCCGGACCAACCCTATATATTATATTATATTATTTATAATTATTTTATATATTCAAACCTAAGTAAAATGTATGTTAATTATATTATAATGAAATGTTCTATTAATAGCATTAATAGTAATTTCAATTTAAAACTTTTGTTGAGTATCAATTATGTGTCATTTGTTTTGTTTTTAGGTTTTTAGAAGTTCAAGTGAATTAACAAGATGTGCAGTTATATATTCATGGTTTATATTAAGTATTTTGAAATTTGTATGGTTTAATTGTATTTTATTAATGAATTTCAGCTGCACTTTGCTTTTCAATTTATATCAAATGGTAGAAGTTTTTGAAGAGTAGAGTAGTACTGCAATTACTATGGTGATTTGCTAGTCAAGTGGTGTGCAGCTCATTTTTTGGTTGAGTGGACTTTACATGATCAAATGCAGGAAAACACTATTATGAATATTAAAGATAGATGATTATAAGGACTTTCCATCTTATCCCATATCTCGATGAGTGGTTAGTAGATACGAAATTTCTATAATTGTGTTATCTTAAATTTGCTAAATATGTATTGGTATTTATAGTTTAGTTGCACAATCTTGCCGCATTGTCGATGAATGTGTAATTTGAATTTGTAGGTTTGCTTTTTAGGAGTATAAAATATAAGACGAAAAAAATTATCAATCGTCCCGGTTGACCTGAACCGGACCGAACCCATTGGGTGGGTCCGGTCCTGGTCCCGCACTCAATAGGGTCGGCCCCTGGCCCTAAAAATTGTGGGACCAAGATCTGACGGTTAATCTAGGGTTAAAAGGTGGCCTGACTAACCTGCACCATGCTCATCCCTACTACCAGGCACTTTGTTTCCGCACAACTTCTTTGTTTCTAGGCTCCCGCTCTGCTTTGAAGTGCTAGAAGTATCAACTTTCCATTATAAGACTTTACTCTATTCTTGCCGCCCGTCATTCGCACGCTCACCACCCGTGGTTCGCACGCTCGCCGCCCGTGATTTATGAAATGCTGGATTATTTTAAAAATCAATTTTTAATCCCAAAAAAAGGGATACTGGGCTGGGCCCTTGGGCCCAACTGAAAACAAACTAAACCTGGACTCCCCAGCTTAGGCCATGGACACGCATGGGCTTATTAAAAGAGAGCCCGTTTCGAAAAGAAAACTCATCAAGCCCATTTTGTTGAAACTAAATACACTAAGCCCAAACACATATGTGACTAAAGCTTGTCTGATTCCTCTAAAGCCCAAGCCAAACCCAAATTCACAAAACCTCATTAAGCCCAAGCCAAACCCAAACTCACTAATATAGCAAACTGCAATAGACATAACGTCATTGTCACAAACTTCTCGTTTACGCAAAAATTGATGACAGTTATTAGGACTGAAACATTCATTAAATTGTAATGAAGTAATTGGACGATCGATGAAATGAAGGTTGAAAAGCCAAAACAGATGATATGCAGCCGGCAGAGATTCAGCTCAACACACAGCAAATCGAACGTGATGGGACATAGCTAATCTCTCCGTACCTGATTTCTCAACACAATACAGCATTAAGTTGTCCTAACTAAAAACTTGGCTACTCGACTCTCTACTATCATCACACACCTCGTTCTCAGTGAAATTATACCCAGGAGAGCTTTTTGAAATTAAGGATAAGATTGGGCCGGTCTATCTCACAAGAAACCAGGCTGACCCAAACTGAGTTTTTTGACCCGAATAGGCATGCACCTCCGCAGAACTTGAAAAACTGGAGATATAGATTAACACAATATTATGCATACCAAAAAGTTAAAACCCATACAAGTCAGTCCAGTTTGTCTCATTTCTTATCGACCTTGGGCCGAACCTATCTGAAGCCAATATATGTGCGTCAAACCCAGATGATCTTTGATTTGATCAGATTCCAGCTAAATTTTGTTCAATCAGTTTGATTTTTAGGTTCTCTCCTTAGCTTGTGAGAATTCTCCTTGTTGAGGCAAAGGAATCGACAGGGAGTCCCAACAGAGTTTGTCATCCTATGTTCTTTTACCAGTCGTGAGCTGTAGCTTTTCTTTTTCCTTTCCTTTTCTTTTTGGGGTATTTTGGGGTTGTCATTTCCATTTTATTCTCCACACGAGCAAAAAGAAAATTGCAGACCTACTTTCACTCTCCTCACGTGTTGTGACAACCGATGACGCACATCATACAGCCAAATGCGCCGCACCACCGGCGGGGGCAGCACCACCGGGCCATGCCCTGACATGCTTGATGATGTAACCGATGACGCACATCATACAGCCAAATGTGCACTAGGTGCATTAAACTACAACAGGACCGACTAAAACATGTACTGAGAATTCAAAAAAACATCCCACGTGGGCATATAGCGTGTGCATTAGTGGAGAAAAACCTGAGCTACTCATCCCCGAGCATGTCCTGTGCGTCAGTTTCCATCCCTAGCTTCGAGAAGGCAAGAGCCTGCATGTAGAAGGCAGTGGGCCACTTGGGCAAGCACACCTGAGCCTGCATCGCGTCTCTCAGAGAAAGCTCTGCTTGGCCAATCATCAAATACGAGAGCGCTCGCCTCACAAAAACAGTACCAGAAGACCGACACAAAGGGAGGACGACCCTCGTTCGCGGGCTGAAGGGGAAAAAGGGGCTGGGCCAGGCCCAGCGCGGGGGAAGAGAAAAAGAAAAGGTGCGGGTCGGGCCCAGGTCAGATCTGGCTCGGCCCGACCTTTTTTTCGAATTTTTTTAAAATAAAATAATTTAAAAAAAATTGATAAATTTTAAAACTAGTGACACAAATGCTCCTAATGTCTATATGTGATGCAATTTTAATAAAATCTTTTTTGTTAAGGGGCTGGAAATTAATCCATAACTTTCTAATGCAATTAAGTGTTAACAACTCCAAACAAGAGTTAGCTGCTTGTAGGCATAAGTGCAGGTTTTTAGTGAATCTGTTCCTAGTCAATCAGTATATAGCGTAATGTGTAGCAGTTAAAAATTAAAATTACTCTACGGATCATATGGCTTACATTGCTTAGAGATCTTCATTCAATCTTCAATACGATAGAAGATAATATATACCAAACAAAAAAAAAAAAAAAAACAAGAAGAAGAAGAAGAAGAAGATAATGAATGTTTTTAATCACCATCTGAAGCAAGCGACAGCCACTGTATAACACAATAGCCCCAGCCGAAAGACAGAAGTAGGCACCTGAGTGCATCGCTCCCTGCCACCTAAGCTCTCTCCCTCTCTCCCCTCCCCCCAACCCAAAAACAAACACCTACCCTCACATCATGCAATTGAAAAGACAAACTTGACAGCAGTAAATTTATCAGCACTATCTAGCCACATATTTCCATCCTTCATGGAGGACGAATAGATAAATATGGGGAACATAAATTCATTGACTGGCCTCTGGCACCAAAAGGTAACATTCTGCAAGCCCATAGTTTGCTAAACTAGAGCGGATTAGTGTGGAAAAAACAAACAAGAGTCCTGTCACTGAATTCTCTTAAATCTCTGGAAAGCAAGGGCCTAGCACTTCAAGACGCATTCTAAATAGGCAATTTACGAACAACAAAAACAGAGCGAAAATTGTTTATGAACAACAAAAACAGAGTGAAAATTGTCTTTGAATTCATTTGAATTTCTTTTCTATCTTATTTGAAACGAATGGCCAACTGGTCAGCATCAAAATATTGGAAAAAAGAGTATCATGCCCTGATACAAAGTTGGGAATTGACGAGATGAGCTAAAAGCAAGAAATAAGTTTCATCATATGTTTTCTCAGAAGTACGAGTTCCAATCTACAAGACCAAATTCAAGGCCAGAAACTAATGCCGTTGGCATAATTCAGTGAAAGATGGACCATTTCATCAATCCATAAGTCAAATATAGTCCTAATAGGTTTAGAATTCTTCTCCCAAGTCCAAAGAGAAAGGTAAAACTTGTTGAAAAATCCCAATCCTGTCATTGGACTTGGGGATATATGCAAATGAGTATGTTCACCAGAACTCCAAAACAACACTAGTATTTTGGCCACAAATGATTCATCAAATCCAAATTGTCTACATCATAAAAACTGATACACTATTCATTTAACTTTTGTCTACACAAGAAGGCCTCGCAACAGTAAGGCATGTCATAGCATCAATATTGTCACTACACTGAGTCAGTCATCCACATATTTCGTCAACAGAGTCGCACGCTTAAATCCACTAGTCATGAGCATCAGCACACAGTTCAACAAAGTAATCCTAAAAAATATCAGCAAAGCTCATCCACCTTCCAGCGAGCTGCGGAGCATATTAACATCTTCCAGTAGGTTTCGTCAACTGCACCACAAACATGAAAGAAGTCAATTACTTCTCAGCTTTGACTAAATCAAGAGAAAGTACACGTTACAGCATATAGTCAAAGATACGCTTGGAAAAAAGTATTTGGTTGCAAAGAACATAGATGTGCATTAACAGAGAAAGAACCCAGCCTAAAACTTCAAAAAATCTCATAGTGCACAATGACAAAACATTATCCTTCCTGCAGTTAATATTACTCCATGGCAAACTCTTGTTCTGGATGTACGGGTTGGGGCCAAACAAGGATAGGAGTGTAGGAAATTACGAAGCAGAATCAGGCAATCAGCTCATGCTCTTTCTTTTTTCGTCTTGGTGAGGACTCTTCAGGGTAATAAACTACGACAGGACTGACAAAAACATGTACTGAGAATTCGAAAAAACATCCCACACGGGCATATAGCGTGCGCATTAGTGGAGAAAAACCTGAGCTCCTCATCCCTGAGCATGTCCTGTGCGTCAGTTTCCATCCCTAGCTTCAAGAAGGCAAGAGCCTGCATGTAGAAGGCGGTGGGCCACTCGGGCAAGCACACCTGAGCCTGCATCGCGTCTCTCAGAGCAAGCTCTGCTTGGCCACTCGTTGCTAGTCATTTGCACGCCTGCCGCCCGTCGTTCGCACGCTCACCGCACGCGGTTTGCACACTTGCCGCCTGCGATTTATGAGATGCCGGATTATTTTTAAAATCAATTTTTAATCCCAAAAAAGGGGTACTGGGTTGGGCCCTTGGGCCCAACTGAAAACAAACTAAACCTGGGCTTTCCAGCTTGGGCCATAGACACGCGAGGGCTTATTAAAAGAGAGCCCGTTTCGTAAAGAAAACTCATCAAGCCCATTTTGTTGAAACTAAATACACTAAGCCCAAACACATATGTGACTAAAACTACTCCGATTCCTCTAAAGCCCAAGCCAAACCCAAACTCACAAAACCTCATTAAGCCCAATATTGTTTTACGCCGAAACCTAAGTCCAATATTCATTAAGGATAATTGAGCCCAAAAACTATAAATTATGTCTATTGCCATACACTTACTCCCAAACTGTTTTTGTGACACCAAAAAATTCCAAACTTGTAACCATGTTGACATTTATCCCAAACTTATATATTATGATACATTTATCCCAAAAAAAACTTTTTGTGACACAAAAATCTCAAACTTGAATCCATGTGAAGTATTTATCCCAAAAATTTTATATCACAAAAAAAGACATTGAGATTTTTGGCATCATAAAATAAATTTGGAATAAAAATATCACACAAATATTAAATTTGAATTTTTTGCGTCACAAAAAAATTTAAAATAAATATGTTAGAGTTTGAAAAGTTCGGAATTTTTTGGTGGCTTTTCCCTTAGACCAAACGAAACCTGCCTTGTTATATCCGTTGGCCATTTTCGTCCGGAACCAACGTCATTTACCGTCTCTTTCCCAACAAAAAGAATTGAAAAAAATAAAATATTAAAAAAAAAATCACGAGAGATTTATAAGATGCCGTATTATTTTAGATTTCTAATTTGCCCATTGTTCAGTAATACATGAATATATCAATCACGTGGCATCATGAGCTTCCATGCAATTTTCTTGTTGTAGATTTAAGGATTGAAAAAAGACATGTGCAAACCTAAAACCGAGACAATTTCCCTCTTTTTTAAAAGGAAAAGTCTATCGAAAATTTCAAACTTTGCCCAAAGTAACAAATTTACCCCAAACTTTTTTATGATATGAAAAACCTCATACTTTATTAATCGTGACATACTTACCCACCAAGGGCATTTTCATCTTATTTTTTCTATTTTTTTCTTTTTTTCTTTTTTTCTTTTTTTTTTCTTTTTTTCTTATTATCTCTTCCCTCTGTCGGTCATGCCGAACTCAGGTGAGGGCGGCCCTTACGGGTGTCGGACGAGCGTCACCCTCGCCAACGTCGGGCGAGGGCAACCCTTGGCGGATCGACTAAGGGCCTCCCTCCCCAGATATGGCGAGGGCACCCTCGCCAAATCTAGTAAGGGAGGTCCTCACCCGACCCAATCGAGGGCCACCCTTGCCCGACGCTGGCTTCCATTTACCATGGCCGACAGAGAGAAGAGAGAAGAAGAAGAAAAAAATAGAAAAAAAAAAATTAAAAAGTAAAAGACGAAAATGTCCTTTCATTATTTATTTATTATTTGTTTTGTTGGCTTGAAACATATTAATCCTACCAAAGTGAGCTCAAATTCGAATAATTCTATTTTTGGGATCGCTCACCAGAATAATTCAATCCACTTCGATTTTTTGGTTTCTAATTTCTTAATAATCAATGGTCTCATAATTCATTTTCCCCTCTAAACCGTTTACAAAAACCAATTGATCCTCTATCTCAAGGAAAAAAAAAAACAAAACAAAACAAAACATATGAATTTCGCCCAACGCACAAAATTTTATTTGATGCATTAGATAATTAACAAAAAAATTAGTAAAAAGAAAAGTCCTAAACCTATATTGTATTTATATCAATTCTGTTATTAACCTTAATTTAATCAATCCATCTAATTTTAGCTAGAATTTACTTGATGTGAACAATCTTCTTTTGCAATTTTTAAATTATTTTTTTTCCTTTCATTTTTCTTTTTCTTCATGTTTCCTTTTCCTTTTATTTTTCTTTTTTTTTTTTTTTATTTCACATTCTGCCAATTTAATCAAATATGAGCAAGGCCAACAATGATGCTGAGCCTCGCCAAGGCTCGACAGCCACGGTAAAAGGATAAAAAAAAAAGAACAAAAAGAATTGAAAAAAAATAAAATATTTGAAAAAAAAGAATCACGAGTGTTGACAACTAAATTTTAAAATTTTATTTAGGACTTAATCGTGTACAAAATTAGGAATTAGTCACTAAAAAAAATAAAACAAAAGAAAACAAAAACAAAAACAAAAATAAAAAAAGAAAACATGGAAGAGGCCAAGCCGGATCTTGCCTTGGCCCAGCCCATGCCGGTTTCCTCTTCGCGTGAAACCTTAATGAGGCAGAAAAGAAGACGGGTGAGGAGGGAGACGAACAAAGGGTGAAGACCAGAATAGAGAGAGAGCTCGAGGGAGAGAGCTTGAGAAGAGGGAGCCGTGCCGCCGCCGCTACTGCCGCCGTCGTCAACGAGCCACCCAATCGACGCCGTTCACCACCATCTTCCCCGGAACCCAGATCTAAAGAAAAGGACAGAGCTCGAGGAACCTAAAGAGAGACAGAGGATTCGGGGAGGAGGGCAGCGGTCAGAGGAGAGAGGAGGCGTCACCGACGTTGCCCAACGCCGTCCGACCCGCCGCCGCCCTCCGTCCTAACGCGCTGCCTGCTGATCCTCACCGATTCGTGCCGAGCACCCCTAGCCACAAGCTCCGCTGTCCTGAGCTCGCCGCCTGCAATCGAGCACCGCCGCGCCAACAGCCGACGCTCCGCCCATCCTCCTCGGCACCATGTCAAGTTACTCGCCGCTGTGTCCGCCGTCCATGCTAGCCCAACAGTTCCGCTCGCCTCCACCGCCATCACTCCCAGCCGCTCTCGAAACCCTAGCCGCCACCGTCTGCCACGTCATCGTCGACGCTGCCCAACACCAGTCCCCACCTCCAAGCACCACCGCCGCAACGCTCGATCGTTTCCGTCACTAACTGCTCGCCGCCTTAGAATGCCGACGCATGCTGCCGCCACGATCCAACGCCTCCATCCCTACGTGTCTACCAAGCACTAGATCCCAAGTCCCCGCGATGTCACCTCTGCTCCTGCTTGCTTCGCCGAGCCGCAGCCCTCCTGCCCGACGTCGTCCAAGCCGTCGTTACCATTCCTGCCACTGCTGCCGGCGTCTGCCACCCACCGCGCCACCGCCACCGAGTCACCGGCGTCTTGAATGCCCTCCTTCGGCACCACGAAGAAGCCCTAGAGAAGAGGGCACAAACCGGGTCAAGGGAGTCGGGCCGAGTGCAATCAATCGGATAGGGTTCTGGACGAATTGCGCCGAGCATATCTAAGTTGGGCTTGGGCTGTTTTTACATATGGGCTTTATTTTAAGAAAAATTAGACCGGACTGGGCCTGCATATTAGGCCCAGCCCAACTGGTTTCTGCTGGCTTGGGCTGCCTAGCCCAATTCGGTCCAAGTTCGGGCCCTCTGGCCCGATCCCAAGCCTTTTGTACCGAACCAGGTTGGACCAAACCCGGGTGACCGACCCAGTTCGTTTTAAATATATTATATTATTATAATATTAAAATAATATTTTAAATTTAAAAAAAAATCTAAAATCCAAAAAATATAGGGTTTGATTGGCAATTGCTATCTTTTGCATTCTAAGTGTAATTAGACCTCTATTTACTCGTGTGTTGATTAGATCATGTGTTTAATTTACATATTTATTATGTTTAATTGCACGTGTTTAATTTTATATCATTTAGGATCTTGGTAGCTATGGTTATTACTTTAATGATTGCGCACCCGCATGATCACCTCACATGTTAGTGGATATAATGTAAAATCAATCTAAACTACCTGATAAAAATATTTTCTTTTAAAATGAATAAGATTAGGTGCCAAAAGAGCACTAATTGATCAATTAGTGTAATCAAGTCTCCGACCCTAGATTCTCTGATTGTGTAGGAAGTGAGGTACACTCTCATACTTCATTTGGTTTCTAGCCGACCCCAATAGATTAATGGCAACTCATTTTGTGCAAAATTCCTTAAGAATATCTCAACGTCACGCGGGATATGGGCTTGGGAGAGGCCGCCCCTAATCATGGGCCTTAAGCTCGTCCTTTAAGCATTACCCCTAAACCTATTCCCTCTCCCGAGGGTGGTCACGACAACAAGAGATTTATGAGATGCCGAATTATTTTAGATTTCTAATTTTTCCATTATTTAATAATACATGAATATATCCATCACGTGGCATCATGAGCTTCCTTGCAATTTTCTTGTCGTAGATTTAAGGATTTAAAAAAGACATGTGTGAACCTAAGACCAAGACGATTTCCCTCTTTTTTTAAAGGGAAAAGATCATCAAAAACTCCAAACTTTACTTAAAGTGACAAATTTACCTTAAACTTTTTTTGTGACATGAAAAATCTTAAACTTTATAAATCGTAACACATTTACCCCATAAGGGCATTTTTGTCTTACTATTTTCTTCTTCTTTTTTTCTTTTCTTTTCTCTTCCCTCCATCGATCATGCCAAACTCAAGCAAGGGCAGCCCTTGGCAAGGTCGGGCGAAGGCTTCCGTCCCCAAATATGGCAAGGGCACCCCTCACTTGATGTCGGCGATGGCACCTCTCGCTAGGCCCTCGCTAACATTTGGCAAGGGCACCCCTCGCCAAATTTGGAGAGGGAGGCCCTTGCCCAACCCAACCGAGGGCCACCCTCACCTAACATTGGATTCCCTTTGACATGCCCTACGAAGGGAAGAGAGAAGAAAAAAAAAATAAAAGACGAAAATGTCTTTTAATTCATGGTAAATATGTCGCGCGGATATAAGTTAAGTGATTTTTTATATCACATAAAAAAGTTTGGGATAAATGTATCATAATTAGCAAATTTTGAGATTTTTCATCAAAAAAAAAAAAAAAAAAAAAAAAAATTGAGGCAAATTTGTCACTTTGGGCAAAATTTGAGATTTTTAATAGCTTTTTCCCCTTTTTAAAAAGGATTATATATTGTGAAACAATTTTTCAAAATAAACAGCCTTTGGATCGAAAATATTGAATACTAATCAAAAGAAACAATTAGTGAGAAATCGAAGAAAAAAAACATGAACAAGGACAAGCTTACCTACCTCCATTTAAAACATGATGTTTGCGAAAAATCTTTAGTGCTTCCGGACCACGAATTTTCCAACTGTCCAAGTCAATCACACTTGTGCACGACCACGATGTCATGCTCCAAGAACACCTAAATAATTCTCTGGCGGCTTTCTGATGATTAACTTTGCAACGGCATCGAAAGACACAGGATTTTTGTTGATATATAGAGATGACACCATCAACTTGCGCTACTAGCCAACTAAGCTGTTCGCTTAGCTCGAATCCGGTGCCACGGGACATACCCAACCGAAAGCAAACCCGCCCCACCCATGAGAAGTGGATACCTTCCCAAGAAATCGTTCCGGCACCGCGTGCTACTTATGAATTCGATTCAGGAGTGGCTAGGAAGCCTGGTTGGCAGACGAAGAGGGGCTGAGCATCAAGTCAGGAGGATTCAACGGAGCACGGCAGGCAAATTGTGGAGTTTGATCTTGAAATATTTCCATGATGTTTGCACGTGCTTCGTCGGGTGCTGAAAGAGCCGAGACATGAACATCTCGTTTTCATACTCTTCGTTTTCATGTAATGAATAGCGATGGTGATTATTAGTTGCTATTCCCTCCCGTACCATCGATATCTCCATGAAACAAATTTTCTAAATACATCAACGTAAATTGGATAAGTTAGAAACCAACACGGGAAAATCAGAAGCCCTACCTTGGTACGAGAACTGTTTGCTAGGTCCACCTTGTTCAGTACCACAATTCGCCTGGATGGAGATGGGCAATTCTTCAGTAGCTCATACTCAGATGACAACGGAACCTGGACAACCCAGAAAGGGAAAGCAGCAGATTATACGATCACTTGACACAGAGAGAGAACAGAGCACTCTTTTCCACACTGAAAAAATTAAAAACATTGTTCCAATCTTCTCGTCTCAAATGCCAACCGGAGAACGTGAGGACAAGCTGCCGCTTCATAGAACCATTCACCGACAGGACTCACGCATAGACAGGCGGATATCCATTGAGGCATTTCGTCAAACAATTGGAATTCGCTCGCATAACGGGGCAACGAAAGAAAACGGGTTGTACGGCGGGTACAATACCCTAGCGTCCCGGACCTCGACGATGAGATCGGCGAGGGGAAGGCGTTCTGCGATCGCACGGGACGCGGCGGCCATGTGAGGGCTGTACCACCATGCGGATGCCCTGTTCTTGGAAGCCCTCTTGATCACCGTGCCTATCCGCTTCACCAGAGCAGCCGTCACCGCCGCCTCCATTGTCCCCGCCTATTTCTTCTTCTTCTTCTTCTCTCTGTGTTGTTTTGAAAATCGTTTAGAAGCAATGGTCCGAGACTCTCCTGGAGAGTGACGGTTAAAGTCGTTTTCCAGTGACGAACGGTTTCTTCTTAGTCTCTCGTGTAGTAGTACACTTTCTCTGCCAGCAACGCTCGAGAAATTTAAGGTTGTCCGCCCCTATTCTATCTTTCTTTTTCAAATTGACCCTTGTACTTTTATCAATTTGGTCCGACGATTACTCTAAAAACATATGTAATTCTTCGATTCTTCGCATCTTGCCTTCTATTAAAAACATTTGATTTCTCCAACGATAACAAAATGAAATTCTTTTTGTACATTCATATGTAATTCTTTGATTCTTCGCATCCTATCTCCTATTAAAAACTTTGGAAATGTATTTTTGATTTCTCCAACGATAACAAAATGAAGTTCTTTTTGTACATGTAATTCTTTGATTCTTCGCATCCTGCCTCCTATTAAAAGCTTTGGAAACGTATTTCCGCATCCTATTAAAAACTTCGGAAACTTCGGAAATGTATTTCCGCACGATGCACGGCTCTGAAGGAGGCGGGTCTCCAAATTTCCGATAGTGTTCCAATCGATAGACCTCATTCATGGTAGCTCCGGCATTAGCGTCTCCATTCAGCAATTTTCGGCAATTTTGCGGTGCTTCCCATGATTAGAAATTAAAGAGCACGATCTTGAGGTAAATTTATCCCAGATAAATCCAAGCTTTCACATCTCGGTTCGGATTAGTTCGGTTCGAGCCCATAGTTTCATCCCACTCTTTCTAACACCTTACCACTCGAACGAGGAGTAATTTCGCACACAACGTATGAAATTTGATTCATCCCAACGAATATGAAAGAGTAGACTAATACAACAAACCGCAACAAACACAACATCACTGTCACAAACTTCTCGTTTACACGAAAATTCATGACATTTTACCAGGACTGAAACATTCATTAAATTGTAATGAAGATCGCCCTGCATAATAATTGGACGATCGATGAAATGAAGGCCGAGAAGCCACAACAGATGATATGCAGCTGGCGGAGATTCAGCTCAACACATAGCAAATCGAACGTGATGGCACAAAGCTAATCTCTTCCTACCCGATTTCTCAGCATGATACAGCATTAAGTTGCCCTAACTAGAAACTTGGCTACTCGACTCTCTACTATCATCAGGCACCTCGTTCTCGGTGAAACTATATTCAGGAGAGAAGGAAAATCGAGTCGACAAAGTGAAAACAAACCCCTAGAGGATCTTTCCAGAGGAATCTCCGTCTCCCGAACCCCTTGCTGTATAGCATGAGTTGGAGCAGAGGAATGACTCTGCACATCAGGATTAATTAACCGCGCCAGCTGTTCTGCTTCTTCGCCTCAAAGGAAGCGCCATCATTGAGCATGTCCTGTGCATCGGTTTCCATCCCAAGCTTCGAGAGGGCAAGAGCCTGCATGTAGAAGGCGGTGGGCCACTCGGGCAAGCACACCTGAGCCTGCATCGCGTCTCTCAGAGCAAGCTCTGCTTGGCCAATCATCAAATACGAGAGCGCCCGCCTCACAAAAACAGTACCAGAAGGGACCGACATCATCGATACCAACTGTGTTTCGATCAAAGTGAACTAGTGTTAGTGCAGGCGGCTACAGGAAATATTGGAGGGTGACAAAATAACAGAGAAATTCAGCAGTCAGCAGTTCCTGACATGATAACATGTTGTTGGGAACCATTTGCAACTGGCAAAGATGAAAATTCGAATGCAAGCACCTTCAAACAAACTAGGACCAAGAATTATCAACTAGAGCTCATTGAATGAAATCATAGTGCAGTTGATATTAAGCTCACATTGAAGTTGCTATGTTTAGAGCAGTACCTTTGAATAGTAATCGATTGCATTCTTGAAATCTTTGTCCCTAAAAGCAATATCCCCAAACTTCTTTGTGTTCAACATGTCTTGTACTTGCTGCGTCCATTCTTGGAACGAAAGCTTCACAAGAATTACAGATAAAAAATTACACAAGCCGAGTAACACCAGAAACATGTAAATATGGGAGCTATATCTAGAACCACATATAGACAGGTCATAAGCAAAAGCCATAACACAATGGGGATTTTGCAGATACACCAATGTTGTCATTACCCAACACAAGGATTGGACCAGGAGGAAGTGACAAGTTTCAGAGTTACTATCTAGAATCTCTCAAAGAGAAACTGAGGCAATCCAACCCATAAAGGGACTTAGGAGGCATCTTATTCCCTAAAGATACTCATGGGACTGTTTCATATTGCTTTCACAGCAAACTAAAGATAGATATTGTCCATTTTATCCCATCTGTCTACCTTTTCTCTCTTACTTCGCTCTTCCTTTTGAAGACTATTGGATACTTGAAACATGCAATAAACAATTATCAGCTCAAAGCTAGTTCGCTGTAGTTGGCTAGATCAGCATGCAAGTAATGGATGATCAATGTGATTTAATATAAGTTCTGTGTGCTAATGTGTTGTATACCAGTTTGACATGACAGCTACAGCTCTAACTCACCTCATTTTCCGCACCTTCTTCATCCTTATAACCTGTCTTAAGCAGTATGTCATGCACAGCTGTAAGGTCCATCCTAACACATGCCTTCCCAAGCGGTGATAGCATTGTTGGAAGCACTACAGGAGTTTTAGTGATTCGCATAAGAACATGCGAAGCCACCTGGTGGAAAAATGCACATATTAGCCGAGGAAAAGAGTCATCCATGAACAGATTCAAGAACCATCTCACAACAAATCTACAGCTCAGTTAGGGTAAGCCACTGAAAGGGCACTTGACATTCTGCACCTCTTTCTGCTTCTGGAGGGGCGCAACTGATGATAGGAGGAACTTGACGTCAGGCCTATCTCTGGCCTCATACTGCAGACATTTTGAGGCTAGCTCGACCAATTCAGATGCATCTTCATTGACATATTGTCCTTCCAAGGATGAATCCATTAACAATAAAGAATTTTTACCCCTTATCAAATCCAATGCCTGGAGTCACAAAAACATAACCGATGGTGAAAAGTCTAAGGTGAATTTTGCAACTGACAAAGACTTAGGGAAGAGGACACCAATTCGCAAATGAAGAGAAAAAAATGTATGTGCACTGCAGCTTTGATTCCTTAAGCACAGATACGAAGTATTTGCATCATACATCATTCCTTTCCTGCAAGATTTAGGCCCCGTTGCCTGGATTTAACTTACTGGACTACCCGAATTCAGGAGAACCCTTGGTCTGTCCATCCTCTATAATTAGGGTGATTTTCAATACACTCAGTGGAAATTTAATTTCCAGATAGTATAAAATATTGGAGCAAAACCATCAAGGATGCCCATAACTTGTACGATACCTAAGAAAGATGGAACATTCGATCACAAAAAGATTTTGAATACAACTTAAGTATGGAATCTAAAGTCCTTACATGGCTTGGAGGGATATGCTTGCCACTCAAAAGATCCAGCAATACAGTCCCATAACTATAAATCACACTCTCAGGGATGACCCTTCCTGAAAATTGAAGCACCAACTTTCAGAAAGCAGCTATACAAAGAAGTTTTAACTCCAATTACTAGAAATAGAGTACAATCATAAGAACAGTTCTTTCAAGCATGGCACAAGGTTGAAAACAAAAACATAATAGAAGCCTAACGAATTTCAAGCACAGAACCAAGAATTAAGAGCATCTAAGTCCTAACAACTCTATTCCTATTCTCCCACACCAATTCCATATGTTAGCAGATACATCCTTGAGAAATAACAAAACCTGTCATTTGCCAAGAACATGTTGGCGCAAAGTGGACCAATATAATCCATAGACACTTAAAAGCATCTCATGGCAATACCAGCTTCTGAATGGCATAAATTCATGGGAAGAAATTATTTCTTTCTTCAAAGGTTTACTGTAAATTAAAAATGTCACAAAAATTCTGCAACATGAAGTGTTCAAAGGTTATATTCATACCATATTCACACCACCCACGCTATTCTTGCCCACACAGGAAAATAAGCCTCAATAAGAAAACAGATGGTTTAGTCACACTTTAAACTGTAAAATGAATGACACTTTTGGATATAAGCAGACAAAGAGGACAAAATCAAATGGTTTTTTCTTTCCTCTTATTCTTCTAACAACTAGCATTTTGAGGGCAAGTTAGTTGATCTAATAACAATATTTGTTACTGGATAAGATAATAATCATCCAGTGATAAACAATTCAACAGATTAGACACCTTCGATAACACATTACATAGGAAGGGTAACTATGGCATGCAAAGTCCAGGTTCTGATGTACAAAATTTCTATTTATTGGCTACATCACAAAAAGAAAGTCTTCCAACTAATAGCAAGGGACTGCAAAAAAACTGAATTATTTCTACCCTCTTCATCCTTATCATCTGCTATCAAGTATTTGTACAAGTCCGCAGCCTATTCCCCAGTAGTTAAAGGAGTTTGCACCTCCTTAGTGCCCTCACATGGAATCCACAATCAAACTGATCAAGAAACCATACAGAAAGAATGACCAGCCCCACTTACATCATACCTGTGTACTATGTATCATCTAGAACAGAAACAGACTGTCCATAGTAATTCTAGTAGAGTGTAGGCTAAACCTGTACTGTAGCTTTTATATCCCAGCTGTTCTTCATAAAGGCCAAAACTCAATAACCAAGTTTCAAATTATTTAGCAAAGGATTGCAAACATACTTAATTATTTCTTCTCTTCATCCTTATCATCTGCTATTAAGTATTTGTACAAGTCCATAGCCTATACGCCACAAGTTAAAGGAGTTTGCTCCTCCTTAGTGCCCTCACATGAAATCCATAATTCACTGATCAAGAAAACATACAGAAAGAACGACCAGCCACACTTACATCACACCTACTATGTATCATCTAGAAACAAAAACAGACCTGTCCGTAGAAATTCTGGTGGAGTGTAAGCCAAATTTGTACTGTAGCTTTTTCCATCCCGGCTGTTCTTCATAAGGCCAAAACTTGATAACCGAGGGTCACCATCCTGCAATAATAACAGATTCAGGTTCAAGGATGGTAGATAGTCCATGAAGCAGGACATCGTCTTTCCTTCGGAAGGAGAAAGCAAGCAAACAAAGACAAGTGAAATATCATATAGGACACAGATGCAAACTATGGTAGTAGTCATCCGGAAATGACATATATGAATGTACAAAGAAGCAAATCCACTTTCTTACTGTCTTTTGAGAATGCTCTGCATCTAAACATATAGACCCATGCAAACCTCATCACCTTCTGTGGCCAACACACCTTTTAATTATCCAAAACTATGACACAGAATTGCTTACACAAGAGAAAGTCAAACAGATACGAATTATGTATGAAATATGGGATACTCGATCTCATCAGTATGCAACCAATTTTTGAAAAAAAAAATATCCTTACAAACAAAAGCTTCAGGTTATTTTTACACAGAATACAGAGATCTTTTACCGTGTAGTAAATACCATGAAGTTCTGATTGTCTACACTGATATTGATGGATAATATTACCCTGTAACTCAACTCCCATCCAAAAATAGGCAAAATGATCTTTGGAAACCATCTTTGTTATCTAGACAGATACCTCATCAAAGAGAACTCTGTATGCATTCAAATCATGATAGATCTTCCGGTTTTCAGTATTGCAATGGTCAAGTGCCTGTGCAATATAGTAAGCAACTCTAACCCGCATCTCCCAAGGCAATGGCTGCTTCTCCCCTGCGAAACAGACAGATTAGATTGGAAAAGAGTTAAGAAAAAGCGCATCGAGCTATAATACAAATCCTTCAACACTGATTTGTTATTAAAGAAAGGATAACAAGCAATTGGACCCTAATGGACTTCTGAAATGAGACAACCAATTCTGCATTCTCAGGAACATGAATATGTCCAATCCAATCAGCACGTTAGATAGTTCTCTTCCAAAAATAGGATAAAAAAATGTTAGTCTATCCACACTTCTCGCCTATGTTTGTGTCCCCAAACAACCAACTTATCTACTTGACAACACATTCCTGATTGCTAGGATCTGAAAGATTCCCATTTTCCATGAAATGCCACACTAGATTGTTTACTTCTATTACCATATCTCAGCTCTCAAAAATAACACCAGTCAAGATGGTAAGAGCAGTGGTTGCAAAATCTTGAGGCCACAAAAAGTAGAGATGCTTAAATGATAGTTGAACATGTGAAAAGGAGGAACAAGTCATACAGTGAAACAGATGCTTGGATAGAGTATCATTTGGCATGTACTCTGCCACCAATAGGCGCTCATCCCCTTCAGCACAACACCCAATTAAATTCACCAATTTCTTATGCCGGACTTTGCCAACCCCAGATGCTTCTGTCTACATTAAACATAGAAAGAGAATCATTAAAGAGCCACCAAGGCATAAAGTGGAAGGCAAATTCAACCAGAATTCTTCAGACAAATCCCCTTTTTGCTATCCAGGCAAGTTTTTAGATTGACTAATTTTGGAGGATTCCAAGTGCATAGAAACAGGCAAGAGATGAATTTCAGCAAACCAAATAGATTATTTAGCCTATGAAGATTTTATCCAGACCCCAACAGAAACAGAGGATTCGCCATGTTTTCTATTCAAGAGGCCCAACCAGAAAAGGGAAAATCAAAATGAAAACACAGAAGGGAAATCAAAGACATTACCACAAATTGTTGAGGATCAGGCCAAGATTGTTTGGAGAAACGCTTAATGGCGACCAAACGGTTGTTCCGGAGCTTCCCTCTGTAAACAACGTTGGGGGCCTTCTCTCCACATTCTGAGACAATCAATTCACTGCTAAACCCATTGGTGGCAGCTCGGAGGTCGGCGAGCGGAAACTCTTTGAATGCAGGAACTTGATCCTGGTCCACTTGCTCTCCATTTGCTTCACTCAAACAAAATCAACCAGCACATATGAATAACACACACCGGAATAAGCTCAGAAACTCTTGTGCCTAGCTTCTTAAAAAGAAACCTAAAAGGCCGAAGCTCCTATTTGGAAATGAAAGCCAACGTACTTAAAGTTTGAAACTTCAGTTTAAAAGATCAAGAATTTACTTGGCCCAACAACAATAAATGAACCAGAGACCCCCAACATTAATCACAACAAGCAGAAGTACAAGCCTTAAAGAGTACGAGAAAACCAGAAGCAGCTCGTTCGAGCGACCTTTCTTTGCTTGCCCAACAGAGACCCACCTAAAGGTTTCTTTCTGGAATCTAGGCGGAAGCTAAAATGTAGATCAAGTTGGACCTTGAAACATCAACCATCACCTTGACAAGCATGCCACCCACATAAAAAAACAAGAGACATGCACATACGTTTGCAGGCATCACCGCTGAAGATATAAAGCCAGAGAGTGAAGCAACACCTGGATCTGGTTTGGGGTCAGCTTGAGAGGGTTCTTGGTCCGGTGACGGAAGATGGGCGGTCTTGGACTGAATACAGCCCATGGTTGAGTGCTCTCACATAGAAGGAGATTCAACCCACTTCCTTTTTGTAGAGAGAGAGAGTATTTCCTGGTTTTGAAGAGTAAGCTGTCCCAGTAAGAAAGAGATAGAGAGAGAGAGAGAGAGAGAGAGAGATAGAGAGAGACGGGTACTGTCTAAAAGGTGTGAACAGTGAGGGGGAAGAGAGAGACAGAGAGAGACAGAGAGAAGGGGGGAGAAGGGAGGTCAAAGAGAGTCAGACGGAAGAGGGATGGTCACATGATATGCTGAAGCTGCGCACGTGAAGAGGGAAGTGGTGGTGGTGGGGGGGTGTTCGTTCATATCCCCTCCCCTCCCCCCTGCACTGTACAAGAACTCGCAAGCAAAAGCAACAAAAGTGGGATTCACCCAGAAAGAAGAAAAGGCAGATAAAGCTATAAAGAAAAACGAAAAGAGAGAGAGAGAGGACTCCAAAAAAGTCTTCCTTGCAGGAGTGCGAAATCTACTTTCCCCGGAAAATGCTGCCAGAAAAGTCTGAGATTCAAGGACTTTTTCTGGGGGATATCTGATCTGATCTGATGGTTAGGGGAAAAGGAGGAAGAGAAAATTTGCTTGGGCGGGGGAAGAGAATGGGAAAGAAAGAAGAAAACCCACAATAATGAATGGGCAATGATTGTCACTTGGCCAAAGCTGGGTTTGGTGTTCCTCTACCCTTGCTTTTTGTCACATTAGGTGGTGATGCAGATTCAGTGGAAGGAAAATCTTCTCAAACCGTCAAAGTCATTTCGGCTTAGTCTACTAAAGCTCCCCAAAGTCAAAAAATTCAATGATTAAGAAGAGCATCATGGCCATCAAAGGCCAGCTTTGAGGTGTGACACAAGAATGTCTTGCTTAAAATCTTGAAGGGAGCACAGCACAGGTTTTTCTTTAAGGGCCCATTTTCTTTCATGGCAGCACTGGGCCTTTTACCTCAATAGAGGGTGGAAAAGTGGCAGACGATTGGGCACCAGTCATGAAATTATGGAGTTGTTGGGTACTCTTTTAGTTCATTGAGCATTGAATGATTGAAATTATTTTTTGTACCATGTCTGGCCAGCTACAAAGCATAGGGCATAGCGAATTCGAAACATCTCGGACCCTTGGATATAATGAGCGTTAGTATCAGCTGACTATTCAACATTGAATTGCGAACGAATGACAAATCCGATTGCGAGTTCACTGTCATAAGTGTTCTACTTTGGCTCCTTCTTTTTTAATTCTTTAGCCCTTTGAAGAACCTTAATCAAATGGTGCACATGTTGGTATAATTTTTTTATCTTATTAACGTTTATTGCAAGTTAGAGAACTACAACCCATATGGGATCTATTAAGAAATTTCGATAACGAAAATTACCATGAGTTTTTTAAATTATTGGGAAAATAAAATTGAGCTTTGCAATCTATTCTAGAGCATTGCTTCCATATTGGCCTAAAAATATCACTTATACTCCTCTCCTTTTTTTTTGTTGGAATCTTAATTTTCCATTTAAACATATCTAGAAATCTGCATATTGTTTCAGTCCCTTCTTATGTTCCTACAGTATAATTCACTTATTCAACTGGCCCATTTTATTTCCTTCTCCGTGGATTTTCCAGTTGTTTTTATAAATAAATAAATAAATAAATATATATATATATATATATATATATATATTTGTGAACGTTATTAGGCTATATCTGATCATCATGATGCAAATTGGTTCTTCTTAAGCTTTTATGTATTTATTTTTTTGCCCTAATTTGTGCACGTTTCTACGCCAAACAGATTTTATTATGTTGTTTATGAGACTAGAGCGTGCTAGGATCTCACTGGTTTAAGGGGGGAATTAGAGGAGGTGATTGGGCCTGGATGGGCTGGCTCATTCAGACTAGATTCTGGGTGGGCTTGGCCCTCAAGGCATGCCTAGGCTTTCTGGCTTATCCTAAGCCACGTGTGAACAACGTCTAGGTTGCTCCCAATTCGAGCCTGCTTGATAATCACTTATGCACATGCATGTACAAAGTTAGATGTCAATTTTTTTCAACTCAAAATGTTCTCGAGGAAGGCATCTTGCTGAGTTCGATGAGGGTAATATGCCACCATAGAAATCAAAATTCGATCTCTATACATAATTTAACGTCACTCATATGAGATATCGTATTCGATCAAGCTCAAGGTTGAGAAAACAAACCAGACAAGTTCATAGTTCATCTTGTCATCTTCTACTTCATTTCATGTCAAATGTGGAGTAAATTAGGTCTTAGTTTGATTAGACATCTAAAATCCCAAGATATTCTGATTGGTTCGGGTCTTTTTCACACTTCAACTCTATCTTCGATTTTCTTGTATCCAATGGTTGTTCTTGGATCTCAATTGCGTCTAGTCAACAATCATTTTGATGTTGATTCCATTCTTCGACTTTCTGATTGAGAATGATTTTGCATGGAAGAAGCTTGCCGTATCACACAAAAGTCCAGCAACCTTTCTAGGTCATGATACGAAGATCCACATATGAACTCCATCTCCACCATCCATCTCCTCATCGTCTCGCCCATAGAATTTTGCAAGTAAACTCAAATATGATCTTTCATTCCTTGTGGATTCGCATTTATTTTTTTAGTAATCGAAGTGAATGATTTTTCCATATAGGCCTTCTTCATAATATATATTCAATACCTAGTAAGTCTCTTAATTTGCAAACAACCCCCATCTATTTTGCATCCTCGACAAGGTCAATTATCCCAAAATTCCATCTTACAATTACGTTCTCTTAGATTCTGAGTGCTAATCATCTTGATCTTATTTTGTAAGGAAATCCTAGTGAGGTTCAAGCTTGAAGATTTTGGCAATCCTTGGAGGATAAGGATTGAAGAAAAATCGCACGGCAACGAGTAGAGCTATTAAATTCCCCCTAAATAAAATTAATATCATTATAAAGCCGAAATTATGCTAGAGATTAAATGAGATAGTTGCTACTCTGCCTGCTTTAGAGTAAATTTTTCATGTACAAATAGGCTTCGTAATGCTGAAATTAACTTTTAACATACAATATGATGTCAAAATTGTTATTTTGCTGAAATAAATCTAGGAAATTCCCCCATTTTCTCTAGGTCGTTATTGTTAGCATGTCATGATTCTCCAAAATGATTTGAAAGGTTATCTCCTAAAAAATTATTTTCATCTTTCAAAACCCTTATTTTATATGGCCAAAAGGACGAAAATACTTCTATCCAAGTGAATTAATTAATAACATGACTCCATCAATTTCAAAAGTAAGCATGCACCGTCTTATTTTAATTTATTGTTTGCTTGCAGTTGCATATACCGTTATAAACAGCATATTGTTTTATGTTATTGTTTTATTCAAAACGCAAGCACACATGGAGAAGAAGTCACGCCGCAATGTAAAATGACGAAGAAATGTCCCCGCTGAGTAATCTCCGGAACAATCAAAGCGCGTCAATAATTTTAGGATATTACTTGATAATAGCCATTCTAAGAACTCAATCAAAAAATGTGATATCAAAGAGTATTGTGGGTATGCTGATGGGAAAATTAACCAAAAAGTCTTGAACTTATTATGATTGTGCCAATTTAATTTTAAATTTATTTTTTGACCAATTGAGTTATAAACCTTTTATAATTATGCAAGATCAATTTATTCAGCCAAAATTGGCTGGCCGACACTAACATGGCCACTAGTGACCTTTTTTAATAATATTTTATTTTTTGAAATATTTTATTAATATTTTAATCTTTTTTTCTCCCTCCTCTTTCTTCCTCCCTCTTTCTTTCACCCCGCGGTCGTTGGGCAAGAGCATGCTAACGGGTGAGGCCAGCCCTCACCAAATTCGGCGAGGCTTGCCTTGCCAGACCCAGTGATAGCAAGGCCCCCCTCACCGGATTTGATGAGGGCTCACCCGACCGCCTTAATTCGGCGACTAACTAGCCCTTCCCTCTAGCTAGTCACATGAGCCAAAGGAAGAAGGAGGGAGAGGGGAAAAAGGATAAAAGGATAAAAGGATAAAAATTAATAAAATAATTCAATAAAATAAAATATTCTTAAAAAAAGGTCTCTAGTGCCGTCCAGCTACCACGTTAGTGCTAGCCAACCAATTTTGGTCGGATGGATTGATTTGGAATAATTATAAAATGTTTAGAATTTAATTAGCCAAAAAACAAGTTTATGACTGAATTGTCATAATTGTAAAAGGTTTATAACTTTTTTGGTAATTTTCCTATATGCTAACCCCTCCCCGCTCGTAATGGAACCTCTAGCTTTGTTGGTTTTCCGCAAATGATCAACGTCTTCAGATGTGCATCTAAGTGTCCAATCAGCCTATTTTTCTCACATTAATTAGTGGCGGTTCCATCTCTTATTTTGAAAACCTCCGATTTTCCCAAGAACTTTCAAAACTCTTTTTCAACTATATAGCCTCACTTTCTACAGAACGAGACCTCGATCACAGGGATAGGTGAGCAGTCGCGCCCCCACAGCCCCCTCAACGTGGCTCCTCAACCATTCCTCCCTCTCTCGACTCGGTCTGAGGTCGACTTGCCCAAGCGTAGGTTCGACTGCCGTTGCCGAACTTGTATCGAAGGTTTTTCGAGGGTGGTCTGCTTGCACCTCGCGAGGGGAATTAGCCGCATCTATGGCGAGCTAAGTCCATTGCGTAGTCGCGGCGTTGTTAAAGGGCAGTGACGATGCCATTGCGGTTGTGTCGCGGAAGGGAAGGGACAAGACAATGTGATATTGATGTGGGTTGTTTCTAACGATCTTTCGGGGATAGTTCTTTACCCCCTTGACATAGAGCTGATAAAAAAAGAGAAAATCTCGTCCATTAATTGTAAAAATTTCCAGTTTCTATGTATTACCGAAATTTTGCATAGGCATTATGAGAAAGTGCAAAGAGTTACATCTCGCTATTACCATGGGGTCCGTCTCTCGAGGAAACCATAGAACTATTTGAGATGCGAAAAGAACTACATTCATTTTCAATGTAATGCTGATATAAGGGTGATTTTTCAAATAAAAAATAAAGCATACCCAATCGATGAAAAAGAACTACATTCATTTTAATTAGGGTTAATACCTTAAAAAATCCCAAACTGGTACACTTGTGACAAATTTACCCCAAACTATTTTTTTGACTACCAAAAACCCCAAACTGGTACATATGTGACAGATCTACCCTCCGTTAACTTCCGTTCAATTTTTCCGTTAATTTTGCTGACGTGGTTGCTGACGTGGCAAGCCATGTGGAAATTCATAAGTTTAATACCATTAAAAACCCCAAACTGATATATTTATGACAAATTTACCCCAAACTGGTATATTTATGACAAATTTACCACAAGCTGATATATTTACGACAAATTTACTCTAAATTAATTTTTTCGATCATAAAAAACATAAATTGGTACACGTGCGGCACATTTACCATCTTTCAATTTTCCCAAATTTGACTGAGTTGTGATGTCCAATCAATTTTATATACTTGATTTTTTTTATTGGAATCATTATTAGAAAAACTATTCAAAGGCTACCAAATGTGCACTTCATTCTTGTGCCGGGAAGATGCCCATTAACTAAAAGATGGACAAATCGCTTGCGCACATATACAAAAGAATCACACTCAAAGCACACCTGAAATTAGCGACAAACATAAGTGATTTTGGTTCCAGCATTTCAACGAGCATGCATTCACATGTAAGTTCCATGTTAAAATTTTGACACTTACGATTCAAGGTAGGAAAGACTACGTAACGCTAATAAGGACCAGCAAAGTAAGAGTGATATGTAAGAGTGATATGTAAGCGTACAAACAGATTGCGGACGGACAAGTAGTAAACCATGTGGGGCTGAGACATATAAACATAAAGCCAAGTTTGTCACAAACCAAAAATGAGTGAAGCAATCACAATATGTGCACTTCTTTTGTATATGTGCGCAAGCGATCTGTCCATCTTTTAGTTAATGGGCAT
Source organism: Eucalyptus sideroxylon (assembly GCA_014182405.2). Classification (NCBI taxonomy): domain Eukaryota; kingdom Viridiplantae; phylum Streptophyta; class Magnoliopsida; order Myrtales; family Myrtaceae; genus Eucalyptus; species Eucalyptus sideroxylon. Next base: position 52,118,943 of record CM024552.2, on the reverse strand, counting down.
CCTCTCGGCACAAAAATGAAGTGCACATTTGGTAGTCTTTGAATATTCTCTAATAATGATTCCAATAAAAAGAAAAAAAAATTAAGTATTAATGATATGGAGGCAATGTTAGAGTAATCTGGAAAATAAAATTGATTGTACATCACAACTCAGTCAAATTTGGGAAAATTGAAAGATGGTAAATGTGCCGCACGTGTACCAATTTAGGTTTTTTATGATCAGAAAAATTAATTAGAGTAAATTTGTCGTAAATATATCAGCTTGTGGTAAATTTGTCATAAATATACCAGTTTGGGGTAAATTTGTCATAAATATACCGGTTTGGGGTTTTTAATGGTATTAAACTTATGAATTTTCACATGGCTTGCCACGTCAAGCAACCACGTCAGCAAAATTAACGGAAAAATCGAACGGAAACTAACGGAGGGTAGATCTGTCACATATGTACCAGTTTGGGGTTTTTGGTGGTCAAAAAAATAGTTTGGGGTAAATTTGTCACATGTGTACCAGTTTGGAGTTTTTTAGGGTATTAACCCTTTTAATTATAGGATTGTGACTAGTTATTCTCTCAAATAGTGTATAAGATTAATTGCATAAAAAAACTTTTATACTGACTATGTGTACTATAATTTTCTTTTTCAATGTGATGCTGTTATCTTATAGCACTAAAACCAATCCTCCAAGGAAAGGTGTTGGAAAATGTGAAAAAGTGATGGGATTTGCAGGGCCCTCCGTCGCCACTCCTTTATGACTTTCTTTCCGAGCAAGAACATCATGGCAATTTTAAATGCATTCTTACTCCATTATTTGATTCTTGGTAGATAAAACCTTCCCCTCGTGGAGGCTTATGATGTACTCCGCCGCTCAAATAAGAAAAGAGAATCTTCAGATTTCGCTTTCCGACAATGCCGGTTGATAGCTGCATTTATCGCAATTGACCTGTAACATGTTTCATTTTCGTTGTCTAGAAATTAGGGTGAAGGAAGTCATCATAGCTAAAGGTAGGCCCAACCCTAAATGCATCAACTCTCTCTCTCTCTCTCTCTCTCTCTCTCTCTCTCTCTCCTCGGGAGATAAAGGCATCGCTCGAATTTGAGACCGTGAAATTTCCAACTTCGAAATTTGTTCTTTCATCTTTTAATAGAAGGTGATTCAAATGTGAAACACTAATTATCCTTTAAACTTGGTCTTTGGTATAATGTAGATGCAAATGATACAATTGATGAGTGGGGATGCAATGCGATCGACATTGTTGATGTTTTGGGATAATAATTTTAAGAGACGAACCGATCATCTCGGGCTCTTAGCTAGTGTGTTAATCCATCGCTCTCTTCCTTTTTTGCTTGTGCATCTTCCTTGTGATATGATAGGATCTACCAGATTTTCTTGATCGTGTTATGGTCTTCCACTCTAGAATGGCGATTGTTTTTGTTTAAACTTAAAGTGAAAATGGATAAAAAAAACTCCATCTTTTAATAAATTGCGGGGTGTGCTCCTTTCGGGCTTTACCTAACTCCTCTGTCCTCCATTACTTCCTTCCTCCCACTTCTCTTATTATCACTATGTTAAAAGATAAATTATATTTTCACAAAAATAAAAATCAGTAATAAAAAAAGAGAAAACAAATGTGACTTAAACTATAGATCATTGGGTAATATTGCGTACTTTTTACATTCAAATTTGATCGACAACTAAAACTTTCGAAAAAAGAAATTAATTGAAGTAGCAGATAAACTTTGAGAATAAATAGCATGTCAATATAAGTAACAAAAGAAAATTAACCGAAATTAAGAATGTAAGACGTTTGGCAATCTCATCCCCTTATTGTGTAGAGAGATTTCATCCACAAGTCCCTATCTCCGATTTGGGCGGAGCTTACCTAGATACAATTGAATAGTCCCAATACTCGTCATTCTTAAATTCATTTGAACTCTACATCTAAAATATATATGACGGGAAGTGATTCCAAATTTGATGCATTGATCACTTCTATCTCCTTGGGAGCAAATCCTAATTACAAATTCTTGCTTGTCCTCGTTTGAAGCATTCAATTGACCTTAAATTATAGTCATAACCGATCCAGCATATACATTGAGAAATCATTCAATATTCAATACATTAATCTATTCTATCTCATTTCAAACAAACACTAATCATAAATATTTCTTATGCCAAATCGGAAGCATTCGATTGACCTTAAGTAATAGTGTCCAAGTGGATCCCTCATGACACTGGATCCAATGGTCCAATCCTTTTCATCTAGCTTTATTCCGTCACAAATTCCGCAACCTCTTTCTTGTTGCCTTTGCTTGTCAAATCAACTTGTCAAATCAACTCGTCAAGCGACTCTCCAGTCAAGAGTGCATCTTATTAACACGTGCAGTGTGTAAACTCAAAGCGAAACAGCACATTGACAGTTCAAGCTACAAAGTCTGACAATTGCATGACATGGGACATTGGTAAAAGCCAAATGGGTTGAGCACCCTTCGCTGTTTGAAGTTGAAGCCCTCGTATGGTCACATCCATACAATGGTCATCCATAACTATCCTGATTAACAGCTAGTGCTGGCATTCACTTAATTAATTAAAACGCGATCATGACATGTGATTTTCAATGACATACACGATGCTATCACCGAACCGGTTAGGTAATCTTACTCTATCAAGATGTACATTTCTAATTACTAAGGTTCGATAATGACAAATGTCGAATAGTCTATAAATAAGAAAATTTAAGTGGGGATTTCGAAATGTGACACGGGTCCACCAAACGGATTTCAAGTGGCGTGATTTCTCAAAGACAGTCTGTGGTTTCCACCTTAACCACCTTCGGTCATCAATTACCGCTTATCTTAATCTTTGAAAACGATTCGCAATGGTTTGAAAAAGCTGCAACTTGAAGGTATAGCCGTAAGCTGATAAGCCCAGTTCTCGATGTGATAAGATATCTGCAATTGCTTATTCAAAGTCGACAGCTGGGGCGAGAATTTTTTATCATCATTGTTTGATTATAGGTGGGGTGATAAGCCAATGGGAAGCGAGCCGTGTGAGGATTGAATACGAGCTGTTGCTTTTCACTTTTCTCTTCAGTAGAAAAGGAAACTTGGACTCAAAGTCTAACCTACCCATTTGGAATTTTCTACTTAGAAAAGAGGGCTCGAAAAGATATAAAATAAAACGGCAAGTCATTTTCAACCGCGACCTGACCCCTAGGGTTTGGTGGACATCAAAAACCCCGCTTGTCACATTCAGGATATTTTTCACATGATGCAAAAACCCTAAAGTCTCGATTTGAAGCGGATCGTACAAATTTTCTGTGATTACTTTGTGGTCGATGAAGTTCTTGTGACCTGGCACTGAGAGGTGTGAGAAAAGTTGTGTCCACATAAAGTGGAAAATGACAAGGATTTGATCACTAATAATCTTACCCTAAGACAATTAGATCTGACAGAGAAATGACAAGATAGAAATTTCAAGTAGTTATTTGTTTTCTTGTAATTGTATGGACTTTATATACAATTTTGCTTCTCTTTACCTTTTATAATTGAATCGAAGTGATTTTAGTTTGAAGAAAATTAGGTTTTTAGAAGAAATTCATTCGAGACAAAAACTTCTCGACAAATACTCAATAAGGTAAAAGACTTTAACCTCCAACCCTCCATTTTCTTGCCTGTCATTGATCTATGACTATTGACCCTATGAATAGTGGGAGAAGGTAGAACTTTCTTTTACAAGATGAGACTTCTCTCTCCCTCTAAAAGTAAACTTGCCTTTCTTATTACTTTGAGTCGTAGGCCTTCGTATATTGACTATGATTTCCTTTATCTTTAATCATTACAATGATTTCTCCTAGTCCTTATCATGTGCTGATCACTTTCCTTCATGAAGCTACATTCTTAAATCGCTTGACATGTAAGTTGTGTTAATCTAGTTGTAAACTTATTATATTTGTGCCGGTTCAATAATAAATTTTTCAGTTGTACTAATTTGAATTATAAACCTCTTCATTTTTTATCAATTGAGTTCAAGTCAACCAATATTTAATATAAAATTGCCGATATTGACATAGATATGGAGACCGAGCGCCCTACATGGCATAGGCAGCATCAACTTTAAGATGCCATTCGTGCCACGTAAAATTGTCAATGTTAACATTAGTGATTTCCAATCAAAATTAATTGAATGAACTATATTTGCTAAATATTGAAGTGTTTAAAATTTAATTGACACTATTATAATTTTAGGATTGATATGACATAAGTGTGATGGGTTTAAATTTTTTTGATAATTGTCTCGAAGGTGGAATTTTTTCTTACAAGATAATCTCTCTCTCCCCCCGGAACCGTGCCTTCCTCATTGCTTTGACTCTCGAGCCTCTCTATCTTGAAACACTACACTAACTTCTCCTTATCCTTATCCTGTGCTGCTTGTTTTCCTCCACGAAGCTGTATTCTTAAATCGCTTGCCGTGTAAGTTGTCCTAACGCACATTAGAGTCATAATTAATGAGTGGTCATGAAATGAAGGCTAGCCCTAGTTAAACAAGTTTCATGAACCGGGGATATATAAATTCATCCCGCTAACACCACGTGCTGTTCGGTGCTAGCACGAGAAAGTCCTTAAGACCACTACTATTGACCTTCCACATGCTGTTTTATATGCTTGATAAATTCCAATTTTTGCCACATTTTCTTACTATTGTTCGTTCGAAAACAATCATAGATGCAGACATAGGGGTTCCGCTTTGGACCCGACACCGCCGGCCCCCTCCTTCCCCCTTTCCTTTCCCCTCCCCGCCCCTCTCCAACTGGCGTGCGCAGACTTTCCGAGGCAGCTGGATTCAAACAAGAGAGGGCCTAAAAAGGCTCGCTCGCTCCCCCAACCTTTACGCAAAGACAGCGCTTAAGAATAGTGTGTTGGATGAGACGTCAGAAGAGACGTATTGAAAATGTGCTTATATTTCAAAAATAAAATAAAAATCCCACCCTTGTTTTCTAAACAAAGAAGCTAAAAGCGAACGAGGAAAACATGATGTTCTGCTTTTAAAAGTTCATAGATTTCGTTTGTTTTTTAAAAGACAAATGATGCTAAAACCGATCTCTTGAATATAAATTGTTGTTGGCATTTTTCATTAACTAATTATTTTAAATGATAAAAACGATCATTTTTTAGAAATTTTTTTAAATTATTTATTTTTTACGAAACAAACGGAGCTTTATTTTGAATTGTTCGAATATAAATCAAGATTGCTAGATAAAGGGGTAATTAGATAATTAAAGAGCATGTTCATGCATCACAACTGTTACTCAATTAAATAGTGATAGTGGCCCAATTTACCTTAATTAAATTAGAGGAATCTGACTGTAATTTACAATTTATTTATGTTTCCTCCTCTGTGGAATAAAAAAGAAAAAGAGATAAGGAATGGGGCAAGAAAGCGCGAACTTACATCTTGATATCAAATTTTGCAAGCTGTGTTATTTTGTCTTCTTCCAATGATTCCTTAAATTATTGTAAGTAATTAGAGAAAAAAGGGTCGTGCTTAACAGTGAGAAAGATGAGTAGATCATCCATTCATATTCCAACGTGGAAGTGACTTGGAATTGACCAATTATATGGTGGCTAACAGACCTTTTTGAAGCAACCCCCCACACTTTTTTTTTTATTATAATCTATTATTCTACGCCTTGAAAATCGCCACCTCCCTAAGTTAGATCAACAACAAAATGATAGTAAATTGCTTCCTTTGTGATCATATCTGTTAAGCACCAAATCATTATACATAAAGCGCAAAGCTTTAAATATTTCATATGCAATTGACATTTTAATTGGTCGTCAAACTTGTCGGCTATTCCAATTTGATCTTGTTTAGTTAAGCCTCATATGTTTTGTTTTGCTGAATAAAGATGGATCGATAGGCCTTAGATATTTTGTGCGTGGGCTAGACAGCTTTTGATTTGTGGGTACTCAAACAACGTGATCATTTTCTAGCTATGAATTTGTGATAATCATGATAAGCTTTCTCGTCAATATTGAATCTTTTATTTTGAAAGATGTTATGGAATTTTGAGAAAGCGTAATTAAGTCTCGAAAGCTATCCAATTAGTGCAATGTTAGTGTCATGTAGACTCACACATGGCCCTAAAATCTATTAAAAAATGACACGTTACTATTTTCCATTTGTTATATTTGGACGAAACTGATGAAGGCACTTTGACTCCATAAATTTAATAACTTTTAAAACTTAATTGAACTTTTTAAATGTTTTAAAACTCGATTATATTTTCACAATAAACTTTAGGGTTTTCATATACTTATCTGTCAATTACAGACACTTACCTTTATCTAAGTGGAAAACAAGATCCAGCACTAACGAAAAGGGACAAGAAGAGAGGACTCGGAAAGAAAGTGTCCAAGTTCTATGTTTCTAGCTTTACATGCTTGGATCAAGTAATCAATTTCGCAAACGAAGTGGAAAGTTCCATCTCTTTTGGTAATGGTATTTGTCAGTCTTTCTTGCCCGTCTGGCTTCCCCCCTCCCCTTCATTTAATTGGTTTTCCTTTATGAAGGATGTAAGTTTTAACCTCATTAACATGAAATTCCCCATTCAATAGTTATCATGAATCAAATGAGATGCGAATTTACATGGATAAGAATATTTGTGAAGAGCTTGAAGTATGCAAACTCCATTCAAGTGTAGGTGAGAGCTTATAGAAACTCATGATGTACTACGGAATAAAATCTATGCACGAGTGGATGAAAAGGGGAATGTAAGGAGTTTGATTCAAATACCATGATATTGCATAACTGATTGTTTGAAAAGTTCAAATTGTTGGCGAGGGATGTGATTATACTCCATCGTCTTAACATTCTAACCACTCTCGACTCGAATGCACTTGCCCATGAATGGCTAGAAATATGTTCTAGAACAAGACAATAGAACTGAGCACAAACAGTATTTTGCTCTGTAAGTAAACTTGTGCACTGTATAGTTATCGGACTTCAATCACGGAAGCATCTTATACAATTTCAAACCCTTGCCATCAGGCCATACGATAACGCCCGCTGGCGACAAAACTCCACATACGTAGCAAATTAGTTCGGTACCATGAGTAGATATCGTATCCACGTCAGGAAGTAGAAATCCCTCGTAGCAGCCTCATCTACTGACTCACATGCATTCAATGCCCATTTGCGTGAGTCCATTAGATCAAGAAAGCTGAGTATGTTATACAACAATGGTTCTTGCTCGATTGTCCACTCAAGGCTCAACCCATATTCTCTTGCACAATTCCAGGAGGAGGAAATCGAATGTCACGCCAACTAAAGTTGGTGCTGGCTGCTTTCTAGGTCTTTATCATAGTGGCTGTCCATTTAACGAGATTTTAACATAAACTACATTCATGATATCCACCCAAAAATTTGCACGATCCAACGCCTTCATTTACACTCGACCGATCATATTAATCTGCTGGTGATCATTGGGCCTCGAAGATCTGCTGAGAGAGCGAATTATCGCGTTGGTTCCGACGTATTGGTTGGTTCCACCTAAAAAAGACCAAGCAAAAGCAACGAATTGGAAGGGAAAACAAACTTGTCTCTCGGGTGTCTTGTCTACCATGTGTTGATTATAAATTGATAATCAATGCTTAACTTTTCACGTAGAAGAGATTCGCAAGATATCCTCGTGGAGATCCTTTGAATAAAGTAGGGTTTATACGAGGAGATAAAATTGTCTTGTCTTATTCTCTCTAAGGTGGTCTTTATTTAATTACCACAGAAGAAAAGCTTCGAGCAACTCACTAAAGTGAATTATGAAATTTAAAAAGAAAAGGACTAATATTATTTGGCAATTTTTTTTTTTGGTATGCTAGCCTTTCTAGACATTATATATCACGACGTATAAAATTGAAAAAAAAGGTTACATTAATAAATGTTTCAGGACAATGGTTTTGTATGTTTTATATGCGGTAAATTTCAATTATTAAAGCATCGAGTATAAACTTTGCAAAAAAAAAAAAAAATCGATACACCGAAATCGTTATATGCATGTGTTTTTATTTAGTTACTATCAAAGAGCACTTGTTGATAAAATTTAATTATAAAAACCCCACGATAATAAGCGCAAGCACGAATCATGTCGATGTCGAGGACAGCCTCATCCCCACAAAGGTGGCTTTGGAGTGAAAGGGACATCGCCTCGATTTTCGTCGTTGATGCTGATTTTTTAATAGTGACTGGATCCAACCACGTCATTCGCTTCTTCCTTTGTTTTGTCTTTGTCCCCGCCCAAGAATTGCTCGCTTCATCAACAACACGTCTCGTTTTCGTCTTCCTTTCTCTTTCCCTTCTTCTGTTTTTATTTCCAGGGTTTCTTGTTTCATCTTTTCATGCGTGTTTTGCGAGGCCTCCACTGTAGTCCCATTTCTCCGAAACCCATCAAATCTAGTCCGTCCATTCTCATCATCCTCTCTATAAATACCCACTCTCGCCCTACTGGTCTTTTCACTTCATTGCCATCCTACAAGATCTCTCTCTCTCTCTCTCTCTCTCAAGAAGATCAGCATAAGATCAGCATTTCTTGAATCCATTAGGTTCTTTTCTGGAGAGACCCAAATCATGGAATGCTTTAAGCTGTTCAAAGAGGTGAGTGATGAATGAAGGTCTTTTCTCCTTCCATAAAGATGTTGGTGGTTTTAGTTCTTTTATTCCAAAGAATTCACATTACAGAGTTCGAGTTCATGATATATATTTTGTTCATGATATAGTAGAAATTTTTTCGTAAGATCTAGCCTTGCATTTTTATCAAATATCTCTTAAAGAACTGCTCGTCTTATCGTTTCTTTTGTTTCCGATGAGACAACAAGCTCTCATATGGCTACTCTATCATGGCATGAAAACTTTGATGGTGTTTTAGATTTGTCTCGGCATGTCATGCGAGGGCGATATTCAGTGTCGAATGAGCAAAAGCCAATCATTGCTCATACCATCTTGGTCTCACTACTCTCCGATTATCTAGTTGAAAAACTCCATCATGCCGTATAAACCCCATAGTGTCTTTATGATATCACACATTATGTTACTTCTCTTCTCGATGCCCTTGTTCATTACACGGTTATCACTTGAAACAATAGCGGAAAGCGATCTTTGCTTGTTACCATGATTTTAGCTCCTGTCAGACAAGAGTTTGAGAACGTTACGGTCTTGAACGATTTGATTGATTGCATTTCATCCGTCACGCCATGAGGATGAAGTGATTGGAGGTCTAAAAAGCGATGGTCATCTCAAATTTTCGTATAACGACAAAAGAGGTGCACGAAAAGAATGGACAACAATGCCGTAGCCCTCGTGATTTGTTCACCAGAAATAGACCGAGCAATTATTGCATGCTGCTCGTGACGAGGTCGATCGCCTAAAATATCGAAGCCCTCTTCGTTTTATAAAGTTAAATTAAAATGCAAAAAAAAAAAGGTGCTTTTAGAACTTGCAATTTCATTCGAATTTCAAATATTAATAATGGAAAATGAGGTACAGTTGTAAAAAAATAATGCATATTTGATGATTCACTTCTTCGGCTTTTCCTCGCTTTTTTTAGCTGGTACAAGTAAGTTTGCCAAAATTACTTACTATTTTTAAAAGAAATTAACCGTATCTAATCTCTCTTTTTGGCGGCCACTATCAGAGCAAGGACGGAGAAGGAAAGATCAAGAAAGAGGAGGAGGTTTTGACCCGCGATGGAGCTGTCGACCGCCATGGACGACCGGCAGTACGAGGCAAGACCGGAACATGGGTCGCCGGGATTTTGATACTCGGTAAATTCCCCCATATATATAAATTTCTTTACACTGCATTTACGGGAAATCTAATTATTCTTTCGATACTGCTACTGTTTTATTGTGGTGACATCTATGGGGCCTAGCTCTTAAAGATTGTTGAAAGCAATTTTCTAAGACAGTGGAGATAAAAAAAAAAAAAAATTAAGCTAAAAAAAGAAGAAAAATAGATAGAAAGAAATTTGTTGTTTGTTTTTGCAACTGAACTGAGACTAAGATAGAATGCCTATGAAAAATTATCTTGTGAGCATATGATCTTCAATTTACTAAGATAAAACATTGTCTTGGAAATCATGTGGTCGAATCAAGGATGAATAAAATTAGGACACGTCTTGACACCCTCGACTTGGACAAACCGATCCATGATAGGTGGGTCGGTGATGTATTTCATGATCGGAGACTCACCGAAATAAAGAAAAACTCGATAGCTATTTTATTTTTCAATTAAGGGTGGGAGAGAATATATTGTACTGCACCCGAGTTATATAAGCTAAAATTGGACCGTACGCACGAGGCTAGCTACGAACTTCTGATTTATACACCTAATGGAGAGAATTTCGTACCGTCCTCGTTTTGTCGCACGAGGTCGCACGACAATAGAATACTGCTGCAGAACACCAGCGATTTCATGTATATAAAAATGGCTGCGAGTTAGAATATCGTGACGCAGCACGCCAGGAGAATTTTGTCTCTCGTGCATGCTGTCGCTCGATCAAGTGGCAACCGTGCGAGGCCTTCTCTGTCATCTCTTACGTGAGTTGTGCTTGTTTGCTTCTTGGTTTCGGCAGTGAACCAGGGGCTGGCCACGCTGGCGTTCTTCGGGGTCGGGGTGAACCTGGTGCTGTTCCTGACGCGGGTGATGGGCCAGGACAACGCGAGCGCAGCCAACAACGTCAGCAAGTGGACGGGCACCGTCTACATCTTCTCGCTGCTTGGCGCCTTCCTCAGTGACTCGTACTGGGGCCGGTACAAGACCTGCGCTGTCTTCCAGGCCATCTTCGTCATTGTAACTCCTTCTCTCTCTCTCTCTCTCTCTCTCTCTCTAAACATTAACTTTCTGAAACTAATTGGATCAGGCCTATTATGATACATGAAAGGGAGTTAAGCAAGCGATGTTGATCATTGGGTGCTTAGGCATGCAAGGGCACTTGTTAAAGTATCGTCGCTGTTTGTGTAATTCGTCTTTGAGATTGATTGTGTGCTCTGTACTCGAGCCTATATCCTATCCAGATGGACCATTCTAGGGTGAATTCCAATATATTGATTCGATGATTTAGAAAAACTGAATTCATATACATGCAAATCATTTGGAAAGTATAATGTAAAAGTTCCTTGTAGTGAAAGAGAGAATGACATGAGATGAATCGAGCATTACGCATGCCAAAATGGATCCTCTTTCCTTGAAAAACATTGAGAGCTAAAGCGTCTATACTGACTCCATTGATGTGGGTGTGATGTATATATTGCAGGGCTTGGCCGCACTATCACTGTCATCCTACATATTCTTGCTGAAGCCCCGAGGCTGCGGAGACGAGCAGACGCAATGCGGGCGCCACTCGGCGTTCGAGACTGCGGTGTTCTACCTCTCCATCTATATGGTGGCCCTCGGAAACGGAGGGTACCAGCCCAACATAGCGACGTTCGGGGCGGACCAGTTCGACGAGGAGGACCCCAGGGAAGGGCACTCCAAGATATCCTTCTTCAGCTACTTCTACCTGGCCCTCAACCTCGGCTCCCTGTTCTCCAACACCATCCTCGGCTACTTCGAGGACGAGGGCATGTGGGCGCTCGGGTTCTGGGCCTCCACGGCCTCGGCTGCGCTCGCCCTCGTCCTGTTCCTCTGCGGGTCCCCTTGGTACCGGCACTTCCGGCCTAGGGGCAACCCTCTATCCAGGTTTTGCCAGGTCCTGGTCTCGGCGACGAGGAAGTGGAGGGTCGAGACGGAGCCGACGGAGGAAGATCTGTTCGAAGTGGACGCCGTAGATTGCTCTGCCGGCGGCGAGAGGAGGATTCTCCACACCACAGGATTCAAGTGAGTGCAATAAACTGAGAAATTTACAAAATTAGGCTTCTGAGCAGCTGTTGCAATAGGAGAATGCTTAAAACTGAGTTTGCCTTTCTTGTTTTATCAGGTTCTTGGACAAAGCAGCAATCATCACGCCAACTGACTTTCAAGACGGCAACAGCAGCAGCAGCAGGCTCCAACCTCCCCAGAATAATCCATGGCGTCTCTGCACAGTCACCCAAGTCGAAGAGGTCAAGTGCATCCTGAGGCTCCTCCCCATCTGGCTCTGCACCATCCTCTACTCCGTCGTCTTCACCCAGATGGCATCCCTCTTCGTCGAGCAAGGCGCCGGTATGAGGGCCACCTTCGGGGGCTTCCACATCCCCCCCGCGAGCATGTCGAGCTTCGACATCCTCAGCGTTGCCGCCTTCATCTTCATTTACCGCCGCATCCTTGACCCCGTCGTCGCCCGGGTCCGCACCAAGCCCCACGGCTTCACCCAGCTGCAGCGCATGGGGGTCGGCCTCATCGTCGCGGTCCTCGCCATGGTTGCGGCTGGCACCGTCGAGCACTTCAGGCTCAAGTACGCGGACAAGAGCTGCTCAAGCTGCGAGGGCTCGAGCTCGCTCAGCATCTTCTGGCAGGTCCCGCAGTACGTGCTGATCGGGGCGTCCGAGGTCTTCATGTACGTGGGGCAGCTCGAGTTCTTCAACGCGCAGGCCCCCGACGGGCTCAAGAGCTTCGGGAGCGCGCTGTGCATGACGTCGATCTCGCTTGGGAACTACGTGAGCAGCTTGCTGGTGACGATGGTGATGAAGTTCTCCGCGAGGGACGACATGCCCGGCTGGATCCCGCGGAACCTGAACCGAGGGCATCTGGATAGGTTCTACTTCTTGCTGGCCGCGCTGACCGCGGCCGACTTCTTCGTCTATCTTTTGTGCGCCAAATGGTACCAATGCATCGAGTTCGCGAGGCCGAGCACAGAGATCGACGGCGACGGCGACGACGACGATGGACATGGAGTCGGAGAGCTTAATAAAGTGTGAAGTGCTAGTGGAGGAGAGAGAGGTGGTGCTAGTGCAATGTAAGATGAGTATATATAAATCGTGAGGACAAGTCCAGGAGAAAGGGAATTGAATGGTGAGCTATGAAACTTTAGTGTGGTCTTATTTCATGACCATGCCGGTGGAGCTCATCGATGCTTTTTTTGTGCAAAAAGTGTATGGACAGTCTATTTAATAACAAGCTACTTGGAGACTCAAGAGACTGAGCTTGAACTATATCACCTTCTGTTCTTAATACCCTCGAAACTCTCTCTCTCTCTCCAAATCCTTAGCTTGGTTCCGACCTTGATCCGTGGCCAGCCACTGACGATAACCCCTCACCGGCTTCTGGCGACGCGGACACGGAGTTTGGGTTCCAGCCGCCGGAGATTGCGTGGCCCCGTCGGCACTGTCGACCCGACACGAGGCTGCTCTCCGCTTCCTTCGAGCCGGAAAGAATGATGCCGTTGTCGAGGTTGGTACCGACCTCATTGACGTTAGTCTACGGATTTGGGATCTTGTTCTGTGGAATTCGTGGTTTGAACTTTGTGATGGTTATTGAGGTGCATTGAGATAATACAATAATTGAACTAAATATTTAACGATCGGATGCAAATAACAAATCAGCAATTCATTGAACAAGCGGCGTGCGTGAAGTTAGAAAAAATCAATAAATCTGTTAGAGACATATATCTTTCCTGATTAACTCTAATTGATTTTATTTGATATTGTAATATTTTATTACTTTATATAGGTTATTGTATCATCAATTTTATACACATAGAAATATACAAAAATTCTCTTTTCTGCTTTATTCTATCATAATTCTATTATGGTATCAAAGTCAAGTTTTGTCTGAGAAAAGGTTCACCGTGTAATAGAAACATTGTCGTAGTTGCGCCGATATCCATCACTCACCAAACTGTCGTCCTTGATTGTTACCTAGATAGTTTTGTTGCTTGTTTTGAAAATCAAACACCATCATCAGACTTGTTTGTCTCAAACGAGTCAGACCTTGAAAATTCATCACCAACCAACTGGGAGGGAAGCCGCACGCGCCACCATACGCCACCACGTCACGGGTCCACCAACGCCATCGATTGGAAGTGAAATTTTTGAAGTCAATACTTAGACTTTTCAGCAGAAAACCACCATAAACAAGTTCTACATTTTCCGGTGATTCTAGAATAGCAACAAACGTCGTTGGAAAGTTATCACGTGCCCTCATGAGCCACCCATTCCTTTTGCACATGAGATCCACGGACCATGGCCTCGCACGAGATCGCTGCGTTTGTTGAGCAATGACGTCATTCTCTGACATCATCATCCACATCGTTGACACGTCAACGCCACTTGTCTACCACGTCATCCTATCACTGCGACTGTTGACCTTCGAAGTTGACCGATGTTGACCATCGTTGATCGACATTGACCCAACCGGTTCGACCTATTTCAGACAAAGTCTTAGGGTAAACTGACTGTTTCGGCGATTATGACCAGTTCTCGATGTTTTAAAACCGATTCGGCTTGATTCTTACCAGCTTTAGGTATTTTAATACTGGTTCGGCCAAATTCTGACTGGTTCGCTTGGTTTTTTGACCGGCTCAACCCAACTTTGACCGGTTCTTAGGGTTTTTTTTTGACCAATTTGGCCCAATTTCGACGGGTTCTTAGGGTTTTCTGACCAATTTGGTCCAATTGCGACTGGTTCTTGGGGTTTTTTGATTGGTTCTACTCGATTCCGATCGCCTTTTGGTATTTCCAGCTAGTTCTTGAGGCATTTCGACACCCTCAATCTATTTTTTGCCTTAATTTCTCTATATTAGCTCTATAAATACCGATTTTCTTCAAATTCATTATAGAATTTGCTGAGTTTACTAGTCTATTGCATATCATGGACAAATTAGTCAATCTATTCTGAATGGATCAAATTATATTTTATGGACCGAAGAAATATCAAGTTTTCTAAGGGGAGGTAAGCTTTAGCGTTATGTCACTAGAAGTATTCGCGAGCCTATTCAGGCTATTGAAGAGGATGATGATAAATTTGCCGAACGTTTGGAGGAGTGGAAGAGCAAGAATCACCGAATACTCACGTGGTTTCGAACCATTTTGTTTCCATCTATCAAACTTTAGTTTGGTCACCTATATATAGCAAAGGAAGCCTAAGAGATCTTCTTGCTAGTTGTTATTTCACATCAGACATTGCTAATTAATATCAATTGTTAGAGAACTTACATCGCATACATCAGGAGATAGGTTAGTTTATTAATGACTTTCTTTCTTCCATGCGTGCTATATGGGATCGACTAGCTTTATTTGAACCAAAATGGGATTTGGACTATTGATGCTTGTAAATTTGATGAATATCATGATCGTATGTGGGTTATGCAATTTCTGATGGCTCTTAATGATGAGTATGAACTTGTGCAAGCCTCAATTTTGCATCGGGATCCTTTGCATCATCTTAAGGTAGTTGTCTCGAAACTATTAATTGAAGAAACTCGATTTGCGACTTTAAAGGTGCAACGTGCTACTCCATTGGTTTCAATTCCTATAGATGTAGTGCTTGTCACTTCTAGTGCATTCTCATGGCGCAAGCCTTACTATACGGACTGTCATCGGGTCATTGTGCATCAAATTGTTATTAGCTACAATCTAAGTAACCTACAAGAATAAACAACCAATCTCGGTTTAAAGGTTTGCCTACATGCCACCCATCCACTGTTGCTGTTGCCATAGAGGATTCCTTTAACAGTTTGTTTGTCATGCTACCATTAGATGATCTTCGGTCCATCTTCGTTCCATTCTTCAAGAAATTGATACTTCTAACCCTTCTACTCTGTCAGTCACTCCAGGTATTCTTGATTTATGGTTCTTTGATTCTGAGTATTATAATCACATGACCTCCAATTCCAATTTATTCAAGTCAAAATCATACACTTCACAAGCACTTATTATTTACATAGCTAATAACTTTCAGATGATAGTTAGTCATACATGGAACATTTCAATGTCCAAATTGTCTTTATCAATATATTTATAGTTCCCAAACTCTCATTAAACTTGATATCTGTGGGTCAGTTATGTGAGCTTGGTTTTGACATTCATTTCTTTTCGAATGGCTATCATGTGCAAGATTCATAGATGGGATAGACAATTGGGATAGGCCATAAAGTGGGACGGTTGTTTAAGCTCGTTTCATTAAAGCTTCCAAACTCTTTCTCTGGTTGTGCTACCACAGTATCATCTAAAACTTGGCATTCTCATTTGTGTCATCTTTCTTATTCTAGATTAAGTCCTTTTGCTTTTAAGTGGTCATCTAGGTTCCATTGATAATAAAACTTTTGATTGTTTGCCTTGTAAGTTAGGAAAACATCATGCTTTACCGTTTAATGTCAGTGAATTTGTCTCTTATGCTCCCTTTGATCTAATTCGTTCGGATATTTAGGGACCATCTCCTACTCCCACTATGGGAGAATTTCATTATTTTGTGGTTTTGTTGATGATTATTCACGTTATATATGGCTTTATCTTATGAAAAATCGATTTGAACTTACTCATATCTATGATAATTTTGTTGCCATGATCAAAACACAATTTTCTCGAGATATCAAGATTTTTCGTACTAATAATGCCATGAAATGTAGGGATAGAGAGTTCCTTAAAATTCTTTCTCAGAACGGTGCTATTACGCATCGTTCTTGTCTAGGAACTTCCCAACAAAATGGTCGAGTAAAGTGTAAACACAGGCATATCTTAGATATTGTATGCACTCTTTCAATCTCAGCATCTTGTCCAAAACAGTTTTGAAGGGAGGCTTGTCATATTGCTATATATACTATCAATTGTATTTTGTTACCTATAATAGGTAACATTTCTCCATACGAGCGCTTGTATAATAGTGTTCCTAATTACAGTCTACTTCGAGTATTTGGTAGTGCATGTTTTGTGCACTTCTTCCAAATGAACATACGAAGTTAGAACCTCATGCTCGTCTTTGTTGTTTCCTTGGATATTGCATTGAGCATAAAGGGTATAGACGTTGGGATCCTATCTCTAACTGACTTTGTGTGCCTCGTCATGTTATCTTATGGGAACATAAGATGTTATCATCTTTACATCCTTTTGCATCTTCTCCCATTGTTCCAACTATTCTCGTTTTCACTAATCTTTCTATTCATATGTGCCCTGAAGATGACAATCCTGCATCTTCTTCTTTAAAATTGTCCTCTCCTGATCTTGATGCAGGTATCTTTGGAAATCTTACTTTGGCAGCTCTTGATATGTTTGTGCCATCTGCGGATTCACCACTTCCTTCTTCTCTTATTCGTTGTTCCACCCATGTAAGTCAATCTTCTATCTGGCTTCATGATTTTCACTATTATTCTACAATTACCTCTTTTCCGAGCCTTGCACACATAGAGAAGCTTGTACTAATCCTCTTTGGCAACAAGCAATGGTAGATGAGTTGTAAGTATTAGAAAAATCTCATACTTGGGATATAGTTGATTTGCCTCTTGAAAAGTCGGCTATAGGTTGTAAATGAGTGTACAAAATCAAAACCAAGACATGTGGTATAGTGGAATGCTATAAAGCTAGATTAGCAGCAAAAGTGCTTTATCGAGAGTATGGCATTGACTATGACAAGATGTTTGCGCCAGTTACATGTCTTACTTTTGTTCGTAGCCTCCCTACTATCACCGCTATCAAGCAATGACCTCTATTCCAAATGGACATGAAAAATATATTCCTTAATAGAGATCTCACTGAAGAAGTGTATATGGAGTCACCTCTTGGATACATTCAGACTCTTGGTAAAGTGTGTTGTCTATGCTGAACATTATATGGATTGAAGCTGGCTCCTCGTGCATGGTATTCCAATTTTAGTTCTACCATGGAACACCTTCGATTTGCATACAATTCTTATGATAATACTCTATTTGTTCAATGAACATCTTGTGGGAGTATTCTGCTACTATTATATGTGCATGATATGGTTTTTACTAGCGATGATCATGATGGAATTACAAAACTACAACAATATTTGAGTCAACTATTTGAAATAAAAGATCTTGTAAGGCTAAATTATTTTCTACGATTGGAGGTTGCTTCAAATTTCTTTGGCTATTATATTTCTCAAATGAAATATGCCACTAATCTTTTTCTCGAGCCAAACTTAATGATAACAAGACCGGTACCACTCTCATTGAGAATAATGCCAAATTTGATGAAAAAGATGGGACTCTTCTTTCAAACCCTGCACTTTATTGACAGTTAGTTAGTAGTTTGGTATACTTCACTGTTACCCATCCTAACATCACTTATGTTGTTCATATTGTGAGTCAATTCATGACTGCACCGCGAACGACTCACTTTGCCGTTGTTCTTTGAATTCTTCACTACGTCATTGGTACCTTATTTTAGGGTCTTCACTTTTCTGCTAACTCAACCTTAGAGTTAATGACTTATTCTAATGCTGATTGGGCTAGTGATCCTCTTGATTGTCGCTCTACTATAGGCTATTACTCCTTCTTAGGGACCTTATTTCCTAGTGGAGTAAGAAACAGACTGTTGTTGCTCGATCGAGTACGGAAGCAGAATATCGTGCTCTTGCTAATACAACTTCGGAGTTACTATGGTTGCGGTGGTTATTAGAAGACATGTGAGTTCATCATAGTGGTGGAATGGTTAGTCATTGCGATAGCCAAAGTACCATCCAAATATCTCATAATGACGTTTTCCATGAGCATACCAAACATATTGAAATAGACTGTCATTTCATACATTATTATGTGCTTTGTGATGCTGTTTGTCTTGTTTCCACCTCATCAATTGCTTAGATGGCTGATGTTTTCACTGAGGCACATCCACCTAATCATGGCTATAAATAAACTCTTGTATTTTCAGTATTATACACAAATAAATATACATAAATTCTTTTTTCCGCTTTATTCTATCATAATTCTATTAAAATCGAAAAAGCATGGCCGAGTTATAGGAGTTCAGCTCCAATCTAGTGCCTATTCTACTAGTCAAAAGCTTGTACAACAGATGATTGTTCGTGGAGCCAAACTCTCTTTTACAACTTGGTTACACCAATCAGCTCTCTTGTAAAGGATCGCGCTTGAGACAATTGGTATGATTTTCATAGCAGATTTAAGTGTACGAGAATGTCTCCAAATTCTTCGAAACATAAGGCATGCGCTAACTAAACAAACTCCACAAAATAATGCTACAAATATATTATTCGATTTTAGAATAATTATGAAGTCATAATTAATATACTAGTTAACAATGTCCCAATTTCTTATGATCACAAAATTTATAAACCCTTCCCAATCAAATAAATCACATAATATAATTGCATGTACACCCCCTTAAAGGGTAGCCAAGAAAGCACACCACCAACATCATGTCATCTCCCCCTCTTTTTGCATCAATGCGAAAAATAAAACCAAAACCTTATTAGGAGTCAAAGACAACCAAGATAACAAACATTGTGCAGACCCATCATAATCTAAAAAGATAGTCAAGAAACTATCAATATGACTATGATTAGAAATCACCGTGAAGGGAAAGAGATGCAGGGTTTTGAATGACATCATATATATTCTCAAGTGAGTCGATGCATCGGGTGAAATTTATCCTTGAAATCACCGAACTTCACAGCGAAACTCCTTCATTCTGCCTTTGAATAGAGCTCGAATCCCCTCCCTAATTACTCCCATGGCTCGGAAAACAACCTCGATCGAGCCCCACTCAAGCAACGCGTCCTTGAGTAGCTCGTTCTTGAGTGGCTTGCTCTTGAGTGGGCTTTGCATTTGGCAACGATGGCTTGACCATTATCGCGACGCGATGCCTTTGAGAAGGAGAACCTCACTCTTCCTCATCAGTCCAAGCAGATGTACGAATCCACACATTGTTTTGTTTCATAATGCTCATACTTGATAATGCATTTTCCACCAATACAGTTACCTTATCTCACTCCCCATAGTAGATAAATACTAAGTAAAATACCATAAATAGTCTCTAAACTTTAATTTGAAATAATCAATCGATGAAAAATATTTTCATTATTGACTACATTTTTTATCTATGCAAATATTTATAGTTCATTCAATTTTAAGCAATATAAATGATCATATTTTAAAAAATATTTTCTAAATAATTTATTTTTCACAAAATAATTAGAGAGTTAATAAACTTGTTGTAATATAATACGCGCAAACGATAGGATCTTGCAATTTACGTCAATGTGAAATCGCTAGAGAAATAAATGAGAAATAATAAGGACACCAGAAATTTACGTGATTTGGTCCGACTATCAGTACCTACGTTCGCGGGGAGAACCAGCAGTGAATAATCCACTATAATTGGAGAATTATAGTTTACAATCACTTCACATGCTCAGGTATTTTTCACACCTAAATTTAACTCCAAAATCCAAAGTGTTTATAAATAAATAACTCATTTGAATATAAACTTACGGTACAAAATTACCACGTGTTCAAGAAAAAAAAGTGCTCTATGCACACCAAAATCAAGAACTCCGGTGTTCGTCTTTGGTCCACGTACATAAATCTTTGCGTTCCTTTGGAAAGCTTCACGTGGCTTCAAGGAAACGTGCGGCTCCTTTCTTTATTTTGTAGGGTTTCGGCAGTCCAAAGGAAACCTTTCGGAGACTTCGGCACTTTATTTATATGTGCACCCAAGGAGAAGACTTTGACCTGGGCCCACTTTTGGCTTCTTTCTTCAGCGCGGAAATGTGTGTGCCTAAAGTCAAACATTTGACTTTGGGCCCCATATAACTAACCTTATTCGGCCTTCTCCTGCAGAAGAAGAAGAAAACTTTGCTTCTTTTTTCTTTTATTCTATTTTATTTCCTCTTTTGTAATCCTTCATGGAGTCCAATGAAATTTCTTTTACTTAGAAAATCTTTATCAACAAATTTGGTTTGACAAATCGTTATCCGAATTCAAACTCGAGGCATTAATTTAATAATTCTCCACATTGGCTTGATGTTTGAAGTCAAGTTATAGTACTCATTATCCATGCTGCTCTCTCAATGCCCCGACGAGCGCTCACTCTTCATAGATATAACTTGAGCTCTATTGGTGTCTATGAAGAGTGAGCGCCTGTTGGGGCGTTGAGAGAGTCGCTAACTGACTAACTATGCTCACATCTTGTAAAATATCAGGTTTAGTGCACACCACATCATACATAATATTATCCACGGTACTAGAATAAAGAACACGGGACATATGCTCCTCCTCATTCTGCAGTGATAATTAATTTGAAAATTTAAAGTGTTTCGCTAAAGGTGTACTTACAAATTTTGCTAGCTGCATATTAAACCGTGCCATGATCTTTTCAATATATTTCTTCTAAGATAGATGGAAAACTCCTATAGTTTTGTTACATAAAATCTCCATACCCACTATTTTCTTTGCAACACTTAAATCTTTCATTTCAAATTTAGCATTTAACCATCTCTTCAACACATTAATATCAGATATATTCTTAGCTGTTATCAGTATATCATCAACATATAAGAGTAGATAAATCAAAGAACCATTTTCCAATCTCCTAAAGTAAATGTAGTTATCCATTTGACTTTTTGTATAGTCTTAACTAGCTATGGAAGCATCAAAACATTTATACCACTACCTAGGAAATTGTTTTAGCGCATACAAAGATTTTTTCAACAAGCAAACATGATCTTCCTTACCCAGAATAACAAATCTCTCTAGTTGCCTCATGTAAATCTGCTTCTCCAACTCACTGTGAAAAAAAAACAGTTTTCACATCTAGTTACTCTAATTCGATATCTTGCGAAGCAATTAAGGCAAGTAAAACACCAATAGAAGTATATCTTACCACATGAGAGAACACCTCATTGTAGTTAATGCTCTCACGCTATGTATATCCTTTCGCCACAAGTCTCGTCTTATATCTTGCTACCTCGACATTGGGAATGCCCTCTTTCTGTTTAAAGACCCATTTACTTCCAACAATTTTTTGGCTCTTGGGCACTTTGACCAGCTCTCATGTCTGATTTTGATGGAGTGATTACATATCTTCATTCATAGCCTTTAGCCACTGCGACGACTCCGAACTAGCCATTGTCTCAGAGTAAGACGAAGGCTTATCCGTCTCCACCTCAGCACCTACAGTTAATGCATAAGCAATATCTGTATAAACATAATTTACCAGTGATTTCATTTGCCTTATTTGTCTATTTGTGGCTATAGTGTGCTGCGACTTTATTGGTTGTTTTTTTTTTTGGGTAAAGTGCGACTTTATTGGTTGTTCACTATCACTAACTTCAAGAATTGCGGCTTCATCTGCAGTCTCAACTTTTGTTACTTTCGAGATCTTTGGAGTCTCCACCTGAAGCTTCACCTCACTAATGACATCATGATCTATCTTCTCTGTTGATTGTGTCTTAGAACTCCTCTGTTGAAACATTACAGTCTCATAGAAGTTCACATCTCTGTTGATTAGAAAACCGGGTGATTTGGAATTGGTGTACCACAGCCGGGTAGCCTTTCACCCCATGTGCATAACCCTGAAATATGCACTTCTTCACCCTCGTCTCAAGCTTACCATCATTCACATGAGCATACGCAAGACATCCGAATATACGTAATTTGGAATAATCAACAAGTCTCCCCAACCATACTTCCTTAGGAGTCTTCCACTCGATAGTAGATGATGGAGATCGATTAACCAGGTAACATGCTATGTTTACCGCTTCGGCCAAAAATTCCTTACCAAGTCTTGCATGCGAAAGCATGCATCGAGCTCGCTCAAGCAAAGTTCTGTTCTTTCGTTCTGCCACACTATTTTGCTGTTGTGTCTCAGGTACTATGTGGTGTCTCATAATACTTTCTTTCTCGCAGAACTCGGTAAAATCTTTACCATAAAACTCCATGTCATTATCGGTTCTTAGGCATTTGATTTGTTTATCTAACTGCTTCTCAATCAATGCCTTAAATTTCTTAACCAATTGAACACATCATATTTGTGCTTCAGAAAGTATACCCATACATTTCTCGAATAATCGTCAATAAATGTCAGCATATATTGTGCACCTCATTTTGAAGGAACCGAATACGGCCCCCAGATATTTGAATGAATATATTCAATTGGTCGTTTGGTCAAATGAATAGCTGTAGTAAACTTAATTCGGTGTTGCTTCTCATATATGTAGTTCTTGCATAAGTCTAGCCTCCCTATCTTTTGACCCTTCAACAATCTCCTTTTCACTTAGCATTGTCCACCTACCTCATTCATGTGTCCCAAACGCATATGCCATAATTGAGTCAAGTTAGAATCTGACTCATCTGATGAAATTGCAGCGGTTCCGGTTATGGTCTCTTCTAGTAGATGATAAAGAGTATTCACTTTATTCTCTTTCATCATTGTCATGGCACCTCGAGAGATCTTCAGTACTCCACCTTCAGCGGTGTACCTACACTTGATATCAAGTGAAATAAGGTTCTTCTTGAGCTCCGGTACATGCCTCACATCTGTCAATGTGCACACCACCCCATCGTGCGTTCGAATCCAAATTATCCCTATCCCCACAGCCTTAGAGACTACATTATTCCCCAAAAGAACTCTACCACCATCTGTAGTTTGGTAAGTAGTAAACCAGTTCTTATGAGGTGTCATATGATAAGAATACCCGAATCTAGCACACATTCGTCTCCTGACAAAGTAGTAGTCACACATAAAACAGCTTCTGCATCACTATTGCTCCTCTTAGCAACATTTGTCATATTGTTTGTGGCATTCTGCTTATCAACTTTATTCCTTCACTTTGGACAATCTCTCCTAACGTGCTCCTTCTCGTGACACTCAAAGTACTTCACACGTCCCTTGGACTTTCTATGGCGTGATTTTGATTTGCTTTTACCTCTGTTGCTACTAGGCCCTTTTTTTTTTCTCTACCCCGAATTGTCAGTGTTTGTGCTATTCCTTGCGCCAGACTGTCATCTCGCAACTTTCTCTGCCACTCCTTAGAGAATAACGCGGACTTTATCTCTTCTGAGGTAATTGTAGTACGTCCCTGCAACAGTGAATCGGTAAAGTGCTCCCATGACTCTGGTAAAGAGCTTAACAACATCATGCCATGTTCTTCATTATCAAGCATTTTACCGACGTTCTTCAAATTCATTATGATTTTATTAAATTCATCTAGGTGGGTTTTGATAGATATACCTTTAGGATATCTAAATTGGAAACATCTTCTTCAACATATACAAGCGATTGTTCAAACATTTCTTCATATAGAGTGCTTGAAATCTTGCCCATAATGTTGCGGCATCCTTTTCCTCGGCAACCTCTATCAAAATATCATCCGACAAATTTAATAGGATTGTACCCTTTGCTCTTTTCATTAGCTCTACCTTCTCTGAGGCTTTCATTATAATGGGCAACTCATTTTCACCATCTAGTGCCTTGGCCAAACCTTAGGTTGTCAATAATACCCGCATCTTGATGCTCTATAACACAAAGTTGTTACTTTCGTTAAACTTCTCAATTTCATATTTCCTCTTAGACATAATTGCAATAACATAATTTTCAAATAATAATCAGATAAGCAAAAGCTCCAAATCACAATCAAGAAATCTGATCCTGACCTCTGATACTAATTTTTGGAAGATAGTACGTGGAAACGACATGATCTTGCAATTTATGTCAACATGAAATCGCCAGAGAAATAAATGAGAAATAATAGGGACACCATAAATTTACGTGGTTCGGTCTGAGTATCGGTACCTACATTCATGGGGAGAGCCAATAACAAATAATTCACTATAATTGGAGAATTAGAGTTTATAATCACTTACACGCTCAAGTGTTTTTCACATCTAGATTTAACTCCAAAAACCCAAAGTGTTTATAAATAAACAACTCACTTGGATATAAACTCACGGCACAAAATTACTGCGCGTTCAAGCTCAAAACAAAACGTTCTACGTACGCCAAAATCAAGAACTCCAATGTTCGTCTTTGGTCCACATACGTAAATCTTCGCGTTCCTTTGGAAAGTTTCGCGTGGCTTCAAGGAAACTTTCGACTCCTTTCTTTATTTCGTAGGGTTTTGACAGTCCAAAAGAAACCTCTTGAAGACTTCGGCACTTTATTTATATGTGCACCCAAGGAGAAGACTTTGACTTGGGCCCACTTTTGGCTTCTTTCTTCAGCGTGGAATATGTGTGCGCCCAAAGTCAAACATTTGACTTTGGGCCCCATATAACTAACCTTATTCGGCCTCCTCCCGTGGATGAAGAAGAAAACTTTGCTTCCTTTTTTTTTATTCTATTTTATTTTTCTCTTTTGTAATTCTTTATGGAGTTCAACAAAATTTCTTCTACTTGGGAAATATTTATCAACAAATTTAGTTTAACAAATCATTATCTAAATTCAAATTCGAGACATTAATTTAACAAAACTTTCTATTTACCTTAAAAAAGTATGCGTATAAATATTTAATGACATGATAGCATCTTAGAAATTGAAAGCTCTAGGTTCAAATCGTGTTTCCCAAAAGCTTTCTTTAGGTCTAGTGTATATAATAACATTGTTTGAGCTTACTTAGAGAGCATGAGGTCGAATTTCAAACGTATTTTATATAGACTTGGTGAGCAAAATTTGGAGTTCTCTATCTTGTCAGAGTCATGTCAACAAGTATTTTTCCAACACTTTTTAAGCATGTTTCATGAAAAGTATATAAATAGTTTGCATATTTTTACCAAAAAAAAAAAATAGTTTGCATATTGATTTGGAATATTATGACAAAACTCGATGCATAAAAAAAATGGAAATTTCCTTATTTGGCTGTATAATAATGAAGCCGCTGCAGCCATCGTCATCATCATCAATAGTAGTAGTATTATTCACATTTTATAATTATTGTTATCTTTGTGACAATGCATGATCCGGTTTATGTGGAAGTTTAATAAACTTGTTGGTGAGAGAATTGCAAATATTTTGACCAGGAATTTCAGTCACATCGCTCATAGCATTAGAGCTAGAAGAGATATAAATCAAGATGAGAGATTCTAGGGTTATTTATTTGGCCTTTGATATTTCCAATGTTCATGCATACTAGCCTAAAACGACAAATGCTTGTATGATGAAGAACCAAACTCGAGGACTAGTTTTTCCCCCCAAAAAAAGAAGAAGAAGGCAAATGGCCATGTCATGTTTACTTAAATCATTTTTGGCAAATTAAGGGCGTTTGGTAATGATTCTATTTTTGGGAATAATTTTTTTTTTTTTTTATCATAAATGATTTTTTCTAATTCTAAATCCTAGAAATAATTTTTAAATAAAAAAAATGTGCTTGATCCGGGTGAGGCTCGACTTGGCATAGGCGGCATGAGATCGGCCTCACCCTGTCTTGGAAAGGCCAAGCCTTGCACACCTCGCCCAACCACGGTAATGCTTGAGTTGACGACCCTCCCGAGGGCTAGCAATGCTTTAGCGAGGTCGCTGGCCCTTGTTTGGCTGATCGTTGGCCATTGTTTGGCTGATCGCTGGCCATAGCCTAAGCCAACGACAGGCCAAATGGAAGAAGAAGAAAGGGCAAGAGAAGAAAAGAAAAGAGAAGAAAAGAGGAAAAATGAAAAAAAAAAAATAGGAATTGATTCTAAGAATTGTTTCTAGGAATAAGAATCAATTTTTTATACTTCTTGATTCCGTTCTAAATTTATTCCCAGAAACAAAAAAAAAAAAAAATTGTTCTTAAGAACAAAAGTTTTACTAAATAAATTTTTATTCTTTTTCATTTCGAGAAACAAAAGAACAAAAATAGTTGTTCTGAAGATGATTATCAAACATGGCCTAAAGACTCCTAATAAGGTAATTGTCTATCTATCTCTGTCTATGTAGTACATAAATTAGAAAGGTGAGGTTGATTTCATTTTCAAGTCCCTCGTGATTTTACATCAAAGAAATTTAAGAAAATTTCTCCCGCTTACTCAATAAATAATAATAAAAAAAAATTGAAATTCCACTTTTGTGGACCACTCTTCTTTAGAATTGTCCTCTCCTAATCTTGATGTAGGTATCTTTGGAAATCCTACTTCAATAGCTCTTGATATGTTTGTGCCATTTGCGGATTCACCACCCTTGAATGTTCCTTCTTCTCTTATTCGTCGTTCCACCCGTGTAAGTCAATCTTCTATTTGGCTTCGTGATTTTCACTATTATTCTACAATGACCTCTTTTCATGAGCCTCACACACATAGAGAAGCTCAAACTAATCCTCTTTGGCAACAAGCAATGGTAGGTGAGTTGTAAGTATTAGAAAAATCTCATACTTGGGATGTGGTTGATTTGCCTCTTGAAAAGTCGGCTATAGGTTGTAAATGAGTGTACAAAATCAAAACCAAGGCATATGGTACAGTGGATGCTATAAAGCTAGACTAGCAACAAAAGGCTTTATTGAGAGTATGGCATTGAAAATGACGAGACGTTTGCCCTAGTTGTGTGTCTTACTTTTATTCATAGCCTCCCTACTATGACTGCTATTAAGTGATGACCTCTATCCAAATGGACGTGAAAAATATATTCCTTAATAGAGATCTCACTGAAGAAGTGTATATGGAGTCACCTCCTAGATACATTCATACTCTTGGTAAAGTGTGTTGTCTACGTCGAGCATTATATGGACTAAAGCAGGCTCCTCGTGCATGGTATTCCAATTTTAGTTCTACCATGGATGATTGTTCATGGACTCAAACTCTCTTTTACAACTTGGTTACACTGATAAGCTCTCTTGTAAAGGTTCGTGCTCGAGACAATTGGTATGATTTCCATAGTAGACTTAAGTGTACGAGAATGTCTCTAAATTCTTCGAAACATAAGGCATGCGCAAACTAAACAAACTCCACAAAATAATGCTATAAATATATTATTCGATTTTAGAATAGTTTTGAATTCATAATTAATTTACTAGTTAACAATGTCCCAATTTCTCATGATCACAAAATTTATAAACCCTTCCCAATCAAATAAATCACATAATAGAATTGCATGTACTCCCCCTTAAAGGGTAGCCAAGAAAGCACACCACCAATATCATGTCATCTCCCCCTCTTTTTGCATTAATGCAAAAAATACAACCAAAACCTTATTAGGAGTCAAAGACAACCAAGATAACAAACATCATGCAAACCCATCATAATCTAAAAAAGATAGTCAAGAAATTATCAATATAACTATGATTAGAAATCACGATGGAGGGAAAGAGATGCAGGGTTTTGAACGACATCATATATATTCTCAGGTGAGTCGATGCATCGGGTGAAATTTATCCTTGAAATCATCGAACTTCACCTTCCCAAGTGAGTCGATGCATCGGGCGAAATTTATCCTTGAAATCACCGAACTTCACCTCGAAATTCCTTCATTTTGCCTTTGAAAAGAGCTCGAATCCCCTCCCTAATTACTCCCATGGCTCGGAAAACAACCTCGATCAACCCTCCCTCGAGCAACGTATCCTTGAGCAGCTCGTTCTTGAGCGGCCTGCTTTTGAGTGGGCTTTGCGTCTAGTAGCCGTGGATTGACCATTATCGGAGAATCAGAGTTTACAATTACTCACATGCTCGAGTGTTTCTCATACCTAGATTTAACCCAAAAACCCAAAATGTATATAAATAAACAACTCATTTAACCACTGGGATTCGCCCTAGTGGCCACCCTTCCAATATGGAAGGGGGAGGTGAGGGGTTCAAATCCCCACCTTCTCAGGGGGGATGGGGTGGGGACGCGTAAGTTTCAGGAGTGGGTTTCGACTCCCACGCCCTGCAAGAGGCGGGGCAAAAGTCTGAGAGTGAGTGTAAAGTAGGAATAGAGTAAGATCGACAAAAAAAAAAAAAAAACAACTCATTTGGATATAAACTCAAGGCACAAAATTACCACGCGTTTAAGCTCAAAACAAAATGCTCTACATATGCCAAAATCAAGAACTTTGGCGTTTGTATTTGGTCCACAAATGTAAATTTTCGCGTTCCTTTGGAAAGCTTCATGTGGCTTCAAGGAAACTTGCGGCTCCTTTCTTTATTTCGTAGGGTTTCGACAGTCCAAAAGAAACCTCCCGGAGATTTCGACACTTTATTTATATGTGCGCCCAAGGAGAAGACTTTGACCCGGGCCCACTTTTGGCTTCTTTCTTCGGCGTGGAACATGTGTGTGCCCAAAGTCAAACATTTCACTTTGGGCCCCACATAACTAACCTTATTTGGCCTCTTCGTGTAGACAAAAAAGAAAACTTTGCTTCATTTTTTTTTTAATTCTATTTTATTTCCTCTTTTGTAGTCCTTCATGGAGTCCAACAAAGTTTCTTCTACTTTAAAATTCTTTATCAACAAATTTGGTTTAACAAATCGTTATCCGAATTCAAACTCGAGACATTAATTTAACAAAACTTTCTATTTACCTTAAAAAAGTATGCATATAAGTATTTAATGACATGATAGCATCTTAGGAATTGCAAGCTCTAGGTTCAAATCATGTTTCCCAAAAGCTTTGTCTAGGTGCAGTGTATATAATAACATTGGTTGAGCTTACTTAGAGAGCATGAGGTCGAATTTCAAACGTATTTTATATAGCCTTGGTGAGCAAAATTTGGAGTTCTCTATCTTGTTAGAGTCATGTCAACAAGTATTTTTTGAACACTTTTTAAGCATGTTTCATGAAAAGTATATAAATAGTTTGCATATTGATTTGGAATATGTTGACAAAAGTCGATCCATAAAAAATGAAAATTTCCTTATTTGGCTATATAATAATGAAGCCATCATCATCATTGTCAATAGTAGTATTATTATTCATATTTTATCATTATCATTGCGACAATGCATGATCCAGTTTATGTGGAAGTTTAATAAACTTGTTGGTGAGAGAATTGCAAATATTTTGACTAGGAATTTCAGTCGCATCGCTCATAGCACAATTAGAGCTAGAAGAGATATAAATCAAGATGAGAGATTCTAGGGTTATTTATTTGGCCTTTGGTATTTCCAATGTTCATGCATACTAGCCTAAAACGACAAATGCTTGTGCGATGAAGAACCAAACTCAAGGACTAGTTTTTCTCCGGAAAAAAAAGAGAAGGCAAATGGCCATGTCATGTTTACTTAAATCATTTTTTTGGGAAATTAAGGGCGTCTGGTAACGATTCTATTTTTGAGAATAATTTTTTATCATAAATGATTTTTTCTAATTCTAATCTCGGAAATAATTTCTGGACAAAAAAATTTGCTTGACTTGGGTGAGGCTCAACTTGGCCTAGGCGGCATGAGGTTGGCCTCACCCTGGCTTGGCAAGGCCAAGCCTTGCACACCTTGCACCAACCATGGCAATGCTCGAGCTGACGACCCTCCCCGGGGCTAGCAATGCTCTCGCGAGTTCACCGACTGACCAAAAGGAAGAAGAAAGGGGAAGAGAAGAAGAGAAAAGAGAAGAAAAGAGGAAAAAGAAAAAAAAATAGGAATTGATTCTAAGAATTGTTTTTAGGAACGAGAAGAAATTTTTCTACTTTTGATTTTGTTAAATTTATTCTCAAAAACAAAAAAAATAGAATTTTGTTTCTAAGAACAAAAGTTTTACCTTCGAGAAACAAAAGAACAAAAATAACTGTTCTGGGGATGGTTATCAAACATGGCCTAAGACTCCTGATAAGGTAATTATCTATCTATCTCTATCTATGTAGTATATAAATTAGAAAGGTGAGGTTGATTTCATTTTCAAGTCCCTCCTGATTTTACATCAAAGAAATTTAAGAAAATTTCTCCCGCTCACTCAATAAATAATAATAAAAAAATTGAAACTCCACTTTTGTGGACCACTCTTCTCTAATCAACCTCAAACCCAGCCCCACAGTTTGGGCAATTATATAAAATCTACTTCATTAACTCCTCAAATCAATCTCTACTTCTAACCGTGGTCCTCTCATTAACTCTAGAACGGTACACATAATAATTGAGCATGCCTGTACCATAAAGTTCACATAAAAATACCCACAATAATAATTAAGTACGTGCATAATGCGCGCGTAAAATTCAATTTTAAAAATAAGCGAAACAGTAAAGTCCAAAAAAAGAAAAATGGAAAAAAAAGGGAAGACAACCTTAAAACTCAGTGACAGCATGAGATTATATCTCCTTTTACTTAGGAAGGAAACAAATCCCTGCGGTTACTCCTTCCCACATAAAAATATAAGTAAGTGACAGATTTTCCCATTGACCACTTTTTGTTAAGTTAATCCCACAGCCTTAACCTTAGCCTCCTAATTAATAAATTCCCCAAAATTCCCCCAAAAATTCCCCACAAATTCCCCCCATTTTCACAATATTTCTGACCAAAAGCGCCCCATCCCCCTCCAACGCTACTGCAAAGCTCGCAAACCCTCTTCCCCCTCACCTGCTCCTCCTTCCTCCTCCGCATCCGGCGGCTCTCGAGCTCGAAAGCTTCCGGCTTTCCGCCGCCACCTCAACCGCCCTCCCCTTTACGTCCGACCCTTTTGATCCCAGTTACTTTCATGGCCTCTTTAATCTGCTCGCCCTTGAAGTCTTCTCTCTCCTGCGGCTCCTCCGTCCGGTTCCCCTGTTTCTCATCCAGCGAGCCCGCCTCTCGCTTGCTGGTCCACAATGGCATCGTGAGTCTCTCTCTTTCTCTTCTGGGTATCGTCAGCTTGCAATGAAAGCTCGGTTTTTTGAGCCTTTAGGGAGCTCCTGTGGCAAATTGTCGCCCTCGGGAGCTTTTTTTCTTTTCTTGGTTTGTTCTTTGATGAACGTGGTCTCTGGGGCTGAGTTTATTTCGTCGTGGTGTGGGTTGAGGTATTTCGCTTGATCGAGTGGTCTGATTTATGTCTTTTGTAGAGGTGTAATTTGGTGGAACCGCTGAAGCTCCATAATGGCAAACCCTGCCTTCCGGTCATCAACAACGAGGGCTCGTTACCGAGTTTTTTGACTTCGACGCATCCCCAAAACTCGATCAACAAGAATGACACCCGGCTTCGGATATTTTCCGGCACTGCAAACTCTGCTCTTTCTCAGGTTTGGTTTCATTATCGTGCCAAAAAAAAGCTTATGGCTGTTATGTTACTCTTGGTGCTTTTCATGCAGTGCTATGGCGATGTGAAATCTTTTGAGGAAGTATAATTGGCTAAAATTAAGCTGGCTGTGGGATGGAGGAACTATTTCTGAATTTGATATTTAGGTTCTGCTGTGGTGAATTAGTGCTGTTATTTGACTCTGTTGACCGTGTGAAAAATGGGCCATATATGTTTCTGGAAAAATTGATGCCAAAGGTTGGAGCTAACACTTACGTGTACTTCCATGATCTGTTAAAATTTCTTTGTGGGTTGCCAATGGATGATGCCAGCAAACGCCCCTTATTGTAGACTGCCATCAAGCTTATAAAATAGTGGCAAAAGAATTTATGAGTTTTACATATTAATAGATGGCAGGGAGATATCTCCTACATTTCATTAAGGATGATGTGTACTCGGTATTCCTAATTTTTTAAAATTACTTACAAAGCTTGTTTTGCTTCTGTTAACTTTTGCAATTTGATACCCTGCATGTTGAGCATTATGAGAAGTAGATACTCGTCAACTCCCCTGTTTTGACTTTTTTGTGATTCCTTTAATAGGAAATAGCTTGCTATATGGGTTTAGAGCTTGGAAAGATAAAGATAAAGCGATTTGCTGATGGAGAAATCTACGTTCAATTGCAAGAGAGCGTCAGAGGATGTGATGTGTTTCTAGTGCAGCCTACTTGTCCTCCTGCCAATGAGAATCTCATGGAGCTTCTGATAATGATTGATGCTTGTCGGAGGGCATCAGCAAAGAACATTACTGCAGTGATTCCTTACTTTGGATATGCAAGGGCTGATAGAAAGGTATGTTTGAGAAGAATTAGCCTTTAAAGTCACATGTTAGGAACTTAGGAGGTTCATCTCCTATTCTAATATGTCATTGCAGACTCAAGGGCGCGAATCCATTGCAGCAAAGCTTGTTGCAAATTTGATTACGGAAGCAGGTGCAAATCGTGTTTTGGCTTGTGATCTGCATTCTGGCCAATCCATGGGCTATTTTGATATCCCAGTGGATCATGTGTATGGTCAGGTAGGTTGATGCTTAATTTATATTATTCCAAGTCTTTCAGCACTACAGATTGATGGTGTATATTTCTGTTGTTTTTGGCAAAAGATGCCTGGTTATTCTAACAATTCCAATCATAACACATACTAAACAAGGATTGTTTGTAGCCATAATCGTGCACTTCTCTGTACATCATGTGGCATTGTAAATTCGGGTTACTAATCAGGACGCCTAAGGCTTCTGTCTAGCCTGAGTTGCCTGGATGGCATGAGATCCCCGTAGCAACTGTGAATTAAGAAGCTGAATTCTCAACTTCAACCCATTCATCTAATGATCGAAGAAATTTTGATTTCCTAGGAGAGCTTGCTTGGCGAGTTCCCCTGGTGGAGGCCTTGAAATTACTAGTTAGAATAGTATAAAAGGCGGCCTTGGATAAATTAGGATATATTTTTTAAGAGAGAGAGATAGAGAGAGAACATGGAGATCATTAGCAAACGTGTATCTTGAAACAAATAGGTGCATTATTTAGATTTTCCTTTGGTCTCGATCTACTTATTCTGATGCCCTCTTTATTTGTGTAGCCTGTCATTCTTGATTATCTTGCCAGTAAGACCATCTGCTCAGATGATTTGGTTGTGGTCTCACCTGACGTTGGTGGAGTAGCTAGAGCTCGTGCCTTTGCAAAAAAATTATCTGACGCACCGCTTGCCATTGTGGATAAAAGGCGTCAAGCTCATAATGTTGCAGAGGTAATGATATATGGATTCTAGTTACTGCTATGCACTAATAGACTTTAATTTTTTTTGGAAAACTTGGAGATCTGATGCTTTAAACAAGTCTGCCAGCTTTTAGTTACATTTGCGGATCTATATTGAATTGAAAATTATGGGAATATGTCAACAGCTGGTACAAGTCTTTAGCCCAAACAATTTGTAAATAGTTTCTGCATATGGCTGACTAACCTTATTGGTCTCTGGGAGATATGGATTAAATCAATGAGGTGAATGTACTTAAGCATTTTCATATGCAAAAGGAAATCAGAAAAGGTATTATAAGTTTTAAGTTGTTATTCCACCTTGCTAGATGCCAAAAAAGGTATTATAAGTTGGTGTCCTCGCAGAGCTGCATCTTGGATGAGTTGGCTAAGGTCTTTTTGATTTATGTTTAAATGTAAAATTCCTGAATTGCTCTGAATGAAACTTATCCAACATCTGCTTATCATGGCAGCGAAATGAATCGTGCATTTGCTTTTGACTTTGTGCGCGTAAAGTAATCATTGTCCATCTGTAGGTTATGAATTTGATTGGTGATGTCAAGGGGAAGGTGGCAGTTATGGTGGATGACATGATAGATACAGCAGGTAAGTTTCCCAAAGTTTCCCATATGCTGTGTTTCCTCATTCATCTCTATCTATATGGGCACACACGCACATACATCCACACATGTATATTATTTTTTTCTTGAAATGAAAAGAAAAATCATTGAAAAGGTTTTCATGGGATACCACCCTTTGCAAAATCACAAATCACCTTACTGGATTAATTATTTTAATTTGAGTATGTAGTGATATCAGTGTGCTGGATTAATTTTTTTAATTAAGTACATTGAACACTTTTGACTTTTTTTTTTTTTCCTGCATGTCTGGTCCAATGGCTTTGTTGCTATTACTAGATGGTTAGATATTAAGTGCATATTCACGCAGTATAAATGGCTATAACTGTGAAAAATAGGGACTATTGCCAAAGGCGCAGCTCTGTTGCATCAAGAGGGAGCCAGAGAAGTTTATGCATGCAGTACACATGCTGTTTTCAGGTATGATTTGCTTGTCAAGTAGTGACATGTGATCTTTCTATTGGCAGTTTATGGTTCACTGATAAT
This sequence comes from Eucalyptus sideroxylon, assembly GCA_014182405.2. Taxonomy (NCBI): domain Eukaryota; kingdom Viridiplantae; phylum Streptophyta; class Magnoliopsida; order Myrtales; family Myrtaceae; genus Eucalyptus; species Eucalyptus sideroxylon. The sequence continues at coordinate 52,084,056 of CM024552.2, read as the reverse complement.
GTGTAAGTTGCAAGTGTGCAATAATGTTCAATTTCATTGTTGTGTGAACATGTGCCCTTTTTCTGAACTGTGTTTGAGAGGTGAATAGGTGTGAAATCCAAAAACAAATTCACCTTATAAGATCCTAAGGGAACCTTTACCATAACCTTTTTTTTTTAAAACCATACCCTGTTGTAATGCCTTGAAAGAAAGCTAATCTGAAGCCATCTGGATGAAGGGGTTTATCTTGACCATCACTTTAGGTCCATTCTCACTTTATGAACCCTCAGCTTATAAACATACTTCATCTACTTAACTTTGGAGTTCGATGGGCCTTGCAATTTTGAAGTCTGCTACCATTCAATCAATTTAAGCTTTTCGGTTGGGCTTTCCAACAAAGTTGTTTGTGGTTGCATGCCCTTTTGGAAGAGGAGGAAGAAGTTTAGCAGCTTAGAAAGCTGTCAAAAATCAAAGATATATCTAACATCAAGTACCTAAGTGACTGATCCTACTTTGAATGATGTTTTGTGAGGTTGACTCCTAATGTGATGCCGAAAAAAATTCCATTTTTCATGGGTTTTGTATCGTGCATCCTTTATTGTTGCGCTTGTTTGCACTGAATCTATATGCCTTATTTTCTTGCAGTCCTCCAGCAATTGAGAGATTGTCAAGCGGTTTATTTCAAGAAGTGATCATAACCAACACCATCCCAGTGTCTGAACAGAACTATTTTCCTCAGTTGACAGTTTTGTCTGTGGCAAACCTTTTGGGGGAGACAATATGGCGTGTTCATGATGACTGCTCCGTGAGTAGCATCTTCCAGTAGTACTGATTAATAAAAATAAATAAAATTAAAATAGCTCTTTTTTCCTTTCTCCACCTTTGGGATATGCCATGTGGCTTTTTGGCTATTCTTAATTTAGTCAACAGTGCATTGTTAGAGGCTTGGGAGTTGGGATCATCATATTAGGCATAAACATAGCATAAGAAATCGGAAACGGTGAAGCAATGGAATTGTGACATGGGAAGGGGAGTCATCAAAGCTAAGAGCCATTTTCTTTTCAATTGATCTGTTTAATTTTAGTAATTGAATGTAGACCCTGCTCAATGTCATCCTTGCCACCTTTTTTTTTTCCTCGCTGCTGTTGATATAGATTGTTTTGCATTTTGGTTTTAAACAAGCATTAATCGGATACAAATGTATCTGGGGTAGAGAGCTTTTCATACTTTCAGCGAATCACTTTTAAAGGCAATGATTCTAAGATCAGACTCTCTATGCGGTTTTTCCTGATTGTCAGGGTGGCTATGAACCCTATTCCAGCTTGGGCATTGATTGATCATATTTCATCAGTGGTCGTCTTATTTCAAGCTTCATTACCGCCATTTATTACCATCTTCAAACTGGATAATGTGGGACAAGACAAAACTAGGATTGCTAAGCTGTTCTACTGTGAAATCAATTGATTTTTAAGTTGTAATAGAGAAATCTATGGTATTTTGGGGTGGTTGGTTGGCGTCAATTTTGGTTAGATGAGATCTGATCTTGTGGATTTTGCGGAGAGCTCATATGCTCTTATCTAGTACATATAGTTGGCATGTACTGACTCAAATATGTCACACGATGACTGAGATGTAATTCTTCTATATTGAAGTGTATGTTGAATGGATCTGAGAACTGCCTGTTTGTTGAAATGTTCAGTTCCTCTGAGACATATTTGTCTTAGTTGCTGAGATTTTTGCTCTTATTTCCCAGCGTGAGGATCGAGTAAGTATGTTGAGTATCGTGCCATTTAAATGGGCTTCTGTGTAGCACTCCCTCATGTGTGTGTATAGGCTTGTTTACCGGAAAGATGCTCCTTACAGGGTAGTTTCAATTCTTTTTTTCTTTTTTCAGTCGAAGGTAGTTTCAATTCATCACTGAACCTCATTTCCTGTTACCATTTTAGCTTGTGTAAATTAAGTACCGTTCATCATCATCTGTCTGAACTGTTATAATTGAATTTGACGCGGATTAATGTGCAGACTCTTCAGTTTTGGTCTGTTTACATCGGCATTGTCATACATTTTGCAGCGAAAAGCAATGGACGTTTTCTTCCTCTCTTTCCCTGAAATATCTGTCCATTTATTTTTCTTGAGCGGATGCTTTTTCGAAGAAATTCCAGATGATATTGGACCATAAACATTATACAGAACTGAATATTAACGCGTTGTTGATGAGAGCTGGTGTGGCAGGTTATAATCACTACTGGGAACAGATTCGAGTTCATAAACATTGCCATAGGAAAGTGATTTATGTGTGCGATTGGATTAGATCTCGTGTTATTTCACAAATTCATATCGACCTTTTCTCGGTGAAATATCGATAGTCTTGGGGTGCAGGGTACTACATTTTTTATTTGTCCATGGGCTTCAGAATGCATAGGGAAAAGTTGAACTGACCTAAGTGATGCGTCTGTGGGTGAGGGATTCCATTGGAATGGAATCGATAACTCTTTAATCATTCTTGACCCATTGAAGCAATAACTAAAATTTGCCTTGGCTTGAATGATCATCGATATGGAGCTAATTCGGATGCTCCCGCATCACCAAGGGATTTTCGATGTGCTGCAAAGTTACCAAAAGCTAAGAGAATGTAATTTGGGAAACCTCCGACATTTTGTCGACGCTATGCACCGGTTGGCATCAAGGCTATTGCCTTTTCGATTCGCTGCACATCCTGAGAACAAGAAACCCGTTTTATGATATTGTTCTGTGGCTTCTAAAAGTCAGTTGGTCCAATGGAACTGTCATGTTGGGTTTCATATGATGTCTTCTTTGTGCTTCTATACGCATCATCCAAAGTCCTTGTATCTAAGAATTCATCTGCCTTGGGGCGGTTCTTTGAGTTCAGCCGACCATCGGCCATCAATCAACTATCTCCGTGAATATTCAATTTGAATTTTCTATTTCGATTCTTTAGTAGAATTATATTTTCGATTATGCGCAAACGAGGTTTTAGTGATCCGGATTTATTACTTGAAATTCTGTTAATTTTGATCCTTTAGATATCTATGAATGATTAACTAGGCTTTCGATCAACTTTTCATGATGTAATTCGAGATGAATGCAGATTTTTCACTCAATCTCATATAGAATTTAAGTATTATTTTTAATAGATACTCATTATCTAAGTCATACTCTCAATCAAATAATGTAAACACTATTTTTTTTTTATTCACTCAATCTCACATAAATTGTAATTATTGTTTTTGTTTATACTCATAATCTAAATCATACACTCGACAATGAAAACTTTATTTTCTTCGTGATTATGGCCAAAACCATTCTTGATAATCGGTGATTGGTTCAAATTTTCCATGACTTGATGCCACTGGTAGTGAGTTTAGAATTTGAATGGATGAACTTAAAGTGTTTAGGATTTAATTACATTTTTTGAAATGTTAATGATCTGTCATACCGGTGTACAAAATGTCTGAATGTTCAGGACTTTCAGTATAGGCTTGCCTTGAATTGCACCTACAGATTCTAAAGTTAATTATTAAATTTGTCCACATCATAAAAAATCTTACGTGATCTTTACATATCTAATGTTCTACGTCAGATAAAAGTCAATGTAGAGAAGTCAGAAGGATTGACGCCCTAATACGTCTTAATCAATGCAACGAGATAATTAAAATATTATAGCCTAAAGTCTAACTCTAAATAGCATGCGTTGAAACTATATAATAAAATTAAATAACCCAATATATCACAAAGTGGCCGGTAACGTCTCTTGAGGCAGAGGTGGTTGATGGACATTCGCAGTCAAGCGTGGTGTCCCTGGAGCTGATGCTTTCTGCACTTTCTCGGACCTTGTTTTTTTTTTTTTTTTTTTTAGACTGAGGACTCCACTACATGCTCCCGTGCTCGAATGGCTCCCGAGGACCGGGCACTTATACCTTGGGAGACTAGCACATCAACTCACTATTATGGCCCCTTATTTAAATAGCTAGCAACGCAGGGTTTCGAACCTTCAACTTCAGCAATGAGAGAGGGATTCTCAATCAACTGCGTTATCCAGATGAGTTTCTCGGACCTTGGAGGCTCATGATGATTGAATTTTTTCCGTGAGTATCGTTCTTGTAGAGAGTAGTTGCTGGCTTGGAAGATTCATAACCGTTGATGTGAAGTTCGGTTTTGACAGATAAAGAACTTCGATTGATAGTCGCTGATGCAATAGCGGAGTCTTTTGAATACGGGTTTCTGCATGCACATGATGTTCATGAATCACGACATTTACTTGCACAATCCGTGCTCGTTTGATCGAGGAATGAGTATGCAATACCAACGGGGAAAGGAGGGAGGGTTGTTCATGAATCTCTTCTAAGTTTCTCAACGACTCTGTTTCCAACTTGAAGGATCTCCCAAACTAGTTGATGGTGAGGATGTGAGGAAAGTCTGTACTGAGATTTCGTCACCTTAGGAATGCCATTCACGAAAAAGAGCAAAAATTTCGACATAATCCTGTTACTAAATGCTACTGCAGCAAAGCATCTTCCTTTTCGGTTTGTAAAATTGTTGTTGTTTTCCTAACAAAAAGTACACTCGGTTACTCGCCTACACGTCTCAGATACATTTGGATCAGCCGGAAAAGTTCATTGGATTATCTCACAATGAAGTATCTGAACTTAGCATGACGCCGAAGCTCTATTTACTTCACAGATTGTTTGATCTTTTCTTCGATGCACCCATGTCGACCCCAAGCATTTCCACCATATGATGCAATCGTCAGACCTTTAATGGTTTCTCCAAATCTGCCTTGATACTGTTCCCTTTCATGTTGTCACTGCTGGGTTTAGCTATTTTGTTGTGCTAAGCTGCTGAAACTCTGTGATCTCATGGAGTACTCCCTTATGAGCTTGGAGAAGAATGAATCTTCTCTCTCCAGTAATTTTGTGGGTGTGTCGAACTCTGCTATTCTTCCTGCTCGATCCCAACAAAAAAGAAAAGGAGCTATCAGTATCAATCCCAACATAGAAATGTTTAGGCAAGGGAGAGGGAGTTATTATGGAAAAATGTCTTAATTCCTACCTTCACTAAGAACCAAGACAAGGTCGCTGTCTATGACTGTATGGATTCTGTGAGCTATTGTCACGACTGTGCGGTTTTTAAATTCTTGACTAATGATCTTTTGGATGACGCCATCAGTAGCAGAATCAACTGATGCCGTTGCTTCATCAAGTACAAGTATACTGCTTTTCTTCAGCAAGGCTCTTCCAAGACAGAATAACTGTCTTTGGCCCGCGCTCCAGTTTTCACCATTCTCCACGACTGCTAGGGAAAATATGATCAGTGAATATATTTCCACAGAGCATGCAACTTTGTATGACGGATGTGGTTAATAGATCAGACCTGCGAAATCTAGCTTTTCTTCCTTTCCTCTGACAATATCACCAAGTTGACATTTCTCCAAAGCCTATAAAATCAGTAAGTTCTGTTATCATGACATCCAAAGTAGATGGATTGCGTGTGTGGTTATAGAGCTTCTTATAGAGAAACTTTTTAGGCTAGTGAAATATGATGAAGTTGTTTGTAATTCACTGTACTTGGTCATGGCAAAATCTCTTATTATTCAAATTGTGTCAATGATATCAATCTGGGAAAATGTGTTTTTGTGAGGGCACATATGTGGTTTTTCTATCACTTGGACATGAGATCTTCTCCTGCTATATAATCTTAATTATTGAATTTCTTCTTTTACTTAAGGCACATATGAGGCAAAGCTTTAGGGAAAAGAAGGTTTACCTCCCACACTTCTCTATCAGAGTATTGCTCCAATGGGTCAAGGTTCCCCCTTACTGTTCCTTCAAACATTGTAGGGTCCTGTGGAATGATGCTGAGTCTTGATCTAAGGTCATGAAGGCCTATTTTGGATATGTCAATATCGTCAATTATAATGCTTCCTTCTCTGGGCTCAACAGTCCTAAAGATGGCCTGTATGAGTGTTGATTTTCCACTCCCTGTCCTTCCTACTACACCGATTTTTCTCCTGCCAGGAAACGTACAGGTAATGTTTTTAAGGACAGATGGGAGATGTTCAGCATATCGGATCTGCAAGAATAAATATATCAGTGAGTCCAAGACATCTCATGAGCATTCCAGAGGACGAGAGTGAGATTGATAGCAATTATAAAAATCTTATCCACTAGGGATGGAGAAAATATCAAATAATGTTGGGATATGGTAACTGAGATTTTCGTTCCATTAGTGATGCAGAATATATTAAAAAATGTTGGGATATGGGAACTGAGATTTTCACTGGATATCTTGAAATTTGATGTTTAGCTTACCTTCAAGTTTCTGAAGCATATCTTTCCCGTTTCTGGCCAGTTGCTTGGAGGTCTGCTGTCTTCTATCAAAAGAGCTGCTTCACTTGCTAAGTTTGAGTACTGCAGTATTCTTTCAAATGAGATCATTTTGTTCTCAGCATTGCATAAATGCCATACAACACTTGCTTGAAGTTCACTCAAGGTAATTCCATACGTTACAGCCAACCCTGCTATGCCTGCAACATAAAATCGATTATCTTTGAAGTTTTTTCTGTATAAATTCTGTTCTAATAAGTGCTTCATACTAGACTATGCTTGAATTTGGTACAGAGGATTTTATACTAACTGCTTGACTATTATTCAATTTGAGATTTTCTCGTTTTTGAATGTTGATTCTAGCAGATGTCTTGTTCGAATTATACAGAAATGCCTGTGGTATGCATGGTAGATACTACTCAGGATCTGGCAGTAGTGAAATGTCCTGGGAGGATTTGCATGACTTACTTGGATCAATAATTCCTTCAGGGAGGGATACCAGTAAAACCAATGAAAAGGCAAAGACAAAGTTAGACAATAGATCTAGGCGAAATGAAAGCCATTCCATTGTGGACACGTTATAAAACCATGGCCTTGAGTGGTTGTCTACAAGCCCTAAATTTCCACCAGTGAATCGACCTTCTTGGTCAAAAGCTCGAATTGTTGCTGCTCCTGCTATTGATTCTGCAAAGTGGTGTAGAATTGGAGCTCGTTGAATCCCTGATAAGCGGGCTAGTTCTCTTGCTGTTGCTATGTAGTATTGCTGAAATGAGGAAAGAAGATGTTTCAATCAATTTTTCAATATAGTCTCAGTGTTTGGTGGCATATTTTGGAGCAACTTAGTAGGAGCATTTTACTTGTCATAGTATTTGGCCGACTCATATCTCCCTATCATGGGGAGTGGAAAAATCTTCCCACCTATTCATCTTTGAATTCTTTCAAAGAATGCCAAAGTCCTGAATTGCTTAAGACGTTGCTAGAGTCACACCGTACAAAGAATCGAAGCGGATACGGATGTCCGGACATTATCCATTAAAACTGGACTTGTCAATTCTTTGATCAAACTGCTTTGAAGAATTTGATTCAGATTCTATATACGGCTGTTAAGTTCTTTTTTTATTTTATTTTATGACCATGACCAACTCCTTTTCTTTTAGGAAATGTTGAAACATAGCATTTAAAGTACTTAAATACATGGGCCATCGTGATGCCAGTATGCTTCACATGCTTCCAAAAACCTGTCCTAGGAAGAATTGTGCAACTATTGTCAGGAATGGAATTACCTGGTACCATATGCATATTGCAGTCACTGGGATGAAGATCACAAATACTTCCCATGCTACCTGCGACATCACTGCAATTGTTCCTAGAAGCTGTATTATGGAGAAAGCACACCACCCTACACTCCATGCCATTTCCAAGTCTAGCACACTCTGATCAGTGGATGCCTGCATACGATATGGTTCAACATCGTCACACCAACATCAACCTTTGTAACCTGTTACATGATCATGTGTAACTCGATAATATTTGCATTTATAGAATTTATGATAGGATGGCATATTAAAAGGTTTTGGCAGTTGTGGTGAGTTATTTGGCACTGTCAAATTATCTCAATTCAAATTAATCCAGGAATGAAATGATTTCAATCTGTCTTTTAGTTGTTTCTGTGGAGCTGCTGTTAAATCTTGAAATGTTGAAGAATTTGTCTTGAAAGTTTGATTGGAGTCTTGTAGAATCCCTAGTTGAGGAGTAGACATCACCTAAACCTTTCAAAGATTTAGTATATTTGTTAAAACTATAAAGAGCAATAAGAACAGGTTTTATCTTTTGAGATTCTACTGACGAAGGCCATATTATTTCAATCTGAGCATAGGTGTAAGTGATCTTTGACAGTTGCAGATAAGCGTATACATCTCATTGTTCAACTCCTCATCTGATTCTGTGGTTGCTTATACCCTTGATTGTATATTTGCTTATTAGGGATAGAAACACCACAAGTGCAATAACTTTTGTATGGTGCTTTGAGTACCGTAACTTTTTTTCATTCACTTAAGTGTCCTAACTTCAAAAAAATGATCATTTGAGTGCCATAACTTTCAATCGATCACTTGAGTGCCAAACTTTTTAAAAATGTTTACCTAAGTGTTGAAAATCCGATGTGGCATAGCACTTATAGTGAATGTTTTTAAAAATAGCACTCAAGTGAGCGTCGTACATAAGTTGTGGTACTCAAGTGATTGAAACGAAAGTTATGGCCTTGAAGTGAGCAACACATGAAAGTTATGGCACTTATGATGTCATTTTCCCCTGCTTCTCAAGAAACTGAAAGGATGATGGAAAAAACAAATAAAATTTATGCTTGCTATCACTTTCAATGTTCATGTATAATGACGAACTTAAGACTTGAAATGCAGGAGGACAATGTTGCTCACCCGGTTTAAGATTCTTCCAGTGGGGGTTGAGTCAAACAGTGCCATTGGCGCCCGCATTACACTATGAAGCATTTTTGTGAATAGTGTCTGTGCTGTCCATAATCCTGCTACTGCAAGAAGCAATGCTCGAAGAAGTATGCAGAGTGAACTTCCAACAGCGAGCAGTACGTAAACAAGCAGGATGATATCCATTTTATACACTGGTTCAGTATCGCTTGTTGGAGGAAAAACCCATGCCATCCAATAATTACTGGCTACTAGAAGTATCTGAAATGAGGCCTGAGCCAGGAGAATTATCGGGACTAGCACTCCGCCCTTCACTGTTGTTAGGTAGGACCAGTAAACTTCTTTTCCAAGGCTTCCTTTTTCTCGTTCTTCATCTTGCACCAGTCTCCCTTCCTTCTCTGATTTGTCCAAGGATAGATCATGCTCAGAGTCATGCTTTCTGGGTTGAATTTCAGCTGTAGAATTGAAATCTTTGTTGGATTTGCCATCAGCTGTTGGGTCCTGAGTTGTTCTGCTTGAATATTCAACTGTGAGGATTGACTTGAGAGCTTCGCTATGAGCACCCACCAACACTTCAAATCCTATATTCTGTTTCAAGAGATCTTCAAACTTGCCAGCCTGTGCTATTCTTCCATCCCGCATCACCTGTTGATGTCAGATCCACAGTAGCATCATCAACATATGAGCTTAGACGTCGCTTAAGGGAAGCAAAAGATGAAAGTTCAATATCATGGCCTGTGGACTTTCAGATTCTCAAGGGTGAGTCAATTGTCAAATCTTCTGAGTTATTTTCATAATATGTCCATCTATTTTAATCAAACATTTGTTCTTTCAGAATGCTCACTGTGGTCAAATGGAGAATCACTTTTGTGATTGTTACTTACCAGAATGAGATCTGCTGCTGGAAGAAATTCGACCTGGTGGGTCACATAGAGAATTGTCTTGTCTTTGAGCATTCCCATCAGGCAATCCTACAGGTAATAAACTCAGTATGCAAATTTTTGTTGTAAAGCATATGAGATGTTGTACTAGGATCTGATTTTGATATACATCATTGTATAATTATTCTTGCTCAAGAGTGTAAAATCTTACTGCAAAGAGTTGTGTGCCCGTATGAGCATCCACTGCACTGAAAGGGTCATCGAGCAGATATATATCAGCATCTTGGTAAACTGCACGTGCAATTTGTATCCTTTGCTTCTGCCCTCCACTCATGTTGATGCCTCTTTCTCCAATCTCTGTGAGATCGCCCGCTGAGAACAGCTTGAAATCCTTAACTAAAGCACATGACTGGACTGTTCGGTCATACTTGTCAGGATCATATGGATTTCCAAAAAGAATGTTATCCCTTATATTCCCCGACAGTATCCAAGGAGACTGCGGAACATAAGCTTTTGTACCACTGATTTTCACTTGGCCAGAGAGCTTCTCTATTTCTCCCAGGATGCTTGACAGAAGGCTCGACTTCCCTGATCCTACTGTCCCACAGATCGCCACTTTCATTCCCCTCTTAACTTTTAACTCGATATCACTCATAGTAGGGGTTATCAAGTCAGGATTCCAGCTGAATGTTGCATTGATAATCTCAATATCAAACTGTGTTTGATTCTTTGGAATATATTCAATTGCATTCTGTTGAATTTCATCTTCTTGCAGGTAAGAAGCAACTCTGTCTGCTGAAACTTTACTCTGTGCAAGTACATTGAGCAAGTCTGGAAGACTAAATATGGGATCTTGTAACATTTGGAAGGTGGCCAGGGCTGCTAAGACTCTTCCAGCTGTAAGTTCAATGCCCATTAGCATACATGTGCCAAAAGTCACGATGGAGATGAATGTGGGTGAACCCCAGAAGATGAAACCTGATAGTGCTCCCAGTCGTTTCGACTTCCATAACCATTCGTACTCTATTTTCCTCAAGCTCTCTAGTTTGTTGAGGAACTGATTGTCCCAAGCTTGAAGTTTTATGGTTTTCATGTTCCGAAGAACCTCTGATGTGGATTTCATCCTGCTGTCTTTAGCTTCCATGATCTTGGACTGGTATTTTTTCTGAGTTCTCGTTAGAGGTATATTGCAAGCCATAACAGTCAATGTTGCCGCAAGTGCAGTGACAGACCCTAAACCTAATTTGGTCTGCAAAATGTAGATTGCTAATGAGATTTGTATGGGTAATATCAAAAATAAGTTTAAGTAATAGATGAGATCTGTGATTCTCTGGACATCCACGCTCATGTAGTTGATGATCTCTCCACTGGTGTGACTTTGGCGAGATTGGCCTGACAGAACTAGCCCCTTCTTGTATATGTGCGATACCAGAGCTGCTCTAAGCCGAAGGCCTAGTTGGTGTGCTCCAAAAGTCCACTGTCTCTGTGCTATAGTCTCAACCATTTTGGCACCTACAAAGGCTAATGTCAGAAGATAGCCACTCTCCAAGCTCCTGCTTTTCTTGTCAGTTAGGAAATTGACAAAGTCATCTATGAGGTATGGACCAACATATGTTGCTCCGGCACCTACTACTGCAAAAAGTGCATTAATCGCTGCTTTCTTTCTGATGAAAAAGAAGATTGCTTTGTAGATGGACGGATTTTTGGCTCCATCATTATCCTTGACTTGCTTTAGGCAGTCGCTAAAAGAATGAGAACTAAATGCTGCAGAATCCTTGATGTCTAGATTGGGCACGTCATTTTGCTCGAGCGGCTTCTTGATCCCTATGGTGAATAATGGGTTCAGCCAAGAGAAGGTAATGAGTTGCAAGAGTGTAGCTTTCCCATATGGAGATTCCTTTTGGATTCTGAATGTGTCTTGGCTTTTTCAGAAAGAAGAGGTTCCCTCATGCCATCGGCGTGCGAGAAGACCATGCCTGTCTTTCCACAAATGGAAATGCCAAACAGTCCAGTGGAGGCGAGAAGACATATGAAGTTTACCAGGTCTCGTGTCCCTAAGTGGCTGTGGGACTTAATTATATAGTTGATGTCGAGAGTTGTGCAAAAAACAGATAAGAGGAAGTTGCACATCCACCATGCCCTTAGAATCCATGGGAACTTCATATACTTCTCCCTCCGTATCTTGTACAGTACTATGAGTGTAACTGCCCAGGATACTACTTGCATGATCTCCGATGAAAATCCTTGAGTTTTAGAATGACATGTGGCGTCGTTGCCATTTACCAACATTGATAGCATTAACAGATGTGTCCCCAGTACTAACGCTGTGCAGACAATGCTGGATTTGTCTATTATGCTGGATTTGTGACAAATCATGTGCCTGTCTGTTGCCTGATCCGTAGCATTGCTCCTGTTTCCCAGAAGATGCACTAATTTCCTCAAGGAAACTAGCAGCAGGATTCCAAGGAAACCGAGTTGCAAAATGATGCTGACTTGCTCCTTCAGGCAAGGTGAGTCCATCTTCGGCCATGCTCTCTGAAGTTCCTGAAGAATCTGCAATTCTGTTTTGCGAAGAAAGACAGGTTTAAGCTCATATTCAGGTGAGAACTCCATTAATATGCTATTATTGACTCTGCTTAATTAGCAAACAGAAGAGCTCTTTGTTTCATCTACAGCGAAAAAGGTTGCGCTTGGCCACATTTATTGTGTCCTAGCTTGTAATGACTAATTGATGTTCCTACGCTGCAGTTGGACTTTGTATACAAAATAAGAAAACAGGTTGTGGATGCAGAGCATAGTCTGTGTTTACTACACCTAAAGACGTGGAACTGTAACTTTCCACAATTTTGGCTTTCCCCTTGTCGGGCATTCGGTTGTTTTACAATACAAAACACGCAAAGGAACACTGTTATATTAGGCACTGCACCACTGGTTCCTTCCATGGCAGGCTTGTCTCCAGGAATCATTTGAATGGAGAGCATATGCTGCGCGGATGTATTCATTATTTGTCAGCACAAAACAATATTGTTTTTCTCGCCCTTTCTTGCGCTCATCTGCAGACAGGAGTGGCTATGCTAGAACGTGCCGAATGGCCTTTTCCAACATTCATTGTCCTAGAGAAAAGCCTCGCGTGTACAAAAAAACTTCAGCCATGAGTTGGACCGACATAACATCAAACTCGACTGGGGAGAATTTAAATTTCGAGGGCGACAGAGACTTACCATGAGATCCGAGTTTGATCCCTAGGATGGCCATACCGACCAGGGAGAAGAGAGACACTGGATTCGCCTGAAAACAATTCTCTCCCAGAGCAAACAGCGCTGCCTTCGTTGCTTGCTGAATAGAACACGGGCTGGTCGGCGCTGTGCAGTTGTTCTGGAAGTGAATCCTCTATTCTAAAATTTTCTCAGGTAAGTCATTGAATGTGTTAGAATTCTGTGTTGGAATTCTCGATTTCTCTCTTCCGCATTGTTCTCAACCGAATGTATACCTGAGTCTACGTTGGTGTAGCAGCGTTGTAAAAGATCATAGCGACAGCTAATCGAAAGTAATTAGCCATACCAAAAAAAGAGGTGGTCCAGGTTCGTCCAACTTCTGGTCGGACCAAATCTAAAATTTCCATAATCATTCCACTCATCAAAATGAAAGAAATCGACAAATGACGCCTACGTGTGAACTTGCATATGCTTTGTAGCTCTGAGCATCATCCCGACGTTTAGATGACGTGAATTTGATATCAGATCCACAAAATTTAAGGCCGAGAATAATTTGTCGGTAGAATGATTTAGTGAAATAAAACTTGGTAGAAAAAGAAAACGAAAATACTCTAAAATAGGGTAAATAATCAAAGCTTTCCCTGATTAACGTCATTTTACTTGGAAATTGCTTCCATTACTTCAAAATTCCAGCCCAATGTCGGACGGTGTTACATCTACTTCAGGCCATTGGAACGATCTTGAAAGTGTCCATATTCCCTTGCCGCAGAATTCCGGCTTCCCAATCCCTCTCATGTACAAAAAATGGTAACACGTATATGTTTAATATTTGATTTCTAAGAGATTTGGCGATACGGGATTTTTTTTGTTTTTTTTTTTTTTATATATACGTACTTATTGATTGGGACGTAATAAAGAAATAGAGGATTTCCACGTTGAAAATCCCTATCATTTTGATATTCCTGGAATGTTTTGGGGTAATTCTTGGCTGCCCAAGAACAGCTCTCTCAGGTGACAAGAACACGGGAAACCATCTTACGTGTCGCCGGAATTACCGCACGCCGGCAAATCAAATTTTAAGATGCTTCCATGTTTAACTCAAAAGGTCGGATTGCTGTTCTTGCGAAACAGTCACATTTTGTTAGAAGGTGACAAGACTTCGGCGTTTCAATTCATCGGCTACGAACATAATATGCAAGAACGTTGCCAATGCTCAAAACGCAAGACAGAACACAAACACGCACGCACACGAGAACACACATTATGCAGACACATCTGCTCTGCATGGCGTTTATGTCGATGTCCCGATCACTTCTCAACTGTCGATCTGCATGGAAACAAGGTGAGTATCAGAATACGATCGACGCGTGTTGAGACATTTGCAAGAGATAGAGGACCGCATCCGTACGTATTTTCTCTTTCAGGTGAAACGCAGGTGAATGCGCATGAACAAAAAGGAGACTAAATCTTGAGACAAAGCGATTCATCATCACAAGCAGACTCATTGTAGTTGTATTTGCTTACTTGCTTTTAGTTGCAATGCTCGTGCTTAGGCTCATCCTGTCTCATAACTATTAGGAGCGTGAAACATGAAAAAGAAAAATCGGAGAAGGCATGTAAATTTTTATGAGAAAAACCCTTAAAGGGAAAACTTATGATACTGCACGAGATAATCTTTTCACTATCTGTTTCAATTTTAAGTTATAAAGTCAAGAAATTACTGCATATATAGAAAGAGTTTAGGACATAAGGTTACATAAAAATCAAGTATGAAGAGTAAATTCTTCTATCTAGACTTTACTATTGCATCAGTTACGCCATCCGTCCTAATTCGTATGATTATTTCACCCTCCCTTTCCTCTCTCCTCCCTAGTGCACGAAAGTTGACTGTATACAGTTGCAAATTATTGTTTCCATGTCTCTGGAAGCCATGATAAAGTTGAGAGAGAGTGAGAGAGAGAGAATCTCTGAGAGATTTCAAGAGCACAACGATGTTTTTGCCTTTGGAGAGGTTTGTATTTATGAGAGAGAGATCATCACATGATGAATACACGTTGAGATACATGATGAATACACGTTGAGATTGAGGACGGTCCATTTGGCAGATTATATAAACTCAATTTGCTTAAAGACGGAGTCTATGTAATGTGTCTGGGTCAACTAGAACGCAACGCACATTCAATTTTCTACGTCATCGAGGGTAAGTGATTTTATACTCCAATGCCTAAGCCCGCATCTTTACATAGTCTATGAGATTAGTATTCACGAGCTGGGTATTTACTTATTTAAGATGAGCTTGTTGTTTTATGGACGTACCAAAAGTCATAAGTATTCAAATGAGAGGACTAGATTAAAAGAAGAGACGGGGTTTATGCTCTTGTTCTCCTTTGAAATAGACCTACCAAATGCTCAAGTTTTTGCCGGGATGGGTTTTTCTAAAAAAATAAAAAATAAATTGCTAGCGGAGATTCTCAAGTGTCTTGTTTGAGTTTGAGGGCTTTGTCTTATTCTATTTATAAGCAATATTTTTAGGTGCATAAAGTACTCAGAAGAAATCTTTTCTTCCCTTGTCTCTTCCCCCATTGTACATATTCCACTATACATAAAGCAAAGCTAAGCAATTTCCAACCTGCGATTTAAAAAATTGATTTAATGAATATTCATATCTGCTACTAAAATGAACGATAACTTTTACGTTGTTGCGCAATAATAAGATTGTAATTCAAAAAACTAATTTATTCATTTGAACTTTTACATTTGAGATTTAGATCTAAATATATCTTCACCTACAATCAGTTTGTTCCACTTTCTGAAAACAAATCATTTCTACAATTAATTCAAATTTTAAAATAACATTTTTGTGTATGCAAGGCTATATTATTTTTTTTTTCAATTTTTCTCACACGCATATGTGATATATGGGTGTGCATTTATGCATAAGCTCTTTTATTAATCTTAATAATAGTTTGAATCAATTATACTGCAGAAGGCAGTCGTCACTAAATTTCCACATGTTCCAGTTTAAATAATTACATTGAAAGGTTCTCTTTCTTAGACCAAATAAGGAATCAAACTCTTAACAAATAATACAACTTGTTAGAATATTTAAATTATAAACTAAATTTTTATCTAACAAATTAAATATTAGATTAGTTATTGATGGTCCCACAAAATTCTATATAATGTGAAAGTAAGAGGTTTTGAGTTCAAACCTTTCCCATTTATTTTATTTTAATTTATATTTCAATGTTTAGGTTTTGTTTGTTTCACTGAAAAATTTCTATCACTGGAAATGCTTTCAAGAAATTTAAGTTTAGATAAATTGAACTATTTTTCGGTGTTTGCTTTTGATGAAAACAATTTTTTTTGAATGGTTCTTGATAATAAGTGAATCCACTACACACAGCTTGTATTGTTAAAAATGATATATACTAACTAATAAACTGGAATTAACATTTTCTTTATTCATCTTGAACATTTTGTAACCCATCAAAATAACAAAAGTAACAAAGAAATGACGAAAGCAATTATGAAATCATATTTGTAAAATAATAAACATGATTGTCTTTTCTGGAAATGTAGAAGAACATGAGCATTAATAAGGGATACTCAGAAGATGGTAGACACTATTTATGAAAGAATAGACGAGACCTATCGAGAAAAGAAAAAGAAAAAAAAAATCGATGAGAGATAGAGAGCTGAAGATAAGAAATAACAAATCAGGAAAACCGATTTCGTTTGCCTAAATGGGAGGTCATTTTCCCCAATCTAAGGCCTTATTTTTGCCGATCGAGTATTTCATCATACAAATCTTGGAAATTCCGAGAACAATCTCTCGAAAATGGTTTTTATCAAACAAACCAACCCATTGTCTTAGGCCAAAGTCTGACTTACGTGTTTGGGAGAGTGTTCATGTATTTAACTATCAAATCATGCTTTCATAATCCTGTTGTTAAATGAACCTCAGCAAAGCATTTTCCTTTTCTGTTGAGGAAATTCTTATGATTTGCCTAACAATGCTTACACTCAAGTTACTCACCTACAGATGTCTCAGATGAAGTTGGATCATCTGGGGGTTCATTAGATTACTCATATAGATAATTCCAATGACAATGAAGTATCCGCACACAGCATAACATAAAAATAATAGCTTGCCAAATCCTAGAGCGAAGCTCGGAAGCTCTATTCACTTCAGAGATTGTTGATCTCGTGTTCGATGCGCCCATGTTGACCCTGAGCATTTCCACCATGTGTAAATGATAGCGTAGATGCAATCATAAGACGCCCCAGTTTCCCTTACTCAGCCTTGATTTTGTTGCCTTTCATGTTGTAACTGCGGGGTTTAGCTATTTAGGTGTGCTGTGTTGCTGAAACTCTGTGACCTCCTGGAGTACTCCCTTATGAGCCTGGAGAAGAATGAGTTTTCTCTTTCCAGTAATTTCGTCGGTGTGTCGTATTCTGCTATTCTTCCTGTTCATGAAAAATGAAAAGGAGGTCTTCAGCATCAGTTCTAACATAGATATGTTAAGGCAAGAGAGATTGGGTGTTTATGGTAAAATCTTTTATTTCCTACCATCACTAAGAACCAAAATGAGGTCGCTGTCTATCACTGTATGGATTCTGTGAGCAATTGTCACGACCGTGTGGTTCTTGAATTCTTGACTAATGATCTTCTGGATAACGCCATCAGTTGTAGAATCAACTGATGCCGTTGCTTCATCGAGTACAAGTATACTGCTTTTCTTCAGCAAGGCTCTTCCTAGACAGAATAACTGCTTTTGGCCCACACTCCAGTTTTCTCCATTCTCCACAACTGTCAGGAAAAATGATTAGTAAATATACTTCAACAAAAATGCAACTTTGTATGATGGATGTTAATAACGGACCTGTGAAATCTAGCTTTTCTTCCTTTCCTCTGACAATATCACCAAGTTGACATTTCTCTAAAGCCTATAAAATCAGAAGTTCTGTTACCATGATATTCAAAGTAGATTCAATACGAGGGAATGCACGAATTTGTGTATATAAAGCTTCTCAAAGAGAAACTTTGGGGGTTAGTAAAACATGATGAAGTTGCTTGCAATTCCCTATACTTGGTTGTGGCGAAATCTATTTACTTTTCAAATTGTGTCATCGATATTAATCTGGTAGAATGTGTTTGTGTAAGCATACAAATGCGCTTTCTCTATCACTTGGACTTGTACGATGAGATCTTCTTGGGCTAAATAATCAATTACTGAATTCTTCTTTTACTTAAAGCCACATATGAGGCAAAGCTTTAGGGGAAAGAAGTTTTACCTCCCACACTTCTCTATCAGAGTATTGCTCCAGTGGGTCAAGGTTTCCTCTTACCGTTCCTTCAAACATTGTAGGGTCCTGCGGAATGATGCTGAGTCTTGACCTAAGGTCGTGAAGGCCTATTTTAGATATGTCAATATCATCAATTATAATGCTTCCTTCCCTGGGCTCAACAATCCTAAAGATGGCCTGAATGAGGGTGGATTTTCCACTCCCTGTCCTTCCTACTACACCAATTTTCCTCCTGCCGGGAAACGTACAAGTGATATTTTTTAGGACAGATGGGAGATGTTCAGCATATCGGATCTGCAAGAATAAACATGTAAGTGATCCAAAACATCTCATGGGCATTCCAGAGGTTGAGAGGGAGATTGATAGCAATTGTAAAGAACTCATCCATAAGTGATGCAGAAAATTTCAGAATAATGTTGGAATGTGGGAACTGAGATTTTCATTGCATATCTTGGAATTTGATGCTTAGCTTACCTGCAAGTTTCTGAAGCAGATCTTTCCTGTTTCCGGCCAGTTGCTTGGAGGTCTGCTGTCTTCTATTAAAAGAGCTGCCTCACTTGCTAAGTGTGAATACTGAAGTATTCTCTCAAATGAGATCATGTTGTTCTCAGCATTGCATATATTCCATATAACAGAAGCTTGAAGTACATTCAGGTTGATCGCATACGTTACAGCCAACCCAGCTATGCCTGCAAAACAAAATTGATTATCTTTTTAGTGTTTTCTGTATAAATCTTGTTCTAATAGGTACTTCATACTAGATTATGCTTGAATTTGAGATTTACTCTTTTTTGTGCCGTTGATTCCAGCAGATGTCTGATATTGTTCAAATATAAAAAATAAATAAAAAATCGCCTATGGTATGCATAGTATATACTACTCATGATCTTGCCGTAGCAAAATAATCTAAGAAAATTAGCACGACTTACTTGGGTTAATAATTCCTTCAGGGAGGGATACCAGCAAAAGCAATGCAAAGGCAAAGACAGAGTTAGACAACAGATTTAGGCGAAATGAAAGCCATTCCATTGCTGACACAAGATGAAACCATGGCCTTGAGTGATTGTCTACAAGCCCTAGATTTCCATGAGTGAATCGATCTTCTTGGTCAAAAGCACGAATTGTTGCTGCTCCAGCTATTGATTCTGCAAAGTGGTGTAGAATTGGAGCTTGCTGAGTCGCTGATATGCGGGCTAGTTCTCTTGCTGTTGTTATGTAGTATTGCTGAAACAAGGAAAGGAGAATGTTTCAATAAATTTTTCAATATAGTATCAGTTTCTGGTGACATTTTGAAGCAACTTAGCAGGAGCACTTTACTGTCATGTATTTGACTTGACTCACGTCTCTCTATTTTGGGGAGTGGAAACATCTTCCACCTATTCATCTTTGAACTTTTTTAAGGAATGTGGAAGTTCCTGAATGGTGTGAGATGATGCTAGTGTCACATTGGACAAAGAATAGAAGTAGAAAGGGATGTCCGGACATTACTAATTGTAACTGGCCTTGTCATCTCTTTGATTGGATCGCTTTGAAGAATTTGATTCAGATTCTAGATACAGCTGTTAGGTTCTTGTTTTTTTATAGTATGACCATGAACAACATCATTTCCTACAGGAAATGATGATATAGCATTTAAAATACTAAAAGACGTGCACTATCATGATGCCAGTATGCTTCCCATGCTTCCAACCTGTCCCAGGAAGATTTGTGCGACTCTTGTAAGGAATGAAATTACCTGGTACCATATACATATTGCAGTCACTGGGATGAAGATCACAAATACTTCCCATGCTACCTGCGACATCACTGCAATTGTTCCTAGAAGCTGTATTATGTAGAAAGCACACCGACCCAATGTCCATGCCACTTCCAAGTCTAGTGCACTTTGATCAGTGGATGCCTGCATACATATGGTTCAACGTCATCACACCAACATCAGCCTTTGTACCTGTTATGTGACCAGGCATAACTTGATAATATTCACATGTGTAGAATTTATTATAAGATGGCATCTTAAAAGGCATCAGAGTTTTATGGCAATTGTGGTGAGTTCTTCAGCACTGCAAAATGATCCCAGTTCAATTTAATCCAAGTGTGAAATGATTTCAATCTGCCTTTTAGTAGTTTCTGTGGAATTACTGTCAAATTTTGAGATGTTGAAGAATTTGTCTTGAATATTTGATACGGTTCATGTAGAATCCATAGTCAGGAAGTGGACACTACCCAACCCTTTCAAATATTTAGTATATTCGTTAGAATTATTTATGATAAACAGGTTTTATTTGTTCAGATTTCTACTGACACAGGCAATACTATTTCAATCTGAGTACAGGGCTAAGTTAATCTTTGACAGTTGCAGATAAGCAATAACATGTCCTTAAGTGACGCTTCAACTGCTCATGTCTGAATTTGTGGTTGCTTATACACTTGATTTCATATCTGCTTCTCAAGAAACTGAAATGACGATGGAAAAAAATGATAATAATTATGCTTGCTATCACTTTTGATTTTCATGTATAATGATAAATTTATGACTTGAAATGCAGGAGTACTATGTTGCTCACCCTGTTTAAGATCCTTCCAGTAGGGGTTGAGTCAAAAAATGCCATCGGCGCCCGCATTACACTGTGAAGCATTTTTGTGAATAGCGTCTGTGCTGTCCATAATCCCGCTACTGCAAGAAGCATTGCCCGAAGAAGTACGGAGAGTGAACTTCCAACGGCAAGCAGTACATAGACAAGCAGGATGATATCCATTTTATACACTGGTTCAATATCACTTGTTGGAGGAAAAACCCATGCCATCCAATAATTACTGGCTATTTGAAGTATCTGAAATGAGGACTGAGCCAGGAGGATTATTGGGATTAGCGTTCCGCCCTTCACTGTTGTTAGGTAGGACCAGTAAACTTTTTTTCCAATGCTTCCTTTTTCTCGTTCTTCATCTTGCACCAGTCTCCCTTCCTTCTCTGATATCTCCAAGGATAGATCATGCTCAGAGTCATGCTTTCTAGGTGTAAGTTCAGCTGTAGAATCGAAGTCTTTGTTGGATTTGCCATCAGCTGTTGGTTCTTGAGTTGCTCTGCTTGAATTTTCAACTGTGAGGATTGACTCAAGGGCTTTGCTATGAGCACCCACCAACACTTCAAATCCTGTATTCTGTTTTAAGAGATCTTCAAACTTGCCAGCCTGTGCTATTCTTCCATCCTGCATCACCTGCTGATATCAGATCCACAGTAGCTTTATCAACATATGAGATTAGAAGTTGCTTAACTGGAGGAAAAGATGAAAGTTCAATACCATGATCTGTGGACTTTCAGATTCTCAAGTTGAGTCAATTGTCAAAATCTTCTGAGAGTTATTTTCAGAAGATGTCAGTCTATTTAATTAAACATCTGTTCTTTCTGAAAGTTCCCTGTTGTCAAATGGAGAATTACTTTTTGTGAAGTTCACTTACCAGAATGATATCTGCTGCAGGAAGAAATTCGACTTGGTGGGTGACAAAGAGTATTGTCTTGTCTTTGAGCATTCCCATCAGGCAATCCTACAGGGAATAAACTCAGTATGCAAATTTTTGTGGTAAAGCATGTGAAACATCGTTCTAGGATCTGATTTTGTTATCCATCATCATAACATTAATCTTGCAAGAGAGTTTTAGAACTTACTGCAAATAGTTGTGTGCCTGTATGAGCATCCACTGCACTGAAAGGGTCATCGAGCAGATATATATCAGCATCTTGGTAAACTGCACGTGCAATTTGTATCCTTTGCTTTTGCCCTCCACTCATGTTGATGCCTCTTTCTCCAATCTCCGTGAGATCACCCGCTGAAAACAGCTCAAAATCCTTGATCAAAGCACATGACTGGACTGTTCGGTCATACTTGTTGGGATCATATGGATTTCCAAATAGAATGTTATCCCTTATATTCCCCGACAGAATCCAAGGAGACTGCGGAACGTAACCTTTTGTACCACTGATTTTCACTTGGCCAGAGAGCTTATCTATTTCTCCTAGGATGCATGACAGAAGGCTTGACTTCCCTGATCCTACCATCCCACAGATCGCCACCTTCATGCCTCTCTTAATTTTCACCTCGATATTGCTCAGAGTTGGTGTAATCAAGTCAGGATTCCAGCTGAATGTTGCATTGATAATCTCAATATCAAACTGTGTTTGATTCTTTGGAATATATTCAATTGCATCCTGTCGAATTTCATCTTCTTGCAGGTAAGAAGCAACTCTGTCCGCTGAAACTTTACCTTGTGTAATTACATTGAGCAAGTCTGGAAGACTAAATATGGGATCTTGTAACATTCGAAAAGTGGCCAGGGCTGCTAAGACTCTTCCAGCAGTAAGTTGAATGCCCATTAGCATACATGTGCCAAAAGTCACGATGGAGATGAATGTGGGTGAACCCCAGAAGATGAATCCTGATAGTGCTCCCAGTCGTTGTGACTTCCATAACCATTCGTACTCTATTTTCCTCAAGCTCTCTAGTTTGTTGAGGAACTGATTGTCCCAAGCTTGAAGTTTTACAGTTTTCATGTTTTGAAGAACCTCTGATGTGGATTTCATCCTGCTGTCTTTAGCTTCCATGATCTGGGACTGATATTTTTTCTGAGTTCTCGTTAGAGGTATATTGCAAGCCATAACAGTCAATGTTGCCGCTAGTGCAGCGACAGACCCTAAACCTAAATTAATATGCAAAATGTAGATGGCTAATGAGATTTGTATGGGTAACATCCATACTGTGTTTAAGTACCACGTGAGCTTTGTGATTCTCTGGACATCCACGCTCATGTAGTTGATGATCTCTCCACTGGTGTGACTTTGGCGAGATTGGCCCGACAGAACCAGTCCCTTCTTGTACATACGCAATATCAGAGCAGCTCTAAGCCGAAGGCCTAGTTGGCGTGCTCCGAAAATCCACTGTATCTGTGCTGTTGTCTCAACCATTTTGGCACCTAGAAAGGCTAATGCTAGAAGATAGCCACTCTCCAAGCTCCTGCTTTTCTTGTCGGTTAGGAAATTGACAAAGTTGTCTATGAGGTATGGACCAACATAAGATGCTATGGCACTTACTACTGCAAAAAGTGCGTTGATTGCCGCTTTCTTTCGGATGAAAAAGAAGATTGCTCTGTAGATGGATGGATTGGCTCTGTCTTTATCCTTGACTTGCTTTAGGCAGTCGCTGAAAGAACGAGAAATAAATGCTGCAGACTCCTTGATGTCTAGATCGGGCACGTCATTTGGCTCAAGGGGCTTCTTGATCCCCCCAGCGAATAATGGGTTCAGCCAAGAGAAGGTAATGAGTTGCAAGAGTGTAGCTTTCCCATATGGAGATTCCCTTTTGGATTCTGAATGTTTCTCGACTTCTTCAGAAAGAAGCGGTTCCCCCATGCCATTGGCATGCGAGAAGACCATGCCTGTCTTTCCTCGAATGGAAATGCTAAACAGTCCAGTGGAGGCGAGCAAACATATGAAGTTTGCCAGGTCTCGTGTCCTCAAGTGGCTGTGGGACGTAATTATATAGTTGATGTCGAGAGTTGTGCAAAAAAGAGATAAGAGGAAGTTGCACATCCACCATGCCCTTAGAATCCATGGGAACTTCACATACTTTCCCTCCGTATCTTGCACAGTACTATGAGTGTAACTGCCCAGGATACTACTTGCATGATCTCCGATGAAAATGCTTGAGTTGTGGAAAGACATGAGGCATCGTTGCCATTTGCCAACATTAATAGCATTAACAGATGTGTTCCCACTAATAACGCTGTGCAGACAATGCTGGATTTGTCTATTATGCTGGACTTGTGACATATCATGTGCCTGTCAGTAGCCTGATCCGTGGTGTTGCTCCTGTTTCCCAGAAGACGCACTAATCTCCCCAAGGAAACTAGTAGCAGGGTTCCAAGGAAGCCGAGTTGCAAAATGATGCTGACTTGCTCCCTTAGGCAAGGTGAGTTCATCTTCGGCCATGCTCTCTGAAGTTCCTGAAGAATCTGCAATTCTGTTTTGCAAAGAAACACAGGTTTAAGCTCACATTCAGGTGCGAACTTCATTAATATGCTAAATTGACTCAGCTAAATTATCAAACAAAAGAGCTCTTTGTTTCATCTGCAATGAAACTGGCAATGTTTGGTCCACCATTATTGTGTTCTAGCTTGTGGATGTGGAGTGCAGTCAGTGTTTTCCAAAGACACAGAACATTAATTTTCACGATTTTGGCATGCCCCTTGTCGATGCAGTTGTAAAACAACGACACACAAAAGAGGACTGTTAATTTGGGAACTGTATCTTTGGTTCCTTCCATGTCAGGCTTGTCTTCAGGAATCATTTGAATTGAGATATACACCGTGCTGGTGATCTATCATTCATCAGCAGAAATCAATATTGGGTTCACGCCTTCCCTTTCAAGTTTTCAAAGAACTAATTACTCTCATCTGCAGATAGGCATGGCTACACAAGCACATGCCTAATTACCTATTCAAAACCCTGTCCTAGAGAAAAGCCTCTTGTGAACCAAACTTTAGCACAACACAGCATAGACTGACGTACCATCGAACTCAGCCAGGAAAATTAAAATTTCAAGGGTGAAGAGACTTACCATGAGATCCGAGATCGATTCCTAGAACGGCCATCCTCACCAGAGAGAAGATAGACGCTGAGTTCACCTGAAAATTGTTCTCTCCCAAAACGAACGACCCTGCCTTTTGCTGCTAGCAGTTGTTTTTGAAGTAAATCCTCTAGTCCAAAGTTTTCTCAGCCAGTCATTGAATGCATATTTGCAGTAAGTCATTGAATGCATGTTTGAAGTTAGTCAATGAATGCATGCTTGAGGCTACGTGGTGGAGCGTTGTAAAAGTTATTAGCGACCGTTCATAAGTAATTAGCATACCGAAAAAGAGGTGGTCCAGGTTCGTCCAACTTCTGGTCGGGCCAAATCTAATATTTCCATAGTCATTCCACACGTACGATACCATATTGATGAATTTGACTAATGACCTGCGCGTGCGAACTCGTATATGCTCGTCGCTGAGAGCACCTAGCAATATTTGCATCAATGGGGGCGTATGAACCAAATGGATCGCAATTGTTGAAAGGCGTAAATCTGACGTCTGATCGAGAATTATTGGATTCATGTCGGAACATGTGAGTGGTAGAATGATTTAGTGAAATAAAACTTTGTAGCAAAAAAGACAAAAAGAATCTAAATAGGGTAAAAACAATCAATGCTTTCCCAAATTAACATCATGATTATTTGGAAATTGCATCCATAGGACCATAACTTCGAAATTTCAAGGCAATGTTGGACGATGTTACATATACTTCTGGCCATTGTAAAGATCTCGAAAGTGTCCATATTCCATTACAAACAAAATTCTGGCTTCCGATCCCTCTTAGGTATAACGGATGATGACAATGATACGTTTATTATTCAATTTCTAAGTAACTTTGCAATATGCGTCGTTCTATTGGACATCGTGATTATTTGGAATTGCATCCATGGGACCATGACTTTGAATTGAATTTGAGCTTGCCATCAACAGAAAATTATCTTGGCTAGCTTGATTGTAACAAAATCCGTGAATTGGAAAAGGATATTTTGGTGTTTTTATTGCCATGCAAACTTCCAGTTCAAACCAAGCTATCATACACAAACCTAAAGATCATGAGAAAGATGAAGAACTTCAAACAAGATCAAGTGGTCGACTCTGAAGATCATTTGTATTTCAGTATGGTGATCATATCATTGTAACTCAGTACAATTGAAAGACAGAAAATGAATACACTTTCTCTGTTCTATCTTCTAAGATCAATCTTACTTGACTTGCTTCAGCATTTTGGACTTGAGTTGTTCACCATTCTTCGAAACTCTCTCTTCAATACAGAGATCTCTTCAGCATTCGTTGATGATCTTGATTCCCTGTTCTCTATTCTCTCACCTTCTCTATACCTTTCTATCTATTTTTCATAGCTACTTATGTAAAGCAAAGCAGAGTATTTATATCAGGGTATGTAACAGAACTCGGTTACAAGGGAAAACCAAATGCAGCAACTACTTTAACAGAAAAACCTAATTGACTACGCTTATGACTTAGCGATCCGAGTCATTGATTCTTTGAGCATCTCGTTCATTGATCGTCGATCCAGGCTGGTCTTCTTTATAAGATCTTTGCCGTTGATTTAACCCTATGACTTGGCGATCCAAGTCATTTGCTATATCGCCAAGTCCTCTGTTTTTGCTGTATTGCCAAGTCCTCTGTTTTCGTTTTTCCGCAGCACACTTTGTTCCTTTATACTTAACATCATGGGACCATGACTTCGAAATTTCAGGGCAATATTGGACGATGTTACATATGCTTCTGGCCATTGTAAAGATCTCAAAAGTGTCCATATTCCATTGCAAACAAAATTCCGGCTTCCAACCCCTCTCCGGTACAATAAATGACAACATGAATGTGTTTACTATTCGATTTCTAAGTAACTTTGCGATACAGATCATTCTATTATACGATACGGATCATTCTATTATACATACCTTTTTGATTGAGATGTAATGAGTAAATAGAGGATCTCCATCTTGAAAATCCCCATCATTTTGGACACTCCGGGAATGTCTTGGGAGTAACTCTCAGCTGTTCAAGAGCAGCTGTCTCGAGCGACGGGAACACGAGAAACCATCTTGTGCGTAGTCGGATTCACCGCCGACCAGCTGATCGTATTGAAAGATGCCTCCATGTTTAACTCGAAAGTCGGATTGCTTTTCTCGCGAAACAATCACATTTTGTTAGAAGGTGACGAGGCTACAACGTTTCACTTCATCGGCAATGTACTTGATATGCAAGAACGTTGCCAAAGCTCAAAACGCAAGACAGAACACAGAAACACAAAAAAGAACACGCATTAGGCGGACACAATGCATGAACTTACGCATTCCATGAGGATCCTCAGCTCGGCATGGCGCTTTTGTCAGTGTCTCGACCACTTCTCATCTGTGGATGCATACGAAAATGAGGTAAGTATCAACACGATTAACGAGTTGAGATTCCTATGAGAGATAAAGGATCCACATCTGTACATGTCTTCTCTTTAGGGGCAACACAAGTGAACGTGCATGAATAGATATGAACACTAATTCTGGGGACAATGCGATTCATCGTCACAAGCAAACTCATTGTGTATATATTCGCTTACTTGCTTCAGTTGCAATGCTCTTGCTTAGGCTCAATGTTAGGAGCGTGTAATGCAAAAGAGGAAAAATTAGAGAAAAAGACAAGTGAATTTTTATGTGGAAAATCCTTTGAAAAACAGTAAGGGAAAAAATCACGAGGCCATACTAAGCAATCTTTTTATTACTGGTTTCAGTGTCAAGTTACAACTGTGAGAGAGATTTCTCTAATATATATATAAGAAGTCTAGGGCATATATTACATTTATACCCTTAGCAATAAATTCCTCTAGCAGACTCTACAAATTCATCAATCTCTGACTTGGAGGCTGATTTTCAAAACTGCAATAGTCTCTCATAGTTTTTCCCTTGCCTTTGTAACCCAAACTGTCCTAGTGTGGAGGCACATCCTCATTTTAAACCAGAAAGGCCAATTGAAGCAATGCACAACCTTAGTTTCTCAATATTGACAGCCATGATTAACATATTTGCCAGCTTCTTTGCACCAAGAACCTTCTTCACGATGTGCCATCTAGCAAATGGAGAATATAATGATACTTCAACTCCATATACTTAATCCTTGAGTGAAAAGACAGATCTTTACAAGACAAGATAGTGCTATGACTATCACTAAAAGAACATTGCTATCTTGCTCCTACCTTTTTCCTCTAACAAAATCTTCAACCAAATCATCTCCTTGCCAACTTCATATATAGCGACACACTTCATTGTAGTGGTTGAGAGGGATACACACATCTAAAATCTATACATCCAACTGACCATAACGCGCCTAAATTAAAAACATAACCAAAGTGCTCTTCTTATTATTCATGTCACCACCAAGGCTTGCATCAACAAAGCCTCATGAAGTTATACTATTTTTGATGAAACAAAGTAACACACCTAAAGTACATCTAAGGTATTTAATAGCCACTTTATAACACCTTAGCGCTTTATTCATGGATTAGCCATGTCTGCTCATAGCTCCTATTACATTAGCAATGTTTAATCTAGTACACGCACAAACATACATTAAACTGAAGAAATTTCTAAACTTCAAAGGTGTGTATCCCTCTCAATCATTAAAGGAAAACGATTTCAAGAAGGGGAAGTCATTTTCCCCAATCTAAGAGAGTTGTTTTCAGCTCATGGAAAATGCTTTTTGCCTATTGATTATTTTGTCATCCAAAAAGTGGAAAATCCAAAAATAATATTGTGCAAATGGCTTTTATCAAACAAATTGAACCTTATTTTAGGCAGAAGTTTAACCTACATGTTGGTGAGACTGTTAGAATATTTTAACTATTGAACCACATCTTCATGATCATGTGGCTCAATGCTGCCTCGGCAAAGCGTATTTCTCTTCTCTTATTGAAATTCTTATAATTTTCTCAGGTTACTCACTTACATAAAAACAATTCCAATGACAATGAGGTGTCTGCTCATAGCTAATCATAAAATAATTGCTTGCCAAATCCTAACTCAGAAGCTCCGTTCATTTGGCAGATTATTGATCTTGTGTTGGATGTGCCCATGTTGATCCCGAGCATTTCCGCGACATTTGCAACTGATAGCGTTGATGCAATCGTAGGACCCCCACATCTGCCTTGACACCGTTCCCTTTGATGCCGTCACCGCCTGGTTTAGCTATTTAGGTGTGCTATGCTGCCGAAACTTTGTGACCTCTTGGAGTACTCCCTTATGAGCTTGGAGAAGAATGAATTTTCTCTTTCCAGTAATCTTGTGGGTGTGTCAAATTCTGCTATTCTTCCTGTTCGATCAAAAAAAATGAAAGGAGCTATTCAGTATCAATCCTAACATAGCAATGTTTAGCCAAGAGAGAATGAGTGTTCATCATGGAAAAAGATTTTATTCCCTACCATCACTAAGAACCAAGACAAGGTCGCTGTTTATGACAGTGTGGATTCTGTGAGCTATTGTCACCACTGTGCGGTTCTTGAATTCTTGACTAATGACCTTTTGGATAACGCCATCAGTAGCAGAATCAACTGATGCGGTTGCTTCATCGAGTACAAGTATACTACCTTTCTTCAGCAAGGCTCTACCAAGACAGAACAACTGCCTTTGGCCCGCACTCCAGTTTTCTCCATTCTCCACAACTGTTATGAAAACTAAGATTAGTAAATTTATTTTCACAAAACTTGCAACTCTGCATGAAAGACGTGGTTAATGGATCAAACCTGCGGAATCTAGCTTTTCTTCCTTTCCTCTAACAATATCACCAAGTTGACATTTCTCTAGAGCCTGTAAGATCAGAAATTCTGTCATCATGATATTCAAAGCAGATCCAATCCAGGGGAATGCACAACTTTGTGTTTATAGATCGTCTCAGAGAGAAAATTTGTGGGTTAGTAAAACATGATGAAGTTGCTTGTAATTCCCTGTACTTGGTTGTGGCAAAATCTATTTACTTTTCAAATTGGGTCAACGTTATTAATCTGGTAGAATGTGACTGTGTGAGCATACACATGTGCTTTTTCTATCACTTGGACTCGTATGATGATATCTTCTCATGCTAAATAATCTTTATTTCCGAATTCCTTTTTTACTCAAAGTCATCAATGAGACAAAGCTTTGGGGGAAAGAAGTTATACCTCCCATACTTCTCTATCAGAGTGTTGCTCCAATGGGTCAAGGTTCCCCTTACTGTTCCTTCAAACATTGTAGGGTCCTGTGGAATGATGCTGAGTCTTGATCTAAGGTCATGAAGGCCTATTTTGGTTATGTCAATACCGTCAATTATAATGGTTCCTTCTCTGGGCTCAACTATCCTAAAGATGGCCTGTATTAGAGTTGATTTTCCACTCCCAGTCCTTCCTACTACACCAATTTTTCTTTTGCCAGGAAATGTACAGGTGATGTTTTTGAGGACAGATGGGAGATGTTCAGCATATCGGATCTGCAAGAGTAAATGTGTCAGTGAGTCTAATACATCTCATAGGCATTCCTGAGAATGAGAGTGAGATTGATAGCAATTGTAGAGAACTTCTCCATTGGTCATGCAGAATAGTCCAAAATAATGTTCGGATATGGGAAGTCAGAATTTGATGTTTAGCTTACATGCAAGTTTCTGAAGCAGATCATTCCCATTTCTGGCCAGTTGCTTGGAGGTCTGCTGTCTTCTATTAAAAGAGCTGCTTCACTTGCTATATTTGAGTACTGAAGTATTCTCTCGAATGAGATCATTTTGTTCTCGGCATTGCATATATTCCATATAACAGAAGCTTGAAGTACATTTAAGTTAATTCCATATGTTACAGCCAACCCTGCTATGCCTGCAAAACAAAATTTATTATCTTTCAAGTGTTTCCTGTTTATATCCTGTTCTAATATGTCCTTCATACTAGACCGTGCTTGAATTGGTACAGAGGATATTATACTGTCCGACTATTATTCAGTTTGAGATTTAATTGTTATTTACTGTTGATTCTAGCAGATGTCTGATATTATTTGAATAAAAGCGAGACGTGCGTGATATGCATAGTACATACTATTTATAATCTTGCTGTAGGGACATATTCTGAGAATATTTGCATGACTTACTTGGATTAATAATTCCTTCTGGGAGGGATACCAGCAAAACCAATGAAAAGGCAAAGACAAAGTTAGACAAAAGATTTAGGCGAAACGAAAGCCATTCCATTGCTGAGACATTATGAAACCATGGCCTTGAGTGGTTGTCTACAAGCCCTAGATTTCCATCACTGAATCGATCTTCTTGGTTAAAAGCACGAATTGTAGCTGCTCCTACTAGTGATTCTCCAAAGTGGTGTAGAATTGGAGCTCGTTGAATCCCTGATAAGCGGGCTAGTTCTCTGGCCGTTGGAATGTAGTATTGCTGGAATGATGAAAACAGAATTTTTAGTAAATTATAAAGTAGGGCCGTGACCAACACCATTTCCTGTAGGAAATTATGAAAACTAGTGTTTGGAAGGCTAATTTTAAATGGACTATAGTATTGCCAGTATGCTTGACATGCTTGCAGCAACCTGTCCTAGGAAGAATTGTGCGACTATTATCAGGAATGGAGTTACCTGGTACCATATACATATTGCAGTCACAGGGATGAAGATCACAAATACTTCCCATGCTACCTGCGACATCACTCCCATTGTTCCTAGAAGCTGTATTATGGAGAAAGCGCACCAACCTAATCTCATTGGCATTTCCAAGTCTAGCACACTCTGATCAGTAGATGCCTGCGTACATTATGGTTCAATGTCAGAACACCAACATCAGCCTTTGTACCTGCTAAGTTATCAGGCGTAGATATTCGCATGTGTAGAATCTATGATAAGATGGCATGTTAGAAGGCATTGCATTTTAGTTGCGGTTGAAGGAAGTTATTCGGCAATGGAAAATACTCCAATTTAATGTAATCCAAGGATCGAAATGATTTTAATCAGTCTTTTAGTTGTTTCTGTAGAGTTGTTTTTGTACTGTGAAATGTTTAAGAATTTGTCGTGCATGTTTGATAGGGTTCATGTAGAACCCTCAGTCAAGGGGTCGACACTACCTAACCTTTTCAAAGATATAGTACAGATGCGGAAAAAAAAAAAAAAAAAGAGGAGCAAATTTTATGAAAAACTGTTTTCATTTTTTCACATTTCTATTGAGACAGGCAATACTATTTCAATCTGAGTACAGGTGTAAGTTAATCTTTGACAGTTGCAGATAAGCAAATACATGTTCTTAAGTGACATTTTAATTGCTCGGGTCTGATATTGTGGTTGCTTATACACTCGATATATCTGCTTCTCAAGAAACTGAAAGGATGATGGAAAAAAGGTAATAATCATGCTTGCTATCACTTTTGATGTTTATGTATGAGGACAAACTTAAAATGCAGGTGCAGTATGTTGCTCACCCGGTTTAAGATCCTTCCAGTTGGGGTTGAGTCAAAAAATGCCATTGGAGCCCGCATTACACTGTAAAGCATTTTCATGAATAGCGTCTGTGCTGTCCATAATCCTGTTATTGCAACAAGCATTGTTCGAAGAAGTACGCAGAGTGA
Source organism: Eucalyptus sideroxylon (assembly GCA_014182405.2). NCBI lineage: Eukaryota > Viridiplantae > Streptophyta > Magnoliopsida > Myrtales > Myrtaceae > Eucalyptus > Eucalyptus sideroxylon. The sequence continues at coordinate 52,051,678 of CM024552.2, read as the reverse complement.
ACTTCCAACAGCAAGCAGTACGTAAACAAGAAGGATTATATCCATTTTATACAATGGTTCAGTATCACTATCTGGAGGATAAACCCATGCCATCCAATAATTACTGGCTACTTGGAGTATCTGAAATGAGGACTGAGCAATGAGAATTATCGGGATTAGCGCTCCGCCCTTCACTGTTGTTATGTAGGACCAATAAACTTCTTTTCCAATGCTTCCTTTTTCTCGTTCTTCATCTTGCACCAGTCTCCCTTCCTTCTCTGATATCTCCAAGGATAGATCATGCTCAGAGTCATGCCTTCTAGGTGGAAGTTCAGCTGTAGAATCAAAGTCTTTGTTGGATTCGCCATCAGCTGTTGGTTCTTGAGTTGTTCTGCTTGAATTTTCAACTACGAGTATTGACTCAAGGGCTTCACTATGAGCCCCCACCAACAATTCAAATCCTATGTTTTGTTTTAAAAGATCTTCAAATTTACCAGCCTGTGCTATTCTTCCATCTCGCATCACCTGTTGATGTCAGATCCATGATGGCAAGTCAACATATGAGCTTAGACATCCTTAACTGAAGCCAAATGTCATACCATGATCTCTAGACTTTCAGATTCTCAAGGGTTAGTTAATTGTCAAAATCTTGCTTCTTAATGTCTGTCTATTTTAATTAAATATCAGTTATTTCTGAACATTCACTGTGGTCAAATGGAGAATCATATTTTTTGAAGTTTACATACCAGAATGAGGTCTGCTGCTGGAAGAAATTCAACTTGGTGAGTCACATAGAGTATTGTCTTGTCTTTGAGCATTCCCATCAGGCAATCCTACAGGGAATAAAGTCAGAATGCAAATTTTTGCGGTAAAGGATGTGAGACATCGTACTAATATCTTATTTTGACATCCATCATTGGATTGCTACTCTTGCAAGAGAGTGGAAAAACTTACTGCAAAGAGTTGTGCGCCTGTATGAGCATCCACTGCACTGAAAGGGTCATCAAGCAGATATACATCAGCATCTTGGTAAACTGCACGTGCAATTTGTATCCTTTGCTTTTGCCCTCCGCTCATGTTGATGCCTCTTTCTCCAATCTCCGTGAGATCGCCCGCTGAGAACAGCTCGAAATCCTTAATCAAAGCACATGACTTGACTGTTTGGTCATACTTGTCGGGATCATATGAATTTCCAAACAGAATGTTATCTCTTATATTCCCTGTCAGTATCCAAGGAGACTGTGGAACATAAGCTTTTGTACCACTGATTTTCACTCGGCCAGAGAGCTTCTCTATTTCTCCTAGGATGCATGACAGAAGGCTCGACTTCCCTGATCCCACTGTTCCACAGATCGCCACTTTCATTCCCCTCTTAACTTTCAACTCAATATCACTCAGAGTTGGAGGACTGAGTCTGGATTCCAGCTGAATGTTGCATTGATAATCTCTACGTCAAACTGTGCCTGATCCTTTGGAATATATTCAATTGCATCCCACTGAATTTCATCCTCTTGCAGGTAAGAAGCAACTCTGTCAGCTGACACTTTACCCTGTGCAATTACATTGAGCAAGTCTGGTAGACCAAATATGGGATCTTGTAACATTCGGAAAGTGGCCAGGGCTGCTAAGACTCTTCCAGCAGTAAGTTGAATGCCCATTAGCATACATGCGCCAAAAGTCACAATGGAGATGAATGTTGGTGAACCCCAGAAGATGAAACCTGATAGTGCTCCCAGCCGTAGTGACTTCCATAACCACTTGTACTCTATTTTCCTTAAGCTCTCTAATTTGTTAAGGAACTGATTGTCCCAAGCTTGAAGTTTTATGGTTTTCATGTTTCGAAGAATCTCTGATGTGGATTTCATCCTGCTATCTTTAGCTTCCATGATCTTGGACTGGTATTTTTTCTGAGTTCTCGTTAGAGGTATGTTGCAAGTCATAACAGTCATTGTTGCCGCTAGTGCAGCAACAGACCCTAAACCTAAATTGGTATGCAAAATGTAGGTGGCTAATGAGATTTGTATGGGTAGCATCCATATAATGTTTAAATACCAGATAAAATCTGTGACTCTCTGTATATCCACGCTCATATAGTTGATGATCTCTCCACTGGAGTGACTTTGGCGAGATTGGCTCGACAGAACTAGTCCCTTCTTGTATATATGTGATATCAGAGCAGCTCTAAGCCGAAGGCCTAGCTGGCGTGCTCCAAAAATCCACTGTCTCTGTGCTATAGTCTCAACCATTTTGGCACCTAGAAAAGCTAATGCTAGAAGATAGCCACTCTCCAAGCTCCTGCTTTTCTTGTCAGTAAGGAAATTGACAAAGTCGTCTATGAGGTATGGGCCAACATATGATGCTCCAGCACTTACGACCGCAAAAAGTGCATTGATCAGTGCCTTCTTTCTGATGAAAATGAAGATTGCCTTGTAGATGGATGGATTTCTGGTTCCATCTTTATCCTTGACTTGCTTTAGGCAGTCACTAAAAGAACGAGAAAGAAATGCTGCAGAGTCCTTGATGTCTACATCGGGCACGTCATTTTGGTCGAGCGTCTTCTTGATCCCCACAGTGAATAATGGGTTTAGCCAAGAGAAGGTAACAAGTTGTAAGAGGGTAGCTTTCCCATATGGAGATTCCCTTTTGGATTCTGAATGTTTCTCGACATTTTCAGAAAGAAGCGGTTCCACGATGCCATTGGCGTACGAGAAGGCAATGCCTGTCTTCCCCCAGATGGAAATGCTGAACAGTCCAGTGGAGGCGAGCAGACACATGAAGTCTGCAAAATCTCGTGTCCTTAAGCGGCTATGGTACGTATTTATATAGTTGATGTCGAGAGTTGTGCAAAAAGCAGACAAGAGGAAGTTGCACATCCACCATGCCCTTAGAATCCATGGGAATTTCATATTCTTCTCTTTCGGTATCTTGTACAGTACTATGAGTGTAACTGCCCAGGATACTACTTGCATGATCTCCGATGAAAATGCTTGAGTTTTAGAGCGACAAATGGCATCGTTGCCATTTACCGACATCAATAGCATTAAGAGATGTGTCCCCAGTATTATGGCTGTGCAGACAACGCTGGATTTGTATATTCTGCTGGATCTGTTGCCAATTAGGTGTCTGTCCGTTGCCTGATCCGTAGCGTTGCTCTTCCTTCCCAGAAAGCGCAATAATTTCCCCAAGGAAACTAGCAGCAGGATTCCAAGGAAGCCGAGTTGAAAAATGACGCTGACTTGCTCCCTCAGGCAAAGTGAGTTCATCTCCGGCCAAGCTTTCCATAGTCCCTGAAGAATCTGCGACTCTGTTTTGCAATGAAACACAGGTTCAAGCTCACATTCAGGTGAGAACTTTATTGGCATGCATGACTCTGCTAAATTAGCAAATAGAAGAGCTCGTTGTTTCATCTAAAATGGAACTGGTTACGGTTCTTCCGCAATGATTATGTTCTAGCTTCTAAGGACTAATTGACAGTCCTATGCTGCCGTTAGAATTTGCATGCATAATAATAACGTAGTTAGTGTTTTCCAAAGACACGGAACAATAATTTTCCCGATTTTGCCTTTCGCCGCATCTTTGCAGTTGCAAAACAATACAAACATAAAGAAAAGAGCTGTTGTTTTAGTCACTGTATCTTTGGTTTCCTTCCATGGCAGGTTTGTCTCCAGGAAGCACTTGGATTGAGATTATACACTGCAGATGTATGCATCATTCATCAGCATAAATCAACATCGCTTTCTCGCCCTTTCTTTCAATTTTTTTTTTCCATTTTTTGGGCATTGCTCTGATATATACATGTACATATGTTGAAAAGAACCAGTTACTCTCATCTGCAGACAGGCACGGCTACACGAGAACACGCCTAATGACCTTCCCAACATTCACTGCCCTAGAGACATGGCCGACCCACCATCAAACTCGACCAGGAAAATTAAACTTCGAGGGCCGGAGACTTACCGCGAGACCCAGGTTTGATCCCTAGGACAACCATCCGGACTCTCGCGCTTAAGAAAACTGCCGAGTGACCGAACGAAGAAAAGCAGAGAGAGAACAGAAAAGTATTGAATCCGCCTCAAAATATAATCCACTTCCAAGACAAATAACGTACGTTCGTTCGTGTTAATCCTCGAACCGACTCTGCTTTTGTTGCTTACTGAATGAAATTTGAGCTGGCCTGTGCTGCGCAGTTTGTCTTGTGGTGTAGAATCTGATCCTAAATCTACTGCAACCGCTTTGCAAACTCTCTGGTCTTTATCACTCTATCTAAATTCGAATGTTTCGAAGATAGCATGACCCTTCGTATACCGCTAGCGTCAGTTTTAAAGTGCAATCCGCCATATTTTCAAAATTTTCTCAGCAACTCCCTGAATGTTCACCTGAGGCCTTGTGGTGCAGTGCCGTAGAAGATATAAGCGAGGTTCCTTAGTGTCTATTGTAACCCAAAAATGGGGTTTTATTTTTTAAAAAGGAAAAAAAAAATGCACTTTAAGTCCAATTTCAATTATGCACCGAACCCTTTCTTGGTCTAAAAAAAGTTTATCAACTTTTACTTTAATCTCAAATCTGCCTACACATCCAAAAATCATTGTAATTTGTTCTAGATTATCAACATTGAAAAGTCGATGTTATTTCATACGAGGTTGATGGTGCTAAGAACACGCGGATTCAAATAATGAACCTTTAACTGGCCTGATATTGATAATTTGAAGAAATTAGTGGGGAATTTAGGACACGTGGGTAGACTTGGGATTAATGTGAAAATTTTAGTTTTTTAGATAAAACAAAATTCTGGGTACAATTTGAAATAAGATTTAATTTTTTTTTTTAAAGATTATTATCGCTCCCAAAAATAGGCGGTCCACGTTACTCCAAATCTTGGTCTGGGCCAAATTTGGAATTATTCAATCATTCTACTCACGTGAGTTGAAACATTGATGAAGTTGAGAATGTATATGGTTGCAGCTCAAAGCAAGGATTATAAATTTGCATCACAACAGGTGCACATGAACCGATCGGATCTCAACTGACTTAAATCTGATATGGGAATCACGGAAATTAACGGTTGAGAATTACTGGGTTCACATGTATCCAAAGCATGCGATAATTTTATCGAAGCATGTGAATGGTAGCATGATTTAGAAAATAAAACTTCGCTAGCCAAAAAAATAAAAAATAAAAACACTTTAAAGCAAGGTAAAATTACAAAGCTTTCCCAAATTGATGCCGTGATTACGTCCAAATTGGATCGATAGCTTGGAAATTTCAGACTAATGGACGGCCAATTTGGCTTTTACTTTTCTAACAATACAAAGGATGACAACCCGTAATATATTTAAAGTTTAATTTCTAAGAAACCTAGCGATCAATGTCGTTTTTGCGCATACGACATGGATTGAGACGTTAACAACCAAATAGAGGATCGCCGTCTGAAAAATCCCAATCATTCAGACACTCTAAAGCGACATCATGGATGTTCTGGGGGTGGCTCTTGGTTGTTTGAGAGCGGCTATCTTAGGTGTTGTCGGACTCGCCGCGCACCGGCCGATCAAAGTTAAAGATGATTCTTAGTTTAACTCGACCGTCAGATGGTCAAATTTGCTTTTCTTACGAAACAATCACATTTTGGTGTCCAAGTCATAGACACGTCAGCATTATATAAGTCCATTCAACATCTAACACGTGTTACTTTGGCCCACCGGTCAGAAATTGTCTCTCTATTCATTTAATTTTTTTACCTTTTTTCTCCTTCTTCTTCTTCCTCGTTTCCCTCGGCCGGAGACTTCGTCTTTTCACTCCACCGGAGATTACAACGCCTCAACTCAGACTCACTATCAACTTAATCCCCCGAATCTCCTTCCTCCACCACCACCTCACCGCCGTCTCGGTCCTTCGTCGTCAAGCTGGAGCTTCGCCGGCGAACTTGAGCCTCATATTTTGGATCTAAGGTCGAGTGAGCCCTAGATTTGTGATCTAGAGCTCAGCTCGACCAGGGTCGACATAGGCAGCAGACGAGGCGAATGACGGTGGCATGCTTCATCGATGCGGCAGAGGGCCTCGTGCTCCTGGCCGACGCGGGCACCATCGTGGAGGGTACGAGAGGTTTTGGACAGGAGGTGGCAGTGTTGGAGGTTGGAGAAGAAGCGGGCGAAGATGGAGGCAACGTGTGGAGGCGGCGGGGTCTTGGAAGTGAGAGACCATTTTGGAAAACAAAGAGAATGCAGAAGAGAGAGGAGAGAGAGTGAAAGGAGGAAGAAGAAGGAAAAAGGAACAGAGAAAACGAAGAAAAAAAAAAACATTTTGTGAAGAGAGGAAGGATGCAAGGGTTTCTGACAGGTGAGCTCAAAGTGACGCGTGTCGAACGTTGAATGGACATATGTAATGTTAACTTATCTATCTGGGCTCCCAATATTTTCTCCTAGGTGATGAGACTATAATGTTTCAACAGCCAGAGCGGAAATGCAAGACGCAAAACCACACGCACATACGTATCAAAGGAAAAGAGAACTACGTATGCAGACACAACACATGAAGGTACGCATTCCATGAGTATCCTCTGCTCCGCAGGGCGTCTCGACTTGTGTCTCGATCGGTTCTCGACCGTTCGATGCGTACGAAAACGAGGGAAGCATCGAAACGATTGGGTTATGTCCTGACACACGTGAGAACACCGAGGGAGATGGAGGATCTCCAGAAGCGACCCGAGGGGACGTGCATGAATCGATATGAACGTGTTTTGCTTACTTGCTTCAGTTGCTCTGCTCATGCTGTGGCTCAACATGTCTCCCAACACCATCCTTCCTTCCAAATGAGCTTCCTGCTGTTTCTCCCTCACGCTCCTCTCCAGTGCAACCAAGCTTTTGCAGATTATGAGCCTAGGAGAGCTCCCTGGTTTAGCTAGCCTGGAGAACCATGCCAGCTACCATGTTTCTGGGAACCATGACAAAGTTGAGACTATGAGAGAGAGAGAGAGAGAGAGAGAGAGAGAGAGAGGACGTCTTCATGTGATGCATATTCATTTGATACAGAGGACGTCCATTTGGTACTTTTTGTCTTGTTTCCTGGTGACTGTGGAGATGCTATGCGGGCTTGTCACAAAGAAAGTGAAAAGGGCTTTATTAGTATAATGATTATTGGGCAATTACGAAAATAACGATTTATTATGAGCCATAAATTTTTAAAGAAATAAGTTCCACAATAATTTATAATTATTTATATTTAGTTTTTTATGGTCTAGAATATACCGTCATTCTAACAATAGATTAAAGACCGCCACTCAATCATTTCTCAAAATGAAATGATGTCTTAGTTTCTTACGCTCTTGTAATCTCGACTCTAGACCATAAGATTGGCTTAATTACTAAAAGACTGAAGCTTGTGTTATGTATCCAGATCAACTAGAACATGATGTAGATTCAATTTTCTGCATTGTTATTGAGAGTATAAGAGATTTTGTACTCCATATGCTTTAGCTTGCATTTGTACATAGTCTATAAGATTAGTATTGGATTTACTTATTTAAGGTGAGCTTCATCTTATGGAGAATTGCCAAATGAGAGGGCTTAATTGAAAGAAGAAATCGCTAAGATTTGTTTCAATGGCCATTTTTTCCACATGAGAAGGGGGAAGTGGGGATTCAAGAGGGGTTGGGGTGGGGGCAATTAATTTCAAGTGTGGGTTTTATCTCTACCCAGAACAAAAGTTTAAAAGTTAATTGAAAGTTAGAATATGATTGAAAAAAAGAAAATTGAAAAAAGATGATGGGCTCCACATCCACCAGGTTTTGCTGGGATGGTTGTTTTCTATATAAATAATTGCGAGTGGAGTTTCGTTGGTGCGGTGTTTCGAGGTTTTATTCTATTAAGGAGCAATTTTATTAAGTGCGTGATGAACTTGAGAGCAATCTTGTCTTACCCTTATCTCTTCTCCATTATGCAATACTCCACTATCCAACAAAGCAAAGCTAAAACAATTTCCAATCTCAATGATTCTCCAAAATAAAGAAAAGTTCAATGGATATTCATGTAGCTTTGTAGTCGTTGCACAATAGATAAATTATAATTCAAATATGTTAGTGCATCTAATTTGTTATTCATTTCATCTTTCACTAATCAAATTTAGATCTAAATATCTCTCATGCTTCGTTTGTTTCACACAAAATAAATGATTTGAAAAAAATGATAGCTTACATTGCTTATAAAAATGACTTAACAAAAATATTTTTATTATTCACAAAAATGTTTAGGCATACATTATTGTCAATAATGAAAATATTTTCATTAACTAATTATATCAAGTAATCATTTTTAGAAGATATTTTCTAAATCATTCATTTTCATGAAACAAACGAACTCTTAATCTATAGTCATTTTTTTCCGCTTTCTTAAAAGAAAATCATTTTCTCAAAATTAATCTAAATCTTTAAATAAATTTTCTGTGCATATCCATTACTCTTTTTTTTTTTTTTTTTTTGGCCCAATTTTTTACCGCATAGGCACATGTGCATATATTAGTGACCAATCAATGAAATTAATCATCCTATAGAAGGCGATCATTACTGAAAATGTTTTCTTTTTGCACAATATCCCGATGTCACCAAGCTAAGATTCGAATATGCAAACGAGATGTTTAAGTATAAAGCTTGTTTCCTAGGACTAAGGGTGGACACGGGTATTAAGATTGAGGACCAGGTGAATAAATTTATTCCAGCTTTGGTGTATATCTCCTAGATGGGCCCAAAAAATTGAGTTTAATTAATAAATAAAGTTTGATGACCTATCCTTGGGATTGGAAAAATAATTACCAACAGGAATATAAAACAGGCCAAGTGGGAAAATAATAGTAAAAAAGGAAAAGAATATAGCAGTTATCTCAAGGCTTCAGTCAAGCATCTGCTGTTTCTGAGAAACTGCAATGAAGCTTGTGGTGCTGGTGGTATTAGGTAACCAGAATGGGTTTAGATTTTAGTGTTCTTTTGTCATCCATGCGTCTTCTTATTTGAAAATTGGCCGTGCAATTCTTTAGTCTAAGAAATTTTAAATCTCCCTCGCATAGACAGTGCAAATAGATAAATATACGAAATAGAGAATTTTGTGATTTCTATACGTACTCTGTAATGCAAAGTTACATGAGGTATTTATAGTTTTTAAACGATGACTATAATTAATCAGAAATATACACAATCAAAAAGACATATGCACAATCCCCAGAGAAATTCAATCTATGTGCGCAAACTGTGATATTATGCCAGAATCTTAGTGTGTAACTGTTTGTTTTAGAAGAAATTAAATTATTAGGGGACTGATGGAGAATTTTTTTTTTTTATATCTTAACTTAAATTATAGTGTCCTTTTGTATGTGTGTCATTTTCAAGAAATCTTCGAGGAAATGTGCACGTTAATTCATCCCTTCTTTTATATTGAGAAGCGATTTGCAAGTCCGTACACGAAATCTTGATGGCACAAACATTTGATGGAAGATGGTGACTAATGATGATGATGATAATAATAATAATAATAATAATAATAATAATAATAATAATAATAATAATAATAATAATAATTGTAACAATAATAGATTATTTGCAATGTTGTAAGTTTATCCTTAAGAAACAGACTAGGGGCAGCATGCGCAACCATTGTATTGTTTCCACGAAATTACATATTATTTCATAACTAAATTCGATTACGCATGGGTGCATCTACCGTTTACTTGTTCAGCCGAACAAAATTTACCTAACACTCATTTGCTATTCTCTTGATTATGTTGATTGTGCTTATCAACATAGATCTTGTTCTCACAAATTATGTACATGCAAATGGAAAAATATCTGGAAAATTGGCTAATCCTAAACCTATTGTATGGAGGCTAATTCGACCATAAACTTTTTAATTATGTCAATTAATTCTTAAATATTTACATGAAATTTTAATGAGGTCTTTTCAAATAATTTTTTTCCCAAAAATCTCAAATATGGTGATGGGCCACGGAGAATGACTGATAATGATTAGACCTCCTTGTTAGCTACTTTTAGGGAAAATTTGGTAAAAGGACCATATTGAAATTTAATGCAAAGATTTAGAAATAAATTGTTAAATTAAAATTTACGGCTAAATTGATGTCCGTGCAATAATTGTAGGACTTTGTAACTCTTTCATTCATTGCGATCAGATGATTATGGAGACAAGAGCCCACGAGGTGAGCTCGAAAAAGTTTTCTTCTCATGTAATTTGAATCCTTGTCCGAATAAGGCTTGAACTCACATGTTCGGTGAATTTCAATCATTGTCCAATTCCATCATGACGTTGAATTTAACTCCCATGTAGGATCACACGTCATTCCCCCGGGGGGCGGGGTGCCATTTCTCAAAGTTTGCTGCACGCCTCTCGTTTTTTCAAACTTCATGTAATCAACCAATCATCGCACTACCAAATTATGACGAACTCGTTTTCGGAACAATGTGACAATAACTATCATCATGCTTTCTTGGACACCAAGGCATGACTCCTTTCTTGCGACTCATGAGTAGATTTTCCTCCACTCGTGCATTTTTTATTCCATTTCAAATAAATGATCATCCCCCCTCTCTCTCCACTAATATAATTTAGTTTAACTGTGTCCGATGATACGTACTTTTAAAATCGAAAGTGTTTTATTTTTTTTTATTAAATATACTTAACAAGTGTCTCAAAAGCAATCATTCTTAGAGTCTAACTAAGCTTAGCTCACTTAATGATCATGTCTACCATCAATTTTGAGACGTGGTTAGAAGAAGTTTCATCCAACTAATGATGGAAGATAATATAATCACCCTTACAAAAGAAAAAAAAAAAGGGGGGGGATCTGTAGACCACCATTTAAACAATCAAATGATAATTTGTTGAAGTTTTAAGCGGATTGGTTCTTTTCGAATATATGTAAACAATACTTCAAATATTGAAACTTTCCTTAACAATATTTCAAGACTATTTGATATAACTTCTTCATATTGACTTCAACCGCAAAAAGGTATGTTGCAAATTTTATAAGATGTTTGACAAAATCTTTATTTTTTTGGTCGGAATGAAAATTTTCATTTCACATAAAGGAAATGTACATAACTTCAAGATAAATATGCAAATCCCACGAAGTAAGAAAATCTGAAAGATATATTAACTTGGTATATCTTGTGGAGATTTGCTTATTCCACAAAGATGGGTCTGTCATAGCAACAAAACACAACTGACACTGATAATTCCAGATCTATGTCTAGATCAGAATAGAATAGCACCCAAATCTAAATCTAAATCTAGCTTGAGGTCAGGAGAAAAGACTTGCAAAAGAATTGGGGAGCGCACGACTATACGGAGCAAGCACTAGAGTCGAAGCAAGCAAGTGGATTCGAAAGAGCAGATTCTTCCGAGATACTCTCGCTTCAAACTTCTGATCTTACGTGACAAAACTCTCCACATCCGTGGAAGATGTCCACGGCGACTCCGCTAAATCAACGAAGAAAACTCTAGCGTGAAGATGAGGCGATAGAGAGATAAGGAGAAAGAGAGGGAGAGGGGGAGGGAGCCCTTAGGGATGTCCCTGAAGGATATTTGAGCGACGGCTTGATGGGAAGAGAGAAAACCCTAGCGTCGTTTGACAAACACTTCATAAGCTCATAGCTGCACCTATTACAAAATTACAATAGCCGATAGCAGCTTTCGAGAAATTGTCGCGTCCAATTTTGAGATGTTGTAACTCTAAAATAGGCTTATCAAACATAAAAGTTAAAGCACTTCACAGCATAATAATATCACAACATAATTATAGTTCAACTACAATTATACCAAACGATTTGGCCATGCGATGAACGCAAAAAATTATGGGAAAGTGGACCCGTCCAAGTCGAACACCCAAAGGCCAAGAACCAAAAGAGGGAAAGTTCTCGACGATGATGTGACGTCTCTTTTAGTCTCCGTCCTGTCGCCATCGCTGAAGCTCGGCCGGTCATTCACCCGGTCGGATCGAGGAAGGTGTGTTTTCTGGTGAACCAAAAAATATGGACCATCTCGTGCAAAAAAATATGGACCATCGTCTTGCTTGTCTTCTTTCTCCTCGTCAGAGTCCTGTCCCAATTATGTTTTGACACACGACTGTTGCACGACGCCTATGTTTAGCTACCAGCATCAGCCGACATCCATCAGTCAAACTAAAGATTTTTCGAAACGTGCAGTTTGTTCATTCATTCAATCATTCATTCATGTGTTTTGGGTTATAGAGTGAAAATCTGTGGGAGCATCTAGTACAACATATCCAGAAATCTTTGCTTATGTCGTGGTGAAATAGGGCGGGAGCTGATGGATGTTGTAATTTGAATCTAATACGAAAGAACGAAATTGTTGGAAAAAATCAACGAAGAACAATAGAGAATATGGGAGATTTACATTATTCGTTGCAGATATTGATACCTACTTCATAAGGAGAGCAAGCCACAAAAAATCAACTAATTTATCGCTGAATTATACAGTTGTGATTAAATGGTATGTGAGTAACTTTTGTGCGGTGACCAAACAATCAAACGCAAAACTTACCCCTTGAATTATAAGTATGCCATGAACCCAGATTGAGATCGACTTCACTGAGATATCTTACACATGAAATAGAGTCCAATTTGGAATTGGAAACGCCTCAAAATCCGAGTGCCCAGAAATCCTGTACTTTCATATTTGGACCTTCACGTGCTTTAATCCGGATTAGATCTCATAGATGTGGCTACAATTTTGAGACATATATTAATAAATATGTACTTATAAAACCTAAGGCTTAGTAAAATTTTAAATAAAAGCATAAAGTGGAACATTTTTCTCAAAAAATGACCTAAAGTGAGTTTCGAATAAGAATCTCAACTTAGAAACTAGCAAAATCTTATTTGCAACAGGGGTGTTTTCGTATAAAGACTTTTTTTTTTTTCTCGTTCTTCATTTCTCTTTCTTTTCTTCATCATCCTTATGCCTCCATCTTCGTTGCTCCGCAGATCGCCTTCTCCAGAGCCATCTCCATGTCCCCGCCGACCTTGCCATCAATGCCCTCAACCTTATTTGCCACTGCCCTTAACAGCAATTCCAATGCCTTCGGTCGAAAGATGGTAGGCAATCCGAGCATCAGATCGAGCATGAACGGGCCAAGATGCAACGCTCTGCTCGATATGACGCCCACATCTCATGGTCGTGGTCGAGCATGACGAGGTGTAAGCCGTTAGCTCGTTGTCCTCATCATCGTTGATGTTTGAACTCAGATTCGTACTCACGCAAGCTATGATCCGTCTTAGCAAGGAGAAGTCGGATTGAAGTTCCTAAGCCAAATTTATTAGAGGACTTTCTGGAATCTTTGTGATAGAGAGGGCAAAATGTGCAATTTAAGGGATTTCTAAGCAATTTACATTTTTCTTTTTGTCTTGTTATTCTCTCTTGAATTTGTGCAAATAATATGTCAGAGTTAGAGAGAGCAAATTTGTTTGTACATGCGTAGAACCAGAGTCATCCATTTTTTAGATTGAATGCTACACTTTTTTTATTATTATTATTTGAATCACTACTAGTGGTGAATATCTTCAATCATAAGTCAGAATGATTCAGCAACCTTTGTAGTGACTAGCATGCACTACACAATTGGACTCTCTTGAGAAGTCACATATTTCGCCTCAATGCAAACTTTGTCTATGAACATTTTGAATATTCCAACCCAAACCCAACAGAACATTTCCAAGAAATCTAGACCCGACAGAACATTTCTTAGAAACAGTGAGTGAAAGTTATCACGGCATAGCCGATTATATTGGCGGGGAGCACATGAAACTGTTACTTTAATCACAAGAATACATTCTTACGAACAAAAAGCATAAAACAAAATCCATTTATCGACATGTCTTGATTCTCAAGTTCATCATCATTGCCGGTCTTTTTGTGCCAATGCTAGAAAGTCGATCCTAAAGTGGCAGCTAAAGCGGCTGTTCTACTGGGAGTTCCCAGGTGTCCTGAAGATTCCATTGTCAGAGAAGGCGATTGGTGGCAAATAACTCTAATACGGCTTCTATCGAAATAGATGAGTCCCTGTGCAAGGATGTGACATTGCAGAATTCAGAGCACGCACTTTGAAGTTTGCTAGTGGGGAGGTTGCAAAACTAAAGCACGCAATTTGCAGTTTTGCAATACTACAAAACTTCTCGAATATCTTTCCATTTTTTTCTTTTCCTAAATTGTTCAAATTTTGCTGCACCTGTGCAAGCTCGCTGGTGAGGAATCTGATGCAGTTGTGAAAAAGGAGGTGATGCCAGTGAAGAAGTAGGCGTAAGATAGAAAATAAAAACAAGGAGTAAAAAAGGGGAAAAAAAGTCCTTGGACTAAAATAACCCTAGCTACAAATAAGATTTGGCTGCTTTTAAGTTAATGCTCTTATCTGAAACTAAAAAAATCTCTTTAGGCCTTTATTTGAGATAATGTTCACTTTATGTCTTTTTTAAAAAAAATAATTTCACTTTGGGACTTTATTTGAAATTTTCTCTTACAGCTTTATTTAGGAGAGAGGAGAGGGATATGAATTTGGAGTTGGTGGAACAAAATTTCAGTTTTCCCTTCATTTTTCTCACAAAAAAAGTTAAATCTTTCTAAATTTTCTACAACCACTTCTCATTTCTCACTTTACCTTCTCTCCCAAACAAGAGATAAACGTGGACACATACAAGCTTACTTAAGTTCTTTGTGAACAAAATCTAACGAATTAGCATGGTCTGTCTCTTTCTCATTGGGATAACATTGCGTGACGCATTAATCATGAAAATTCTAGTCATTTTTTATGTTCTTATATTCCAATTATATATGGGTGAATTTTACTATTCGTGTGTAAATTTCGAATTCATTTCCCTTTCGTAGGTTAAATTTCTAAATTTGACACTTATGACCTTGGCACAAAAACTTATTTTCTAGCTTTCCTATTTGGGAAAGTTCGTTTGTTGTAATCAATCATATCATGCGTCACTTCCGGAAATCATCCCGATTGCTTAAGTTTTATGTAACTTAGCTAGGTTCTCATTTTACAAAATTAATTTTCTATTCGTCTCATGAAAATGAATGATTTGAAAAATATAAATTTATTTTAAATATTTTCATATACAATAAAAAAAATCATTTATTCATATTTACAACGATACAAGCAATCATTTCTAGAAAAATATATTTTAAATAATTCATTTCTTACCAAACAAATGGAACTTAAATGGTATGAAATTTATAACATATTAACTATTGGAAGCCGTAGGACGTCTGATAATGTGCAGCAGGTTTCAAGATGTGCAGCCTATCTGACCGTGTGTAGATTTCAAGAAAGTGAAAGTTGAATGGTCATTTAGACTATCGAATTCAAGGTTCAATCTTTAGCCCTTGAAAGGAAGGACGAAACCCTAATGCCAAGAGTTTCATTATGGCTTTTTAGTGATATATCCGTCGTTTCCGAAGAAGGTGAAACTTGGGTTTTAGTCGTCTCTTCCTATATTTAATATATTGAAAGCAGAACGACTCCACAATATATCCAATCAATAGGACAAAATTAGGCACAAATCATACAGATCATCTACCGAAGAAATTTTGACTAAATAAATGGCTACGATAGTGTTGATTTACATGGACTGAGTCGATCGCTCAATATCGTACCTAATTGTGCAGAAAAAGAAATCTAAATCTCCTTGGCCGCTCGCTTTGCTAGACGCCAAAATTGGACTACGTGGAGGAGATAATAGCGACGAAAAATAAAAGGAGGGATAAAGGGGATTGAACATCGACTAAAAGTTGAATGAAAATAAAGAGGATAACTTTTAGACGAAAATAAAGGGGATTGAACCTTGACTAAAAGTTGAAAAAAAAAAAAATAAGACATTGACTAAAGACTTAAAAATCAGTACGTTTTATCATGATGCATCCCATTCAGTGAATGGCATTCACAAGGCTGGCGTCCCCGTACTGACTATGAAGACAAAGTCTCTCCTCATTAGTTGATCTTGATGGCCAAACTTGATCCGCAAGCCTTAATTACTTCCAAATATAAGTGAGCTACGACTTCATTTATTTTGAGGATAACAAAAGATTTAAAAAAAAATAAAAATGATTTCTCGAAATGATTAGTCAATGAAAAATATTTTCATTATTAATAACAATTTTTATCGAAATATTTTTCGTAAATAATGAAAAAATTTTTGAATTCATTCATTCATTTTTGTAAGCTTTATAAACGATTTGTTTTGGGAAAATATTTTTCAAATTAATCATTTCCTGCAAAATAAATAAGGCGTTAATCTTTTCACAAGAAATAATAAAAACACACACCTTCTTTGCACGTATAATGCCCATGCTAATTTCGTGCTTCCAATCTCTACAAGATAAGAGCTTTTTTCTACATGGTGTTCATTTTCTTCATCTCATTCTCGAAGTTCAATTCTTTTTCTACTTCTTTTTCTATGATTTGTAAACTGAGCCCCGCTGGTCCGAGGCTAGTGTCGGGTTCAATCCTTTAATTCCTTTGTCTCCTCCTTTTTTTTTTTTTTTTTGTTTCTCGTAATTTTTCGAGGAAAAGAAAACGAGATTATATGTAAGAAAACCGAAGAGGGAAATTTTCCTATATTGTTAGACAGCATGAGAAGTAAAAGAGTATAGTAAATCACTAAAAAAAATTCTTGTATATAATTTGAGGGAAAAAAAGAAGAAGAAAGTTTACGGCACTCCAAAATTAAGAGAAATTATTATACCTATCCCTCGCGTAATGGGCTTCACACGGTCTACTTGTTAAAAATAGTGAAAATTCTATAAACTTTAATAATATGGCCAAACTCAAGGAACTATATACCTTGTCTTTTTTATTTTTTCTATATACCTTGTTGAAACTAGGTATTTCAGTATGACTTGAGCATGCGTGCACTCCGTGATTGATAAGGTAGATTGCCATGTGGCATGAAATTTCCCCTTTCGATCGGAAGATTGGAAGGTTAGCTATACTGACCGGTAATGCTAATGGAGTGATAAAAAGGAATACAAAAATATAATCGTGTGCCTTTGAGCTCCGAAATACATCGGCTTACCGAGTTAACAAGTACCCGAGCACAATATTTTCTCCTCGCCTAAGTGTATTAAAAGCACTTGTCCATAAAATCATTGTAATTTATAAATTTCAATATAAAGTAGCAAACTTCCCTCATTCACAAAATTCAAATATAAAAAAAAAAAGAACATATGAAATGCTTAGTAATGTTTTTTTTTCTTTTTTGTGTGTGTTTCCAAGTGAAGGTAGCTTGTAAAGTTACAGTGGCATTATTTTAATTTATTTCTTTTTTCCAAATCTTTTTTGTTCAAAATGTGGTTACATTTTTCAATGGAAATGTTAGGTGTGACAAGTCAGGCATCCATCCAAGTTCGAGCTATCGACTCCTATTTTTCTTTCTTTCCCTTTTGTTTTGTTTTGTTTTGTTTGTTTGTTTTGTTTTTTTTTTTTTTTTTGGTGGCTTTTTCTAGGTTTTCACATTTGACTAGATCATGTAATGGGCGAGATACAATACGAGAAAACAAAGACTTTGAGGTGGCTGATAGAAGGATTTTGTGTTGAGATGATGATATCAACATAATACTTCATCTCGTTCTCGTCATGCTAGGGTTTCTCCAGCTAATGTTCTTGCCTAATTTTCTTGGAAACAATGATCAATTATGATATGATTCTTATGCGTCGTTCATTTGATGCTTATATATGTCGTGTACGCAACCTATATTTTTCCCGGGAGACTTGCTGAATTCGTTATCGAAAATCCACGTTGCACGGGCTTGGCTCGCATGATCACATCAAGAGATCAAGTCCAGACACCTAGAAGTTGATCAATAATCACATGAATCAGGTCAAGGGATGAGGTGACCTAAAAATTGATCAATAACGATAAGAAATGACTGATAGAGGTTAGGTTGGAATACTAATGCAAAAGCATTTGAATTGTTTTGACAATATTGAGCTAGATTCATATTACTTTGACATATAATATGGTTTGGCTCCAGTTATGTCGATGCTGTAGTAGATAGAGATTGATGGCAACACGACAGCTTAGGTCAATAAATTAAAGCTACCTAATAGTGGTAGACATAAAATGTCCATAAAGTTGAGAAGAGATTAGTAACATCTTGCGTAATAGTGGTTAGGTTGGCCTACATGCTCAAACAACTATTTTTTGACCAAATATAAATAAATAGTAACACTTCACTTAATTTAGGGTTTTTTGTAATACCAAAAAAAAAGTCCGAAGTATTTATATAACATTAGACTATTTAAGGTTTTTTGTAGTATTAAATTTTAGGAAATGATGAATATATGTTTTTAATTTGGAGATTAGACAATTTTTTTTTAATCATTAATGGCTTCGTGATAAGAAAAAAATACATTTAAGTGATTATAGACCGAGACTGTAAGTGTCAGGATTCAGGATTCCATTCCCCCATAAGATTTTCAAGGGACAGAGAGAGATTTCTGTTCATAGGGATCATGCATAGACAATTAGGGCGTGCATGGAAACGCTCCAAAGAAGTGTTTCCGGAACACTTCTGTACGGATTTTGTTAGGGAACAAAAAAAGAACAGTAAACGCGTTTGGCTGCGTTTTGTTTTTTTGTTTTTTTGTTCCCGGAACAAAATAGGAACAAAAAAAAGAAACAACAAATTCTTGTTTTTGGCCTTGAGAAACACTTCTTGGACGCCCGAAAGGAACAAAAACGCTTCTCTTCTCTTTTTTTTTTTTTTTCTTTTCTTCTTCTTCTTTTCTTCTTTTTTCTTTGGCCGGCGACCGGCTGTCGAGGGCCGGCGACGCCCTCGAGGGTCGGCGAATTTGCCGGAGCGTCGCCGACGCGGGCGAGGCCGAGCCTCGCCGTGGCCGGGCAAGGCCGGCCCCGTCGTCGGCCGGTCACCGGAGGCCGGGACCGGCGAAAAAATAAAAAATAAAAAAGAAAGGAAAAAATGAAAAATAAAATAAAATGTTTAAAAACTTAAAAGAAATAAAAAAAAGAATAATATTTACCAAACGTGTTTCTATTCATTTTTTATTCTCGGAACAAACATTACCAAAACTTTTGTTCAAAAATTGTTCCCCAAAACAGAAACACTTTTTTTTTGTTTCTGTTCCCTGGAATAAAAAAAGAATAAAAACGTTACCATTTGCACCCTTATATGTCAAGTACAACATATTTCAATAAACAGTGATGCATTATTAGATCTGTAAGGTCCTAGTCCATGACAAAGGAGTAGGCCTAGATAAGAGACAAAATACGTCGCATCACAAGGTCGCATTGTAAGCTTCTTGACTCGTAGTTATATGATTAATTTGATTTAGTCTTTCATCAAATACTCGTGAAGATATTAACCTATTGTACATTAGCTAATTCAGTCTAAACTTTTAATTTAACTAATTTAATTTTAACGATTTTCCATCACTAACATTGAAATGGATTGTCATATGTGGCACAGTTAACATTGACATGATCGGCATTAACGTGGACAATTTTTTTTTTTTAATTTCATGAACATTTTTATTTCTTTTTCTTTTTTTCCACTATTCATCTTCCCTGAAATGGCCGACAAGGATCCTAAGGGCCTTGGCAATGGCCGGTGAGGTCACTCCATGGTGGAAAAAAGAAAGAACAGAGAGAATAAAGGAAAGAACAAATATAAACAATTCAGCAGATTAAAAAAAGTGTAAAAATTATCTAATTTAGCATTGATTATGTCGCATGGGACCTCTGATGTCCACATATCCTATTTTTAATCACCTCTGGTGTCTACATATCATATTTTTAATCAATTTTGGCCTGAAATACTATAATAGTAAATCGTGAAAAGGTTTAGGGCTAATGTAACCAAATTGTGAATTTAAGACTGAATTAACCATTATATAATATGCTAAAACTTTTTGGACAATTTTTTTTTCCATATATATGTAGCGAAATAAAATTACATCCACCTATAGATGTCCAAGAGTAAGTTTTTGATGAGGCACGTGTCCACTTAACGGCTGTTTTCAATTGTCGAACGTGTGAAAACATAAGCAACTCCTAGTGTGGTATCGGGTGTCTTCTAGTTTATGCTTTATGAAACTTCAAGAAAGCCTTGATTCTTGGAGAATCGCATGCACATATATAGAGTAGACTATGGAGCCGCTCTCCTACTTTTTATTTGGATACAAATTGATACTTTCTACCATCAAGAGCATTGTCCGGATAAATAAATTTCACCTACAATTGGGAAGCTTAACCAGCTAATTTTAACGTTACTTATATCACAAACTTGAATTAATATTACGTGAAAAGTCAATCCCGTGTTATGCTTGCTTTTGGGTTAGAAAGCACTATATGCTTATTCTAAATTTATTTCTTCGGTCAAAATTTGTTTCCTTAGAATTATGATTACGTTTTTCAAGTGGAAAGGTTAGGTGCGACACGATTTGAGGCGTCCGTCCAAGTTCGAATTTCCTAAGTTTTCCTATTTGACTGGATCCAACAATGTGAGAGATATAATATAAAAGAACGACAACTTTGAGGTGGCCAGTAGAAGAATTTGGGTTGATTTTGATGAGATTGATGTCACTGCCATCGAGATGACGAAGTATAGTGACGAAAGAAGAGAAGGGTCAGCATAATAGGTCATCTTGTTCGTCATTCTAGGGTTTCTCCCAACTAATCTTCTTGCCTTCTTTTCTTCGAAGCAATGATTAATTACGATATGATTCATTTTTGTGGAATGTCGTTTGATGCTCATATTTTGCAATTATGCAGGCGCCCACGATCGGCACCGAACGCCCACCTTATTTGTAGGCATGCATGCAGATCGTGCATGTGCATGGGCAAAGCATTTAATGAGGCAGAGGAGAGTCAACAACGTGTGCCATTGATCCGTGAAATGAGGCGGGCTGCAGTCTTCAAATTTCTTGTTCTCGGAGAGAGGCATGCGTAAAAGAAGTCTTCTTTATGCACTTGCAGCAGGTGGTGGGTCCTTTATTTAATGCTAAAGATTGTGGATGCCCTCATTTTCGGCAGAAGACGATCTCTCTTCAAAGACTTTGCTGGCCGAAAATCTCTCTTCTCTGATTTCGCTTGCATGCTTGAAGAATTTAAAACCCCATGCAACTTCCTTTGGCTTCTTTCTTCTACGCGTACGCACGAAGATATGAGATTAATGCCGGAACAAAAATTCGAAGACATCACAAAGTCTCCCCTGGACTTTGTTATTTGGCCAAACTTATCTGTATTAATCTAACGGGCTCAAACTTGAGACACAATATAACATATGTCGTGCACGAAACGCGAATCTTCCCAAGAGAAGTGCTGATTTCGTTGTTGAGAACTTACATTGCGTGAAAGATGTGGTTTGAATGTTATTTTTTTTTTTTTTTTTTTTGTAACCGATGACTTCACCACGGCCTCCCGTGCCCGGATAGCACCGAAGGGCTGGGCCCCTATACCTCAGAAGAGACTAGCACATGACCCCAACACCATGGCCCCCCACTTACAACGCTAGCAACCGGCAAAATCCGAACTCTCGACCTCAGTGATGAGGGTGGGACTTTAATACCAACGCGCCTACCTACGGTTGGGTTGGTTTGAATGTTATTAATACACAATGAACAAAAAGTTTAATAGAGGAAGTTAGAAAAGCTGCATGAGACCCGTTTCATGATGAGAATGAGTATAGATAATACCTTCCCTTTAATGGGTATTTCTTTCTTTAATTAAAGTGCGTTATAAATTTAGAGAGTCTCTGCATGTATATGTGTGTAAGCGTTCATAAGACAAGTACTAGGCGGCTTATAACGGACATTGCTGGCCACCTCAGCGGACGTTATATTAAGCGAGGCCGAAGTAGGCGAAAGTCCAAGAACTTGCTGTACGTAGAAGAAATTACATAGAAGTTAGGTCGATAATTGCATAAATCGCATCATTGGATGAGGTCCATATGAGAAATTACATAGAAATTCTTCAATAATGATGAGAACGGATTGATTGAAGTTGGTTTAGAATACTTGTACAAAAGCATTTGATTTGTTTTCAAAATATCGAGGTAGATTGATAATCTAGTCAAAATTATGCTTCATTGAACAACATTAGTTAGATGTTGGGCAGAGAAGAAAAAACTATATTTACACGCCAGACATAATACGATGCCCGCATACCATACAGAGCGGCTCTAGTCTTGTTGATGCTGTTAGAGATAGAGGTCGATCACGATGTGGCAACACCTTAGGTAGATAATTGCGGCTATTAAAATTAATAGTGGTAAATCCAAAATATCCATTATACCCGTAAATAGAGAGGATGCAAGCTTGCGTGTTCACATATGATTGGAGTTTTTTCATGGAAGATCATACAACCGTGCCACACGACCATGCCATCGACTCGATTAATAATGACAAAAGATTTTAATAGTTGCCCAACATGGGAAAACTACTAAAAAAAGTCCTAAACTTAACCTTTCACTTTAGCCATTTCGCTCATAAAACTTGACAATTTGGTAATATAGTCATTTTTGGTCAATTTTCCTCGAACATCCTAATGCAGATGCCATCTATCTTATGTGAATGATTGCCTGACATGGCTAACTTGTACAATTTTTAAAAAAGTTTCTAATTTTATTTTAGATTTTTTAGATTTCATTTTGCAAAAAAAAAATTGCAAAATTTTTCCAATTAAGTGTTAGCATGCCATGTAAATGAGAACCTTTAAAAATGATATTCAAAAATTTTAAACTTGTATTTATGTGACATATTTATCCTTTATCAAAATTTTATAAATGAGAAATGTTAAAAATTTGCCTAAATAAATCGTAGAAAGCAAATAATATTAACATAGCATTTATATAACTTAAGTGAAATAAAAATAATATTATTTTAGTTGAAAAACTATCTAATGAAATATTGATGGAGAAAAAATATATCTTCAAGTTTTGGGATTAAAATTTAAGATAGATTTGTCACAATAGACATATTTACACTTTCTTTTTTTTTTTTTTAACTTTTTCTCTTCAGTATTTCATTTTCTTACGTAAAAGCTGCCACTGCGTTCTGCTAAAAAAATGAATATATTATTTTTATATATGGAGATCGGACAGTTTTTTGTCGTTAATGTCTGCACATTACGACATGACTACATTAATGTGATTGTAGACAAAAGTTGCGAGTGTCAGGATATGATTCCATTTACGATTTTGAATGGCGATTCCCAGTCCACGCGAGAGGAAGTGCTCTAGGAACGTAAAATAAAAGCATTTAAGAGAGAGAGAGAGAGAGAGAGAGAGATTGTTATTAAAAAGATAATGCATAGAATAACATATCTTAAGTTCGGCACATTTCAATAAGAGACAAAAGAGGAAGCCTAGATAAGAGATAATCTATATCACATCTTTAATCACACGTTATTTTATAAGAAAAAAATTAGATAACAGTTTTTAATCTATTGTAAGAATAATAGTGTGTTTTAGACAATAAAAATCAAATAAAAGTAATTATAAATTATTTGTAAGATTTATTTTTTCAAGTATTTATGGCTCATGACAAGTCGTTGTCCAAAAACTATTATACTAGTAAAACCTTTTTATAAGAGAGATATCAAAACACTAGTAAATATAAACATAGTTCAAGGGAAAAATCAACGGTTCAGTTCTAAATTTTGCTATATAAATACCAATTTAATTTTGAACTTTTCAATTTTATTAATGTAGTTCCAAACTTTTGTTCAAAATTCCAACAGGATCCTACTGGCAAATTGTCATTGGAAATTTCCAAAGTGGCGATCCACAAGTTGTTCATGTTAGTACGATGATTAGCAGTCACATGTCGATAATTGGCGAAAAGAATTATATTGGAACTACACGAAAATGTTTATGACTATGTTGGCAATATTGGAAAACCTATGATTGAAATGTTACCTGTGTAATATGTTTAGGACCAATTGGGTAATTATCTTGATATCCAAGATTAAGTTTTAGATGAGGACCGAGGCACCTATGATTTCACTTTGATCATGATATTCATTCTTGGTCAGTTCTAGGAATCACATCTAGTAGCGGATGGGGACAGCTCACAAGGGGAAAATTTTCCAAATTTAAAGACCATCGATCTACTAAATACCCCATTTAATCGCGTTAAACCTTTTTATACTGCATGAAATGGTAAAAGTTTTCACTTAACAAAATCACTTGAAAGTCCAATAAACTGCAAACTCGAAAAGACAGAAAACTCTTTGAAAAATCTAAAGATTCTTGTAGCCAAACACTTTCCAAAATTCTATTTATTTACCTAAAGTTTTTTTTTTCTTTTGGTCTCACATTTACTAAAGTTTGAAAGTAGTACTAAAAGGAAAAAAAAAATCGGCAAAACTTCCTAAGAATGCCACGTACATTTATACCATGTTACTCTTCGATGATTTTAAAATTCAAAGCAATCGATGAGTCCTCGATTTAAGATAATCTTCGTATATCGTGCCTATCTAAGGATCATCTCTGTGCTTAAACAGACACTAATGTCAGGAATCTTTTATTTTTCTTTCAA
The DNA here is from genome assembly GCA_014182405.2 of Eucalyptus sideroxylon. Classification (NCBI taxonomy): domain Eukaryota; kingdom Viridiplantae; phylum Streptophyta; class Magnoliopsida; order Myrtales; family Myrtaceae; genus Eucalyptus; species Eucalyptus sideroxylon. Next base: position 52,027,126 of record CM024552.2, on the reverse strand, counting down.
TTTTAGTATCAGATGGCAGGAATCTTTTTAGGTTAAAAGTACTAACGTGTGGATCGGTCTTTAGTTATTCAAGCCCTAAGCATGCAGCCCTTAGTTAGTTGAACTAATAGGGCGATTCCCTTTAGACCAATAAATAAAAGAGCAACATATGAACAACGCTCTAAGCTGTTAACACGTCCGTGCCGGTTACTGCCCTTATGCACTTAGTTTAGCCATCCAAAAGATTTGAGATCAATTTGGCTGATAAAAAATCGTTTGTTGTCCCTTGCGGATTGTGCATAGGCACCATTAGAATATTTAAATAATAAGTTACACATTCATCTAACAGATTAAGTTTTTAAAATGGGCAACGATGATCCCATAAAATTTCACATCATATTAGAGCAAAAAATCTTAAATTTAAATTTAACATTAAAGAGCAAAAAATCCTAAGTTCAAATTTGTCTTTTAACATTAAAGAGTCATGCGAACACGTGTATATGAAGACTGGTGTCGGAAACATCGTCAGCATTTAAGTATATTTAAGGGTTTTGATTAAGATGAGCAGGGTACACGCGTGAGCACTTCAAGAAGTCCTCGTTTTTATTATTTTTATTATCTAAAGTCCGCTTTAAATACCCAAAAGCAAATTGTCGAGAGTGAGTAATCATTGAAGCACGCACATTTAATCACATTGCAAATTGGAAAAGTTGGTGGACCAAACAGAGGCCAAGTCAATCATCTCTTCTTGTCATCTTCCATGAAAATCAAGAGGGTCTAATCAAAGTTAAATCTCGTGACAGAAAAGCGGAGGGACGGCTCGTGGGGACGGGGACTTATGATGATGGGACCAGAAAGATGGGAAGCGCACTTGCCGAGAGCACTGCATTATTACCCTCTTTTCATGAAAAAATACTATATCTTTTGTGGGGAAAAGACGGTGGATTCGACGGTCCGAAATGTTTCCAGCTAGTAATGGAGTTCCAGGCAACTTCAACTCACCCCCCGGAAAGCCCTCCCTCCTTTTTCTCATGTGGGGCTTTCGTAAGCGAATTTATGTGTGGAGTTGATGGGAGAAACGTGATCGTGCTCTAAAGTATTGATTTATATTATAGTTTATATTAAATAATGGGACCATAGTGGGGTTAGAAAGCCTGGATTTGCGCTAGTTTTTGTCTCACTTCCTGTCCCCCAAAAGAAACGTGAACGAGAGTTCGCAATTGGTAGCGCCATCGGTTTTGAAGTGGGTAGGTCGACTCTACATCGTAGGGTTTGACTCAGTAGCTCCTAGTTCTAAAACACTGGAGTCAAAAACTAAAGCGGTTGGTTCTGGGACTGCCAAGACCAAGTTTGGTTTTGAAATCTACCAATACGTTGATCTTTTTTTTTTTTTTTTTGGGTGTTCGTATGAAAATCAACTTCTTTTCTCAAATGTAAAAGTTGCACAATTTCACTACAAAAAGATATGTTAATCAAGTGGTTATATAATTATTTTTAGGACAAAAAAAGTGGATATATTATTATTTGTTCAAGTTGATACTCATGTTTTGATTCTCAATGGTTGTAAATGCATCTTTTTTTTTTTTTTTTTCAGAAGAGGTTTTAAAACCTATTTAAAGTCGGTTCAATCTGAGAATTGGACTGATTTTTTTATATAAAATTTGGTCTTGGAAACTTGGAACCAAACATATTTTAGGGCAGTTTTAGATTCACAGAATTGGAAACCAGACATATTTTCCTTGGAATTGACGTTGAACCGGTTGGTCCAGGCCAATTTGGTTTAGTATTTGAGTTAAATTATACCTGGTGCTCACCCCTAGTTAATTGTATTTAAGTATGAGTTTCTGCAATTTATTGGCCCAAACTTTTAAGTTTGGACCTTTGGGCACACCGATTAAGAAACCATCCCTTTTCCCCTCAAACACATGGGTTGTAACTTTGTGCCGCTTACGGTGTCAGCTCCCGCCCTCCCTCCTTCAAGGGGCCATTTATTTTAGCGTAAATAGCAACATCAAAATCAATTCCGAAACAAAATATCAACTCTCTGACTAATTCGAATGGAAATGGCTCATGAAACATTGGTTAGCTTCCATGATATTTGATTATAATTAACCATTGAATGGCAAGAAAGATCATAGTGAAAATAGTATGCTCAAGCAAGACTGGCTAATACACCAATAAAAGGTGTTGTGTTAATGGTTGCGGGCTCAGCCATCTGATTGTTTGACCTTGCATCCTATACCCGTCTTGCCCGTCTGGGCCCTGAATCAGTGCTGCATCCAATACGCTTGAGTTCAATGTGTTCTTTTTAAAATACAAGTTGTAGCCTTAGCTGCACGAGACGGGCGTCAAGTTCTTCTTGATAGAGATGATCCTGGCTCTCCTGTGGTGCACTTCATTTGAATTTTTTGACCTGTAGCCAACCATATAGCTCATTCGGGTTAGCTCCGAGGATGATAATTAAAATGATGTATGCTGAAAAAGATATTAAATAAGTTACTAAACTATCATCCTTAAATGGTGCTATCAAGTATTTGATACACTGGAGCACTCACTCATATGATACTTAATTGTTAAATTAGTCTATGAATTCACCTCAGTCATACTAAAAACACTGAACCAAAAAGCGATTTGCACTTAGGATATGTGTGATCATATGTACCTGTGATTGGGCAAAGCATGATTAGGTTGGAGGACGACATGATACTGTTGGGGCACTGGATTGAGGCATGATTGGGGGCAAGGTAGTTGGCATACAATGTGATGACAATGCTAGAAATATTGAGAGCATTGAGTGATTTTGAATGTAGTTATAATCTTTATAGATTGAGGCATGATTTAATTTATTAAGTGAAATGAATTATAATCTTTTTATTGCTCTTGCTTGTGCAACATCTTCAAATGCCCAGAAGCACGCCCTTCTTAGCTTTGGCAAACCTTGCACCGCAACTGAGTGCTAGTCCAGCTCGAAGTTGTGCTGCATTTTACATCGGTACTCCTTAGCTTGTTTGCAGGTGGGCTAATATTAATCCATCACCTAGCATCATCACAACTATAGTGTTGCAGTGCGGCCGCGTAGCGAAGGCCCAGCGTGTTGTAGTGTCGTGTCACAGCCACAAGCATCCAAGCACCGCCTGCAACCCTAATGACGTTTCTGTTCTTTGTCCATTGCCGTCCAACCCCAACGAAGCTCTGTAGGCCACCACAACAACCTCCAGTCTACTTATAGCAACCAAATACTCTCATATTTTGCCCAAGTGAATTCCTGCCTTCTCTCATCAAGCACCTGCTCGGTGGTCTTGGACCAAGTCACCCCAAAAACTAGTTCAAAGAGTGAGATTTTCCCTCAAATTTATAAATCAATTACCAGCCCTTTCTACAAGGATGTGGGACAACTTCACAACCTCCCCCTCGCACATTGGGCTTGTGTTGGAGCTGCAATAACCCAAAATTCTCTCATATAACTGTTGGGTTCAAACTTATAGGTAACCTAAGCTTTGATATCAATTTTGGGTGCTATTGAGTCTCTCTCATCTCAAAACGAGTTGAAATGGTGAGATTTTCTCTCACATTTATAAACCGACTACCAACCTTTTCCATAATAAATGTGAGACAATTTCAGCAATCTTTCCCTCACACATCGGGCTTGAGTCGAAGTCGCAATAATTCTAAATTCTCCGTATGACTGTTGGGTTCAGAATAGCACCCCCGTTGCTTCACATCGCGTCGACGCAGACCTACACTTGCGAAGATCCCGGCAGCCTCCTTGGCGACCAGTTCCTGCTGTTGCTTCCTCAGCGTCACTGAGGCCAACGCCCTTCCTTGCGGCCATCAACTCTCGCGTTCGTCAAGTCAACTCTGTGCCTCACCCTCGAGCCCCATGGAGCGGCCAATATCACGCCGTCATCGCCGCACAATTACCAGGTCGTTTCTTCTCCGATAAAACTCTAACATCCATCTCAATTTGTTCTGGATTCCTCCTTTAGTCTCCTCCTTGCTGCCTTTGATGAACTACGTATATAAACTGCATGTGTCGTCTGCATGTCATAAAGGAAATAAAAGCCTTTCATGAATGCTTTTATCTTAGCTTATATTAACAAAATAATAATAATTAATAATAATAATAATATGTCATGATCTTATATTAACAAAATAATAATAAAACAAAACTCGTACTTTAGATTTGTCATAATTAAGTCATCCAGACATTGCATCGATTTTTGATGTTCAATTATGTTTTACACAAACTTTGTTGCGTTGGACGATAACTTTTGATCAGCTTAGCACAATAAGATTTTTCTCCTTTTCGAGTAATTTATTTTGTCATGCTGATTATTGAGTGTTATCTTATTGATTGCGTATCCACATGTAAATATTTTTAAGATACAAAGAAAAGATACCGAAATTGATATCAGATTAATTTAGAGTAATTAAATTCTCGTATCTATGAACCTCTTGATTGGATTAATTAAAACCCAAAAGTTACGATTATTACGTGCTTGGAGTCTACACGAAGTCTTCGAGCTTTGTATTCCATTAACATTTTTAACTGGTGGTTCACTGTTGAGAACATCACGACAAGTACCGGGGTCAAGTTAGTGTTTTTGAAGGTCTTTAGTTGCTGATAAAAGAGAAGGGCCCATTGATCGTGCCATTTTATGTAATTTGACTGGTATCTTGATTGCAGATCGTCGACCAACTCACTGGCAATCTGCACGTGCCGCTGATGAGAGTTTCGGATCGTGATGAGATATCATGTTTTTTCTTTTTTCCTTCTCTCTTTTCTCTCGATGACGTGCACGTTCTAGAACCTTCTCAGATGTCCTTGTGCCCCCCTTCTTAAAGGAGGCCTTTTCTGCGGGCCTGACTTTCCTCAAAGGCTCACATCTGAACAGGGCCGAATTAATGGGCAAGAGGGCTCCGGTGGAGCTTTCGGATGAATGGTCACGCGAAAATAGGCTCCAATTTTTGACTCGTGAGGACGTTCATCTGATTAAAAGAAGATTTTATTAACTGTTATATTTATGTATACATACATATTTTGTTTCATCGTACTTTTATAAGGATGATCGCTTGAATTGTCGACAAAAATTCAGATGTCGACAAGTATGCTCAAGCGAGACTAGCTAATAGACCAACAAATGGTGCTGTGTTAAAAATGGTTGCGGGCTCGGCCTGCCTGATAGTTTGTCCTTGCGTCCACGTACCCGTCTTGCCCGTCGGGCCCCCGACGATTATCCATGCAAAATATTCGGGTCGGGGGCATCCTTGTTAAACCACAAGCCGTATCCTTGGCTGCACGATACGGGCACGGAGCCATTCGTGATCGAGACGATGGAGGCCCCCCTGTGGTGCAAATGGGTCGGATATGTTGACCCGTAGCCAACCATGTAGCTGATGTTATTTGGGTTTGCTCCAAGAATATAATCCGCCTTGAATTGGATCACCAACAAAAAGGAATGATAATTAAAACGATGTATGCTGAAAAAGAAATCAGCTAATTTACTAACTCGTAGGATACCTATTTGTTAGATTAGTCTATGAATGTTGCCAGAGTCATAATAAAAACACTGAACCAAAAGCCGATTCTCACTTAGGATATATGTGATCATATGTACCTGTGACCGGGCGAACGCGATCAATTCGGAGGGCTCCGTCTGACTGCCGGGGCAACTGACTTTTTCTTGCGCTTTTTCAATGTAGGTGCATCCAAATTCAAGTTTGAGACCTCCGAATTGTACTTTGTTAACGAAAACAATCTGACGTACAAGCTGTGATATACCTTGGCAACGAGGATTTGGGCGCCGACGAACTTGTCGTCCCAGGAGAACTGGGTCCGAACACCGCCGGTGTTGATCTTGACTAGGGCAAGCAAGTACTGTCTTTCCCCAGTCGCACGGTAAAGCCATGGAGCTGACCACCGTAGTTCATCCTGTGTCATCAAGCGATTGCAGTAGTTTAACCATTAAATGCTTGATGATACGATTTTAAACAGAACCGATCTCGAAATATATTAGCATATAATATACATTTTGAAAGACGTGTATTGAATCAATTGTTTATATATAACATATATAGGGACAAGTATTTTCCTAGTACCTCATATCCAGAGCTAGAATAGAACTTTTGTGCTTTAGGGATGCTATTCTGGTACTGACCGCGATGAAGCGAAGCGAAATCATAGACCTGTGCGTGCAATAATTTAACACAAAAAATAGTCGATATAAATACATCAATTAATTAATAATACATCAATTTAGGAATGGAAGCAAACGTCCTTAGATTGTGTCTAATGTTGCTAATTGAAGAAAGTCAAACATTGGACACATTTAATGCTCGAAACCACAAATCGAGAGTAAAATAGCGGAAGCCAATAAGCTAAAGGCTTGCATGCGACGCATGCACGATTCTTGGAAACTGGCCTTGTAATGAGGAAACTAAGAAGAAGACCTGTCTTGCATGAGTTAGAAGCTAAGCCGAGAAGTTAGAATCCGTTGGGGCGAAGGCAATGGAAGCCGCTGCGAATGCTGCCGCGGTTTCCCCGGCGAGATCGGCCCCCGGGTGTTGCTCGTCGATCTTGTAGGCGGTGCGGGGGGTGGTCATGTCCTCGGGCCTTTGCTAGCACGCGTGGTCGGAGTCGCCGTCGCCAACTTCGCCGTAGAGGACGTTGGGCTGAGGGTGGACTTTGATCAGGTAATCTGTGCCCCACTGTATGGCGTCCAGAGCATTCTAGAGCTCATTCTTCTCTTGCAGCTTGTCCCTGAACTCCACAACGCTCCGCGAGAGCATCGAAATCATGAGGGCTATCGGGAACCCGAACTTGACGTTGTCGCCGGCGTCATAGTATCCTCCGGTTAGATCGATCTATTCGTCAAAAAGAGAGATTAAAATGCATCGTGGATATAACCCTAAGGCTACGTTTGGCAGTCGGGATAAAATTCGAGATATGATATGATTTATCCTATCCAACGTTTGATGTTTGCTCGGGACATGATAAAGTTGGATATAAATGGGATATAGACAGGATAAAATTATTCCATGGGGGAGGTGGGATAAAGGTGAATAAAATTTCTAATGTTTAAAATAGGAAAATTATTTTTCTTGAATAACAAACTTATTAAATTAACAAAATTGAAATTATATTTCAATATAAATAATATTTGAATTCCAATTTAAGAAATTAAAAATAAAAAAATAGAAATTTATTTTTAATTAATCTTATTTCAATTTATATATTCAACTTTAATTTTATCTTATAGTAAACATTCAATCTATAAATTAAATATTTATATTTATTATATATCTTAGGTATGTTAGTACAGTTTACTATTTGAAATTTTTTTATTAAATAATGATGAAAGGGGAAAAAAGAAATAATAAAGAAAATAATATAAAAAAGAGGAAAAATAAAATAAAAATAAATTAAGGAATAGTGTTACGAGAGATTTTCACCATCTCCATTTATGAACATTTAGGTTCATTTATAATGATATTCTGTTTATATTTAAAAAAATGTATATGATATGATGTAAATATATCCGACTTTAATACTGCAATTCACAAAACAATGGATATTATATAAAAAATCCCAGGATTTCATATCATATTCTATCTAGTCCTATCTTGATTAGAAATCTGGACGACCAAACGTAGCCTAAGAGGATATCCGATATTAGCACATAGCAAAAATCAGGTTCATTCGGAACATTCTAGTAACATGTGAAGAAGCGAGCAAAAAGATATATGCACGGAATTTGCATTGGAAATTATTGGGAGATGCGTGCATGTTTTACATTCATGTTTTCGTGATTTCATATGTACACCTAAATTGCGATGGCAATATTTTCTCCGAATGAAATTTCTATATGTAATAGTTTCTCATCATTTGCAACAGGTAAAAATTAAGAAAATAAACATAAATCAAATGCAGAAAAGTTAATAAAATATTCATACTCCGGCGTCACCACCATCTTGAAGCCCAGAATCGCCACGCCATTAGACTCTCTAATTAGGAGGCAGTTTGCATAACCTCTGAATTGTCAAGATATGAAATCTTTTTTGATATTATTTTTTGAATATGAAATCTTTTTTTATATCTTTTTTGAATTTCATATTAGTATACCAACGGTAGATGTGTTGGCATTCCATGATTCTTGCTCGTCAAATATTGTATTTTTCATTCTCTTTATAAGCGTGTACAATCTATAAATTAAATGATATGAAAAATCATTCACAAATTGTGAGCTTTTTCATGGTATCGGAGTGATTATGCTCCTAAGAGCATTTTGATCCGGCTATTTTGCATTTTTTTTGGCAACCTTTTGCACCCTCTAATCATGGAAGTCACTTTAGAATCAGCTCGCACCACCTCAAATTCTAGTTCCATTTCCATCGAAATAGCTGCACCTAATGGTTTGATCTCGATCTCAGCCACTGTTTGTGCTGCATCCTCATCGACTTCCCAACCTTCAAATCAATCCCAACAAATGCCACCTCTTGAAAACCCAATTGCCACTATCAATAATGACAAACATCAACATCCAACAATCCACCTACAAGAACTCACAAAATGACCACTAGATCCCAAAATAATATTTTCAAGCCCAAACAAATCAACCACATCATCACCAAACATCCACTTCCACCAACTATGGAACCACATCATCACCAAGCTATGAGCGATCCTCAATGGCGTGAAGCAATGCCGGCTGAGATCAATGCCCTATTCGTAACGAGACTTGGGAACTAATACCTTTTGATCCATCTTTGAATGTTGTAGGTTGCAAATGGGTTTCAAATAAAAAGACGTGTGGATGGCATATTGAGAGGTACAAGGCATGTCTTGTGGCCAAAGGTTTTCACCAAAGACCAGGCCTTGATTATACCGATACATTTAGCATGGTCATTAAACCAAATACTATCCGGGTGGTTTTATCATTGGCTTTAATGTGTGGATGGACATTGAGACAAATGGACGTCAACAATGCCTTCCTCCAAGGATCTCTTCAGGATGAGGTTTACAAGTTGCAACCGCCTGGTTTTAAAGACCTAGAAAAACCAACAGCACATTTGCAAACTTTGCAAAGCCATATATGGGTTAAAGTAGGCTCCTCGGGCTTGGTATAATGAGCTAAGTTCATTCTTCTCGCAAATTCATTTGTCAATTCAAAGAATGATAGGTCGCTGTTCATTTACTCTCATGGTGGTGTTCAAGCCTATTTTTTTAGTGTACATGGATAATCTCATTATCACAAGAAGTGACCAAAAGTTTGTTTTGGACTTCATCACTGCTCTCTCTAATTGGTTCTCAATTAAAGACTTGGGGCCACTGAATTTCTTTTTGGGAATTGAAGTCATTCCTACAAAGACCAGCTTACTTCTTTCTCAACATAAATACATAAGAGAGCTACTTGAACTCTTCAAAATGGGAGATGCAAAAAAGGTAGTGACACCATTAGCCATGGGTCAATCTCTTTTAGTTCATGACAAACAATCACCAGCCAATGTTACAGAATTTCGAAGCCTCATTGGCGTACTTCAATACCTCAACATCACTCGCCCATATCTTGGTTTTGCAGTAAACAAGCTATCTCAATTCATGCATAAACCGACCACAACCCATTGGACAGCTGCAAAACAGCTTTTACGCTATCTTAAGGGAACATTATTCCATGGGTTGCACTTGAGACGCGACACACAACCTATGCTTCATGCCTACACGGATGTAGATTGGGTAGGAAACATTGATGATCGCACATCTACTTCGGGTTTTGTGATTTATATAGGGGCCAATCCTATCTCTTGGAGTTCTTGAAAGCAACAATCGGTTGCACGGTCATCTACTAAAACAAAATATCGAGCCATTGCCACGGCCTTGGTGGAACTCATTTGGGTAAATCTTTGCTTCAAGAACTTGGCATTCACATGGACATGGCACCAAGCTTGTATTGCAACAACATAGGTGCTACTTGTTTGTGCAAATCTTGTCTTCCATTCTTGAATGAAACGCATTGAGATGGATTACCATTTTGTTCGGGAACTTGTTAAAGCCGGCAAGATGCAAGTCTCTCATATTTCCACCCATGATCAACTTGCCGACATTCTCACAAAACCATTATCAAGGCTGCGGACAATACAACTATGAGACAAGATGGGCGTTTCCGATGGAACGTCCATCTTGCGGGGGCCTGTTAAGATATGAAATCTTTTTTGATATTATTTTTTGAATATGAAATATTTTTGATATCTTTTTGAATTTCATATTAGCATACCAACTATAGATGAGTTGACATTCCATGATTCTTGCTCTGTCAAAGATTGTATTTTTCCTTCTCTTTATAACCGTGTATAATCTGTAAATTAAGTGATATGAAAAATCATCAAAAAAGATTTCATATCTTAACATGAACCTCAAAGTACAACAATGACTGGTGAGGGCAGTCCCACAATCACTCAACCCTTCACTTTGAATCACAAATTCAGATGGCATAATCATGAAACTCAACGAAAAGGTCAAGATAATGGTGCTTGGTTTAGCCATGATCTATCTCTCTCAAGAACCCAATATGAGGAAGAGGAATACATGTTTGTTGAATATATATAGATGGAACTTCAATCATATCTACGGAAGGTTGGTAACTCTATTAAAATAGAGTTATTTCACCTATTTTAGGTAACAAATAATGCAATATATATGAGAAAATATTTAGATTTCCTTCTATTTATTTAAAATTTCCTTATTTATGCATCATAATGAGATATGGAGAAATAAGGAAAAGAATGGAAAGAAGAAGGAAAGGAAGATTCTTTGATTCAAAAAGTCAAATCAGAAATGCCGTAAGATAGATATCAAATTAGGGATTTTGCAATTTATTTCATGACTTTGTGCAAAAAAAAAAGAAGAGTAATTGCCTTGTGCTAGTATTCTTGAATACATCCTATAAATAAGAGAACATTAAGAGCTCGGAGAAATAGACAGGTTTTTATTTTTTAGATCGCTTTTCATTGTTCTTGGATTTTTTTTAAAGTATTTTGAAAAGAAGACAAAGTGATAACAGAATTCTTATTCTTTGATTTAAGGCATTGTGTTTAATTTATATTTTTTTGTTTCTTTTTTTATTATGTTCTAATTTTCTTTTGTTAGGGCCACAATATAGTCTGATCATGATGATATGAATTTCATGATTTTTATGTTTTACAAGTGATATCATTAATGTGAGGTATATATTACTATGCTTAATGCTTTTAAATGATTGGTCATTATGTGAATGATCCGATGTGTATGATTAAGACTGAGAAGTGATAACATGTAATTACTCCCTATAATAGATAACTATGAATTAAATGTGAATAAAGATATACCATGTTATTTGTGCGATTTTCAGTAATAAAGTGGTCAATAAGATTTATTGTAAACCATGAATATTTCATAGATTTTAATGCACTTATATTTATCTAAATTCACATAGATATATGGTGAATTGATAAGCTGAGTAAATTTGTTATACTTAGAGATAGGATAGTAGATGGAGTAGGAAATTCTGTTATCGCATGTTTAATATAAATCTTGTATGCATAATAATCTAAAATTCATATATATTGGTTATAGTGAAATCGGATGCTCTAACATATTTATTTAATTGATTTACTACATTTACTTCCCAATTTTTGCTTTAAGATTGTCAATTTTAAATTATTCTCAATTCTATTTTGATTTGTTAGATAAATTTTAGAAAGAGTTTATTTTCAATATTTAGTTGGTTTATTAATCATCAATCTCTATGGGACAATATCTTTTCTTATCATTATATTACTTGTTCAACATGTTCATTCAAAATTTAGAATTTTACTAACAAGTTTTGACATTGTTGCGGGGGATTGTTTGCTCAATACTAATTAACATTGATATTAGATTCTATGTTTAATCTAACTTTCATGTTTTTTTCTCCAGGGTGTAGATGGTATATGACATGTAACCAACAAGGAAAACTTTCTAAGTTTGATCTAGAAATCAAATGTACATTTAAAATGCGACAAAGAGAATAAAAATCACGCTAAGAAAATGATTGAAGATGGTGAGAATCAAAATTCATGTAGAAAAGTTCACGTAGACTCTTAAGAGATTATGTTGCACCAACAGTTCAAGACACCATATCAAGCATCAGAAGATCTGCAATTCAAGCAAACAACTTTGAGATCCAACCATCACTCATTCAGATGCTTCAACAATCAATGCAATTTAGTGGGCTACTAAGCAATGACCCAAATGCTTATATTGATGATTTTTTTTTTTTTAAAATCTGTGACACAAATAAATAAAATGGAGTTACAAATCATGCTATTAGATTAAAATTATTTCAATTCTCCCTTCGAGGCAAAGCTAAGAGTTGGCTCTCTTCTCTTTCTATAGGGTCAATCACAACATGGAATGGTATGGTTTAAAAATTTTCTTTGTAAGGGTCGATCACAACATGGAATGGTATGGTTTAAAAATTTCTTTGTAAGTTCTTTGCACCTACAAAGTCTGCAAAAATGCATAACAATATTACTAATTTTATGTAGATGGATAGTGAATCATTGTATGAAGAATGAGAAAGATTCAAGTAGTATCTTAGGAAATGCTCAAATCATGGATTACTCATATGGATGCAAGTGCAAACTTTTTATAATGGGTCTAATGCAAATCTTCATTCTATGATTAATGCAATTGCATGAGAACGCTGAATAATAAAACACTAGAAGAAGCCTACAATTTATTAGAGGAAATGACATTCAATAGTTATTAGTGGCCTATTGAGAGCCTACCAATGCAAGCAGAGTTCATAAAGTGGATGCTTTTGCTATAATTGTTGCACAATTTGAAGCACTCAACAAGAAACTAGATAACATGAGTGTTTTAGTTATGAAAATTTAGAATTTGACATGTGATTTTTGTGCTGGAGAAGATGTTAGCATAAAGTGTTAGGTAGGTAATACTTTTACACAACTTGGTGAAAATGCTAACTTTGTTGGAAATTTTAATAGGCCATAAAATAATTACTACTCCAAGACATACAATTTGGGATGGTACAATTATCCAAAACTTTCATGGAATAATCAAAATGTGATGAGACCACCATCAAGATTCAAAGAACTTGAGAGACAAAATCTAATCTAAAAGATATAGTTACCAAATTTGCTAACACCACTCAAAACTTCATCAAGAGCAAGGATGTGAGATTTTAAAATCAAGAGACTTCAATAAAAAATCTAGAGATGCAAGCACCACAATTAACAAACATTATGTCAAGGAGACAATATGGTTCTTTGCCTAGCAACATAGAGAAAAATTCCATTGAAAAGGTAGAAGCTATAACCCTGCAAAGTGGTAAATAAGTGGAGAAAAAGATGCCGAACAAGAGATTTCCAAAGACAAAGAAGTTTCGGCACTTGAGTGTTCACCCATGCCAAGTTTTAATACTTGGGATGTCCAACACTCCTTAATTCTCATATTGATTATAGCATTCACGCTATCTAAGAATTCCAAACCCAAGATAAGATCATATTCATCAAGCGAAGTTACCTCAAAAGAGAATTTGCCTTTCCCATCATCGATGTGTATTTCCATGTTCCAAGCAATGCCAATGGCTAGTATGTCATCCAAGTTTACCTTCTTGAACCGATATTTGGTCAATTTCAGTCAAAGTCTCAAACTCTTCATCGCTTTGCTCGACAAGAACATGTTGATGCACTTGTGTCAACCATGGCATAGAGATTTGTGTTACTAACCTTGACTTCCATGAGTGGCAAATTGTACTTGGAAACTTCTTGGGTAGAGCTTGAATCTTTGCTGAAATGAGAATCTTTATAGTTCCAAGCCACATTTCCCTCTTTTCTTGCTTTTCTTCTTCCTCTTCCTCTATGGTGAGCAGTGTCATTTGTTCTTCTTTGGGCAACATGGGGATCGTGGTCGCTTTTTCTCCCTTTCTTTGTGAGAGTCACCTTGGGATCGGTTCCCAACTTTAATTGGGTCGTTTGGAAGGCCTTCTCCCTATGACCTTTCCTGTCAATCTCTTTGACCATAGGTAACTTCACCTTCTTTGTCTTTGTTATGGTGCCGATCCATTTTCCACCCATTTTCTTTGGACTTGGAAGATTCAAGTTTGGTGAAATTGGCAAGAGACATGATCATGGTGAGTGCCTTTGATATACTTTGAATATCCCGTCTTTTAAGCTCAAGTTGGGCCCAAGGCTTCAAACTATCCATGAAACCCCCCTAGCTTCCTCCTCCTCTAATAAGGAATTTGGAGTCTAGGTTCAATAAAGTTCATGTACTTCCAACTATGCGCTTTTGTTCAAGGCAATAAAGTTTGCTACAAGCCTCTTGTTGTGTGAACTTGGGGAAAAATTATCTTGAAATTCTTTGAGAAAATCATCCCAAGTGTTTATGGGATCAGCACCTCACTTGATCTCATCACACCTATTTAACACCAAAACATTGCATTATATGTTAGGTACATATATACATTTCTTACCTTGATCATCTTGTTATGAATGCCAACAAGGTCAAAATGTTGTTCCATTCTCCAAATGAAATTGTCCACCACTTTAGTAGACCGGTTGCTCTTGAACTCCTTGGGATTCGACACATCCACCTTGTGTGCCATTTGAATGGGTATGGCACCATTCATAATACTAGCCTTGCACAAGACTATCTCGGTCTTGAGCTCTTGGACATTCAACTTAAAAGCTTTGGCCTCGGCTTTATAGGAGGTGTCCTCTCTGAGCTCTAAGACTTCTATCTTCAATGGCTTGTTCGTGTATTTGGATTATGATTGAGATTAACAGGGTACAGGAGCACTTCGAGATGTTTTTTATTTAAAGTCCACTTCAAGGGATGTTCTTGGCGTCAACCAAAAGGAAGATGGACGGCAGTTGTGAAAAGGGAGTAATCGTTGAAGTACCAACATTAATCAAATTGCAAATTGAGAATGTTGGTGGAACTAACATATAACAAAGGGCAAGTCATATATTAATCACAAATTGGATAACTCTCTTTTCTCCTTTTGTCATCTTCCATGACTAAAATCAAGAGGCCAATCAAAGTAAATGATGGGCCATCTATGCTTGTTCGCAAATGCAATGAGATGTCAAACTGCGTTCCTTATTTTTATATACCGATGCCCCACACTTTGCTCCCTCTTATTAGTATATTATAATTTTTCGAATTTTGTACCCAACTTTATCCTTGATTACTTTACATCGGAGAGATCCCAAGATCTAGATGTAACCTCATATGTATCCTTTTAACGTCATGCTTGGGACGAAATCTTTTGAGAAAAGCCAGAGAGATGGTAAGAAATACCAAGTTTATTTTCTTGTGAGAAAAGATGAAGGATTTGAGGCAGCTCTAACTCCCATAAAACGGCTTTCCATGTGGAGCTTCCGTACGGGAATTGTGTGTGGAGTTAAAAGGGCAAACGTGACGTGCTCTAAAGTGTTTATTTATTATAATTTGAATTGAATAATGAGAATATAATTAGGTGAGAAAAAAGTGCTCTGTAAAAAATGCTGGGAACAATGATGTAGGAGAACCGCACCCGTTTTTGTCTCTCTTCCTGTCCCCCCGAAGAAAAGTGAACTGAGTTTTTCTGTTGCCTAGGCCGATCGATTTCAAAGTTGATCGATTTTGCCTTTCAGAGTTCAACTCTGTAAATCTCGATTCCCAGGTATTGAAATCGAAAGAGAAATCGGTCAGTTTTGGAATTGCCGGATCCTATTCGTTGTTCAATTTTGCTCGAAAACTTAACTCTTCTTGTTTAAAGAACCATATTCTTTTTTACGAATGCAAAAGTTGCACAATTTTATTACAAAAGATACGTTAACCACGTGTTTGTGTAATTGTTTTTACGGCAACAACCAAAAAGTGGACATGTTATTGTTTGCTCAAGTTGATACCAATGTATTGGTTCTCAAAGGTTGTAAATGCACCTTATATTTCTAAAAGAAGCTTCAAAATTAATTTAGAGTCGGTTCAACACAAGGATTGAATTGATTGTTTCTACCTTGGAACTCAAAACCATTCCTACATGACCCGATCAATTCAATCAGGCATTCGCCATCTATTTTCATTGTTCAACTCTTTGCCAACATGAAAAAAATCAAAAGCTCTGCCCTCCCTCTCTATCTATCCAAGGGATGGAAGGGCAGAGGCCTTTGGTGTCCCCTCCAATCAAAAATTGGGGCATTCCAATCACTAGTTAATATACTTTTCTCTCATGCGTTTCTTCGTTCATGGTTGTAGAGGTTCACGAAAGTGGGAACCAAACATATTCTTCTCGGAAATAAACTTGAACCAGTCAATCCAAACTGATTCGGTTTGGTGTTTGAGTTGAACTAGACCCAGTGCTTACCTTTAGTATTTTCATTTAAGTATGGGCTCATGCAATTTATTGCCCCAACTTTAGAGTTTGGGCCTTTGGTGCTTATCCCCAGTAATCTTAGTTATCACTTTGCGCAGCTCACAGAATATCAACTCACGCCCTCCCTTCTTCAAAGGCCCATTTTGCTTAGTGTAAATAGCAACACTTAAATCAATTCCGTACAAAATATCAACTTTCGATGACTAATTCGATTGGAATTGACTCATCAAATATTTATTTGGCATGCATGATATTTAAATATAATTATACAATAAACGGCAGGAAAGATCAGACAGAACCTAGTAATTATGCTCAAGCAAACCTAGCTAAAACACCAACAAAAGGTGCTGTGTTGGCGGTTGCTGGCTCGGCCATCTGATAGTTCGACCTTGAGTCCGTGTACCCGTCTTGCTGGTCCGGGCCCCCGACGAGCGCTCCGTCCAATACGTTCGGGTTCGGGGCGTTCTTATTAAACCACAAGTCAAATCCTTCGCTGCATGAGACAGGCGTCGGGTCCTTCTTGATTGAGGCAATGGAGGCTCCCCTGTGGTGCACTTGGGTCGGATAGTTCGATCCATAGCCGACCATGTAGCTCAGTTTATTTGGGTTCTCTCCGAGGATATAGTCCGCCTTGAATTGGATCGACAACAAAAAGGAATGATAATTAAAACGAAGCATATGTTGTAAAAGAAATCAGCTAAATAAGTGAACTCATCGTCCTAAAATGGTGTTATCAAGTTTTTGATACCCTTGACCTCTCACTGACATGATACTGAATTGGTAGTTAATCTATTAATTCACCTTAATTGCACTAAAAAACACCGAACCGGAAGGGCACTTCGCACTAAAGGATATATGTGGTCATATGTACCTGTGACTGGGCAAGCTCGATCAGGTCGGAGGAAGATGCAATACCGCCGGGGCACTGGATTGAGGCCTTCTTGGGGGCGAGGTAGTCGGCGTACACCGCGGCGATGAACGCGACGGTGGAGGTGTACTGGAGGTTGTTCCAGGGTTGAAACCACAGCAGTCCACCAGGGGTCTTTTTGAAATTGCCGCTGCCTTTCTGGAGGCAATTTCATATGAATTACTCTGCTTGGCTTTTGTATTGTGCCCATGGTCCTGAGTTCTCAGCTTGGCCTTCCAACACTAGCTGCGCATTTCATTTCATGCATAAAATCAAAACGTAGGTCTTGTTTTTTTTTTTTTTTTTTTGAGATTTTCTTCAGGGCGGATCTGATGTTTAATTATCCATTGGCAAAATGTTGGGAATTAGAATAGTGACGAAGCAGTGTGCATCCAAAATATAAGTTCAAGGCCTACACATTGTACTTTGTTAACGGAACCAATCTGGCATACAAGATAAGATATACCTTGGCAATGAGCACTTGGGCACCGACGTACTTGTCGTTCCATGAGAACTTGGTCCGACCGCCGCCGGTGTCGCCCGAGCTACTGAGGTAATCGAGGTACACTTTGTCCCCGGTTGCACGGTGAAGCCATGCAGCTGCCCACAGTAGTTCGTCCTGTGTCATCAGGTGATTACAGTAGTTTAGACATTACATGCTTGATAATAGGATTGAATACACATTCTTACCGAATTCTATGTGATATTAAGCAATACCTGATATCCAGAGCTGGAATAGAACTGTCCTGCTACAGAGATGCTATTCTGGTACAGGCCAGGATGATTCCGAGCAAAATCAAAGAGCTGTCAAACACAAAAATTAGTCGAAATAAACTCATCAATTGATTAATAATAGAATCTTTTTGTTAGGTAACAAAGTTACAACCAAATCATCGGACAATAATATATCAATTTAGGAAGGACGCAAAATTCTTAGATTGTATCCAATGTTGCTGATTGAAGAAGGTCAAAACATTCGACCCATTTAATGTTCGAATCCACGAATTGATAATAAAAGAGGAAGCTAATAAGCTAAAGGCTTGCATGCGACGCATGCATGATTCTTGCAACTGGTCGTGTAACAATGAAACAAAGAAGACCTGTTTTGCATGAGTTAGAAGCTGAGCTGCATATTCAGAATCCGCCTGGGAAAAGGCGATGCAAGCTGCCGCAAATGCAGCCGCGGTTTCCCTGGCGAGATCGCCCCCGGGTTCTGGTCGTTGATCTTGTAGGTGGTGCGGGGGGTGGTCATGTCCTCGGGCCTCTGCCAGCATGAGTCGTCGGAGTTGCCGTCGCTGACCTCGCCAGAGAGGAGGTCAGGCTGAGGGTGGGCTTTGATCAGGTAGTCCGTGCCCCCACCTTACGGCAGCAAGCGCGTTCGAGAGCTCGCGCTTGGCTTGCAAATTGGCTCTGAACTCCACAACGCTCCACGAGAGCAACGAGATTGTGAAGGCCATCGGGAACCCGAACTTGACGTTGTCGCTGGCGTCGTAGTATCCTCCGGTCAGACTGATCTATTCGCCAAAAAGAGAGATTAAGTGTATTCCGGATATAACCCTAAAAGGATATGAAATATTAACATTAACCAAAAATCAGATTACTTCAGAATATTTTTGTGACATGTAGCAAAAAGATAGGCACACGGGATTCTGCATGCAAAATCATAGCAAGATACGTTTTTTGCAATTTTGCGCTTATGTCAAAATTGAAACGGCGCGAACGAAATTTATATATGCAATAATTTCTCATCTTTCTTTCGCAAAATGTGAAAATTAAGAGAATAAACATAGATAAAACTGCAGAAAAGTAAATAAAAAAAATCCATACTCCGGCATCGCTACGATCTTCAAGCGCCGAATCGCCACGCCATTGGACTCTCTGATTACTTGGCAGTTTGCCTGATCGCTGAGCCTCGAAGTACAGCAACGACTTGGTGAGCGCAGTCCCATAATCACTCGACCCTTCACTTTGAATCACTAATTCAGATGACAAAACCATGAAACTCAACAAAAAGACCAAGACAAGGTTCATGGAACTTAGTCTACTCTCTCAAGAACCAATACAAGGAAGAACGGGAAAAGTACCAAAATAGTCCTAAACCTTTTGTATTGGTACCAATTCAGTCATAAACTTTTCAATTTGACCAATTTAGTCCTAAACCTTTTCACAGTGGTACCAATTCAGTCCATCTGGCTAATTTAAGCCAGAAATTGCTGATTTGGCCGCCGTCGGTCTTACGTGGAGCCACGTAGACAAACTTTATGATTTTTTATAATTTTTTTCAAAATTTTAAATTATTTTTTTTATTTTTTTCCTTTTTTTCTCTTTTTTTTTTCTAAAAAAAAATTCTTTTCTCCTTACCCTTGGCCGGTGAGGTCGCCGGCCACAGGCTGGTCGGGGCGAGGGGCCCCGCGCCCTCACCGGCCACTGGCGAGGGCCGCCACGCCCTCGCCTGCCACAGGCGAGGGCCGAAACCCTCGCCCGTTGGCCGGCGAGGGCCTCTGCGCCCTAGTCGGCCACATGCGAGGCGCGCGGCCCTCGCCGTGGCAGGCGAGGGCACGCGGCCTCGGATCCGAGCGAGGGCCCTCGTCGGGGGGCAGAGTCTTCGAGCGGCGAGCGACGGAGAGAGATGCTGCGAGGAGAAGCGCTGAGCGCGTACATGCCCTCGCTCGGATCTGGGCGAGGGCCGCCGTGCCCTCGCCCGCCACGAGCGAGGGCTGCCGCGCCCTCGCCTGTGGCCGACGAGGGCGTAGAGGCCCTCGCCGGCCAACGGGCGAGGGTTTTGACCCTCGCCTGGATCTGGGCGGGGGCCGACGCCCTCGCCTGTGGCCGGCGAGGGCGCGGCGGCCCTCGCCAGTGGCCAGCGAGGGCGCGGGGCCCCTCGCCCCGACCAGCCTGTGGCCGGCGATGGTTGGCCGGCTGGCCGGCAACCTCACCGGCCAAGGGTAAGGAGAAAAAAAAAAAAAAAAAAAAAAATAATTTAAAAAATTTGAAAAAATTATAAAAAAAATCATTAAAAAATTCCACGTGGCGCCACATAAGACCACCGGCGGCCAAATCAGCAATTTCCGGCTTAAATTAGCCGGATGGACTGAATTGGTACCAATGTGAAAAGGTTTAGGACTAAATTGGTCCAATTGAAAAGTTTAGGACTGAATTGATACCAATACAAAAGGTTTAGGACTATTTTGGTACTTTTCCCGAGGAAGAACACAAGGTTGTTGAATATATAGATGAACCTTATGACATAATCTACCTATATATATATCGATTAGTTTCTATAAGCATGGAGCTATTTTAGTGTGAAATCCCATATAGTTAAGGGCTTATATGTTTATATCCAAATCTGTGGAGATTCTTTTGAACTCTTTTTCCGACCTAAATATGGCTGGAGAAGCTCCTGCCAATATGATATTATTCTTAAAAATACCATTAGGCTATGTTGTGAAGCTTTTGTAATTTCCAAACTAATGGATTGTCTTTTAATTTTACTAAAGGAAGAGCTACCCTTGCTCGTTGCAAATAACATTTCTTTCACCCTTGCACCGCTTCTTTCACAGCCATTATATTTCAGTGTTTCCTCCATGTTTATCTTCTTCTGAACTTGCTATCCGCTCCCCACTTGCATGAGAGTGTAAGCACTTTTTGTAACGTCAGCAAACATTCATCGTAAACCGAAGCAAAGAAAGGATTTTTCGCACATTGTTCACTTCACTGGAGTCTCCTAATGGCGATGAATTTGACATTGATATCCAATACAAATCTAGGAGATTATACTCAGAGTGAATATTGTGGTTGATGTATACATTACATTCCATATTCCATTTGTTAAAAGAGACTTTGGTCCTTGCAACTATACATATAAGTAGGAAATAGTCTGAACACGGC
Source organism: Eucalyptus sideroxylon (assembly GCA_014182405.2). Taxonomy (NCBI): domain Eukaryota; kingdom Viridiplantae; phylum Streptophyta; class Magnoliopsida; order Myrtales; family Myrtaceae; genus Eucalyptus; species Eucalyptus sideroxylon. The sequence goes on along the minus strand of CM024552.2, from coordinate 52,005,952 downwards.
ATGATAAGACCAATCAGTTCAATATTTTGAGTTCTTAATGGCTAAATTTTTCATTTCAATCTGGAAATTTACTCATCTTTCGTTGTCTCATCTTTCGTCATGCAATCGCTATGGAAGCCAATATTCAAGAGAGCCCAAATTGCTTAAAGGTATCCATTGATGATGACAATGAGGATGGAAATATAATAGACACAGAGGACTCAAGCATGGAGTCTAGGAGACGATTAAGTGTGGTCAACCATCTTTCCATAACCGTTTAAAGACATTAGTGTGAGATTCGAATCTAGGAGACGATTAAGGTTTAGGAAATTAGATAATTGGGTCTTCTGGGTATGGATAGGCTCGCCGGATCTAGGCGAGCTCGAGCTCGCCCAGCCATGGCGAGGCTCGGCCTCGCCGGATCTGGCAAGCCCGAGCTCGCCCAGAGCTCACCCAGCCGGGGGCGAGGCTCCAGCGAGGTCGCCGACCCTCGACGGCGTCGCCGGCCCTCGACGGCCGGTCGCCGGCCATGGCCGAGGCCGGCGACCGGCGAAAGAAAAAAAAGAAAAAAAAAGAAAAAAGAAGAAAGAAGAAGAAGAGAAGAAGAAGAGAGAGAAGAGAAACGTTTCTTCATTTTTGTTTCTGGAACAAGAAGTAAAAATTTGTTGTTTCTTTTTTTTTGTTCTTATTTTGTTCCGGGAACAAAAAAACAAAAAAAGAACAGAAACGCAACCAAACGCGTTTCTGTTCTTTTTTTGTTCCCGGGAACAAAAAAACAAAAAAATTGTTCAGAAACAGAAATAAAGAATGTTTCTATGCAGGCCCTAAGTTTCCTTAGCATGCACCTAAGTAGCACCAACACCGTTAGGCGATATGACACAATATGCCAACACGTTGTATATTAACTGTATATTTTTATATATAAATGATAATTATTATTTTTATAATGATTTTAATCAAACTAATTTGATTCAAATTCACAAAAAATAATAAAAAATAGCATAAATTAAATTTACACTAAAAACATTAATCAACAATTTGTTAATATTATTAATTGTTTCAATATGATAAATTCAACTCCATTTCAATAATTCATAAAACTTGGAGAAAAAAATAAGTAATCCACATTCTGAACTTGCATATCAGAGCATGTTGGAAGAGAAGAGAAAAAAAAAATCTTGAAGAGTGGATTGCATGTCATGGGAAGTGAGAGTCAAAAAAGAAGAGAATACTAGGTTTTTCTTATTTCCCCCTTTATTATTTTTATTTTTCCACATATTTACATTTTGACCCCTCATTTATTGAAAAATTTTAAAATCGACCATGTGTATGCCAGAATTGCGTGTTAAAATTCCGAACTTGTGTGTCGGAGAATGTTGGGAGAATTGATCAGGTATCGGATTTTCTGAAACTTATTGACCGAGTGTCGAAGAGAGTCAGGCAAATGTTAGAATGTTAGACACGATACGAAGACTTCCAGCTTCCTAGGTTGGTGGCGGCTACAATGTCAAAACTTGGTGTTGTCATTGCTCATAAAGGCGAATGGTGTTAGAGGGGCTAGTAGGAGCGATGGCGGTAGTACTAGTTTTTTGTAACAAATGAAGGAGAAGCGGCTTTAGTATCGCACTCACATGGCCATCTTCATCTGTAATTGGCAATCATTGCAAGTGGGGCATTTGGAGAAAATGGGGGATTGCAACCAGTACCTCCAGAAAAGGTGTCTTCCCTTTGGATCACATGCATTTGACACGACCCACGAACAAAGCATTATCCAAGACTCCGTGATGAAGCCATGTCATGCACAAGGGCTTGTCCACGAGCAGCCCACGATCGATCCATGAACGATCCCCAATCAGCGCATGACCAGCCCATGCGCAATATGGACAGAAGCTTGTGCACGACCCATGATTAGTGCTCGGCCGGTCCATGTGCAACCCGTGACCGTTCACCTACTCCATATCAAGCAGACCTACTAGCCCTTCCCTTGCTTCTAACACATGCCCCATGGGCTTTCCCAAGGTCTAGAGCTATTGATTGGCCTAATGTACAGACTTGTAATGATAATACAAGTTCAAACACATCCGTTGGATCGGAGGAACGATCAACAAATGAGATGAGACCCGAACTTATATAAATAAGGGTCCCTCCCCCTCATTATGTTCAGCTCGTTCATAGCAAATACACTCGCTCCTTGCTCACCCGACCCTTGTGTGTGTGTGTGTGTGTGTGTGTGTGTGTGTGTGTGTGTGGTTGACTTGGGATCGAAAATCCTAAGGCCACACAGGTGTGTGATCGATCGGAAACAATAGACCCATGACAAGCGGTATCAGAGCCTTCGTTCCAAGGGCGATGGCTGATCAACATCTTGATGTTGCGATCGCTCAGGTTGAGAATCACGAGGATCGCAGTAGGGCCAACACGAAGGCTCCTACCAAGCCAAAGAAAACCCATGGTGCCTCGAGTTCGAGGGATCAGATGGGCGACCTGGAACGCCGAGTGACGGCCATGGAAGAGACCGTCTCAAACGTTCAGGGGACAGTAGAGGACTTGTGCTAGACCGTCGACGGAGCGGAAGTCGGAAATGAAGAGCTCTAGGCGGTGATGCAAGAGCTCAAAGTCAAGATGGGAGAGCTCTGAGGTGAGTTGCTGGGGTCCTTGATCCATGAGCTGAGGCAATGGGATGAGACGTGGAAAGCCGCAATGGTGGCCATGCCCACGGAAGTCGCCAAGCTCAAGGGGAAGCTTGCGGAGGTTGAAGCAGCGCGCATGAACAAGGTGATCACCGCACAACCACGGGCCAATGCACCTAAGCCAAAAGAGTTCAAAGGCTCACAAGTGGTGAAGAACGTGGACAACTTCCTATGGTACATGGAACGATACTTCTAGACCATAGGAATGACCAACGACGTGATTCGGGTAAACACCACAGTAATGTCTTTAGTTGATGACGAGTTGCTGTGGTGGCGTTGTAGGTCGAATGATAGGAGTGGCGACCCTATCACAACATGGACCAAGTTCGTGGAGGAATTTTGACGAACATACTATCCCACTTGTGTGGAGGAGGAAGCTCACGGGGAACTCAAGCGCCTAGAACAAAAAGGCGGAGTTCGCGAGTATGTGAAGCGATTCTCGGAGCTATTGCTCCAAATCCCGTCCATGATCGAGACGGAGACATTCCATCAGTTCATGGACGGAGACATTCTCGGAGCAAGAGCTCAAATGGTGCCATGCGACGGATCTTGCAATGGCTACTTCCGTGGCCGAGTCTCTCGTGGAATACAAGCCACCAGTCTCAACTAAGTCAGACTATCATCCAAGAGAAAAGGCCAATGGTGGGGGAGATCGGAGTCGATACAACAGTCCGAATGGAGGCAAACCACCATCGGCGCCTCCTAGAACTCAACTAGAATCGAGCAATGGAGAATATCATCGTAAGGTATGCACCTACAAGTGCTTCTTTTGCAACGGGCCACACATGGTCCGACATTGTTCGAAGAAGGGAAAGCCGGTAGCCTTGTACAAGGAGGATGAATCGCAAGATGAGGCACGGCCGGGATTGTTGCGGATTCTTGGGTCGATCAAGATCAAGAAAGCCAAGGAACCCAAAGGGATGATGTTCGTGGATGTGAAGATCAGTGGTACCACGATGAGTGCACTTGTGAATAACCGGGGCATCCAACCTCTTCATATCCCAAGAGGCCGCGGAGAAGCTGAATCTTCCGGTGGAGGAAGGGAGAGCTGGTTGGCTCAAAACGATGAACTCCAAGAAAGTCTTGACTAGCGGCATGGTTAGGGACGTAGAACTTCACCTTGGTCCATGCACCAGCAAAGAAGACATCAAGGTAATCTTCATTGACGATTACGATTTCGTGCTTGGTTTAGGATTCCTCCACTAGATCAATGCGGGTGTTATGCTCTTCACGGATTGCATATGCATCATATATAAGTGGTGCCAATGCAAGGTCCCAATCTACCACGAGTCGGGACGCGATAGGAAGATGCTATCGGCCTTGTAGTTATTGAAAGGCATAAAGAAGGGCAAGGTGACCTCATTGGCAGCATTAAAGGAGGAAGACGTGAAAGAAAGCGGGTTATCGGAAGAGGTGACCCGAGTCCTTGACGTCTTCCAAGATGTGATGCCGCCCGAGCTACCCAAGAAGCTACCCCCTCGAAGGGAAGTGGATCATCGGATTGAGTCAAGCTCATGCCCGATGCTCGACCGACGGCCATCGCACCCTATTGCATGGCTCCGCTAGAATTGGAGGAATTGTGGAAACAACTCAAAGAGTTGCTTGACGTGGGTTATGTTTGCCATCCAATGCCCCGTTCGGTACCCCGATGTTGTTCCAAAAGAAGCACGATGGATCCCTCCACATGTGCATAGACTATCGGGCATTGAATAAGCTCACTGTCAAGAACAAGTATATGATCCCCCTCATCGCAGACTTGTTTGATTAGCTTGGGGAAGCCCAACGGTTCTCCAAGCTCAATCTTCGATCTGGATACTACCAAGTGCAGATTGCTGAAGGGAATGAGCCGAAAACCGCATGAGTGACCCGCTACAGTTCGTACGAGTTCCTCGTCATGCCTTTTGGCTTGAAAAACACGCCAGCCACGTTCTGCATTCTCATGAACAAGGTACTCCATCCGTTCCTTGATCGGTTTTCTATGATTTACCTTGACAACATTGTTGTGTATAGCCGAACGATCAAGGAACACATAGAGCGGTTGAGCCAAGTTTTCCTCGGGAAAACGACTTGTACGTGAAGCGCGAGAAATGCACTTTTGCGCAAAAGGAAGTCCCTTTCCTTGGGCACATCGTCAGGGGCAGACGAGTGTGGATGGACATGGCCAAGATCCATGCCATCGTTGAATGAGAGCCACCGACCAAGGTGACGGAACTGAGATCCTTCCTTGGTCTCACAAATTATTATCGGTGCTTCATCTAAGGATACTCAAGTCTCACCGTGTCACTCATGGACACACTGAAGAAAGAAAGGTCGTGGGAGTGGATGAATTGGTGTCAAGAGGCGTTCAATCAGTTGAAGCGGGCCATGACTGAATAGCCGGTGCTCGTGCTGCTTGACCACACCAAGTCACATGAGGTAGAAACTAATGCCTCTGATTTTGCTATCGGTGGTGTCTTGATGCAGGATGGGCATCCGATTGCCTTTGAGTCTTGGAAATTGAACGACACCGAGCGACGATACACGATCCAAGAGAAAGAGATGACCGCGGTGGTACATTGCTTTCGTATGTGGAGGCATTATCTCTTGGAATCTTGGTTTGTCATAAGGACCGATAATGTGGCCACAAGCTACTTCCAAACCCAAAAGAAGCTCAGCCCGAAACAAGCTCGATGACAAGACTTCTTGGCCAAGTTTGATTATGTGCCGGCGTACAAACCTGGAAAATCTAACTCCGTGGCCGATGCCTTAAGCAGGAAAATGGAGCTGGCTAGTGTGATGAATCGACTTGATTGCCCATGGATTGATCGTATCTGGGAGGGGCTCAAGCACGATCGAATGGCCCAAGCCCTCCTTTAGTATGCCCAAGAGGACAAGATGAGGCGATTTTGGTGCGAGGATGATTTCCTCTACACCAAGGGACATCAACTCTATGTGCCACTCCACGGGAAACTCAGGAAGGAAGGCCTACATGAGTTCCACGATTCTAAATGGGCGGGTCATCCGAGAATCCACCACACCATGGTACTCGTCGAGGATCAGTATTATTGGCCACACATGTGGGATGACATCGAAGCCTACATGCGGATGTGTCTTGTGTGTTAGCAAGATGATAGAGCAATGATCACCGGCAGGGCTCCTTGAACCATTGCTTCCCTAAATGTCCATGGGAGAGCATCTCCATGGACTTCATTTTGAACTTGCCAAAGTTCGAAGGACATCGGACACTCATGGTCGTCGTGGACCAATTCTTTAAGTGTGCGACATTCGTACCAGCCACGAAGGATTGCCCAATCGAGGAAGCAGCCAGACTATTCCTTAAGCACATCATCAAGTACTGGGGTGTACTACGTACGATCATGAGCAATCGCAATCCTCGGTTCATCGAGCTGTTCTAGACCAAGCTCTTCAAGTTGCTGGGAACAAACCTCAACTTCTCCACGAGTTTGCATCTCCAAATTGACGGATAGACGGAGAGGGTGAATGCGCTCCTGGAAATATACCTCCGGCACTGTGCGAGCAACATACAAGTGAATTGGGTGTGGCTAATTGACGTGGCCCAATTCTCATATAACTTGGAGCAGAGTGAGTCCACAAACCAAAACTCGTTCGAGATCGTGATCGGGTAGCAGCCGTTCACCCCAAGCACGATAGCCTTGGGATATCGGGGAAGTAGTCCCTTCGTGTACAAGTTCGCCAAAGAATGGGACAAACATGCGGATTTGATGTGGGCGTGCCTACATAGGGCTGCAAAGTGCACGAAGAAGTGGGCCGAAAAGAAGTGACGGCACGTGGAGTTTCAGGTCGGGGATTTGGTGTTGGCCAAGCTACACTTGGTTCTTCGGTATTGTGACGTTCACAAAGTGCTGATCCACCACTATGAAGGCCATTTCCAAGTGTAGCAGTAGATTGGGAAGGTTGCATACAAGCTCGAGTTGCCGGCCAAACTCAAGGTACACCCCGTGTTCCATGTGAGTATGCTGAAACCTTTTCATAGGGACGAGGAAGACCCAGATCGAGGTGAATCACAATGGGCACCCCTTGGAGTGAAAACCTTATATGATCGGGACATTCGATGCATCATGGCGGACCGCATCATACGGAAAAGATATTGTGCGCCAAAGAAGGAATACCTCGTCCGATGGAAGGGCCTTCCTGAGAGTGAAGCGAGCTAGGAACCCTCCGAGACTCTGTGGCAATTCAAGAAGCACATAGATGCCTTCCATGCCACATACGCAACGAGGGTGTCGCCTGATTAGGTGGGAGAGATTGACGTGGCCCACGAACAAAGCATTATCCAAGATCGTCCGTGATGAGGCCGTGTCATACACAAGGGCTTGTCCACGAGCAATCCATAACCAATCCATGAACAATCCCCAATCAACGCACGACCAGCCCATGCGCAATACGAATAGAAGCCCGTGCACGATCCGTGATCAATACTCAGCCAGCCCATGTGCAACCCGTGACCGTTCACCTACTCCATGTCAAGCAGACCTACTGGCGCTGTCCTTGCTTCTGACACTCGCCCCATGGGCTTTCCCAAGGCTTAGAGCCATTGAGTGACCTAATGCATAGACTTGTAATGATGATACACGTTCAAACACAACTGTTGGATTGGAGGGATGATCAACAGATGAGATGAGACCCAAACTTATATAAATAGGGGTCTCTCCCCCTCATTGTGTTCAGCTCGTTTATAGCAAATACACTCTCTCCTTGCTTACCCGACCCTTGTGTCCGTGCATGTGTGTGTGAGGTTGACTTGGGATCGAAAATCCTAAAGCTGCACGGGTGTGTGATTGATCGGAAACAACTGACTTGTGACACATGCATGCGGCCAGGTATTGATTTTGTGCCTTTTACGGTATAGAATCCCAGAATCAGCCGCCGCCGGGAAAAATTTGATTGTGGCGTTCTTGGATTTTAGTACTTAACTAATGATATTCTAGCTACCTTTTGCTTCAGGAGAAGGATTATCTTAATTGTCTCAAATTTTCAAGTCGTATGGCAAAATGTAGAAGATTCTCAAAGAAGTATTTAGAGTGTCGTATGGCAAAATGAGTGACCCTAGTGGCTCTCAGATAGATTAATTTTCTATTGTTGTAAATGTGTCATGGGCAAAGTAATAGGACTGTTTGTTGGGGATATTGTAGTTTGGACATGCTGCATGTCCAGGGGGTTAGGAGGGAAAAAAATTAAACCAATTTGATAGACTGAATAAACATTGCGCTTTATTTACTTAAAGAGATGCAAAAATAGGGGGTTTTTGTGGATTTTTTTTCTTTTCACGCTACATAATGATCTCCTTTCACACAATTTCCTTTATTCAAAATTTCTATGTGAACTGTTAAATTATGTCTCGAGTTTGAGCATTTGCAAAACACAATTCGCTTGGATGTTTTCGGTCAATAGAAAAGCTTCGCTGGACTCTTGAAGAATTACAAAAAGAGGAAATAAAAAGAAGATACAAATTTCTTCTTTTCTGCAGAAGCTTGCCGAAGGTTGTTATCCAGGTGGGGCCCAAAAGTCAAGACCTTGACTTTTGGGCACACACACACACACACCTTTCATGCCTGGATTTCTTTTTCGGCCATGCAAACAAAAGAAAGGAGTCTGCGTGTGAAACAGAAGGAGGTGGGCCCAAAAGTCAAGACTTTGACTTTTGGGCACACACATATAAAAGGGACGTGGAGCCCTACGTAGAAGAGTGAAGCCGCCGAAGCCCTCTGCATGTAAAAAACTCAAGAAGCGTTGTTTGCTGAAGCCTACGAAGAAGATACGTACGTGAAAAAAAAAAGGCGTTCTTGTTTTGACGTACGTAGAGCGTTTTCGTTTGAGCTTGAATGCGTGGTGATTTTTGTGCAGTGAGTTTATGTTCAAGTGAGTTGTTTATTTATAAACACTTTAGGTTTTGGGTTAAATCTAGGTGTAGGAAACACTTGAGCGTGTGCGTGGTTGTAAACTCTGATTCTCTGATTATAGTGGATTATTTGCCGCTGGCTCTCCCTGTGGACGTAGGTACCGATATTTGGACCGAACCATGTAAATTTCTAGTGTTATTATTATTTCTCGTTTATTTCTCTAGTGATTTCACATTGATGTAAATTGCAAGATCCCGTCGTTTCCGCATATTATATTCCAACAATCGGTATCAGAGCTTGGGATCGGATTTCTTGATTCTGATTTGGAGCTTTTGCTTGTTTGATTATTATATGGAAATTCTGTTATTGCAATTATGCCTGAGAGGAAATCTGAAATTGAGGAGTTTAACAAGAGCAACAACTTTGTGTTATGGAGCATCAAGATACGAGATTTATTGACAACCCAAGGTTTGACCAAGGCACTGGATGGTGAAGATGAGTTGCCAATTATAATGAAAGCCTCTGAGAGAGTAGAGCTAATGGAAAGAGCAAAGAGCACAATCCTATTAAATTTGTCGGATGGGGTCTTAATAGAGGTTGCTGAGGAGAAGGATGCCGCAGCATTATAGGCAAAACTTCAAGCACTCTATGTGAAGAAAGGTTTGAACAATTACTTGTACATGTTGAAGAAAATGTTTCAATTTAGATTACTGAAGGTACGTCTATCAGAACTCACCTAGATGAATTTAATAGACTCATGATGGATCTGAAAAACGTCGGTAAGATACTTGATGACGAAGAACATGGCATGATGTTGTTAGCCTCTTTACCAGAGTCATGGGAGTACTTTACTAATTCACTGTTGCAGGGGCGTACTACAATTACCTCAGAAGAGGTAAAGTCCACCTTATTCTCTAAGGAGTGGTAGAGAAAGTTGCGAGATGATGGTCTAGCGCAAGGAGTAGTGCAAGCACTAACAATTTGGGGAAGAGAACAACATCGAGGACCTAGTAGCAACAGAGGTAAAAGCAGATCGAAATCACGCCATAGAAAGTCCAAGGGTCGCGTGAAGTGCTTTGAGTGTCACAAGGAAGGGCACATCAGAAGAGTTTGTCCAAAGCGGAGGAATAAAGCTGATAGGCAGAATGCCACAGGTAGTGTGGCAAACGTTACCGAGGGGAGCAATAGTGATGCAGAAGTTGTTTTATGTGTGACTATTACTTTGTCAGGAGACGAATGTGTGCTAGATTCGGGGTGTTCTTATCACATGACGCTTCATAAGAACTGGTTTACTACTTACAATACGTATATGGTGGTAGGGTTCTTTTGGGGAATAATGCAGTCTATAAGGCTGTGGGGATATGGACAATTCAAATTGGGATGCACGATGGGGTGGTGCGCACATTGACAGATGTGAGGCATGTACCGGAGCTCAAGAAGAACCTTATTTTTTTGGGAACACTCGATGATATCGGTTGTAGACACATCGTTGAAGGTGGAGTACTGAAGATCTCTCGAGGTGCCATGATAGTGATAAAGGGGAAGAAAGTGAATACTCTCTATCATCTACTGGGAGAGACCGTGACTGGAACCGCTGCAGTTTCATCAGGTAAGTTAGACTTTAACTTGACTCAATTATGGCATATGCGTTTATAGCATATAAGCAAGGCAGGTTTGACGATGCTGAGTGAAAATGGGTTCTTAAAGGGTCAAAAGATAGTGAAATTGGACTTATTTGAGCACTGCATCTTTAAGAAGCAGTACTGAGTTAAGTTTACTACAACTATTCATTCGACCAAACGACCAGTTGAATATATTCATTCAGATGTCTGGGGCCCGTCTTCGGTTCCTTCAAAAGGAGGTGCTCAATATATGCTTACATTTATCGACGATTATTCGAGGAAGGTATGGGTATACTTTCTGAAGCACAAATATGAAGTGTTCGATCAGTTCAAGAAATTTAAGGCATTGATTGAGAAGCAGTCAGATAAACAAATCAAATGCTTGAGAATCGATAATGGCATGGAGTTCTGTGGTAAAAATTTTACCGAATTCTGCGAGAATGAATGTATTATGAGACACTGCACAGTACCTAAGACACCACAGCAGAATGGCGTGGCAGAACGAAAGAACATAATTTTGCTTGAGTGAGCTCGATGCATGCTTTCGCATGCAGGATTTGGCAAGGAATTTTGGGCCGAAACAATAAACATGGCATGTTACTTGATTAATCAATCTCCATCATTTGCTATCGAGTGGAAGATTCCTGAGGAAGTATAGTTAGGGAAACCTGTTGATTGCTCCGGATTACATATACTCGGATGTCCTGCGTATGCTCATGCGAATGATGATAAGTTTGAACCGAGGGCGAAGAAGTGCATATTTCTAGGTTATGCACATGGGGTGAAAGACTACTAGCTGTGGTGCATCGATCCTAGATCACCCGGTTTTCTAATCAGCAGAGATGTGATCTTTGATGAAACTGCAATGCTTCAACAGAGGAGTTCTGAGACACAATCAACAGAGAAGACATATCATGGTGTCGTTAGTGAGATGGAGCTACAGGTGGAGACTCTGGAGACCTGAAAGGTAACAGAAGTTAATACTGCAGATGATGCCACAGTTTCTGAAGTTGGTGATAGTGAACAATCAGCAAAGCCGCAGCATATAATAGCCGCAAATAGATAGAGAAGACAAATTAAATCACCGGTACATTATGGTTATACAGATATTGCTTATGCATTGACTGTAGGTGATGAGGTGGAGATAGATGAGCCTTCGTCTTACTCTGAGGCGATGGCTAGTTCGGAGTCATCGCAGTGGCTAGAGGCTATGAGTGAAGAGATAGAATCACTCCATCGAAATCAGGCATGAGAGCTGGTCAAAGTACCTAAGAGCCAAAAGATTGTGAAAGTAAATGGGCCTTCAAACAAAAAGATGGCATTCTCGGTGTTGAGGCAGCGAGATATAATGAGAGACTTGTGATGAAGGGATATACACAGCGTGAGGGCATTGACTACAATGAGATGTTCTCTCCTGTGGCAAGACATACTTCTATTCATGTTTTACTTGCCTTAGTTGTTTCGCAAGATCTCGAGTTAGAACAACTAGATGTGAAAACTGCATTTCTTCACGGTGAGTTGGAGGAGCAGATTTACATGAGGTAACCAGAGGGATTTGCTATTCTGGGTAAGGAAGATCGTGTTTGCTTGTTGAAGAAATCTTTGTATGGGCTAAAACAGTCTCCTAGGCAATGGTAAAAACGTTTTGATGCTTTCATGGCTAATCAAGACTACTTGAAATGTTAAATGGATAGTTGCGTTTACTTTATGAGATTGAAGAATGGTTCTTTGATTTATCCACTTTTATATGTTGATAATATGCTGATAACAGTTAAGAATATGTCTAATATTGATGTGTTGAAAATGCGGTTAAATGCTGAATTTGAGATAAAAGATTTAAGTGCTGCAAAGAAAATATTGGGTATGGAGATTTTGCGTGACAAGACTACAGGAGTTTTACGTCTATCTCAAAAGAAATACATTGAGAAGATCATGGCACGTTTTAATATGCAGTTGGCAAAATCTGTAAGTACATCTTTAGCGAAGCACTTTAAACTTTTAGATAAATTATCACCGCAAACTGAAGAGGAGAATGAGCATATGTCCTGTGTTTCTTATTCTAATGCCGTGAGTAGTATTATGTATGTTATGTTGTGCACTAAGCCTGATATTTTATAAGTTGTGAGCGTGGTTAATCACTATATGAAGCATCCCGGTAAAGCTCATTGGAAAGCTGTGAAGTGGATCCTCAGATATTTGAAGGGGACAACAAACGTGGATATAGTGTACCGGAGGGACAACAATGGCAGTGAGACCATTGGTTTTGTGGATTCGAATCACGCCGGTGACTTGGATAATCGTAGATCTTTAGCAGGGTACATGTTTACACTAGCGGGTGGTGCAGTTAGTTGGAAATCATCTTTACAGGATCACATTGCCTTGTTTTTTACTGAGACAGAATACATGACACTAACCTTTGTAGCGAAAAAGGCGATATGGTTACGAAATTTGCTCTTGGACTTTGGGTTAGAACATAAAATTGTGGATATACACTGTGATAACCAAGGTGCGATATATGTGAAAAAAAAAAAAAAGACGTTCTTGTTTTGACGTACGTAGAGCATTTTCGTTTGAGCTTGAATGTGCAGTGATTTTTGTGCAATGAGTTTATGTCCAAGTAAGTTGTTTATTTATAAACACTTTGGGTTTTTGATTAAATTTAGGTGTAGGAAACACTTAAGTGTGTGAGTGATTGTAAACTCTGATTCTCCGATTATAGAGGATTATTTGCTATTGGTTCTCCCTGTAGATGTAAGTACTGATACTCGAACCGAACCACGTAAATTTCTGGTGTCCTTATTATTTCTCATTTATTTCTCTGGTGATTTTGCGTTGACGTAAATTACAAGATGCTATCATTTCTGCGTATTATATTCCAACATGAACGAAGCACTTTTGTCAATTTAATGTAGTTTAAACAATTCAATGTATCCATATGAAAATGCGGACGAGAAAAAAGATTCATATGGTTGTCATGAGCTGCTCCATCTCGATTAAGCTTACTTTATTTTCCAATTTTGTGATAGAAGGAGAGTTTGAGGAAGGGATTATTGTGATGCTGCTTGAACATTATGCTGATTCATATGTGTTTTGGGTTTTGGAAGCCACTTGAAGTGCTTCGAGAATAAGTCAAATTGTCCAGACTAGAAGGCAAGTGTCTCCCCCAGAAGATGGCAGATGTTATTCCACGCAAGCTTTCTCATTGATTGCAGCAAAATTCAAGCATTCTGTGTGGTGCATTATACTATTTCTTGGTTGTGCTTATGCGCCTTGAGGACTCAAGGATGAGCTGCATAATGATTAATTCGATATGCATTTCGGTTGCAAAAAGAATCATCCCCTTGTCTTTGTAACCCAAACTGTCCTAGTGTGGAGACATATCCCCATCTTAAACCATAGAGGCAACTGAAGTAATAAGCAACCTTTGTTTTTCAATGTCAATAGCCTTGGTTAACATATTTTTCCGGCTTCTTCCCTCCAAGAATCTTCTTCATGGCGTGCCATAATCTATCAAATGACGAATATAACGATACTTCAACCCCAAGTACTTTATCCTTGAGTGGAAGGATGGATTCTTTGCAAGACAAAATAGCGCTCTGACTATCAATGAAAAGAACTGCTATCTTGCTTCTTCCTATCTCCTTCAAAAAAATCTTCAACCAAATCATCTCCTTGCCAACTTCATCTATTGCAACATACTCTACTTCAGTGGTTGAGAGGGATGCACACTTTTGAAGTCTAAACATCCAACTTACTGCAGTGCTGCCTAAAGTAAAAGCATAACCAGAGTGCTCTTTTCATTATTAATGTCACCACCAAGGTCTGAATCAACAAAGTCTTATAAAGTTATATAGTTATTTATAAAATATAGTGCCACACTTGAAGTACGTCTAAGGTATTTAATAGCCATTTTATAGCTTCCTAATGCTTTATTCATGGATTAGCCATGTATTTGCTGACTTCTCCTACTACATGAGTTATGTCCAATTTGGTACACACCATAACATACATTAAGCTGAGAATATCTAAACTTCAATAGCGTGTGTCCCTCTTAACTACTTAAAGGAAACAGTTTCCTTCTTATCAGAAGGAGAACCCATTTTCCCCAATCTAAGGGAATTGTTTTCCGCTCACGGAAATTGCTTTCTGCCAAATGATTATTTTGTCATCCGAGCAGTGGAAAGTCCAAAACCAATATTCTGCAAATGGTTACTATCAAACACACTGAACGTTAGTTTTAGGTAAAAGTTTAACCTACGTGTTAGGGAGACTATTAGAATATTTAACTATTGAACTACACCTTCATGATCACGTTGCTCAATGCTACCTCGGCAAAGCATATTCTTCTTCTCTTATTGAAATTCCTATGATTTTCCTTAACAATGCTTACACGTTACTCACCTTCATAAAAATAATTCCGATGACAAAGAAGTATCTGCAGCAAAACATAAAAATAATTGCTTGCCAATTTATTCACTTCACAGATTGTTGATCTTGCGTTCAATGCACCCATGTTGATCCTGAGGATTTCTGTCATATTTGAAACTGATAGCGTAGATGCAATCGTGGGACCCTCTGGTTTCTCTTACTCAGCCTTGACTCTCTTCCCTTTCATGTTGTAACTGTTGGGTCTAGCTATTTAGGTGTGCTATGCTGCTAAACCTCTGTGACCTCTCGGAGTACTCCCTTATGAGCTTGGAGAAGAATGAATTTTCTCTTTCCAGTAATTTCGTCGGTGTGTCGAATTCTGCTATTCTTCCTGTTCGATCAAATAAAATGGAAGGAGCTATTCAGTATCTATCCTAACATAGAAATGTTTAGGCAAGAGAGAATGAGAGTTCACGAAAAGATGTTTTATTCCCTACCATCACTAAGAACCAAGACAAGGTCGCTATGTATGACAGTGTGGATTCTGTGAGCTATTGTCACCACTGTGCGGTTCTTGAATTCTTGACTAATGACCTTTTGGATAACGCCATCAGTAGCAGAATCAACTGACGCAGTTGCTTCATCGAGTACAAGTATACTGGTTTTCTTCAGCAAGGCTCTACCAAGACAGAATAACTGCCTTTGGCCCGCACTCCAGTTTTCTCCGTTCTCCACAACTGTTAGGAAAAATATGATCAGTAAATTTATTTTCACAAAGCTTGCAACTTTGTATGATGGACATGGTTAATGGATCAAACCTGCGGAATCTAGCTTTTCTTCCTTTCCTCTGACAATATCACCAAGTTGACATTTCTCTACAGCCTGTAAGATCAGAAATTCTGTCATCAGGGCATTCAAAGTGTGTTTATAGAGCGTCTCAGAGAGAAAATTTGTGGGTTAGTAAAACATGAGGAAGTTGCTTGTAATTCCCTGTACTTGGTTGTGGCAAAATCTATTTACTTTTCAAATTGTGTCAATGATATTAATCTGGTAGAATGTGTCTGTGTGAACATACTCGTGGTTCCTCTATCCCTTGGACTTGTATGATGATGTCTTCTCGTGCTAAATAATCTTAATTTCCGAATTCTTCTTTACTTAAAGTCATCTATGAGGCAAAGCTTTAGGGGAAAGAAATTGTACCTCCCACACTTCTCTATCAGAGCATTGCTCCATTGGGTCAAGGTTCCCTCTTACTGTTCCTTCAAACATTGTAGGGTCCTGCAGAATGATGCTGAGTCTTGATCTAAGGTCATGAAGGCCTATTTTAGATATGTCAACATCATCAATTATAATACTTCCTTCTCTGGGCTCAACTATCCTAAAGATGGCCTGTATTAGGGTTGATTTTCCACTCCCTGTCCTTCCTACTACACCAATTTTTTTCCTGCCAGGAAACGTACAGTTGACGTTTTTGAGGACAGATGGGAGATGTTCAGCATATCGGATCTGCAAGAATAAACATGTCGGTGAGTCTAATACATCTCATCGGCATTCCTGAGAATGATAGTGAGATCGATAGCAATTACAGAGAAATTATCCATTGGTCATGCAGAATATTCAAAAATAATGTTCAGATATGGGAACTCAGAATTTGATGTTTAGCTTACATGCAGGTTTCTGAAGCAGATCTTTCCCAATTCCGGCCAGTTGCTTGGTGGTCTGCTGTCTTCTATTAAAAGAGCTGCTTCACTTGCTAAGTTTGAGTACTGAAGTATTCTCTCGAATGAGATCATTTTGTTCTCGGCATTGCATATATTCCATATAACGGAAGCTTGAAGTACATTCAAGTTAATTCCGTATGTTACAGCCAACCCTGCTATGCCTGCAAAATAAAATTTATTATCTTTCAAGTGTTTCCTGCATATATCCTGTTCTAATATGTCCTTCATACTAGACTCTGCTTGAATTGGTACAGAGGATATTATACTGTCTGACTATTATTCAGTTTGAGATTTAATTGTTATTTACTGTTGATTCTAGCAGACGTCTGATATTGTTCAAATAAAAATGAAACGTGCGTGATATGCATACTACATACTATTTGTAATTTTGCTGTAGTGACATCTTCTGAGAATATTTGCATGACTTACTTGGATTAATAATTCCTTCTGGGAGGGATACCAGCAAAACCAATGAAAAGGCAAAGACAAAGTTGGACAAAAGATTTAGGCGAAACGAAAGCCATTCCATTGCCGAGAAATTATGAAACCATGGCCTTGAGTGGTTGTCTACAAGCCGTAGATTTCCATCACTGAATCGATCTTCCTGGTCAAAAGCACGAATTGTTGCTGCCCCTGCTAGTGATTCTGCAAAGTGGTGTAGAATTGGAGCTCGTTGAATCCCTGATAAGCGGGCTAGTTCTCTGGCTGTTGGAATGTAGTATTGCTGAAACAATGAAAACACAATTTTTCAATAAAAATTGAAGTATGGCCGTGACCAACACCATTTCCTGTAGGAAATTATGAAATCTAGCATCTGGAAGGCTAATTATACATGGACTATATTATTGCCGGTATGCTTCACATGCTTCCAACAACATGTCCTAGGAAGAATTGTGCAACTATTATCAGGAATGGAGTTACCTGGTACCATATACATATTGCAGTCACAGGGATGAAGATCACAAATACTTCCCATGCTACCTGCGACATCACTGCCATTGTTCCTAGAAGCTGTATTATGGAGAAAGCGCACCAACCTAATCTCGTTGGCATTTCCAAGTCTAGCACAGTCTGATCAGTAGATACCTGCATACATTATGATTCAATGTCATCACACCAACATCAGCCTTTGAACATGCTGAGTTATCAGGTGTAGATATTCGCATGCGTAGAATCTATGATAAGATGGCATGTTAAACGGTGTTGGTGGCTGTTGTTGTGGGAAGTTATTCAGCAATGCAAAATAATCCGATTCAATTTAATCCAGGATCGAAATGATTTTAATCTGTCTTTTAGTTGGTTCTGTAGAGTTGTTGTTGTACTGTGAAATTTTTAAGAATTTGTCGTGAAGTTTGATAGGGTTCATGTAGAACCCTTAGTCAGGGAGTGAACACTACCTAACCTTTTCGAAGGTATAGTACAGATGTTAAAAAAAAAGAGTAAATTTAATGAAAAACAGGTTTCATTTGTTCAGGTTTCCATTGATACAGGCAATAGTATTTCAATCTGAGTACAGGTGTAAGTTATCTTTGACAGTTGCAGATAAGCAAATACATGTTCTTAAGTGACATTTTAACTGCTCAAGTCTGATATTGTGGTTGCTATATGCTTGAGATATCTGTTTCTCAAGAAACTGAAAGGATGATGGAAAAAAAGTAATATTCATGCTTGCTATCACTTTTGATGTTTATGAATGAAGACAAACTTAAGACTTAAAATGCAGGTGCCGCTTGTTGCTCACCCGGTTTAAGATCCTTCCAGTTGGGGTCGAGTCGAAAAATACCATTGGAGCCCGCATTACACTGTGAAGTATTTTGGTGAATAGCGTCTGTGCTGTCCATAATCCTGTTATTGCAACAAGCATTGCTCGAAGAAGTACGCAGAGTGAACTTCCAACAGCAAGCAGTACGTAAACAAGAAGGATTTTATCCATTTTGTACAATGGCTCAATATCACTTTTTGGAGGACAAACCCATGCCATCCAATAATTACTGGCCACTTGAAGTATCTGAAATGAGGACTGAGCCATGAGAATTATTGGGATTAGTGCTCCGCCCTTCACTATTGTTATGTAGGACCAGTAAACTTCTTTTCGAATGCTTCCTTTTTCTCGTTCTTCATCTTGCACCAGTCTCCCTTCCTTCTCTGATATCTCCAAGGATAGATCATGCTCAGAGTCATGCTTTCTAGGTGGAAGTTCTGCTGTAGAATCGAAGTCTTTGTTGGATTTGCCATCAGCTGTTGGGTTTTGGGTTGTTCTGCTTGAATTTTCAACTGTGAATATTGACTCGAGGGCTTCACTATGAGCACCCACCAGCAATTCAAATCCTATGTTTTGTTTTAAAAGATCTTCAAATTTACCAGCCTGTGTTATTTTTCCATCCCGCATCACCTGTTGATGTCAGATTTACGGTGGCATAGTCAACATATGAGCTTAGACATCCTTAATTGAAGCCAAATGTCAATACCATGATCTCTGGACTTTTTCAGATTCTCAAGGATTAGTTGATTGTCAAAATCTTGCTTCTTAATGTCTGTCTATTTTAATTATATATCAGTTATTTCTGAACATTCACTGCGGTCAAATGGAGAATCACTTTTGTGAAGTTCAACTTGGTGGGTCACATAGAGTATTGTCTTGTCTTTGAGTATTCCCATCAGGCAATCCTACAGGGAAAAATTTTTGTGGTAAAGCATGTGAGACGTCTTACTAGTATCTGATTTTCATATCCATCATTGGATTGCTATTCTTGCAAAAGAGTGTAAAAACTTACTGCAAAGAGTTGTGTGCCTGTATGAGCATCCACTGCACTGAAAGGGTCATCGAGCAGATATATATCAGCATCTTGGTAAACTGCACGTGCAATTTGTATCCTTTGCTTTTGCCCTCCGCTCATATTGATGCCTCTTTCTCCAATCTCCGTGAGATCGCCTGCTGAGAACAGCTCAAAATCCTTAATCAAAGCACATGACTTGACTGTTTGGTCATACTTGTCGGGATCATATGAATTTCCAAACAGAATGTTATCTCTTATATTCCCTGTCAGTATCCAAGGAGACTGCGGAACATAAGCTTTTGTACCACTGATTTTCACTTGGCCAGAGAGCTTCTCTATTTCTCCTAGGATGCATGACAGAAGGCTTGACTTCCCTGATCCCACTGTTCCACAGATCGCCACTTTCATACCCCTCTTAACTTTCAACTCAATATCACTCAGAGTTGGAGGATTTGAGTCAGGATTCCAGCTGAACGTTGCATTGATAATCTCGACGTCAAACTGTGCCTGATTCTTTGGAATATATTCAATTGCATCCTGCTGAATTTCATCCTCTTGCAGGTAAGAAGCAACTCTGTCCGCTGAAACTTTACCCTGTGCAGTTGCATTGAGCAAGTCTGGTAGACTAAATATGGGATCTTGTAACATTCGGAAAGTGGCCAGGGCTGCTAAGACTCTTCCAGCAGTGAGTTGAATGCCCATTAGCATACACGCACCAAAAGTCACAATGGAGATGAATGTCGGTGAACCCCAGAAGATGAAACCTGATAGTGCTCCCAGTCGTAGCGACTTCCATAACCACTTGTACTCTATTTTCCTCAAGCTCTCTAATTTGTTGAGGAACTGATTGTCCCAAGCTTGAAGTTTTATAGTTTTCAAGTTTCGAAGAATCTCTGATGTGGATTTCATCCTGCTATCTGTAGCTTCCATGATCTTGGACTGGTATTTTTTCTGAGTTCTCGTTAGAGGTATATTGCAAGCCATAACAGTCAATGTTGCCGCTAGTGCAGCAACAGACCCTAAACCTAAATGAGCATGCAAAATATAGGTGGCTAATGAGATTTGTACAGGTAGCATCCATATAATGTTTAAGTACCTCATAAAATCTCTGACTCTCTGGGTATCCACGCTCACATAGTTGATGATCTCTCCACTGGTGTGACTTTGGCAAGATTGGCTCGACAGAACTAGTCCCTTCTTGTATATATGTGATATCAGAGCAGCTCTAAGCCGAAGGCCTAGCTGGCGTGCTCCAAAAATCGACTGTCTCTGTGCTATAGTCTCAACCATTTTGGCACCTAGAAAGGCTAATGCTAGAAGATAGCCACTCTCCAAGCTTCTGCTTTCCTTGTCAGTAAGGAAATTGACGAAGTCGTTTATGAGGTATGGGCCAACATATGATGCTCCAGCACTTATGACCGCAAAAAGTGCATTGATCAGTGCCTTCTTTCTGATGAAAATGAAGATTGCCTTGTAGATGGATGGATTTTTGGCTCCGTCTTTATCCTTGACTTGCTTTAGGCAGTCACTAAAAGAACGATAAAGAAATTCTGCAGAGTCCTTGATATCTACATCGGGCACGTCAGTTTGGTGGAGCGTCTTCTTGATCCCCACAGTGAATAATGGGTTTAGCCAAGAGAAGGTAACAAGTTGTAAGAGGGTAGCTTTCGCATATGGAGATTCCCTTTTGGATTCTGAATGTTTCTCGACATTTTCAGAAAGAAGCGGTTCCATGATGCCATTGGCATACGAGAAGGCAATGCCTGTCTTCCCCCAGATGGAAATGCTGAACAGTCCAGTGGAGGCGAGCAGACACATGAAGTATGCGAAATCTCGTGTCCTCAAGCGCCTGTGGTACGTATTTATATAGTTGATGTCGAGAGTTGTGCAAAAAGCAGACAAGAGGAAGTTGCACATCCACCATGCCCTTAGAATCCATGGGAATTTCATATTCTTCTCTCTCGATATCTTGTACAGTACTATGAGTGTAACTGCCCAGGATACTACTTGCATGATCTCGGATGAAAATGCTTGAGTTTTAGAGAGACATATGTCATCGTTGCCATTTACCAATATCAATAGCATTAAGAGATGTGTCCCCAGTATTATTGCTGTGCAGACAATGCTGGATTTGTATATTATGCTGGATCTGTTGCCAATAGGGTGTCTGTCCATTGCCTGACCCGTAGCATTGCTCCTCCTTCCCAGAGAGCGCAATAATTTCCCCAAGGAAGCTAGTAGCAGGATTCCAAGGAAGCCCAGTTGACAACTGATGCTGACTTGCTCCCTCAGGCAAGGTGAGTTCGTCTCTGGCCACACTCTCCATAGTCCCTGAAGAATCTGCGACTCTGTTTTGCAATGAAACACAGGTTCAAGCTCACATTCAGGTGAGAACTTCATTGGCATGCAAGACTGCTAAATTAGCAAATAGAAGAGCTCATTGTTTCATCTAAAATGGAACTGGTTATGGTTGTTCCACGATGATTATGTTGTAGCTTCTAAGGTCTAATTGACAGCCCTATGCTGCAGTTAGAATTTGCATGCGTAATAATAACGTAGTTAGTGTTTTCCAAAGACGCGGAACTGTAATTTTCCCCTTTTTGCCTTTCGCCCCATCTTTACAGTTGTAAAACAATACAAACATAAAGAAAAGAGCTGTTGTGTTAGTCAATTTATCTTTGGTTTCCTTCCATGGCAGGTTTGTCTCCAGGAAGCACTTGAATTGAGATTATACACTGCAGATGTATGCATCATTCATCAACATAAATCAACATCGCTTTCTCGCCCTTTCTTTCAATTTTTTTTTTCCCCATTTTTTTGGCCATTGCTCTGCTATATACATGTACATATGTGGAAAAGAACTAGTTACTGTCATCTGCAGACAGGCATGGCTACACAAGAACATGCCTAATGACCTTCCCAAGATTCACTGTCCTAGAGACATGACCGACCCACCATCAAACTCGACCTGGAAAATTAAACTTCAAGGGCCGGAGACTTACCACGAGACCCAGGTTTGATCCCTAGGACAACTATCCAGACTCTCGCGCATAAGAAAACTGCTGAGTGACCGAACAAAGAAAAGCAGAGAGAGAACAGAAAAAAATTGAATCCGCCTCAATATAATCCACTCCCCAAGACAATAATGTACGTTCGTTCGTGTTAATCCTCGAACCGACTCTGCTTTTGTTGCTTACTGAATGAAATTTGAGCTGGCCTGTGCTGCGCAGTTGTCTTGTGGTGTAGAGTCTGATCCTACATCTACTGCAACTGCTTTAAAAACTCTCTCGTCTTTATCACTATCTAAATTCGAATGTTTCGAAAATAGCATGACCCTTTGTAAATCGCTAACGTTATTTTCAAAGTGCAATCCATCATTTCCAAAATTTTCTTAGCAACTCCCTGACTGTTCACCTGAGGCCTTGTGGTGCAGCGCTGTAGAAGATATAAGTGAGATTCCTAAGTGACTATTGTAACCCAAAATCAGGGTTTTATTTCTTTAAAAAAAAATCACTTTAGGTCCAATTTTAATAATGCACCGAACCATTTTTTTGTCTAAAAAAGTTCATCAACTTTTACTTTAATCTCAAATCTGCCTATACATCCAAATTTCACTGCAATTTGTTCTAGATTATCAACATCGAAAGGTTGTGTTATTTCATTCAAAGTTGATGGTGCTAAAAAGACGCGGACTCGAATAATGAACCTTTAACTAGCCCTAATATTGATAATTTGAAGGAATTGGTGGGGAATTTTGGACATGTGGGTAGACTAGGAATTAAAGTGAAAATTCAGTTTTTTTTTTAAAAACAAAAAACAAAAAACAAAATTCTGGGTACAATTGAAATTAGATTTAATTTTTTTAAAGAAAATTATTCCCCCCCTCCGAAAAAAAAAAAAGAAGAAGGTGGTCGACGTTAGTCCAAATCTTGGTCTTGGCCAAATTTGGAATTATTCAATCATTCCACTCACGTAGGTTGAAACATTGATGAAGTTGAGAATGTATACGGTTGCAGCTCAAAGCAAGGATTATAAATTTGCATCAACAGGTGCGCATGAACCGATTGGATCTCAACTGACTTAAATATGATATGGGAATCACGAAGATTAACGGTTGAGAATTACTGGGTTCACGTGTCTTCAAAGCATGCGATAATTTTATCGAAGTATGTGGATGGTAGCATGATTTAGTAAAATAAAACTTGCTAGCAAAAAAAATAAAAAATAAAAAATAATAACACTTTAAAGTAAGGTAAAATTACAAAGCTTTCCCAAATTGATGTCATGATTACTTCCAAATTGGATCGATAGCTCGAAAATTTCAGGCTAATAGAGGACCAATTTGACTTTACTTTTGTAACAATACAAAGGATGACAACCCGTAACATATTTAAAATTTAAATTCTAAGAAACCTAGCAATTAATATCGGTTTTACGCATGCAACATGGATTGAGACGTTAACAACCAAATAGAGGATCGTGGTCTAAAAAATCCCAATCATTCAAACACTCTAAAGCGACATCTTGGATGTTCTAGGGGTAGTAGCTCTTGGCTGTTTGAGAGCGGCTATGTCCAGTGCCAAGGACACAAGATATAATCTTAAGGGCCTGTTTGTTAACAATCAAAATAGTGTCTGATTTTGATTTTTTGTTCCTGGAAGCAGTTTGGGAACAAATTTCTATTTTTTTGTTCCCTTGGAACATAATCAAGAATAAAAAAAATTTTGATTTTTATTCCCAATAACAAATCTAAGAATCAAGACCATATTTTTCTTCTTATTCTCTTTTCTCTTCTTCTTCTTCCCTTTTCTTCTTCTTCATCTACCGCCATCCCACGGTTGCCGTCCGCTGCCGGTCGCCGGCAACCAGTCCGGCAATATATAAGTCAGGTAGTCAGATTTGCTTTTCTTGCGAGACGATCATCTTTTATTGGTAAGCATTAGGTGCCTAAGTGATAAACACGTCAGCAATATATAAGTCTATTCAACATTCACTTTGGCCCACTCGTCAGAAACCCTTCATTGTCTCTCTATTCATTTAATGTTTTTACCTTTTTTTATCCTTTTTTTCTTCATCTTCTTCCTCCTTCCCCTCAGCTGGAGACTTCCTCTTTTCACTCCGCCGGAGATTACAAGGCGTCAACTCAGACTCACTATCAACTTAATCCCCCGAATCGCCTTCCTCCACCACCACCTCACCGTCGTCTCAATCCTTCATAGTCAAGCTCGAGCTTCGCTGGTGAACTTGAGCCTCATAGTTTGGATCTAAGCTCGAGTGAGCCCTAGATTTGTGATCTAGAGCTCAGCTCGACCAGGGTCGGCGGAGGCAAAAGACGAGGCGAATGGCGGTGGCATGCTTCATCGTTGCGGCGGAGGGCCTCGTGCTCCTGGCCGACGCGGGCACCAACGTGGAGGGTGCGAGAGGATTTGGACAGGAGGTGGCAGTGTTCGAGGTCGGAGAAGAAGTGGACGAAGATGGAGGCAACGTGTGGAGGCGGCGGGGTCTTGGAAGTGAGAGATCATTTTGGAAAAAAGGAGAGAATGCAGAAGAGAGAGGAGAGAGAGTGAAAGGAGGAAGAAGAAGAAGGAAAAAGAAAAAGAGAAAAAGAAGGAAAATAAAAAATAAAAACATTAAGTGAAGAGATGAAGGATGCAAGGGTTTCCCACAGTTGAGCTCAAAGTGACGCGTTGAATGGACTTACGTACTGTTAACTTGCCTGAGCCAGAGCGGAAAATGCAAGACGCAGAACACAAAGACACGCAAAACCACACACACATACATATACAAGTGAAAAAGGACTGTGTAATGCAGACACAACACACGAAGGTACGTACTCCATGAGTATCCTCTGCTCCGCACGGCGTCTCGACTTGTGTCTCGATCGGTTCTCCACCGTTCGATGCGTACGAAAACGAGGGAAGCATCGAAACGATTGGGTTATGTCGAGACACACGTGAGGACACCGAGGGAGATGGAGGATCTCCAGATGCGACCCGAGGGGACGTGCATGAATCGATATAAACGTGTTTTGCTTACTTGCTTCGGTTGCTCTGCTCATGCTGTGGCTCAACATGTCTCCCGACACCATCCTTCCTTCCTTCCAAATGAGCTTCCTGCTGTTTCTCCCTCCCGCTCTTCTCTCCAGTGCAACCAAGCTTTTGCAAATTATGACCCTGGGAGAACCATATTTATGGGAACCATGACACAGTTGATACTATGAGAGAGAGAGAGAGAGAGAGAGAGAGAGAGTTAAGTCTATGGAGAGAGGAAGAGAGGGAGGGGGCAATGACGTTTTACGCATACGACATGGATTGAGACGTTAACAACCAAATAGAGGATCGCCGCCGAAATAATCCCACGTCATTCGGACACTCTAAAGCGACATCCGGATGTCTCGGGGGTAGGGACACGAGATATCATCTAAAATAGACTCGCCGCGCACCGGCCAATCAAAGTTAAAGATGATTCTTAGTTTAACTCGACAGTCAGATGGTCAGATTTGCTTTCTTGCGAAACTCACATTTTGGTCATGTGATGCACATTCATTTGATATAGAGGACGTCCCATTTGGCCGATTACATTAACTCATCTGTACTTTTTGTCTTGTTTCCTGGTGACTGCGGAGATGCTATGTGGGCTTGCCACAAAGAAAGGGAAAGGGCTTTGTTAGTACAAGGATCGTTGATTGTTGAGATGATTTATTGTGGGCCACAATTATTAAAGAAATAAATTCCACAACAATTTATAATTATTTATATTTAATTTTTTCATACTCTAAAATAGATAGTGATCTGATAGTAGATTAAAGACTATCACTCAATTATTTCTTAAAATGAAATGATACCTTAATCTCTTAACATTCTTGTAATCTTGGCTCTGAATCATAAGATTGACTTATTTACTAAAAGACTAGATCTGAGTTATGTGTCCAAATCAACTAAAATACGATGTAGAAAATATTTTTTAAATCATTTATTTTGCACGAAACAAATGAACTCTTAACCTATAGTCGTTTTCTGAAATTAATTTCAATCTTTAAATAAATTTTCTGTGCATCCATTACTTTTTCTTTTGCCCAATTTTTTACCTGCATAGGCACATAAGCATACATTAGTGACCTAGTAATGAAATTAATCATCCTATAGAAGGCAATCATTACTGAAAATGTTTTCTTTTTGCACAATATCCCAATGTCAACAAGCTAAGATTGGAATATACAAACAAGATGGTTAGGTATAAAGCTTGTTTTCTAGGACTAAGGGTGGACACGGGTATTAAGATTGAGGACCTTTTTAGTATTCGGGGATTTGGACTCGATAATACACCAGGTGAAAGGGGATTAATAGATCACATAAATTGAGTTTAATTAATGAATAAAGTTTGATGACCTATCCTTGGGATTGGAAAAATTATTACCAACAGGAATATAAAACAGGCAAAGTGGGAAAAGAATATAGCAGTTATCTCAAGGCTTCAGTCAAGCATCTGCTGTTTCTGAGAAACTGCATTGAAGCTTGTAGTGCTGGTACTAGGTAACCACAATGGGTTTAGATCTTAGTATTCTTTTGTCACCCATGCGTCTTCTTATTTGAAAATTGGCCGTACAATTCTTTAGTCTAAGAAATTTTAAATCTCCCTCGCATAGGCAGAACAAATAAATAAAGATATACGAAATAGAGAATTGTGTAATTTCTATACGTACATTCTAATACAAATGCAAAGTTATATGAGGTATTTATAGTTTTTAAACGATGATTATAATTAATAGAAATATACACAATCAAAAAGACATATGCACAATCCCTAGAGAAATTCAATCTATGTGCACAAAGTCTCTGACTGTGATATTATGGCAGAATCTTAGTGTGTAACTGTTTGTTTTAGAAGAAATTAAATTATTAGGGGACTGATGGAGAATTTTTTTATTTTTTTTTTTATATCTTAACTTAAATTATAGTGTCCTTTTGTATGTGTGTCATTTTCAAGAAATCTTCGAGGAAATGTGCACGTTGATTCGTCCTTTCTTTTATATTGAGAAGCGATTTGCAAGGTCGTACACGAAACCTTGATGGCATAAACATTTGATGGAAGATGATGACTATGATGATAATAATAATAATTGTAACAATAATAGATTATTTGCAATAATGTAAGTTTATCCTTAAGAAACAGACTAGGGGCAGCATGCGCAACCATTGTATTGTTTCCACGAAATTACGTCTTATTTCATAACTAAATTCGATTACGCACGAGTGCATCTACCATTAATCTTTCTTAGACAACGTTGTCGGTGCCTTACTTGGTCAACCGAACAAAATTTACGTAACACTCATTTATTATTCTCTCGATTATGTTGATTGTGCTTATCAACATAGATCTTGTTCTAAAAAATTATGTACGTGCAAATGGAAAAATATCTGGAAAATTGGCTAATCCTAAACCTATTGTACGAAGGCTAATTCGACCATAAACTTTTCAATTATGTCAATTAAATTTTAAATATTTACATGAAATTTCAATAAGGTCTTTTCGAATAATATTTGCCCAAAAATCTCAAATATGGTGATAGGCCACGGAGGATGACCGGTAATGATTAGACCTCCTCATTAGCTATTTTCAGGGAAAATTTGGTAAAGGACCATATTAAAATTTAATGCAAGGATTTAAAAATAAATTGTTAAAATTAAAATTGAAGGCTAAATTGATGTCCGTGCAATAATTGTAGGACTTTGTGACTCTTTCATTCATTGCGATCAGATGATTATGGAGACAAGAGCCCACGAGATGAACTCGAAAGAAGTTTTCTTCTCATGTAATTTGATTCCTTGTCCGAATAAGGCTTGAACTCACATGTTCGGTGTCTTTCATTCATTGTCCAATACCATCATGACGTTGAATTTAACTCCCATGTAGGATCACACGTCATTCCCCCGGGGGGCGGGGTGCCATTTCTCAAAGTTTGCTGCACGCCTCTCTTTTTTTTAAACTTCATGTAATCAACCAATCATCTCACTACCAAATTCAGACATGACGAGCCCGTTTTCGGAACAATCTGACAATAACTATCATCATGCTTTCTTGGACACCAAGGCATAACTCCTTTCTTGCGACTCATGAGTAGATTTTCCTCCACTCGTGCATTTTTTATTCCATTTCACATAAATGACCATCCCCCTCTCTCTCCACTAACATAATTTAGTTTAACTGTGTCCGATGATACATACTTTTAAAATCGAAAATGTTTTTTTTATATTAAATATACTTAATAAGTGCCTCAAAAGCAGTCATTCTTAAAGTCTAACTAAGCTTAGCTCACTTAATGATCATGTCTACCATCAATATAGAGACGTGCAAAAAAAAAAAAAAAAATTTCATCCAACTAAAGATGGAAGATAACATAATCAAATTAATACCAAAGAATCACAAAAAAAAAAAAAGGGGATCTGCAGACCACCATTTAAACATCAAATGATAATTTGTTTTTTTGAAGGTTTTGGATAAATTTTCACAAGTATATCGGTTTGGGATTTTTTAGAGTATTAACCCTTGAATTTTTAAGCAAATTGGTTCTTTTCAAATATATGTAAACAATACTTCAAATATCAAAACTTTCCTTAACAATATTTCAAAACTATTTGATATAACTTCTTCATATCGACTTCAACCACGAAAAGTTATGTTGCAAATTTTATAAGATGTTTGACAAACACCTTTTTTTTTTGGTTAGAATGAAAATTCTCATTCACATAAAGGAGATGTACATAACTTCAAGATAAATATGCAAACCCCACAAAGTAAGAAAATCTAAAAGATAAATTAACTTGTTATATCCTATGGAGATTTGCTTATTCCACAAAGATGAGTCTGTCATAGCAACAAAACACAACCGATGGCTGATAACTGAATTTCATATCAACATCAGTGTCAGTAGCTATGGCTTTACCAAAATGCAGTGTGCATCTAGATTTAGTGTTCCCAACACCATCATCGTATAGAGAAGACAACAACACCAACAGGTTGAAGGAGCACAAAAAACGCATTATAAATTCCAGATCTATGTCAAGATTAGAATAGAATAGCACCCAAATATAAATCTAGCTCTAGATCAGGAGAAAAGACTTGCAAAAGATATATTAGTTGATCACAAAATCACTTTCATATAAGCCGGCTGCTGAAAGCAACAGCAGAGGTGAAGAATTGGGGAGTGCACGACTATACGGAGCAAGCACTAGAGTCGAAGCAAGCAAGTGAATTCGAAAGAGCAGATTCTTCCGAGATACTCTCGCTTCAAACTTCTGAGCTCACGTGACAAAACTAGTATGAGAACCTAGAGGGGGGGTGAATAGGTATAAAAAAATTTCCTTCAAGATTGCACAATATTTAAACAGTTAAAGGATTTGCAACAGTTAAAAATCGATTGCAAGACTGAGTAAGGGAAAGAGAGGATTGAACACTCGGTTTATAGTGGTTCGGCTTGGTTCAAGCCTACGTCCACTCTTCTGCACTAACAGCCAATTGGCTGGATTCCACTATGATCAAAGAGCTGTTACAGTGTTGATCTTCCTTGATTTCTAGGTGTAGATGATCTACCACACTCGCTCAAGGTGTCACCAAATATAAACACTCTCTGTGTATACAATTTCGCTCGAACCGTATCGACTAACAATCAAGGTTCTTCGACTCTGGAATTTTTCTATCATTCACACACTTAAAACAACTAGAACGTCTTCCTTTTATACTCCTTTATGCCATCATAGCCGTTGGCACTTACCAAAGGAATTCCTCCAATCTACCCGTTGGACGGAATCAATCAAGAAGATCATCCGAGTTATTTAAGGAATCGACGATAGCCCATCAATCCGTTCGCCCATACAATCGGGATCTTGGTTTCCAAGAATAGAACATTCCAAGATTATTTCGTCAACCATCGGATCTTCAATCGATCTTAGATAAGAATCAAAGAATCCGAAATGATTATCCAACCAAAGAATCTTTTCCAGGAGGATAGGATCGAATCCTCAACCATATACTTCGTCTTTGGATTTCCTTCGTTTGGATTAGAAAGACGTCGGTGAGAAGAAGACTTAAGTCTTGAGTCTTGAGTCAAAGTCTTCAGACTTTAAAGCGTCGGTCTCCGAACATCCAGACTTGGGCGAAAGAAACGTTTTGTTAGCTTCAAAATATTCTGGAAAGATTTCTCCAACAAAAACTCTCCACTCCGTGGAAGATGTCCACGGCGACTCCGCAAAATCAACGAAGAAAACTCTAGCGTGAAGATGAGGCGATAGAGAGATAAGGAGAAAGAAAACTCTAGCGTGAAGATGAGGAGATAGAGAGATAAGGAGAAAGAGAGGGGGAGGGAGCCCTTAGGGATGTCCCTGAAGGATATTTGAGCGATGGCTTGATGGGAAGAGAGAAAACCCTAGCGTCGTTTGACAAACACTTCGTAGGCTCATAGCTGCACGTGTTACAAAATTACAATAGCCGATAGCAGATTTCGAGAAATTGTCTCGTCCAATTTTGAGATGTTGTAACTCTAAAATAGGCTTATTAAACATAAAAGTTACAGCACTTCACAACACAGAAATATCACAGCATAATTATAGTTCAACTACAATTATACCAAACGATTTGGTCATGCGATGAACGCAAAAATTATGGGAAAGTCGACCCGTCCAAGTCGAACAGCCAAAGGCCAAGAACCAAAAGAGGGAAAGTTCTCCATCTCCTAACACGTGTGCGGTTCTCGACGATGGGACGTCTCTTTTAGTCTCCGTCCTGTCGCCATCGCTGAAGCTCGGCCGGTCATTCACCCGGTCGGATCGAGGAAGGTGTGTTTTCTGGCGAACCAAAAAATATGGACCATCGTCTTGCTTGTCTTCTTTCTCCTCGTCAGAGTCCTGTCCCAATTATGTTTTGACACACGACTGTTGCACGACGCCTATGTTTTGCTACCAGCATCAGCCGACATCCACCAGTCAAACTAAAGATTTTTTCGAACCGTGCAGTTTGTTCATTCATTCATGTGTTTTGGGTTATAGAGTGAAAATCTGTGGGAGCATCTAGTACAACATATCCAGAAGCATCTTTGCTTATGTCATGGTGAAATAGGGCGGAAGCTAATGGATGTTGTAATTCGAATCTAATATGAAAGAATGAAATTGTTGGAAAAAATCAATGAAGAACAATAGAGAATATGAGAGATTTACATTATTCGTTGCAGATATCGATACCTACTTCATAAGGAGAGCAAGCCACAAAAAAATCAACTAATTTATCGCTGAATTATAGAGTTATGATTAAATGGCATGTGAGTAACTTTTGTGCGGTTACCAAACAATCAAAAGCAAAACTTACCCCTTGAATTATAAGTATGCCATGAACCCAAATTGAGATTAACTTCACTGAGATATCTTACACATGAAATTGAGTCCAATTTGGAATTGGAAACACCTCAAAATCCGAGTGCCCAGAAATCTTGTACTTTCCTATTTGGACTTTCACGTGCTTTAATTCGGATTGGATCTCATTTATATTAATAAATATGTACTTATAAAACTTAAGGCTTAGTCAAATTTTAAATAAAGGCATGAAGTGAAATCATTTTCTCAAAAATGACATAAAGTGAATATT
The DNA here is from genome assembly GCA_014182405.2 of Eucalyptus sideroxylon. NCBI lineage: Eukaryota > Viridiplantae > Streptophyta > Magnoliopsida > Myrtales > Myrtaceae > Eucalyptus > Eucalyptus sideroxylon. Next base: position 51,974,301 of record CM024552.2, on the reverse strand, counting down.
ATCTCAAATAAGGATTTAAAGTAACTAACTTAGTCTCGAACAAGAACCTTAACTTAGAAACTAGCCAAATCTTATATGCAGCTAGGGGTGTTTTCGTATAGAATTTTTTTTTCCTTTTCTTTTTTCTCGTTCTTCATTTCTCTTTCTTTTCTTCGTCATCCTTATTCCTCCATCTTCTTTGCTCCGCTGATTGCCTTCTCCGAAGCCATCTCCATGTCCCCGCCGTCCTTGCCATCAATCAATGCCCTCAACCTCACTTGCCACCGCCCTTAACAGCAATTCCAATGCCTTCGTCGAAAGATGGTAGGCAATCTGAGCATCAGATCGAGCATGGACGGGCCAAGATGCGACGCTCTCCTCGACATAACACCCACATCTCATGGTCGGGGTCGAGCATGACGATGTGTAAGCCGTTAGCTCGTTATCCTCATCATCGTTGATGTTTTTTTTTTTTTTGAAATCTGTGACGTAATTAAATATAATGAAGTTAGAAATGATGCTATTAGATTAAAATTATTTCAATTCTCCCTTAGAGATAAAGCTAAAAGTCGGCTCTCTTCTCTTTCTATAGGTCGATCACAACATGGAATGGTATGGTTTAAAAATTTCTTTGTAAGTTTTTTGCACTTGCAAAGTCTGCGAAAATACATAACGATATTACTAATTTTATGTAGATGGATAGTGAATCATTGCATGAATAATGAGAAAGATTCAAGGAGTATCTTAGGAGATGCCCACATCATGGATTACTCGTATGGATGCAAGTGCAAACTTTTTATAATGGGTCTAATGCAAATCTTTGTTCTATGATCAATGCAATTGCACAAGGAACTCTAAATAATAAAACACCAGAAGAAGCCTACAATATATTAGAGGAAATGGCATCCAATAGTTATTAGTGGCCTATTGAGAGGCTACCAATGTGAGCGGAGTTCATGAAGTGGATGTTTTTGCTGCAATCGCTACACAATTTGAAGCACTCAACAAAAAGCTAGATAACATAAGTGTTTCAGTTATGAAAATTCAAAATTTGACATGTGGTTTTTGTGCTGGACAAGATGTTTGCATAAAGTGTTAGGTATGTAATACTTTTACACAACCCGGTGAAAAGGCTAACTTTGTTGGAAATTTTAATAGGCCATAAAATAATTATTTCCCCAAGACATACAATTTGGGATGGTGCAATCATCCGAAATTTTCATGGAATAATCGAAATGTGACGAGACCACCATCGGGAAAGAACTTGAGAGACAAAGTCTAATCTAAAAGATATAGTCACCAAATTTGCTAACACCACTTAGGACTTCATTAAGAGCAAGACGTGAGATTTTAGAACCAAGAGACTTCAATAAAAAATCTGGAGATGCAAGCACCTCAGTTAACAAACATTATGTGAAAGAGACAATACAGCTCTTTGCCTAGCAACATAGAGAAAAATCCCTTGAAAAGGTAGAAGCTATGACCCCGCAAAGTGGTAAATAAGTGGAGAAGAAGATGCTGAACAAGAGATTTCCAAAAACAAAGAAGTTTTGGCACTTAAGTGTCCAACCATGCCAAGTTTTAATACTTGGGATGTCTAGCACTCCTTAATTCTCATATTGATTGTGGCATTCGCACTATCTTAAAATTCCAAACCCAAGATAAGATCATATTCATCAAGAGAAATTACCTCAAAAGAGAATTTGCATTTCCAATCACCGATGTGTATTTTCATGTTCCAAGCAATGCTAATGGCCAGTACGTCATTTGAGTCTACTGTCTTGAACCGATATTTGGTCGATTTCAGTCAAAGTCCCAAACTCTTTATTGCTTTGCTCGACAAGAACATGTTTGATGCACTTGTGTCAACCATGGCATAGAGATTTGTGTTACCAACCTTGACTTCCACGAATGGCAAATGTACTTGGAGACTTCTTGGGTAGAGCTTGAATCTTTGTGGAAATGAGAATCTTTATGATTCTGAGTCACATTTCCCTCTTTTCTTGCTTTTCTTCTTCCTCTTCCTCTATGGTGAGCAGTGTCGTTTGTTCTTCTTTGGGCACTCTTGGTTAGATGGAGACCCTCACAAATGAAACATGGGGATCATGGTTGCTTTTTCTCCCTTTCTTTGTGAGAGTCACCTTGGGTTCAGTTCCACCTTTAATTGGGTTGTTTGGAAGGCCTTCTCCCTATGATCTTTCCCATCAATCTCTTCGACCACAAGTAACTTCACCTTCTTTGTCTTTTTTATGGTGGCGATCCATTTTCCACCCATTTCCTTTGGACTTGGAAGATTCAAATTTGGTGAAATTGGCTAGAGACATGATCATCGTGAGTGCCTTTGATATACTTTGAACATCCCGTCTTTTAAGCTCAAGTTGGGCCTAAGGCTTCAACTATCCATGAACGCCCCCAGAGCTTCCTACTCCCCTAGTAGGGAATTTGGAGTCTAGGTTCTATAAACTCCATGTACTTCCGACCATGTGCTTTTGTTCAAGGCGATAAAGTTTGCTACAAGCCTCTTGTCATGCGAACTTGGGGAAAAATTATCTTGAAATTCTTTGAGAAAATCATTCCAGGTGTTGATGGGATCGGCACCTCACTTGATCTCATCACACCTATTTTAAAGCCACATTGCATTATCTATTAGGTACATATATACGTTTTTTACCTTGATAATCTTGTTATGAATGCCAACAAGGCCAAAATGTTGTTCCATGCTCCAAATGAAATTGTCCACTACTTAGCAGACCGGTTGCTCTTGAACTCTTTGGGATTCGACACATCCACCTTGTGTGCCATTTGAATGGGTATGGCACCATTCGTAATACTAGCCTTGCACAAGACTAGCTCGGTCTTGAGCTCTTGGACATCCAATTATAGGAGGTGTCCTCTTTGACCTCTAAAACTTACTATCTTCAATGCCTTGTTCGTGTATTTGGATTATTATCGAGATTAACAGGGTATAGGAGCACTTCAAGAAGTTTTTTATTTAAAGTCCACTTCAAGTGATGTTCTTGGCATCAACCAAAAGGAAGATGGACAGCAGTTGTGAAAAGGGAGTAATCATTGAAATACCAACATTAATCAAATCGTAAATTGAGAATGTTGGTGGAACTAACATGTAACAAGGGGCAAGTCATATATTAATCACAAATTAGATAACTCTCCTTTCTCCTTTTGTCATCTACCATGACTAAAATCAAGAGGCTAATCAAAGTAAATCATGGTCCATCTATGCCTGTTCGCAAAATGCAATGCCGTGTGAAACTGCGTTCCTTATTTTTACATATCGATGCCTCATACTTTGCTTCCTCTTATTAGTATATTATATTTTTTCGAATTCTGTACCCGACTTTATCGTTGATTACTTTACATCAGAGAGATCCCAAGATCTTGATGTAACCTCATATGTAACCTTTTAACGTCATGCTTGGGACGAAATCTTTTGAGAAAAGCCAGAGAGATGGTAATCAGATTGGCCAAAAGCACTGCGTTAAGAAATACCAAGTTTATTTTTGTGTGAGAAAAGATGGAGGATTTGAGGCTGCTCTAACTTCCATAAAACGGCTTTCCATGTGGCGCTTTCGTACACGAATTCGTGTGGGGAGTTAAAAGGGCAAACATGACGTGCTCTAAAGTGTTTATTTATTATAATTTGTATTGAATAATGAGAATATAATTAGGTGAGAAAAAAGTGCTCTGTAAAAAATGCTGGGAATAATGATGCACGAGAACCGCACCAGTTTTTGTCTCTCTCCCTATCCCCCCGAAGAAAAGTGAACTGAGTTCTCGGTTGGCTGGACCGATCGATTTCAAAGTGGATCGATTTTGCCTTTCAGAGTTCGACTCCGTAACTCTCGGTTCTCAAGTATTGAAATCGGAAAATAAATCAGTCAGTTTTGGAATTGCCGGATCCTATTCGTTGTCCAATTTTACTCGAAAACTCAACTCTTCTTGTGTAAAGAACCATATTCTTTTTCTCGAGTGTAAAAGTTGCACAATTTTATTACAAAAGATACGTTAACCAAGTGTTTATGTTATTGTTTTTACAGCAACAACAAAAAAGTGGACATGTTATTGTTTGCTCAAGTTGTACCCACGTATTGCTTCTCAAAGGTTGTGAATGCACCTTATATTTCTAAAAGAAGCTTCAAAATTTATGTAGAGTCGGTTCAACACAAGGATTGAACTAATTGTTTTCAAGGTAAACCTACCTTGGAACTCAAAACCGTTCCTACATGACCCGATCAATTCAATCAGGCATTCGCCATCTATTTTCATTGTTCAAGTCTTTGCCAACATGAAAAAATCAAAAGCTCTGCCCTCCCCTCTATCTATCCAAGGGATGGAAGGGCAGAGGCCTTTGGTGTCCCCTCCAATAAAAAATTGGGGCATTCCAATCACTAGTTAATATACTTTTCTCTCATGCGTTTCTTCATTCATGGTTGTAGAGGTTCACGAAAGTGGGAACCACACATATTCTCCTCGGAAATAAACTTGAACCAATCGATCCAGACTGATTCGGTTTGGTATTTGAGTTGAACTAGACCCGGTGCTTACCTTTAGTATTTTCATTTAAGTATGGGCTCATGCAATTTATTGCCCCAACTTTAGAGTTTGGGCCTTTGGTGCTTACCCCCAGTAATCTTAGTAATCACTTCGCGCAGCTCACAGAATATCAACTCACGCCCTCCCTTCTACAAAGGTCCATTTAGTTTAGGGTAAATAGCAACACTAAAATCAATTCCGTACAAAATATCAACTTTCAATGACTAATTCGACTGGAATTGACTCATCAAACATTTCTTTGGCATGCATGATATTTAATTATAATTAAACAATAAACAGCAGGAAAGATCAGACTGAACATAGTAATTATGCTCAAGCAAGCCTAGCTAAAACACCAACAAAAGGTGCTGTGTTGGCGGTTGCTGGCTCGGCCATCTGATAGTTCGACCTTGAGTCCGTGTACCCGTCTTGCTGGTCCGGGCCCCCGACGAGCGCTCCGTCCAATACGTTCGGGTTCGGGGCGTTCTTATTAAACCACAAGTCAAATCCTCCGCTGCATGAGACAGGCGTCGGGTCCTTCTTGATTGAGACAATGGAGGCTCCCCTGTGGTGCACTTGGGTCGGATAGTTCGATCCATAGCCAACCATATAGCTCAGTTTATTCGGGTTCTCTCCGAGGATATAGTCCGCCTTGAATTGGATCGACAACAAAAAGGAAATGATAATTGAAAAAAAGTATGTTGTAAAAGAAATCAGCTAATTAAGTGAACTTGTCGTCCTAAAATGGTGTTATCAAGTATTTGATACCCTTGACCTCTCACACACATGATACTGAATTGGTAGTTAATCTATGAATTCACCTTAATTACACTGAAAAACACCGAACCGGAAAGGCACTTCGCAGTAAAGGATATATGTGGTCATATGGACCTGTGACTGGGCAATTCCGATCAGATCGGAGGAAGATGCAGTACCACCGGGGCACTGGATTGAGGCTTTCTTGGGGGCGAGGTAGTCGGCATACACCGTGGCGATGAACGCGGCGGTGGAGGTGTACTGGAGGTTGTTCCAGGGTTGAAACCACAGCAGTCCACCAGGGGTCTTTTTGAAATTGCCGCTACCTTTCTGGAGGCAATTGCATATGAATTGCTCTGCTTGGCTTTTGTATTGTGCCCATGGTCCCGAGTTGTCGACTTGGCCTTCCAACACTAGCTGTGCATTTCATTTCATGCATAAAATCAAAACGTAGGTCTTTTTTTTTTCTTTTTTTTTTTTTTTTTTTTTTTTGAGATTTTCTTCAGAGCGGATCTGATGTTTAATTATCCTTTGGCAAAATGTTGGGAATTAGAATAGTGACGAAGCAGTGTGCATCCAAAATATAAGTTTAAGGCCTACACATTGTGCTTTGTTAATGGAACCAATCTGGCATACAAGATGAGATATACCTTGGCAACGAGCACTTGGGCGCCGACATACTTGTCGTTCCATGAGAACTCGGTCCGACCGCCGCCGGTGTCGCCCGAGCTACTGAGGTAATCGAGGTATTCTTTGTCCCCAGTTGCACGGTGAAGCCACGCAGCTGCCCACAGAAGTTCGTCCTGTGTCATCAGGTGATTACGGTAGTTTAGACATTTCACGCTTGATAATAGGATTGAATACAAATTCTTACCGAATTCTATGTGATTTTAAGCAATACCTGATATCCAGAGCTGGAATAGAACTGTCCTGCTACAGAGATGCTACTCGTGTACACGCCAGGATGATTCCGAGCGAAATCAAAGAGCTGTCAAACGCAAAAATTAGTCGAAACAAACACATCCATTGATTAATAATTGTATCTTTTTGTTAGGTAACAAAGTTACAACCAAATCATCGGACAATAATATATCAATTTAGGAAGAACGCAAAATTCTTAGATTGTATTTTATGTTGCTGATTGAAGAAGGTCGACACATTTAATGTTTGAAGAAGGCTTGCATGCGACGCACGCATGATTCGTGCAAACTGGTCGTGTAACAATGAAACAAAGAAGACCTGTTTTGCATGAGTTAGAAGCTGAGATGCATATTCAGAATCCGTCTTGGCAAAGGCGATGGAAGCCGCCGCAAATGCAGCCGCAGTTTCCCCGGCGAGATCGGCCCCTGGGTTCTGGTCGTCGATCTTGTAGGTAGTGCGGACGGTGGTCATGTCCTCGGGCCTCTGCCAGCACGAGTGGTCGGAGTTGCCCTCGCCGACCTCGCCATAGAGGAGATCGGGCTGAGGGTGGGCTTTGATCAGGTAGTCCGTGCCCCACTTAACGGCAGCAAGCGCGTTCGAGAGCTCGTGCTTGGCTTTCAAATTGGCTCTGAACTCCACAACGCTCCACGAGAGCAACGAGATTGTGAAGGCCATCGGGAACCCGAACTTGACGTTGTCGCCGGCGTCGTAGTATCCTCCGGTCAGTTTGATCTATTAGCCAAAAAGAGAGATTAAATGTATTCCAGAAATAAGCCTAAAAGGATATCAAATATTAACATTAACCAAAAATCAGATTACTTCAGAATACTCTTGTGACATGTAGCAAAAAGATAGGCACACGGGATTCTGCATGCAAAATCATAGCAAGATACGTTTTTTGCAATTTTGCGCATATGTCAAAATTGAAACGGCGCGAACGAAATTTCTATATGCAATAATTTCTCATCTTTCTTTCGCAACATGTGAAAATTAAGAGAATAAACATAGATAAAACTGCAGAAAAGTAAATAAAAAAATCCATACTCCGGCATCGCTCCCATCTTCAAGCGCCGAATCGCCACGCCACTGGACTCTCTGATTACTTGGCAGTTTGCCTGATCGCTGAGCCTCGAAGTACAGCAACGACTTGGTGAGCGCAGTCCCATAATCACTTGAAGACCCTTCACTTTGAATCACTAATTCAGATGACAAAACCATGAAACTCAACGAAAAGACCAAGACAAGGTTCATGGAACTTAGTCTAGCCATGATAACTCTCTCAAGAACCAATGCGAGGAAGAACACAAGGTTGTTGAATATATATAGATGGAACTTATGATATAATCTACGGAAGGATTTGCCATATATGTATAAAACAGGTAAATATGCACATAGGGAAATATATACATATATATCGATTTGTTTCCATAAGCTTGGAGCTATTTTTAGTGTGATAGTTAAGGGCTTATATGTTTTTTCTGGTAAGGTAGTTAAGGGCTTATATGTTTTTATTGGTAAGGTAGTTAAGGGCTTATATGTTTATATCCAAATCTGTGGAGATTCTTATAAGGCTCTTTTTCCATCCTAAATATGGCTGGAGAAGCTCCTGCCAATATGATATTATTCTTAAAAATACCATTGGGCTATGTTGGGAAGCTTTTGTAATTTCCAAACTAATGGATTGTCTTTTAATTTTACTAAAGGAAGAGCTACCCTTGCTCGTTGCAAATAACATTTCTTTCACCCTTGCACCTCTTCTTTCACAGCCATTATATTTCAATGTTTCTTCCATGTTTGTGTTAAAACACTTAGTGGACTTAGGCCAATTTTTCTTTTTCTTATAAAAATGTTTTTGTTTGGTAGCGAGGACACCAGGTACATCCCTAATTTAAGTGTTAAATGTTTTTACAAGATGGGAGGTATAAGGGAGTAGTCTTCGTTAACCCTTGTCTTGCAGGTTGGAGTTAGGAATGACTGTTTGAATTTAAATTATAGAAGTGTTGTTTGCATTTCAACTGTTATGCATGTTTTATTGCTTTTAGCACTACACTATTGCACACACAACCTGCGGTCGGACCTGGGTTGCGATAGGATTTCTAGGATAGTTTTGAGAATGATACTTCCTCCAAAGCAAGACTATTATGTAGAGGTTGACATTCTCTTCCCCGAAATTTCTTTCATGGTGTCGTATGTGTTTATCCATATCCGCAAGACTGTGTGATTATTGGGTATTCCATTCGACTGAGCTGACACATTAATGCTAGACTGCAACAGATCATCCTCTTAGCTCCACCTTGTTAAGACATCTAGATATAAATCGAGCCTTACATTTTATGCGTATATCTATGTGATTGTCATCCATTTCTGGTGAAAGTAAGTTGTCTAAATTCTTCACAATTTACTTACTTTATTGCAATTTTGTGGGTCCATGACATTAGGTTTCTTCATCAGTCTTGTTTTTATATGCGATGCGGAAAATCGACGTACAATTCATTTCCACTCCAAAAAAAGAGCTCAAGAGGTGGTTGGATCAGTTAGATCAAGATGGCCAGAGATATGTGAAAGCCAGGGTCGCCTAACTTCTCCCATTGTTAGAGATCAAAGTCCACTATGGTGTGATACAAGCACTCCCTCACTTCTAGTGTCCACAAACTTCCACCTTCATATTTGGTGAGTATGAACTGACTCCAACACTTGAAGAATATAGTGTTGCCATTGGAATGCCCCTAGAAAAGGAACTTGTTAGACCACCTATCAGTATAGATTCTATTTCTGAATTATCACAATTTTTAGAAATCGAAACCGAAAAAGTAAGGAAAGTTGTCAAAGCCAATTGTTTTGCATGCCCATTTTCATTTTTGGAAGAATGTTTTGCAAATCAATCAATGATTTCAAAAGCTAAGATCTTTATGTTAGCATTTTTCGGGCTAATCGTTTTTCCTTATTGAAGAAATTACATTAATCCTTCAATTTCATGGGTGGTTAATTGGGTTTGTGACGGATTAAATTATATCAACATGGTTTTAGCTGAAACATTTTTGTCATTAAACCGTTTCAAACAGAATGAAGAAAAAAACCATGTGTGCTCTTCCTAAACTTTTACAAATATGATTTTTCTCACACATAAGAGATTTTGGGCACCTTATGAAACAATTTAAGATTGATGATTTAAGACACCCCATACAAAAATTTGCAATCCTAGAACGTTTTTCCTGAAATAAACAGTACGCCCATTGGATTAATTTTTTGAAAAACCCTAATCCTAAGGCATTCTTATGGCATACTAAATAGCTCCATGTTGAGGAGGCTCGCTTCTCTCACAAGTATGATGGGTCAATTCCGTTGCTGGGCCTTTTTGGTGCTATTTCTTATTACCCATATAGGGTGGCTCGTCAGTACAGAGCTCTTCAAGAAGTTCCTCTGCCCCTCAAGACGGAATTGTTCCAAGTTCGTTTTGTTTGTACGGACTATGATTACTTCAACGTGGTTTAGACGATCATTGCTACATGGAATGAATGCCATCTAGAGAATATTTTAGTGCCCAACAGATTGAAAGGCGAGAAGGAGATCCACCATGCGTCAGCATTCTACATCCAACAACACCGGATTCCTGCTGCCTTACATCCAGTGGTCCCTGATGTGACTAAGAAGCCTACTCAATGAGCACAAATTGAGCATCTTAAATGGAAAGTGGAAATGATTGAAGCTGAAAATAAGAAGCTTCGCAAGGTGTTGGGTTCCCGAAAGCATATAAAATGAGATGTTTTGTTTTTTTAGTTCAATGTTTAGGGACTTAGATTTCAATTCAGTATTTTCAATTTTTAGTTCAATGTTTAGGGACTTGAATTTCAATTCTTAGTTCATTGCTAGGAAGTTCGGTTCAATGTTTAAAATAAATCTTAAATAAAATCGGGCGATTAGGCCATTGTCATGGGCCATTTTCCTATCTTGTCATTAGTTCTTACATTATCTCTTTTATCCCTAGGTAACAACACGACTCACTCAAGATCGCTAATCCGTACTCATTCTAGAGCAACAATGGCTAATAACACCGAACAAATGCATGTTGCAAACGCATGTTGCTGAACAAACTCGCGTCACTGCCCTCGAATCAGAGATGAAGCAAGTCCCGAATGTTCTTGAGTAGCTCTCTAAACAAATCGATTCTCTCCAAGCAAATACTGCCCCACCAGCTCCACAAGTTGAAGTGGTGTTACCACAACATACTCCCATGACTGATCCGAGAGATAAATGCAAGAATACGTCCACAATTGGGCCATCAACCTCTGATGATCCCTCCAGGGTTAAAATTACCGACGTGCCTCAAATTGTTGTTGATGATGAAGTACAAGTGGTACGTTCGGCTGTACCAAAAACTAAGCAAGAAAAACACTTGACAAAAATCAAGGAGAAACTTAAGCTGCTGCAGGGTTCATTAGCCAAGACCCAACTAATCTGTCCCATTATGCAAAGATCAAGATACCAAAGAAGTTCAAAATGCCAAACTTTGAAAAGTATGATGGCACCTCTTGCTCGAAGATCTATCTACAGACTTATGTAGTTAGGATGACCAAATATGTTGATAACATACCCTTGATGATTAAACAATTTTAAGCAAGCCTGATAGGACCGGCGTTGCAATGGTACATTATGAAGAAAATTAATCTCCTAGAGACATGGGAGGATTTGACGGACGCCTTTTTCAAGCAATACAAGTATAATATTGATGTCACTCCATCTCGAGAAGATTTACTTCGCATCGAGAAGAAGAGGACAGAATCTTTCAAGGCATATGTCATGAGATAGAGGACCGTAATTGCTCAAATTACTTTGGAGCTGACAAAAAAGGAGCTGATGGATTTGTTCATGAAGACACTCCCGCCTAAGTATTGAAATCAGATGCTGGGATCGATTGTCGAGTCGTTCAATCAGCCAATCCCTGTTGGCGAGCGAATTGAAGTGGCATTGCATGATGGATGGGCGTCTAATCAAACCAACTCGTATAGGAGAATCTCAACCAAGAAGGATAAGGAACCTGTAGCGGAGGTTAATGCAGCTTATGTTCAACCACCTCGCCCTACCCCAAACACCCAATAGGGAGGAGCACAACCATTCTTTGGCCAGCAGAAAAACTCTTCCAGGCGTCAATTTACGCCACTTCCTAAGCCCTTGTCCAAGATCTTGCCTACCCTTCAGAAGAAAGGATTACTTGCTAAGGAACCTAAGTGATCTAATCCCGAGCATTTCCCCAACCATGATCCGTCCAAAACATGTGCTTACCATATGGGGGAAGTAGGGCATTATGTTGATGATTGCTATATGCTGCGACATAAAATCCAAAATCTTTTGGATGCCAAGGTGGTCTCATTCCGCGATACATAGCTGAACATCCAGAATAACCTACTTCCTAACCACCTAGAAGTTATGAATGCCATTTTCAATTTTGATGCTGGTAGAAAGAAGAGCTTGAAAGGGCATGTAGACGATGTGTATAATGGCTTAGTTCGAGTTGGATATGTTTAGATGCAAAAGAGCCCACCATGTTTCAGAAGATGTAAAGAGTTAAGACAATGTCCAAGAAGGGGATGATTGTTTATGCAGATCATACCAACATAGTTTCGACTATCACTCCGATCATTATTGATTTGGAGGATGAGTTTTCTGACTTTGAAGATGAGTTTACTGGCTTGAATATTGAAGCTAACGATTCCTTAGCTCTTGGCATGCCACCATTGGAAGATGTGTAGGATGAAGATGGATTAATCATTAACGATCTGCCACCATCAGATGATGAAGAATTGATTCTTGATGTTATGCAACCCTATGTATACACAAATGATAAGGCGGTACCATGGTGTTATGATACGGAGATAGATGTGGTCACTCGATCAGGACGCACTTATGCTCAGGCCAACTCACAACCTGTCAAGCCAATCACTAATGAGGAGGCTAAAGAATTCTTAGCTGTAATTAAGGCAAGTGAGTATAACGTAGTGGACCAACTTCGTAAAATGCCGGCACAAGTCTCCATATTAGAGTTGCTTTTGACATCGGATAAACATCAAAAGTCCTTGATGAAAGTCCTTTACGAAGTACATGTCCCAGAGTCCATTGAACTTGAGAAGATAGAGGAATTTGTGGGGGCTATTTTGTTAAACGACTAGATTGCTTTCTCAGATGATGAAATCCCAGATGAAGGAAGAGGACATAGCAAAGCCCTTTATATCTTAGCAAAATGTCGAAATACCTTGGTATCCCGTATACTCATTAATAATGGATTGGCTTTAAACATATGCCCTTTAGCAACTCTAAAGTGTCTTGGGTATGATTTAGAGAAAATTCGCGTGGCTAAAACCTCTGTTCGAGCATTTGACGAAACCAAAAAAGAAGCAGTTGGGGAAGTTGATTTAGACTTGCAAATAGGGCCAGTGCTATTTAATGCAGTTTTCCAGGTCCTGGACATACCTGTAGCATTCAACTTTTTGTTAGGTCGTCCATGGATTCAAGCAGCAGGGGCAATTTCTTCAAGTCTTCACTAGAAAGTGAAGTTTGTGACAAAAGGGAAGCTTATTACAGTACGAGGAGAGGATGAGTTCGAGATTTATCACGAGATGGCTATCCCTTATATTGAACCAGATTGTAAAAAAGAATCCAGTTTTCAAGCATTTGAGTTGGTTTCGACCATTCACGTTTCTTAAGGCACTACCCTACCCACTCCAAAATTATCAAGGTTAGCGATCATGGTAAGCAAGATCATGGTTGGGAGTGGCTTTGCCCCAGGTAATTAATGTAGCTAGTATAATCACCTAGAGGGGGGTGAATAGGTGTAAAAAAAATTTCTCGAGATACGGAAGTAATACTAGGCAATTGATAGAAAGGAAGTACTCCAAAATGAATTAGGATCAAAGCAAAGTAATGAGTAGGGAAGAGAAGATTAAACACAAAGTTTATAGTGGTTCGGCTTATCCCAAGCCTACGTCCACTCTTTCGCACTGACAGCCTATTGGCTGGATTTCACTATGAACAAAAGAGATGTTACAGCACAGCTTTTCCTTGATTCCACCGTGTAGATGTTCTATCACACTTCCACAAGGTTTCTCACAAATATAAATTCTCTTTTGAGTACAAGTTTTCACTCAAATGAATTGACTAAATAACAAGGAGCTTCAGACTTTGGAATTCTTCTATCGCGCACCTCTTGAACAACTTAGAACGTCTTCCTTTACGCCATCATACCCATTGGCACTTACCAAAGGAATTCCTCCAATCTACCCGTTGGACGGAATCAATTAGGAAGATCATTCGAGCTATTAAAGGAACATGACGATAGCCCATCAATCCTGTTCGCCCATACAATCAGGATCTCAGTTTCCATAAGTAGAACCTTCCACGAATATTTCATTAATCAACGGATCCTTAATCTTCGAATCAATCTCGATCAATTAGAAAGGATTCCGATAAGTCATATCCAGCCAAGAGATCTTCTCCAGTCGATAATGTCATATCCTTAATAAAACATCCAATTCTAGATAGCCTTTCTTCAACGGATTAGAACTGTCAATGAGGATAGACTTTGAATCTTGAGTCTGACAGTCTGGAGGTCTTCAGACTTTAAACAGCAGAGTCTACAAGCCTTCAGACTAGACTAATAGAAACATTTTGTCAGCTTCAAAACATTTCAAGAAGATTTCTCCAACAATTTCCCTCTCTTTGATGGTGACAAAACTTTCCTATGGATTTGAATAACTTTGACCTGCAACACATTTCTCAAACAAATATACATATCTTATAAAGATTAATGGCTAAATGAATAACACTAGAATCTGCAAGCACAATGAATAACACTAGAATCTGCAACCACAGAAAATAGGTTAGTCTTGAATATGATAAAGCCATCCATAAGATATCAAAAGCAGTCAATAGCAGTCAAATCCAAATTCACATCCAGACACAAAATTAAAGTCAAACATTAATCCAAATCAAATCCAAACGATTAAAAAATTTAAAGATAACTTTCTCCCCATTTTTGTCAGCATTAAAAAGGTTGAGAAGAAAATGTAATAAAGTCAAGATTGCTTGGGAACGTGGACAAGTTGGAAATCTCCCATGGATTGAACGATCCCTTCCAGCCTTTTCAAGTCTTCCTTCAGTTGTGCAACCTCCTCACCCTTAGCATTAGCTTGAATCTGAATAGAGAGGGCTTGGATCTGATCTTTCAAAGAAACTGAAGAAACTTGACCTGCATTTTGCAAGCTTTGAACCTCGCATCTCAGAGCATAAATTTGACCGCACATCTCCAAGAGCATATCCATAATTCTGTGAAAATTTGTTGAGCTGTCGGTTTGCGTACTGGTTTCAGCACGATCTGCAGATGATGGCATATCAGAATAATCACGTAGATTTGGCGATGAAGCATCATGTTCTTCTTCAAGAAAATAAGAGGCATGAATGTCTTCTGGGTCAGCTGGAGAGCGGTTGACTCCCTCCCTGGTAGCAGTTGACATCCCTCTTTTCTTATTATCTCCCCCTGTTTTTATGCCTTCAGGTGGAGAAGAGTGTTTTTCAGGCTCTCCTTCCTCTTGATTCAATCTCTCTTTTTCTTCTTCTGCTTCTTTTTCGCCAAGTGCTCTTTCTTCTTCTTCTTCTTCTTTTTCATACCTTGCCTCCTCAGCATCCTTTTCTCCTGCTTCTCTCTCCTCTCTTTCTTTCTCTTCTCTTTCTCGAGTCCTCTATTCTGAGTCTTTCACTGGAGCAGAACGGCTCAAATGTTTCAACGCCATTGCAGAGATGGTGATGTCTTCCTCATCATCTTCATCTTCAACGATGAGAGCTCTCCTTTTCTTGGATGGAGCAACCATTGGCTCCTTTCCTTTTCTTTTTGATGCAGAAAAGATTTGATGAGACTTTACAGGAGTCTTCTCCTTAAATTTCTCCAACGCCTTGCTTAGCTCCTTCAGATGCATCTTGGTCACCATTTTCAGTCCTACCACCATATGATCACATGATCGAGCACAAAGAATTTGTGGAGGCTGAATATTCAGATGTCTGAATAACTTCGTCACAAGACTTGGATAAGGGAGTTGACATCTGTCTTTCACCATTGCTCTATACATGTGGAACATAACAATGTGAGGAAGAGAAAACTTTTTCCCAGTGAGAATGGCATACATCAGCTTTGCCTTTGAACTTGAAACATCAGTCTTGGAAGTTGATTTCGGTCTGAGACAATTGATCACAATCTTGTGAAGTAGAATGTTGAATGCACTCATCCTTAGGTAGGAAATCTTTTCCTCTATTCTCATGTCCTTAACAAGTTTCAATGTAGCACGAGCAATAGAAACTTTGATCGGTTGATATCTTCCTCTCTCAACCCCTAACACATCTACCAGCATATCTATATCTACTACAAAGTCTTGATCTTTGACACTGAAAGAGAATCTATTCGTATCTAGGAAACTAAGATTCGAATAGAAATAAGCAGTTAATTCAGCGTAAGCTTCTGTGGTGTCGAACGTAACCGCTCAAGTTGAAGAAAACTAAACTTTTCCCTCAAATTCACATTTACAGCATCTAGAAAATCAAAATCCACACTCCTAGGGTTTATCACCCCACGCTTCAGCAATTTTGAGTATAGATCCTTATGTTCCTTCGATCTAAACAACTCTCCCCTTTTTCCTCGATTTTCCGCTGCAATACCCATCCTCGGTTGAAATTGGCTGTACAGTTTGTCATAAGCATTCCCATCTATCGGATTAAATCCCCAATCACGAGGATCACTTGGGATATTTGCAAGGGATTCTTCTGCCACCCCTTTACGAGCAATTCCCAAACTTTCCATTTTTCGCAAAAAGGTATATTCATTCCCATATCCTTTGCCTTTCAGAAAATCATCGACGTAGTTCAATGGAGTACGAGTCCCTTTTAAAGCACGATAAAGCTTGTAAATAAAAGAGGGCCTTTGAACTCTTATAGGATCTGCGTCTTCAATGATTTCTTCCTCTTGTTGATGACCAACATTTTGAGGACTAGATGATGGAGAATGACGCTGTTGAGAATGTTGTGGGCTCTATTGCTGATTTGGAGACTCTTCTTCCTCGGTGAGATCGAAGTGAGTAGGCCCCTCACTCATTCGCCGTAGTCCCCTGCTTGCGATCCTCGAAGACTTTCTTGAAGACGACATCTTTCTCACTCTTGAAAGATTACTTGCTTGACTTTCTCAAGAAAAATGACAACTTTTTCGAAGATTAGGCAAGAGAAGAAAACATGAATGGAAGATTGGTTCTTTTTAGGGTTTTTTGGAGAGTAAAGCGAAGAGGAAGCAACAGTGCATAATCGGTTTTAAAAAGGGAGCATACGGACCGTCACAAAGGAAAATAAAAAGATGCATTTTCAAAATAACTGCCCTTTCCGCGAAAATAGTCATTTTAAAAAAAATAACTTCCCTTTTGAAAACAAAAACGTCGCAATGGTCGTGTCAATTAAATATAGCAATAATCAAACACAGTTGACGATCGTACATTTTCAAGATGAGATTCAAGAGAGAGAATAACTTACAGTCAAGGTCTTGTTTATCTGAGTCTGAGAGTCTCTAGACTTTGAATTCCTCATACCTCAAAATATTGAGTCTAGAGCGAATAATTTCAAATTGATTTTTCTCCAAAGGCTTTGTGAATATATCCACCAGTTGGTTCTTTGAATCAACATACTGAATCGAAACTTCTCCATTCTAAACATGATCTCTAATGAAGTGATGTCGAATCTCTATATGCTTTACTCTTGAGTGAAGAATTGGATTTTTGGTAAGATTGATTGCACTGGTGTTGTCACAGTTAATCTTCGTGCATGAATCTTCAATTCCAAAGTCTCTTAGCTGTTGTTTTATCCACAGAATTTGTGAACAACTACCGAGAGCTACATACTCTGCTTCTGCTGTAGAGGGAGCTACTGTACTTTGCTTCCTTGAAAATCAAGACACCGTCCTGCCTCCAAGTAGTTGACAGGTACCCGAGATGCTCTTTCTATCAACTCTACAACCGGCTAGATCTGCGTCTGAGTATCCAAGAAGAGTAAAGTCTCCTCTTTTAGGATACCATAGGTCGATGCTTGAAGTTGAAGCAATGTATTTAATAATACGCTTTGTAGCATTTAAATGAGATTCTTTAGGGCCTGCTTGAAATCTGGCACAAATGCAAACACTAAACAAAATGTTAGGTCTAGAAGTAGTAAGATAAAGAAGTGAGCCAATGATGCTCCTGTATAGCTTCTGGTCAACTTTCTTTCCTTCTTCATCTTTGTCTATCTTCAAGGAACTTGACATTGGTATTTCAACTTTCTTGCAATTGTTCAGACCAAACTTTTTGACAAGATCATTAGCATATTTTTCTTGACGAATAAAAGTTCCTTCTTTCAGTTATTTCACTTGAAGCCTGAGAAAAAAGGTTAACTCACCCATCATGCTCATTTCAAATTCATCCTGCATAGTCTTAGAGAATTTCTTGCACTGACTTTCATTAGGAGATCCGAATATAATATCATTGACATATATTTGAACTAGCACAAAAATTTTGCTTTCTTTTTTGATAAACATAGTAGTGTCTACTTTACCTTTCACAAAACCGTTTTGAATTAAAAACTTACTCAGCCTGTCGTACTAAGTTCGAGGTGCTTGTTTTAAGCCATATAAGGCATTTTTAAGTTTGAATACTGAGTCAGGTTTCCTTGGGTCTTCAAACCCAGGTGGTTATTCCACATAGACTTCCTCATGGATGAATCCATTTAGGAAGGCACTTTTGACATCCATATGAAATAACCTGAAATTTTTATGACAAGCAAATGCAAGTAATAAACGAATTGCTTCTAACCTTACTACTGGTGCGTAAGTCTCGTCATAGTCTATCCCTTCTTCTTGCGTGTATCCCTTGGCCATGAGTCTTGCTTTGTTTCTTATGACCTTTCCTTTCTCGTCCATCTTGTTTTTGAAAACCCATTTAGCTCCAATAACTGTTTTACCTTTTGATTTAGGAGTCAATTCCTAGACATCATTGATGCTAAATTGCCTGAGCTCTTCTTGTATGGCTTCAATCCAGCTTTCATCAAATAAAGCTTCATCTATGCTTTTGGGTTCTATTTCAGAAATAAGAGCCACAGCACTAGACTCTTCGCGCCTTTTGGATCTTGTGCGAATTCCTTCATTAATGTCGCCAATGATAAGATCTTTGGGATGACTGGACTTATGCTTCCAGTTGCTGGTTAATTCGTTAGAATGATGATCACTTCCTTCACTTGAATCTTCAACAGTCACTTGCTGCTGGTTCTTAAAAGTCTGAGCTGCTTCTTGAGATTTAGACTTTGTAGAGTTTGGAGTAGGTTCAGGTTCTTCAAGATGAGTCTGAATAGATTCATTTTGTATAGAATCCTGGAATTTGACATTCATTGATTCTTCCACAGTTTGAGTCTTTTTGTTGTAGACTCTGTACGCTTTGCTTGTGGTTGAATATCCAAGGAAGATGCCTTCATTTGATTTTTCTTCAAACTTACCAACTCGATCATTTGCATTTTTCAGTATAAAACATTTGCATCCAAACACATGAAAATATGAAACAATAGGCTTCTTTTCTTTGAATAATTCATAGGGGATTTTTTTCTAGAATAGGCCTTAGAAAAACTCTATTGATAATATAACATGCTGTAAAAACTGCTTCGGCCCAAAAACGTGAGGAAATGTTGCTTTCAATTAGAAGAGTTCTAGCCATTTCTTGAAGCGATCTATTCTTTCTTTCCACAACTCCATTTTGTTCTTGAGTATATGAAGAGGAGAACAAATGCTGAAAACCAGATTCATCACAGAACTTTATAAAATCTTGATTTTCAAATTCACCTCTATGATCGTTCTTATACTTGAAATAACATGTCATTTTTCGTTTTGGACCTTTTTAGCAAATTTTTCAAAGTAAGAGAAAGTTTTAGACTTACTTGCTAGGAAATATACCCAGGTAAATCGTGAGTAGTCATCTACGATTACTAGGCAATATTTCTTACCTCCAATGCTCTGTGTTCTGGTTGGTCCAAAGAGATCTATATGCAGAAGATGCAGTACGCGGTTAGTGGAAACTTGATTTATTGGTTTAAAGGAATTTCTTACCTGTTTTCCCAATATGCATGGTGTACATAGGTCAGACTTTTTGATATGACAAATTGGGTAGACCACGAACAAGCTTTTTTGTTGAAATTTTGGCTATCTGCTTCATATTGATGTGTCCAAGCTTTCTGTGCCATAAGCTTGCTTCATCTTGGATTGAAATTAAACATTGCGATTCATCTGGTTTTACATCCAAGAGGTAGATATTTCCATGTCTTCATCCCATAAATGACTGAGTGGAGTCTTTACTGGTTCCTGAACATATACCCTCTTGAAAGTAGATTTTGAAACCGGTATCACATAGCTGACTGACACTGAGCAGATTGTAGTTGAGTCCTTCAACTAAAGAAACATTGCCTATTGTGAGGTTTCCAATTTTCACAGTTCCAAATCCCACAATTTTTCCTTTGCTGTTTCCTCCAAAAGAAACTTTTCCACCATTTACTTGAACAAGTTTTATGTGACATCCTGAAATTTGAGCCCTCTGAGGGATGAGTGAAGGTGAATTTCGTCAATGCATTGTTGGTTGATCTCACTCGGAATTGATCACTCCTGAGATACTGACCTTGAAGGGAAAGGCTAATGAGGACAGAACTCGTACGGCTAAAGGACTCGACTTGGGAAAACGACTTGACTGTGAGATTTACGTGAGGACGATCCTATAGATAGGCAGGCCGATTCTAAGGACGACTAAAAGTCGATTCGCGGACAAAACATAATGGAACGACGGGTGATTCCGTTTACTGTTATCGAATCCACGAACGACCCTATGTCGATCCTCGCAATCGTGTACTTTGAAATAAGAATCTATCCTCCGTAATTTCATGCAGTCAAGGATGTCCATGCGTCGAGATGTCTTGAACGTGGTTTGGCACGAGTCTGTCACGCGTGAATCCTCACAGCCACCCGTCAGTCTGAGTTGTAACCAAAATGACATTTGGAGAAATTGACATGGCAAGAGAACTTATGATTGGACTTCGAATTATCAGGAATGTCCGGGACGGACTTTGGATGAAGCTACTTCAGACAGTCGACGAAGCCAGTTAAGCCGAGCAATTGGAAAAAAGGGATTTTCGGACCGAGGAAGCAAGCCTGTGAGGACGTGGGCCGGGCCAAGTCAGTGTGGGCCTTAGGCCCAAGTTGGGACAGCCACCAAATGGGCCTAAGTCAAGCAAGTGAGCCCATTGGGCCAAACCAACTATTTCTCTTTCAAAGCCCATGGTCCAACTTTGAGCCCAATCAAACTCAACCAATTTCCAAGTCCACTCCTATTCATGGCCAAGCCCATTTCTTAGGCCCATCCACCAATTTCAGCCCAAGGTCAGATGTGTAATTTGTGCAAGGTGGAAATGACCAAATTACCCCTAGTTGTAGGGAGAAAAGGCTAGAGAAGAGAGAGAAGATGAGGCCATCATGGGCATGGGGACTTGGGGCAGGTTTTATGGAGGCTTTGACAGCCCTCCCATCACTCTCTCTCTCCCATTCGGTCACCATCTCGACGGAGCTTCTCTCTCCTCCATTTTCTTCTTCGCCAGTTCTGCTCCAGCTGACCCTTCAGTGAAGAATCAAGTCAAAAGTGGTCTTCCCGGATGAATCAGCCAACGAGCCACCTATCAACGTGACCGGGAGAGACAGACCGTTCCAACGAGCCCAATTTCGTCCCGAAAGGAGCCTCCTGCCGGCATGGGCGCCGCCGGGAAGGAACCGGTCGCCGGTCCGTCGGTCCGCCTGCAGCCTGCACTGTTTCACGTTTTCGGCCATTTTTCTCCCATTCCGGTCCTTCCTCCGCCCATCCCAACCTCCAGCAAGACCCCCAGGAGCCACCGGTTGCCAACCACCCACTCGCCGGAGCTCCGATCGGCCCGTTTTCGCCGTTGAAGTTGCTGGTTTCTTCTCTGCAGTTCAGCCCAGATCAGAAGCAGAAAACCAGAACGCCGTGAGGTCTTCGAGGCCCGTTTTCAGTGTCTTCCCGGCCTCCGTTGGTGTCGCCGCTTTGGGGTTTATCGACCGCCTTGGTGTCGGGGTCACCGTGAACTCACCGGCGCGCAAAACCGGTGAGTTTATCCTCTAATTCTTGCTTAGTGAGTTAATGACGCTTAAGGGGTGTTTAGATTAGTCTAATTAGGTTTAGGTGGTTAGATTAGATTATTTTAATGTAAATTAGATTAGTTGTATGATTAGCTTAATGGATGTTTAATTAGGGCTAATTGTATGATTAAATTAGTGTAATCTTGTTTAAGCCCTAATTAATTATTTTTAATTAATTAATTATTTCGAATTTATAAATATTATTTTATTAAATTATATTATTATAATATAATATTTAATTATTTAATTTTCGGAATTAAATTTAATTATTTAATAATTTCAAAAATTATGCCGGGATGGCCGGTCGTTAGAATTTCACGCTGATCGCAATAGTGCGGTCAGTTTGTGTTAATTGTAAGCTTAAATTGAGAAATTGAGTGATTGATGGTTATGGTTAATTATTCCAAAAGTGTGGAATTGAGTGATATTGATGAAGCTTTGGTATTTAACTTGAAAATACCCGGTGTCGGCTTTTGGCACCGTAATTGGTTGGTAGGTCTAATTTGTATCGATTGATTGAATGGATGTTTATGTGGGGATTTATCCCAAAGTTGATTAGTTTGGTTTTGATGGGAAAATGACCGTGAGAGATTGTGAGATGAACCTAGAAAGCCATCAAATCTAAATTATGCCGAGTGGGGCCGTAATGCCACTACATATAACATTGCCGAGTGGGGCCGTAATGCCACTACATATGTATTGCCGAGTGGGGCCGTAATGCCACTACACATAACATTGCCGAGTGGGGCCGTAATGCCACTACATATGTATTGCCGAGTGGGGCCGTAATGCCGCTACACATAACATTGCCGAGTAGGGCCGTAATGCCACTACATATAGACTTGCCTATAAGGCCGTGATTGAGAGTCGAGAATGAATAGTCAGAATGACCATGTGATGATTTCGATGACATGTAATCGACTAAGTCGATTGATCGCTGAATCGATCCGAGTAATTAAATTGTTTGGATGATGTGGTTGTCAATATTTATTGATTAAACTGACGTGCAGGAAGGAATTGAGGCGAGGTAAGTCCTCTATCCTATTTGTGTGGCTAGAGCGCCCTGAGGCGTATTTTCTTCCTAATTGAGTTTTAGAGGGTAGGACTCGTTGAGACGTAGTCTCATCCCGGTTGTGGGATAATATTTCAGGTCCCTAGATGACGGTCGTGGAGAACTAGAAGTCCTGGAGTTCGGAAGGTGGAGGCTGAAGAATCGGCGAACGTGTCTGACAAGTTGGTCATAGGACAGTTCCCTAGTTGTTGAGCCTGTCTATTTTGTAGACAATCCAGTGTTGTATATAAACCTATGTGTTTATAAGAAAGCTTGTTTGGTTGTGATTGATTGCCTGCTTTTCTAGCCCAAGTTAAATGTTGTCAGGGGATTTGTTTCGCTTCCACATGTGCATTAAAATGAATGGGTCGGCGACGTGTCCTGGGAAGTCGCATTTGTATCGACCCGAGTGGGATGTTCGCGTGCTCGGAGGATCGGGGCGTGACATCCCCGTTTAAGTGGTATCAGAGCGGGTCTGTGAATGGAGTGATAAGGTGCGATTGTTTGTGGGATAGTTAGTAGGAAAGGCTTTTATTTCATGCTGATGCATGTGGCTGATAGTTGTTTGGTAAATTGTTTGGCGTGGATCACTTGAATTCTAATCTGAGATTAGAATTGGGAAACAGGTTTCTGTAAAGATCCTGTAGATGAGTGATCAGGAGCAGAGGACTCCTAGAGAGAACCTTTAGACCAGTTACTCGGGGTGGTATGCCGACAGGGATCGGTACCCGAGGTGGTCGTGGCAAAGCGCCGGCTTAGACCAGCGCGTGTGTGAGAGTACCGCTGTAGGTCGGTACTAGTGTAGCAGCACCGAGCGACCCTAGGTTTGATGGGATCGTTCAGGCGCTAGTGTTCCTTGGAAGCTTGTTGGGTCAGTAAGCTCAGGACCGAGCCGCCGCTGTTATCATTGTTACTAATGCTGCTAGTGCTGTCACTGTTGTTGTTGCTACGCCTGTTAAGGCCCAAGCTAGAGTTGTGATCTGGGAGCAAGCCGTTGCATTCGAGTCGAGGTTCAGATTCAGTAGAGATGGAAATCAGTTGAGGAAGGAGTCTATGATCGTAGAAAAGTATTCCATTTCCGTCCAAATGGAAATGTGGGATGGTTAGGTCAGTAATGAATCAAAATGGAGTATGTCGTGCTGACGAAAGCCGACATGGATTAGCCCTGTGTCCTAGTAAGACGGGTGCTTGTTCTATGTGTGACCAACATGGTTACCTGGCCAGAAATGGTCTTAGAAAGCCGATGGGACAGATCGAAAGGAATGCGCCATAGAACGCATCATGGGGTTTTTAGAACAGACCTTCAGTACGAGAAAGAGTGCATGCTGTCACCCGACAGGAGATAGAGGACTCACTAATTGTGTGGCAAGTTTGAGAAAAGAAGTGTGAGTCAGCCTGGTGACCAAGTGCAACGGGAGCGTGCTTTGAATGTGGCCAGCACGGCCATCGGGATAGGAACTATCCGTGTAAGTCCAAGAGGACTCGAGCATCGCTACCACTGACATGACGCCACTAGGATGGCAAAAGGAATAGGAATGGATTGACCATGCATCGATCAAGGGAAGAATGTTTCTGAAGTGTTTTTATCAGAGTAGCGCAGCTGGATTTTGAGTGAAAGTTGTGGAGTTTTCGTTGTTGTAATAAAGTAATAAGAAGATGAATTTCTGACTATAGTTGTACTTGATGGGTTTGCTTATGTATGACTTGGAAGTCATTTATGAAAAGATTTGGCTCGAGGAGCTTTCTGCTGTTATGAATTGTGGCAGTGATATAATTCAGTTGGTTTAGTTAGCGTACGAAAGTTTTGAGTTACTGAAAGTCAAAAAGGACCTTCGATCCTTGTTGTTCGTCACTGAAGATGACCTGGTTTATGGATGTAGGTTGCCTAATCTATATGGCAACTGTAATGGATGCGACAATTGAAGAACCGAATATGGAGAACCTAACTGTGGTACAGAAGTTGTCTGAGGTGTTTCCTGAAGAACTTGCCAGGTCTACTATCAGAAAGGGAAATAAAGTTCGTGATTGAATTAGTAATTGGATTAGAGCCAATCCCTAAGGCTCCTTATCGGATGGCGTTGTCTGAGTTGAAAGAACTGAAGGTGGAGATGCAAAAATTGTTAGATAAAGGATTCTTACGTCCTAGTGCATCACCTTAGGGAGCATTAGTCTTGTTTGTGAAGAAGAAGGATGGTCTGTTGCGTTTGTGTATTGATATTCTCCAAGATCGACTTGAGGATAGGGTATCATCAGTTGAGGATCAGGAAGAAAGACATACCGAAGTTAGCATTGCGTACTTGATACGGCAATTGTGAGTTCACTGCATTATCGTTTGGTTTGACGAACCCTCCAGCTGTTTGTATGGATCTGATGAATAGAGTGTTCAAAGGGTACTTGGATCAATTTGTGATCGTGTTCATTGAAGTTATCCTGGTGTGTTCAAAGGGTACTGAGGAGCACGAGAGACATTAAAGGATGATACTTCAGACCTTGAGTACTTTTGAATTTTACAATGAGCTTAGCAGATGCGAGTTTTGGATGACTCGTGTTGCATTCCTCGGTCATATGATTTTAGGAGAAGGAATCTCCGTGGATCCCGTCCAAGATTGAAGCAGTGATCAGTTGGCCGAGATTGACTACAGTGATAGAGCTCAGAAGTTTTCTGGGTTTAGCAGAGTATTACAGAAGGTTCGTGGAAGGGTTTTCAGTATTAGCTTCGCTGTTAACTCGACTACTGAAGAAGGAAGAGAAGTTCGTGTGGACAGACAAGTGCGGGCGTAGTTTCCAAGAGCTTAAGCATAAGCTGACTACCGCACTTGTGCTAACCATACTATCTGGTCCTGGAGGTTACGAGATCTACAGTGGTGCATCGTTTAAAGGATTGGGTTGCGTGCTAATGCAGCATGGCAAGGTTGTTGCATACTCGTCCCGTCAGTTGAGACCTCGTGAACGGAATTACAGATGAATGACTTAGAACTTGCAGTAATAATGTTTGTTCTGAAGATTAAAGATATTGTTGGTGTGAAGAAAGACTCCAAATCTTCGCGGACCATTAAAGTCTCAAAGTATTTATTCTCTCAGAAAGAATTGAATAAGATAGCGATGTGAACCAGATCTTTTGAAGGACTAGAATGGTGGTATCTGGTATCACCTTGGAAAGATGAAAGAAGTCACTGATGCGTTGAGTCGAGAGTATTCATTTGTGCATATGCTAGTTAAAGAATGGACCTTACATGAGAAAGTGGAGATTCAGTTTTCAAATTTGAGGTAGGCCACCTTTTAAATCTTATGGCCATCCTCAAAATTGAGTCGGAAGTACAGATCATAATCAGAATGCTTCAGTCGAAACCTATGTGTTTATAAGAAAGCTTGTTTGGTTGTGATTGATTGCCTGCTTTTCTAGCCCAAGTTAAATGTTGTCAGGGGATTTGTTTCGCTTCCGCATGTGCATTAAAATGAATGGGTCGGCGACGTGTCCTGGGAAGTCGCATTTGTATCGACCCGAGTGGGATGTTCGCGCGCTCGAAGGATCGGGGCGTGACATTTTATGAAACAATTTGAGTCTCCTGTCATGTGTCTTGAGCATCCACTATCCAAATACCATTTTACATTTCTCTTGATAGTGACCTGCATTTAAAAAAGAAACTCAACTTTCTTTGGTACCCATCTTTTCTTGGGTCCATTTGTGTTAGTATGATATGCGGTTTTTGGTCATACTTTATTGACAGGTTTCCAAACCATAGGACATTCTTTTTCAAAATGATCTGCACTATTGCACTTTGAACATCTGAGAGCATTGCGATCTACTGGTTTTACAAAGGTCATTTTAAAATGATTTTTGTAAGCATCTCTTGAGGGTCTTTGTTTGATTCTTTCCTTCACTTTAGGAAAATCAATTAAATGAATGGTTTCAGTAGTCATTCCTAAACCAGATTTATTGAAATACAGTATTTGAACAGAAAGTATTTTTTCTAGTTTCTCAGATTCTATCGAAAATCTTTTGGAAATATTTGAGATGTCATTTTTCAAGAATGCATTTTCTTTTGAAAGATTATCTTCACTTTCTCTAAGAGAAGAAACATTCATATCTAAACATTTCACATTTTCTTTCAAAACATTTTCTTGTTGTTTTAAGGCAGAATTTTCCTTTTTGAGTTCGGAAATTCTTTTAAGAGAAGTCTTAAGACTAAAGCACAACTCATCAATATATTTAGAAACTTTAATAGGGATTTTGAAGTTACTTACCTCAAATTCACTGTCTGAATCTGAGTCTGTCTCGGAGTTTGAATCCGATTGTGCCATCAGACATATGTTGGCATAATCATCATCACTTTCTTCACATTCTGTATCACTCCAAGTTTCTACTTTAAGAGCCTTTCGATACTTTTTCAGCTTTTCCTTTCTTCTTCCTCAGAAGAGGACAGTTGGGTCTGATGTGTCCATTTTTCTTACATTCAAAGCAGACTACATCTTTATTTGATTCATCATCTTCAACAGACTTAGTCTGTTGCTTTTGAAAACTTTGTTTCCTTGGATTGAATCTTCTTCCTTTTCTGTTCAGCTTTCTGAATCTTCTTATCATGAGAGCAAGCTCCTCATCGTCCATATCATCTTCAGAATCTGCAACATTAGAATCATCATTGAATTTTAATGCAATGGATTTCTTACCTTTAGGATCTTCGTCTTAATTGATTTGTTCCACTTCATAAGACTGAAGAGTTCCAACCAACTCATCAACAAACAGTGGCATGATTCTTTGGGTCTCTCTGATTGAGGTCTTTATGTGATTCCAATCCTTGGAGAGTCCACGCAGTAGCTTGTTTACCTTCATGGGATCAGAAATTGGTTGACCTTGATTTTCAAGACCATTCACAATATTTGTAAAACGACTAAACATGTCAGTTATAGATTTTCCCGATTTCATTCTGAAGGCTTCGTATTGACCGAGGAGAATGTTGATTCTGGTCTCTTTCACTTGATCGGTTCCTTCATAGGTAATATGTAATCTATCCCAGACTTTTTTAGCTATAACACAAGAAGATATTTTGTTATATTCAGTAGGTGATAGAGCACAATATAAAGAATAAATTACTTTTGCATCAAGAGCTTGTCTCTTGGTTATCTCTTCCTGAGTCATTTGACTAGACTCCACAGTATCTTTTCCTTTTTCTGAGACAAGTGCAGCTTTAGGAATGATTCCTTTTTCTACAACCTCCCATTCCAGAGGATCCTTTAATCTTAGGAATGCTTTCATCTTGTTTTTCCAGATGTTGTAATCCTTTCCATCAAAGTAAAGTGGTCTGGTATTTCTTTGCCCTTCTACCAGCCTTGGAGCCAACATACTAGCCATGGATCTTTAACTCTGAAGTAAAAAACACTTCAATCAAAGTGAGTACACGAGCTCTGATACCAATTGATGTAGTTAGTATAATCACCTAGAGGGGGGTGAATAGGTGTAAAAACAATTTCTCGAGATACGGAAGTAATACTAGGCAATTGATAGAAAGGAAGTACTCCAAAATGAATTACGATCAAAGCAAAGTAAGGAGTAGGGAAGAGAAGATTAAACACAAAGTTTATAGTGGTTCAGCTTATCTTAAGCCTACGTCCACTCTTCCGCACTGACAACCTATCGGCTGGATTTCACTATGAATAAAAGAGATGTTACGGTACAGCTTTTCCTTGATTCCACAGTGTAGATATTCTATCACACTTCCACAAGGTTTCTCACAAATATAAACTCTCTTTTGAGTATAAGTTTTCGCTCAAATGAATTGACTAAATAACAAGGAGCTTCAGACTTTGGAATTATTCTATCGCGCACCTCTCGAACAACTTAGAACGTCTTCCTTATATACTCCTTTACGCCATCATACCCGTTGGCACTTACCAAAGGAATTCCTCCAATTTACTCGTTGGACGGAATCAATTAGGAAGATCATTCGAGTTATTAAAGGAACATGATGATAGCCCATCAATCATGTTCGCCCATACAATCAAGAACTCGGTTTCCATAAGTAGAACCTTCCACGAATATTTCACCAATCAACGGATCCTTAATCTTCGAATCAATCTCGATCAATTAGAAAGGATTCCGATAAGTCATATCCAGCCAAGAGATCTTCTCCAATCGATATGGCCATATCCTTAATAAAACATCCAGTTCTGGATAGCCTTTCTTCAACGGATTAGAAATGTCAATGAGGATAGATTTTGAATCTTGAGTCTGACAGTCCGGAGGTCTTCAGACTTTAAACAATAGAGTCTGCAAGCCTTCAAACTAGACTGATGAAAACGTTTTGTCAGCTTCAAAACATTTCAAGAAGATTTCTCCAACAGTAATGGTTTAGGCCAACATGGTCAGGGCGCTCACCAACCAATTGAGGCCGGGCAGATTTCATATATGACTGGATTGGGCTATCATGGTAGAGGTGGACGATCCTATAAAGGAAGAGAATGAGAAATAACTGGTTTCACTATATCCCATATTAGGTCCACATTCCCTGGGCCTGCGAAGATGATGCATGAAGAAGAAGGGGTGATCAATACCCGTGTTCAATATTCCAAGCCTCCAAGTGCTGACATCGATGTTTATAATGTTGTTCCTGTCGGATGGGGAGAGGTAGACAAGCTAGTTGCAGACACTATTTGATCCACTGGAAAAGATGACGCACTTGAAGGAATGACTAAATTGCTCGAAGAGAATTTAATGTTTGCCATCGACGAAACTCAAGAGTAGGATAATTTTAATTATTTGCACACTCCTCTACGCAGGAGTCTTTATTGCTTTCCATATTTGCATGTTAGGATTTTCATTTTTAGGATTTCTCTCATTTCAACAATGTAATTTGCTTTTCATCCAATAAAATACATGGAGATTTCATGTTTTAAGGGTATGTTGAAGTACACCAAACAAGCCCTGTGATGAAATCCTACCAAAAGACAACGGCAATGGACTAATTCTGAAGGCTAGGCTTCTTCATGTTCCCTTCAAAAAATTTTAATTTTTAATTTATTATAATAATAATGATTATTATTATTTTAAAATAAAATAATTTTCCAGCATGCATCTAATTTACCATGTTTGTTTCTTTTAATTATCTACTTTATGTTTCAGGTGCAACCCTGCGCACATTTGCTTTAATGAAGATGAAGTGTTAAGTCCAAGTTATGAGGAGCAAGATGATTCAATGGATATTCAACCTAGTTGGGAACAACAAGAAAATTCAAAGTCAATCACCGCCGGGCAAACGTCACCATAAATCTTAGTGACACAGAAGGCACCAAGGAAGTCAAAATTGGGGTAGACTTGACTAAATCCGAAGCTCAACGCTTGACCCAGTTGCTGAAGAAATACCAGGATGTCTTCGCCTGATCTTATGCTGATATGCCAAGTCTAGATCCATCCATTGTTGAACATTGTCTCCTAACTAATCTCAACGTACCTCCTAAGAAGAAAAAATTACGGAGAATTAAGCCAGAACTTTCCAAGAAAATAGAGGAAGAAGTCATGAAACTCCTTGATGTGAAATTCATCGAGGTATCACAGTATCCCAAGTGGATAGCAAACATTATGCCAGTGCTGAAAAAAGATGGTCGCATTAGAGTCTGCGTTGGCTATAGAGACTTGAACAAAGCCAGCTCCAAAGATGATTTTCCGTTGCCTCACATTGATGTTCTCATGGATAGTACTGCTGGCTTTGAGCTCTTTTCTTTTATGGATAGATTTTCAGGATATAACCAGATCAGGATGAATGAAAAAGATAGAGAAAATGGCATTCATCACCCCATGTGGAACTTTTTGCTATAGGGTCATGCCTTTTGGCCTTAAGAATGCCGAGGCAACATATCAACAGGCCATGATAACACTTTTCCATGATATGATGCACACAAAGATGGAAATATATGTTGATGATATGATTTCCAAAACCCGACAAGGAGAAGACCACATTAAGACTAAAGAAGTTATTTGAATGACTTCGTGAGTTTAAGTTACGTCTTTAATCCAGCAAAGTGTGTGTTTGGAGCAACTTCTAGCAAACTATTAGGTTTCATAGTCAATGGTAGGGGTTTTAAGATTGATCCCTCAAAAGCCAAAGCAATTTGTGATTTGTGCCCTCCAACCACGGTGAAAGAAGTTCAAAGCCTTTTAGGGAGATTGAATTATATAGCTTGATTCATCTCCCAACTCTCTGAAACTGCCAAGCCTTTCTTCAAGCTTCTTAAGAAGAATGCCCAAGTTAGATGGGATGATGAATGCCGGGAAGCATTTGAAGAATTGAAGTGATACTTGATAAATCCGCCAATACTTGTTCCTCCTACACCAGGGCAACATTTGATTCTCTATCTCATAATTAATAGAAAGTCATTGGGAGCAATGCTCGCTCAAAAAAGATCAATAGATGGGAAGGAATGTGCCATTTACTACTTAAGCAAGAAGTTCTCAACAACATAAATGAACTACTCTAATGTTGAGAAAACATGTGCCGCCCTAGTATGGGTTTTACACATATTGCGGCAATACACCTTGCATTACCAAACATTTCTAGTTTGTGAGAATGACCCCATCAAGTATTTGTTAGAACAACCGTCTTTGGTGGGGAAATTAGCAAAATGGCAAATCCTAATTTCCGAGTTTGATGTGCAAAGTGTATCACCAAAATCAATTAAAGGTCAAGTAATTGCGGACATGTTAGCAAATGGCACTATGAGGATGCAGGATGAAGACGAATATGATTCCCTGGATGATCGCATTTTGACAATGGAAAAAGAGTCATGGACCATGTTCTTCAACGACGCAGTTAACCTATCCGGGTTTGGTACCGGGGCAGTTTTAATTTCTCCCAATGATCAACACTATCCTCTAGTTGCAAAGTTGGTATTTCCTTGCACCAACAACATAGCTGAATATGAAGCGTGAGTTCTCGGCCTACAAGCGGCCATTGAAATGGAGGTTAGCAAGTTAAAGGTGTTGGAGAAAAATTTCTTGAGTGTTTTGAAGTTGACAAAACGTTTCCATTAGTTTAGTCTAAAGATTTATAGATTCTTCTATCAAAGTCTGAAGACTTCCGGACTACCAGACTCAAGACTCAAAGTCTATCCTCATTGACAGTTTCTAGTCCGTCGAAGAAGGCTTATCCAGAACTAAGTATTTCGTTAAGGATTTGATTCTATTGACTAAAGAAGACCTCATGGCTGGATATAGCATGTCGGAATCAATTATTCAAATTTAGATTGATTTAGGGATTTTGGATCCATTTAATGACAAAGTATACTTGGAAGGTTCTACTTATGGAAACCTAGATCCTGATTGTATGAGCGAGCAGGATTGATGGGCTATCGACATATTCCTTAGATAACTTGAAATCTCCCTAATTGATTCTGTCCAACGGGTAGATTGGAAGAACTCCTTTGGTATGTGCCAACGGGTGTGATGGCATGAAAGAGTATAAGGAAGACGTTCTAGTTATTCGAGGGTATGCATGATAGAAGAATTCCAAAGTCTAAAGCTCCTTGTTCTTAGTTAATTCAATTGTTGAGCGAAATCTTGTACGCAAAAGAGAGTTTATATTTTTGTGAGATCTTGAAAAAGTGTAGCAGAGTCTCTACACTGTGGAATCAAGGAAGAGCTTTACTGTAACAACCCTTTTTCATAGTGAAATCCAGCCCGTGGGCTGTCAGTGCGGAAGAGTGGACGTAGGCTTGGATTAAGTCTAACTACTATAAATCTTGTGTTCTTATTCTCTTCCCTAAACTCTTTTACTTTGATCGTAACTCAATTTGTTTACAAGAGTCTAATTTTCTTCTCATAATCTATTGTTGATTAGAGTTGCACACTTCTCTCTGGAAAATTTGTTTTTGCACCTATTCACCCCCTTTAGGTGCTTGTACTAGCTTTCACAATTGGTATCAAAGCATGTGTACTCACTTAAGTTGAAGTGTTTTACTTTAGAGTTAAAGATCCATGGCTAGTATGTTGGCTCCAGGTCCGGTTGAAGGGCAAAGCAATACCAGACCACCTTATTTTGATGGAAATGAATACAACATATAGAAAAACAAGATGAATGTATTCCTAATTTCAAATGATCCTCTGGAATAGGACATGGTAGACAAAAAGAATCATTCATAAAGCTGCAACAGTCTCAGAAAGAAGAAAAGAAGCTGTTGAGTCTAGTGAAATGACTCAAGAAGAGATAACCAAGAGACAAGTTCTTGATGCAAAAGCAATTTATTTTTTATATTATGCATTATTTCCTATTGAATATAACATAATATCTTCTTGTGAAACAACTAAAGAAGTCTGGGATAGATTACACATCACTTATGAAGGAACTGATCGTATAAAAGAAACCGGAATCAACATTCTGCTCAGTCAATATGAAGCATTTAAGATGAAACCAGGAGAATCTATTACTGACATGTTTAGTCGTTTTACAGAAATCGTGAATGGTCTTGAATATCAAGGTCAACCAATTTCTAGACCCATGAAAGTAAATAAGTTACTGTGTAGATTGTCCAAGGATTGGAATCACATAAAGACCTCAATAAAGGAGACACAAAGAATCATGCCACTCTCTGTTGACGAATTGGTTGGGACTCTTCAGTCTTATAAAGTGGAGAAAACCAATGAAGATGAAGATCCTAAAAGTAAGAAATCTATTGCATTAAAATCTAATGATGATTCTGATATAACAGATTCTGAATACGGATGATGAAGATCTTGCTCTTATAATAAGAAGGTTCAGGAAACTGAGAAAGGGAAGAAAATTCAAATCCAAAGAAACAAAGTTTTCAAAAGCTACAAAATAAATCAGTTGAGGATGATGAATCCAATAAAGATGTAGTATGCTCTGAATGCAAGAAAAAGGGACACATCAGACCCAACTATCCCCTTCTGAAGAGAAAGAAAGGAAAAGCTGAGAAATATCGAAATGCACTTAAAGCAGAAACTTGGAGTGATACCGAATGTGAGGAAAGTGATGATGATTATGCCAATATTTGTCTCATGGCACAATCAGATTTAGATTCAAACTCTGAGACAGACTCAGACTCAGACAATGAAATTGAGGTAAGTAATTTAAAAATCCCTACTAAAGTCTCTAGATACATTGATGAATTGTGTCTTAGTCTTAAAACCTCTCTCAAAAAGATTTCCGAACTTAAAAGAGAAAATTCTACACTAAAACAATAGGAAAATGTTTGGAAAAAGAATGTCAAAAGTTTAAACAAAAGTGTTACTACTTTGAAAGAAAATGCAAACAATCTTTCAAAAGAAAATGCATTCTTGAAAAATGATATTTCAAGTATTTCTAAAAGATTTTCTATAGGATCGAGAAACTTGAAAAAAAAATTTCAGCACAAAGACCTTACTTCAACAAATCAGGTTTAGGAATGACTGCTGAAACCATTCATCTAATTGATTTTCCTAAAGTAAAGGAAATAATTAAGCAAAGACCTACAAGATATTCTTACAAAATCATTTCCAAAAAGTTTTTGTAAAACCTATAGGCCGCAGTGCTCTTAAATGTTCTAAGTGCAATAGCTCGGATCATTTTGAGAAAGAATGTCCTATGGTTTGGAAACCTATTAAGAAGGTATGGGCAAAGACCGCATATTACACTAACACCAATGGACCCAAGAAAATATGGGTACCAAAGAAAACTTGAGTATCTTTTCTAAATGCATGTCACTATCAAGAAAAATGTTAAATAGTACTTGGATAGTGGATGCTCAAGACATATGACAGGAGACTCAAATTGCTTCATAAAACTTGCACAAGTTAATGGTGGAAAAGTTTCTTTTGAAGGAAATAGCAAAAGAAGAATTGTGGGATATGGAACTGTAAAGATTGGAAGCCTCACGATCAGTAATGTTTCCTTAATGGAAGGACTCAACTACAACTTGCTGAGTATTAGTCAGCTGTGCGACACTGGTTTCAAAATCAACTTTCAAGAAGGAATATGTTCAGGAACCAATAAAGACTCCTTTCAGTCTTTCACGGGGCGAAAACGTGAGAATATCTATCTTTTGGATATCAAATCAGATAAATCCCAATGTCTAATCTCAATTCAAGAGGAAGCAAACTTATGGCACGGAAAACTTGGGCACATCAACATGAAGCAAATAGCCAAAATCTCAGCAAAGCGTGGACTACCCAAAATGACGTACCAAAAGTTTGATCTATGCACACCATGCGTGTTGGGAAAACATACAAGAAATTCATTCAAACCAATAAATTAAGTATCTACTAATCGTGTACTGCAGCTCTTACATGTAAATCTTTTTGGACCAACCAGAACTTAAAGCATTTGAGGTAAAAAATACTGCCTAGTAATTATGGATGATTATTCACGATTCACTTTGGTATATTTTCTGACAAGTAAGTCTGAAACATTTTCTTATTTTATAAAGTTTGCTAAAAATGTCCAAAATGAAAAATGGTATGTTATTTCAAGTATACGGATAGACCATGGAGGTGAATTTGAAAATCAAGACTTTACAAAATTCTGTGATGAATCTAGCTTTTAGCATGTGTTCTATTCACCATATACTCTAGAGCAAAATAGAGTCGTGGAAATAAAGAATAGATCACTGCAGGACATGTATAGAACTCTTTTAGTTGAAAGTAATATCTATTCTCATTTTTGGGCTGAAGCAGTTTCTACAACGTGCTATATTATTAATAGAGTCTTCTTAAGGCCTATTATGGAGAAAACTCCCCATGAGTTATTCAAAGGAAAGAAGCCAATTGTTTCGTATTTTCATATGTTTAGATATAAATATTTTATATTGAAAAATGCAAATGATCGGGTTGGTAAGTTTGAAGAAAAATCAGATGAATGTATTTTCCTTGGATATTCTATCTCAAGCAAAACTTACAGAGTATACAACAAAAAGACTCAATCTGTGGAGGAATCGATGAATGTCAAATTTCAAGACTTTATGCAAAATCAATCGATTCAGACTCAACTTGAAGAATCTGAACCTGGTCCAAACTTTATAAAGTCTAAATCTCCAGAAGAAGCTAAAACTTCAGAAGACCAGCAACAAATGATCATCGAAGATTCAAATGAGAAAAATGATCAACAGTCTGACAAATCAACCAACAACTAGAAGCATAAGTCTAGTCATCCCAAAGATCTCATTATTGATGATATTAATGAAGGAATTCACACAAGATCTAAAAGGCGTGAAGAGTCTAGTGTTGTGGCTCTTATTTCTGAAATAGAACCCAAAAGTATAGAAGAAGCTTTATCCGATGAAAGCTGGATTGAAGTTATGCAAAAAGAACTCAGGCAATTCAGTATCAATGATGTCTGGGAATTGACTCTAAACTAAAAGGTAAATCCATCATTGGAGCTAAATGGGTTTTCAGGAACAAGATGAATGAGAAAGGAAAAATCATAAGAAACAAAGCAAGGCTCGTGGCCAAAGAATATACGCAAGAAGAAGGGATAGACTATGATGAGATTTACGCGCCAGTAGCAAGGTTAGAAGCAATTAGATTATTACTTACTTTTGCTTGTTATAAGAATTTCAGGTTATTCCAAATGGACATCAAAAGTGCTTTCCTAAATAGATTTATCCAAGAGGAAGTCTATGTGGAATAACCACCTGGTTTTGAAGACCCAAGGAAACCAAACTCTGTATTCAGACTGAAAAAGGCCCTATATGGTCTAAAGCAAGCACCTCGAGCTTGGTACGACAGGCTAAGTAAGTTTTTAATTCAAAATGGCTTTGTCAAAAGTAAAGTAGATACTACACTGTTTATCAAAAGAGAAAGCAAAAAAATTTTACTTGTTCAAATTTATGTTGATGATATTATTTTTGGATCTTCTAATGAAAATATGTGCAAGAAATTCTCTAAGTCTATGCAGGATGAATTTGAAATGAGCATAATTGGTGAACTAACCTTCTTTCTCGAGCTTCAAGTGAAACAAATAAAGGAGGGAATCTTTATTCATCAATAAAAATATGCTAAAGAACTTGTCAAAAAGTTTGGACTGGAGAATTGCAAAAAGACTGATATACCAATGTCAAGTTCCTTGAAGCTAGACAAAGATGAAGGAGGAAAGAAAGTTGACCAGAAGCTATACAAGAGTCTCATTGGTTCACTTATTTATCTTATTGCTTCTAGACCTGACATTTTGTTTATTGTTTGTATTTGTGCTAGATTTCAATCAAACCCCAAAGAATCTCATTTAAGTGCTGTAAAACGTATTATCAAATACATTGCCTCAACTTCAAATTTAAGTCTCTGGTATCCAAAAGAAAGAGACTTCACTCTTCTTGGATACTTAGACGCAGACCTAGCCGGATGCAAAGTTGATAGAAAGAGCACCTCGAGCACCTATCAACTACTTGGTAATAGGACAGTATCTTGGTTTTCAAGGAAGCAAAGTATTGTAGCTCTTTCTAGGGCAGAAGCAAAGTATGTAACTCTTGGAAGTTGTTGTTCACAAATTCTGTGGATAAAACAACAGCTAAGAGACTTTGGAATTGAAGATTCATGCACTAAGATCAAATGTGACAACACCAGTGCAATCAATCTTACCAAAAATCAAATTCTTCACTCAAGAGCAAAACATATAGAAATTCGACATCATTTCATTAGAGATCATATTCAAGATGAAGAAGTTTCGATTCAGTTTATTGATTCAAAGAATCAACTGGTGGATATATTTACAAAGCCTTTGAAGAAAAATCAATTTGAAGTTATTCGTTCCAAACTCAATATCTTAAAGTCTGAGGAAGTTCAAACTTAAAGCTGAAAGTCTAAAGACACTCAAACTTAGACGATCAAGATTTACGACTGTAAGTTACTTCTATTTTAGAAACTTATCTCTTCGATCAAATCTCGAAAAGGTACGATCATCTATATGTAATTCATTGATGTTATTTCCCCAGTTTTCGTGATTATTGCAATCTTTTCTTTTCGAAAAAGAAGTTATTTTTGAAATGACGGTTATTTAATTTTTTGAAAAGGCAGTTATTTTTTTTAAAAGCATTTTTATATTTCCTTTTACGACGTTCTCTATGCCTCGCTTTGACTGCCTTATATACTATTGGTTCTTCTTCGTTTTACTCTCAAAAACCCTAAGAGAGCACATATCTTCCACTTCTATTTTCTTCTCTTACTTAATCCTAAAAAAAAATTCACCTTTCTTGCAAAACAAGCTAGGAATCTCTCAAAGACTGTGAAAGATGTTGTCTCAAAGAAAGTCTTCGAGGATCGCAAACAGGGGACCACAGTAAATGCATGAGGGACCTACGCATTTTGATCTCATTGAGGAAGAAGAATCTCCTAGACAGTAGCAGAGTCCACAACATTCTCAGTAGGGTCCATCTCCTCCATCTAGACCTCAAAATATTGAACATAGAGAAGAGGAAGAAATCATCGAAGAAGCAGAACCCATAAGAACTCATAAGCTCGCTTTTACTTTTAAGCTTTATTGTGCTTTGAAGAGGAGTGGTACTCCTTTGAACTATATTGATGAATTTTTGAAAGACAAACGGTATCGAAATGAAACCTACTTTTTACGCACAATGGAACGATTAGGAATTGCTCCTGCGGGGTCAGCGGAAGAAGCATTGGCAAATATCCCTAGCGATCCACACATTTGAGGACTGAGTCAACCTGATGGGAATGATGATGATAGGATGTACACTGAGTTTAAACCTAGAATGGGTGTTGCGGCAAAAATCCGAAGCAAAAGGACATATTTGTTTCGCTCGGAGGAACATAAGCAATGTACTCTAAGTTGCTAAAGCGTGGTGTGATTAACCTTAGAAGTGTGGACTTTAATCTTCTTGATTCTCTGAATGTCAAGCTGCGCGAGAAATTCAATCTTCTTCAACTAGAACGGTTTTGTTTTGAAACGACAGAGGCTCATGCTGAACTCACTGTTTACTTCTATTCGATTCTAAGTTTCTTGGATGCGAATAGATTCTCTTTCAATGTTCAAGATTAGGACTATGCGGTTGACATGGATATATTGGCTGATGTGATTGGGGTTGAAAGAGAGAAATACCAACCAATCAGTGTGTCTATTGGACGTGCAACGATAGAGCTTGTTCAGGATAGAACAACGGAAGGAAAGATTTCATATTTGAGGATGAATGCATTAAAAATTTTGCTTCACAAGATAGTGATCAACTGCCTCAGACCCAAATCGACTTCGAAGACCGATGTTTCAAAATCGAAAGTAAAGCTAATGTATACCATCAACGCTAGCAAAAAGTTCTCTCTTCCACACACTATTATGTTCCACATGTACAGAACGATGGTGAAGGACAAGGGCCAACTTCCTTACTCAACACTTGTCACTAAGTTATTCAGACATTTGAACATTCAGCCTCCCAAGATTTTTTGTATTCGAACATGCGATCAAATGGTGGTAGGACTGAAAATGGTCTCTAAAATGCATCTGAAGGAACCTAACAAGGCTTTGGAGCAATTCAAGGTTAAAACCCCTATCAAGACTCACCCAATCTCCTCGGCTGCAAAACGGAAAGGGAAGGAGCCCCTGGTTGCTCCATCCAAGAAAAGAATAGCACTCATCTTGGAGGATGAAGAGGATGAGAATGATATCATAATTTCTACTCTTGCATTGAAGAACTTAAGTCATTTTGTTCGAGAGACAGAGGTGAGACAGGAACAAGACAAGAAGGAGATCGAGCATAGGACTAGAGAAAGAGAATCAATGGAGAAAGAAGCAAAGGAAGAAAGGATTGAAGAAGAAGAAGAAGAAGAAGAAGAAGAAGAAGAAGAAGAAGAATAAGAAGAAGAAGAATAAGCAGAGGGCAGAGGTGAACAAGAAGAAGCAGAGCATGAAGAGTACTTCTCACTGCCTAAAGGCAATGAAATTGGGGGAGATGCTGAGAAAAGAGGTACGTCTTCAATTGCTTCTACTAGTGAAGGAGTAAGTCGTTCACCAGCAGATCCAGAAGACATCTTTACCTCTCAATTTCCTGGGGAAGGCCATGAGGTTTCATCGCCAAATCTGCGTGATCGTGCTAACTTGCCATCACCTGCCAATACACCTTCCGATCGTGCAGAAGCCAGTACTCATACTAATAATTCAGCAGACTTTCGCAGAGTGCTTGATGTTCTTTTGGAGATGCGAGGCCATATTTATGCTATGGGATGCAAAGTTCAGAACTTGCAAAATGCAGGTCAATCATCTTCAGTTTCTTTGCATGATCAAATCCATGCCCTTGCTCTTCAAGTTCAAGCAAATGCCAAGGGTGAAGATGTGGCTCAACTAAATAAGGATTTGAAAAAGCTGGAAGGGATTGTCCAGTCAATGGGAGATTTCGAGCTTGTTCGTGTTCCGAAGCAATCCTAATTCCATTCTCTTTTCATCTCTACCCTTTT
Source organism: Eucalyptus sideroxylon (assembly GCA_014182405.2). Lineage (NCBI taxonomy): Eukaryota > Viridiplantae > Streptophyta > Magnoliopsida > Myrtales > Myrtaceae > Eucalyptus > Eucalyptus sideroxylon. The sequence continues at coordinate 51,934,440 of CM024552.2, read as the reverse complement.
AATGCTGACAAAAAGGGGGAGAGATGTGGTGTGGTGGTGCAGATTTGACTTTACTTTTATATTTGGTTGTTTGGTTGTGACTTGATTTGGATTTGGACTGTTTGATCGTTTGTTTATCTTAAGCACTATTGGTATTTCATGGCAAAGATAGTTGCTCATTTACAAGACTAACCTATTTTCTGTGGATGCAGATTTTAATGTTATCTTTACTAAGCCAATTATCTTTTGTGAAATATCTATGTTTGCTTGAGTATTGTTTTTCAGGTCAAAGTTATCCAAATCTGCAGGAAAGTTTTGTCACCATCAAAAAGGGGGAGATTGTTAGAGAAAACTTCCTTGAGTGTTTTGAAGTTGACAAAACATTTCCATCAGTCTAGTCTAAAGACTTACAGATTCTTCCATCAAAGTCTAAAGACCTCCGGACTGCCAGACTTAAGACTCAAAGTCTATCCTCATTGACAGTTTCTAGACCGTCGAATAAGGTTTATCCAGAACTAAGTATTTTGTTAAGGATTTGATTCCATCAACTAAAGAATATCTCTTTGCTGGATATAGCATGTCGGTATCCATTATTCAAATTGAGATTGATTTAGGGATTTTGGATCCGTTGAATGGCAAAGTATACTTGGAAGGTTCTACTTATGGAAACCTAGATCCTAATTGTATGGGCGAGCAGGATTGGTGGGCTATCGACATATTCCTTAAATAACTCCAAATCTCCCTAATTGATTCTGTCCAATGGGTAGATTGGAAGAACTCCTTTGGTAAGTGCCAACGGGTGTGAGCACCTCGGACACCTATCAACTACTTGGTAACAAAACAGTATCTTGGTTTTCAAGGAAGCAAAGTATTATAGCTCTTTCTAGGGCAGAAGCAGAGTATGTAGCTCTTGGAAGTTGTTCACAAATTCTATGGATAAAACAACAGCTAAGAGACTTTGGAATTAAAGATTCATGCACTAAGATCAAATGTGACAACACCAGCGCAATCAATCTCACTAAAAATCCAATTCTTCACTCAAGAGCAAAATATATAGATATTCGACATCATTTCATTAGAAATCATATTCAAAATGAAGAAATTTCGATTCAATTTATTGATTCAAAGAATTAACTGGCGGATATATTTACAAAACTTTTAGAGAAAAATCAATTTAAAATTATTCGTTCAAAACTCAATATCTTAAAGTTTGAGGAAGTTCAGACTTAAGGCTAAAAGTCTAAAGACACTCAGACTTAGACGATCAAGATTTACGACTGTAAGTTACTTCTATTTTAGAAACTTATCTCTCGAATCAAATCTCGAAAAGGTACGATCATCTATCTGTAATTCATTGATGTTATTTCCCCAGTTTTCGTGATTATTGCAATCTTTCCTTTTCGAAAAATAAGTTATTTTTGAAATGACGGTTATCTAATTTTTTGAAGAGGCGGTTATTTTTTTAAAATGTATTTTTATATTTCCTTTTATGATGTTCCATATTCCTCGCTTCGACTACCTTATATACTATTGGTTCTTCTTCGTTTTACTCTCAAAAACCCTAAGAGAGCACATATCTTCCACTTCTCTTTTCTTCTCTTGCTTAATCCTCGAAAAGTTTTCACCTTTCTTGCGAAACAAGCTAGGAATCTCTCGAAGACTGTGAAAGATGTCATCTCAAAGAAGGTTTTCGAGGATCATAAACAGGGGACCACAGCAAATGCATGAGGGACCTACGCATTTTGATCTCACCAAGGAAGAAGAATCTCCTAGACAGCAGCAGAGCCCACAACATTCTCAGCAGGGTCCATCTCCTCCATCTAGACCTCAGAATATTGAACATAGAGAAGAGGAAGAAATCATCGAAGATGTAGAACCCATAAGAACTCATAAGCCCACTTTTACTTTTAAGCTTTACCATGCTTTGAAGAGGAGTGGTACTCCTTTGAACTATATTGATGAATTTTTGAAAGACAAAGGGTATCGAAATAAAACCTACTTTTTACGCACAATGGAATGATTAGGAATTGCTCCTGCGGGGTTAGCGGAAAAAGCATTGGCAAATATCCCAAGTGATCCACGCATTTAAGGGCTGAGTCAACCTGATGGGAATGATGATGATAAGATGTACACTGAGTTTAAACCTAGAATGGGTGTTGCGGCAAAAATCCGAAGCAAAAGGATAGATTTGTTTCGCTCGGAGGAACACAAGCAACTATACTCTAAGTTGCTAAAGCGTGGTATGATTAACCCTAGAAGTGTGGACTTGGATTTTCTTCATTCTATGAATGTCAAGCTGCGAGAGAAATTCAATCTTCTTCAACTAGAACGGTTTTGTTCTGAAACGACAGAGGCTCATGTTGAACTCACTGTTTACTTCTATTCGAATATAAGTTTCTTGGATGCAAATAGATTCTCTTTCAGTATTCGAGATCAGGATTATGCGGTTGACATGGATACATTGGCTGATGTGATTGGAGTTGAAAGAGGGAAATACCAACCAATCAGTGTGTCTATTGGAAGTGCGACGATAGAGCTTGTTCGGGATAGAACAACGAAGGAAAATTTTCATATTTGAGAATGAATGTCTCAAAAATTTTGCTTCACAAGATAGTGATCAACTACCTCAGACCCAAATCGACTTCGAAGACCGATGTTTCAAACTCGGAGGCAAAGCTGATGTATGCCATCAACGCTGGCAAAAAGTTCTCTCTACCACACACTATTATGTTCCACATGTACAAAACGATGGTGAAGCACAAGGGCCAACTTCCTTACTCAGCACTTATCACTAAGTTATTCAAACATTTGAACATTCAGCCTCCTAGGATTCTTTGTGTTCGAACATTCGATCAAATGGCGGTAGGACTGAAAATGGTCTTTAAAATGCGTCTGAATGAACTTAACAAGGCTTTGGAGCAATTCAAGGTTAAAACCCCTGTCAAGACTCACCCAGTCTCCTCGGCTGCAAAACGGAAAGGGAAGGAGCCCCTGGTTGCTCCATCCAAGAAAAGAAGAGCACTCATCTTGGAGGATGAAGAGGATGAGAATGATATCACAATTTTTGCTCTTGCATTGAAGAACTTAAGTCGTTATGTTCGAGAGACAGAGGTGAGACAGGAACAAGACAAGGAGGAGATCGAACATAGGACTAGAGAAAGAGAATCAATGGAGAAAGAAGCAGAGGAAGAAATGATTGAAGAAGAAGAAGAAGAGGGCAAAGGTGAACAAGAAGAAGCAGAGCATGAAGAGTACTTCTCACCGCCTAAAGGCAATGAAATAAGGGGAGATGCTGAGAAAAGAAGTACGTCTTCAATTGCTGCTACTAGTGAAGGAGTAAGTCGTTCACCAGCAGATCCAGAAGACATTTATGCCTCTCAATTTACTGAGGAAGGCCATGAGGTTTCATCGCCAAATCTGCGTGATCGTGCTGACTTGCCATCACCTGCCAATACAGCTTCTGATCGTGCAGAAGCCGGTACTCAGATTGATAATTCAGCAGACTTTCACAGAGTGCTTGATGTTCTCTTGGAGATGCGAGGCCAAATTTATGCTATGGGATGCAAAGTTTAGAACTTGCAGAATGTAGGTCAATCATCTTCAGTTTCTTTGCATGATCAAATCCATGCCCTTGCTCTTCAAGTTCAAGCAAATGCCGAGGGTGAAGATGTGGCTCAACTGAATAAGGATTTGAAAAGGCTGGAAGGGATTGTCCAATCAATGGGAGATTTTGAGCTTGTTCGTGTTCCAAAGCAATCCTAATTCCATTCTCTTTTCATCTCTACCCTTTTAATGCTGACAAAAAGGGGGAGAGATGTGGTGTGGTGGTGCAAATTTGAGATTTAAACTTTTGAGATTTAAACTCTTAACTTTTGTGTTTGATTAATTTTACTTTTGTATTTAGGTGTTTGGCTGTGACTAGATTTGGATTTGAACTGTTTGATCGTTTGTTTATCTTAAGCACTATTGGTATTTCATGGCAAAGATAGTTGCTCATTTACAGAACTAACCTATTTTCTGTGGATGCAAATTTTAATGTTATCTTTACTAAGCCAATTATCTTTTGTAAAATATCCATGTTTGCTTAAGTATTGTTTTGCAGGTCAAAGTTATCCAAATCTGTAGGAAAGTTTTGTCACCATAAAAAAGCGGGAGATTGATGGAGAAAACTTCCTTGAGTGTTTTGAAGTTGATAAAACATTTCCATCAGTCTAGTTTGAAGACTTACAGACTCTTCCATCAAAGTCTGAAGACCTCCGGACTACCAAACTCAAGACTCAAAGTCTATCCTCATTGATAGTTTCTAGACCGTCGAAGAAGGTTTATCCAAAACTAATTATTTCATTAAGGATTTGATTATACCAACTAAAGAAGATCTCTTGGCTAGATATAACATGTCGAAATCCATTATTCAAATTGAGATTGATTCAGGGATTTTGGATCCGTTGAATGGCAAAGTATACTTGGAAAGTTCTACTTATGGAAACATAGATCCTGATTGTATGGGTGAGCAAAATTGGTGGGCTATCGACATATTTCTTAAATAACTCAAAATCTCCCTAATTGATTCTGTCCAACGGGTAGATTGGAAAAACTCCTTTGGTAAGTGCCAATGGGTGTGATGGCATGAAGGAGTATATAAGGAAGACGTTCCAGTTATTCGAGGGTGTGCACGATAGGAGAATTCAAAAGTCTGAAACTCCTTGTTCTTAGTCAATTCAATTGTTGAGTGAAATCTTGTACGCAAAAGAGAGTTTATATCTTTGTGAGATCTTGAGAAAGTGTAGCAGAGTCTCTACACTGTGGAATCAATGAAAAGTTTTAATGTAACAACTCTTTTTCATAGTGAAATCCAGCCCGTGGGCTGTCAGTGCGGAAGAGTGGACGTAGGCTTGGATTAAGTCGAACCACTATAAATCTTGTGTTCTTATTCTCTTCCCTAAGCTCTTTTACTTTGATCGTAACTCAATTTGTTTACAAAAGTCTAATTTCATTCTCATAATCTATTGTTGATTAGAGTTGCACACTTATCTCTAGAAAATTTGTTTTTGCACAATTCACCCCCTCTAGGTGCTCGTACTAGCTTTCACAAAAGGTGCTCGGTGATTCCTCACTTATTATCCTTAGATTGTTGGAAAATGGAGGACTAGAGATGCCAAGCTAGTCCCTTACCATGATTATCTAGAAGACCTTATAAAGGAGTTTGACGAAATATCATTCAAGTACTTGTCAAGGTCTCATAATCAGTTTGCAGATGCACTTGCAACTTTGTCGTCTATGCTCACAGTTACGGAAGGATTAGAAATTGGACCTTTAAAGATTGAAGTGCTTGCGAAGCCAGCCTATTACATGGTAGTGACGAAAGAACCAGACGGAAAACCATGGTACCATGACAGCATGACCTACATTTAAAGGCGAGAGTTCCCAGAAGGTAGCAATCTAGATGATCGAAAGCATTTTATGAAACTCACCTCCAAGTTCTTTATTAATGGGGATACATTATACAAACGGTCCTTCGACTATATCCTATTTAGATGCATCAATGCTAAGGAGGCCACTTAGTTGATGGAAGAAATACATGAAGAAGTGTGTGGTCCTCACATGAGCGGCCACATGTTAGCAAAGAAAATTATGAGGTTAGGTTACTTTTAGCAGACCTTGGAAAGTGATTGCATTCAACATGTTCGAAGTTGTCACTATTGTCAGATTTATGGAGACAAGATAAATGTTCCTCCAAATGAGCTACATCAATTGTTGGAACCATGGGCCTTTTCAATGTGGGGCATCGATGTAATCGGCCCAATTAACCCAAAAGCCTCGAATGGTCACCATTTCATCCTTGTCGCCATCAATTATTTCACAAAATGGATAAAGGCAGCATCATATGTAGGTGTTACGGCAAAGAATGTTGTGAAGTTTGTGCAAAGTGATATTATTGCCGTTATGGCTTTGCCTGAAGCTATCATCACAGACAATGGGACGAACCTAAACAACAAGCTTGTCAATGATTTGTTCAAGGAGTTTAAAATTCGTCATCTGAATTCATCGCCTTATCGCCCCCAGATGAATGGTGCTGTTGAAGCAGCGAATAAGAACATTAAGAAAATTCTGGCAAAGACAACTGATAAATATCGTGACTGGCATGAAAGGCTTCCTTACGCTCTGATGGCGTATAGGACTTCAATTCGCACCTCTACTGGGGCAACTCCTTTTTCTCTGGTGTACGGCATGGAAGCAATCCTGCTAGTTGAAGTAGAAATCCCTTCTCTAAAAGTATTGTCTCAGTCTAAGCTGACGAAAGTTGAATTGGCACAACAGAGGTATGACCAACTCAATACGATTGATGAAAAACGTTTGAAGGCCGTATGTCATGGTTAGTGTTATCAACAGCGGGCGGCCAAGTCTTTCAATCGGAAGGTTTGTCCAAGACATTTCAAGGTCCATGATTTGGTGCTACACAAGATGCTGCCAATTAACCTCAATCATCGCGGCAAGTTCACTCCAAATTACAGTGGGCCATACATCGTGAAGAAAGTACTTCCTGGAGGCGCTTTGATCTTAGCATAAATGGATGGGCGGGAATTTATGAATCCTGTAAATTCTGATGCTGTAAAGAAATACTATCCATGAATAAAAAGGACTCGTAAAAGCCTTTCCCTTGCTCAAAGTTGATCAAATCTCTAGTGTATAATGATACATGTTTTATTTTTGCAGGGGCAAAGAACGGATGTGAACGATGGTGTCTTCTATCTTTGTAAGTAACCTCTATGAGCTCCCTTAGAAAGAAGGGGCAAGAGATGGACACCTAATATTTTTGACTTTATGATCCGAGGTGCAAGAATAGAGCATGGCATTTTTATCATTATAGAATGCTTTCACATGATATTGAGCAATTCACCAATTCCACTTGAAATTTATCAAAATGGATAATTTAATGAAGGATGTTGAGTAACTTGAAATGATGCTAAATGAGGCGCGAAGGGCAAGCCTTACCCCATACACAGTCCTTTATGAGGTGAGTATGGAAACATTTTGTGTTTCATGGTGAAGAGTTTTCTTGCAAAAAGTACGACAGCTAAAATGATGAGAAGCAATTCATTTCTCTGCTAATGAACCCCTGTTTAATCCTTCTTTCAACCTAAATACTTGAAGATTTTCTTTCATAGTACCCTTGTCAATGACCACCCCATATTGGGACAAGTTGGAGGTAAGATAGCAATATGAGGTGAGGAAAACGAAAATAATTTTTCTTGCTTTCACTTGCATCAATCTTCAAGTCGTGCTATTACATTGAATTCATGTGGTAATTTAAGTGTCTTAGGATGACAAAGAGCATTTATTTCTCTATCCTACATATTTATACCATTTGTATAGCCCACTTGAGCCTGCAATTTCATTTTTTTAAACCCAATTGGTGATCATCCCCCACACTGGCTTAGAATGCTAATGAAAGATGGAGGTTGCGTGAGTCCAAAGAAAGTAAGTGCAAAAAAATAAGGGACATGAAAAGTAGTGTGCTTGGTAAAAGCAAGGCCAATGCGCATAAAAAAAATGAATGAGAACTAGGGGGCATGAAAAAGCAATGTGCTTAATAAAAGCAAGACCGATGCCCATAGATGAAAAAGTGTCAAATAGATGACTGTCAATTGCAAGAATGGAGCAATACTCAAAGAACTTAAATGCTGAGTTTTTACAATCAAAAGAGCACTTCATGAAGACAATCCCCAAAGGTGAAAAAAAAACTGGTGGCAATGCCAAGATGATCACCAACTCTCACCCTTTACACACATTTTGAGCCTAATGATCCTTTCGTTTCTCAACCCATGAACCCAGCCTATGTTACGTCCCTTATAAAGTCTCTTCAGATTATGGCACTTAAATTAACATGGGAGTTTACATATTTTAAGCATTGCTCTAAGAAGTGCGAGCAAGATCATTTCTTTCTTATTTTACAGGATTTTTGACTTGTAAACCCGGAGATGAGTACATAATTGTTCTTTCAATTCACTTGACTCAAAGAGTCCTTTTGTTAAGCCGTTGACCAAGCCCACGTTACAGTCCCTGTCAAAGACCTCTCAGATTGGTAAGGTCGTACTGTTTGTGAGAAAATTCAAACTCTTGTCAACATGATGATGATAAGATTGAGTGATATATTCCCGCATCAATGGTCGGGACGAATACCCCTCCTAAATGAGAGTGACTAAAAAGCCTTTTTACACTAAAAGTGTCTCATTTAGCATATTCAAGAGATTCATGCTATAAGTGAAAATTGTCTTAATGATAATTTTTCCCAGTGCAAGTTTGATAAAGCCATCATGCATGGGCCTTCATTGAATTTTTCTTCAAAGACCAAAAGATGCGTCTTTGAAGCCCTGAGCTTGTTCAATCATCTTTGAATACTTGTTGAGAATTCCAAGTACCCATTTATAAAATATTTTCAAATGTCTAATGTGAATTACAGATATTTGAACCTTTAAATACTTGATATGACTTCCAAGTGTTTGTCTTTTCAAATATCTGATGTGATTTTCAAATATTTAGTAAATGTTTTCAAATGTCTGACATAAGAATCAGATTTTTGAAATTTCAAGTACTTGATGTAATTTCCAGGTGCTTGGAATCTGATGAGAGTTTTGGATCCTTGAAAACTTTGAGCCTTTCAATTATCTTAAGAGAGTTCCAGATGTTTGTCAGGTCTCATGGGAATCATTTCACGCCTAATAACGCTCTTCCAAATTCCCAGACAAGTAAGACAGGTACGTGTTCCTCTTTGCATTTGCATTTCATTGGGCATAAACACATTGAGATCTAACCACCGCCCGTGGTGGCCGTGCTGGTTTAGGGCTTAGTACTCTATTCGCTAGGGGAGGAGTTCGAAACTCAACGTGAGCCGGTTGCTTCAATGCAAAGCTGCGCGATTCACCGTTAGTCCGTGGTGGCATGGACTCCACCCTAGGATTTACTTCAAACACGGAGGTTCCCGGGTCACAAAAAAAAAAAAAAACACATTGAGATCTATGTTCCTGACCAAATCATTGCATTTACATTGCATTCTTTATTACATGACTTCGCATTTGAAAAGGGATTAAATTTATTTGAGTCCATTTCTAAAAAAAAAAAAGAGAAAAAAAGTCATTACAATTAACATTTGCATATTCATTTGCATATTCATTTTGCATGGTTTAAATTTAGGTATCATTTATCTTTGAAGGAAATCTCTACGAGCTTCCCTTCAAAGAGGGGCAGCTGTTGACACCTAATTTAGGATCAAGCTTATCCTATAGAAAATAAAAAAATAGAGCATTTAGTTCTAGAGGGAAATTTTGAACATATCTCCTCATTTCAAATTCAAAATTCAACGGTGGTGTGATTTTGGAGCCACTTATCTTGTTGAGTAGTTGAGTGAATATTAGGAAATCTTCACTTATTTGTTGAGTTTTCCCTCTATAAATAGAGAGTGCAAGACGTGAAAGAGAGGGGGAAAAACTTCGGAGAACGAGCTTTCGAAACACGTACAGAAGGCAACAGAGTTTTTGTGAGAGAAAAGTCAAAACAAAAAGTGGAGAGAGGGAAGGGCTTCTCTTGGTTCGACCAAAGGAAGAAGTAAAAGAAGGGAGCATAGAGAAGTGACCACTACAGTAAAATAGCAGGGAAAAGACATGGGAAGCATGCAGCTGAGGTGAAAAAAAAAAGAAAAAAGAAAAAGAGGAGTTGTTCATCTTCTTCGGCTGTGGCCGATCCCCTGCGCACCACCGCTCGCTACCACCGTGCCGGTGCCATCCAACGCCGGCAGGCAGGCCGCCGACCATCGCCGCTCTGCCCACTGCATTAGCAATGACTCGCTGCTGCCTCGCCGCTCCGTCCATTACACCAGCAACGACTCACTGCTACCCCACTTCGTTGCAACGCCGTGTTTTCCTTTGCGCCAAAGCCCCATTCATCATCTACAGCCCTTCACCCGTGACACTATAGCTCGCACTTCCGTCAGCATCCACCCCATCTTGCTTGCAGCCGCTTCAGCCCATGACCCGCTGTTGCTCCTGAGATCCCGACGAAGTCGCTGCTGTCCCTACTCCGTCAATGATCTACTCGACCTGACACCACCGCTACAGCATCGCGACCCTCGTTGCTACGACACTCTCGACTGATGCCCCATCAACCCAATCGACGCCAGCCTCCTTCCACCAGCAAGCCCTACACCGGCCCCGACACCACCGCTCAACTCAACGCCTTGCTGTTTGGAGCCAAAGACCAGTGACCGACGTTCCTACTGCCACGACCCAGCCTCTACCGCTCGCCGTTGTGCTCACGGTGCTCCACCCGTAGCCTGTTTGCCGTCATTGCACCGACGCCGACGTTTGCAACTCCATAGCTGCATCCCCGAGTAGAAGCCCGACGCCACTGCTCACAATCACCACAGAACCGCGACCTAGTTGCTGCTCGCCGGTCACCAACGCCGCGCTTCCCAGCTGCCACCACCACCCAGCCCTTGTCGGAGCTCCAACGCCAACTGTCTCCTTCACCCGTGCCTACCCTCTATCGACACTATTGTCCTCCCTTAGGTAGTTTGTTTTTATTTTTCTTATTTTTCACTAATTTTATATTATCTTAATTTATTTATTTTGTTATTATTGTTCAATTCAGAATATTGAGATGTGCCTTTCTTTTATAAATCTTGTAAGCATTTTCTCTAGGGTTTTTGCCCAAAATTATCATATTTATTAATTTGATCCGTAAGACTTCGGATCTGATTTTTAATTATTTTGAACTCTTTGTCGTGATGATTATGGTTAGAATAATCATTAATTTGACATGTGAGACAACAAGTTATTTTTTCGATTATTTTAATCATTTATTTGTTGAATATATTGATTGTTTAGATTTAATATTTATTTGATAATTACTCATCTAAAAAAAAACTAAAAAATCAACAAAATCAAAAGAAATCAAAATCTTGCGTGAGCATATAAGTTTAGTAAATCAGACATTTAGGTTTAGTAAATTAGATTTTTTTGGGATTATATTTTTAGGATTGCATTTTTAGAAATCTTTTTTTTTTTTTTAAAAATAGGTTGGGGTTGGATCTAAATAACCTTTTTTTTTTTAAATAGAGTCTTAGATAAAGTTGCATATTTTAATAATCATTTTAAAATATATATATATATATATATATATATATAATTTTCTAATATAGGATAGGGTTTAAGTCAAATTAATCCCTAAAATAAATTAGAAAATTGTTCACTTTAGATAGTTTAATTAGGGTTTTTATTCATTCCGAATTTCTAATAATAAAAAATATAAAAATATTAGGTGCATATTAACTAGTTTGCATAATAGGATCATTTAATTAGAAATTTTTTAGCAAAATTAGATCATGTAGTTAAAAACGCATTTTTTATAAAAGAATTCTAATTTCAAAGAAAACCCAAAAAAAAAATCATTTTTTTTGTGTGATTTGTTTTGTGTGATGCAATTTATTTATTGAATGTTTAATAATGGTTGAGCACCTGTGTGATCACTTTTTTACATGATAGTAATTTAGATTAAAATAAATCCAAGCTGCCTGCAAAAACATTTTTAAAAAATAAAAAGAAATGATATCAAAATGACATTAAAGAAATCTAGTGTAACCAAGTCCCCATACCCTTAGTCTTTGGTTCGTAGAAGTAAAATAATTCTCCCATTATTTTACTTAAATATCTAATTGACCTACCGTAAACTGTTTATGCTAAATATTTGAACCTTAAGTCGTGAATTAGAATGGGCTTGGGAGAACCCGAACTAAGTTTAAAGACTTAGTAGCCCATTAACCTAATTTTAGGTGATGCATCCGAAATTTAGGTCGCGATAGGAACCAAACATATTCTCCTCAGAACTAAACTTGAACCAATCGATCTAGATTGATTTGGTTTGGTATTTGAGTTGAACTGGACCCGGTGCTTACCTTTAGTAATTTCATTTTAGTATGGGCTTATGCAATTCATTGCCCCAACTTTAGAGTTTGGACCTTTGGTGCTTACCCCTAGTAATCTTGAGTTATCACTTTGCGCAGCTCATAGAATATCAACTCAGGCCTCCCTTCTTCAAAGGCCCATTTTGCTTAGTGTAAATAGCAACACTTAAATCAATTCCGTACAAAATATCAACTTTCAATGACTAATTCGATGGGAATTGACTCATCACACATTTCTTTGGCATGCATGATTTTCAATTATAATTAGACAACAAACGGCAGGAAAGATCATACTGAACCTAGTAATAATGCTCAAGCAAGCCTAGCTAAAACACCAACAAAAGGTGCTGTGTTGGCGGTTGCTGGCTCGGCCATCTGATAGTTCGACCTTGAGTCCGTGTACCCGTCTTGCTGGTCCGGGCCCCCGACGAGCGCTCCGTCCAATACGTTCGGGTTCGGGGCGTTCTTATTAAACCACAAGTCAAATCCTTCGCTGCATGAGACAGGCGTCGGGTCCTTCTTGATTGAGACAATGGAGGCTCCCCTGTGGTGCACTTGGGTCGGATAGTTTGATCCATAGCCGACCATATAGCTCAGTTTATTCGGGTTCTCTCCGAGGATATAGTCCACCTTGAATTGGATCAACAACAAAAAGGAAATGATAATTAAAACAAATCATGTTGTAAAAGAAATCGGCTAATTAAGTGAACTTATCGTCCTAAAATGGTGTTATCAAGTATTTGATACCCTTGACCTCTCACACACATGATACTGGATTGGTAGTTAATCTAGGAATTCACCTTAATTGCACTAAAAAACACCGAACCAAAAAAGCGCTTCGCACTGAGGATATATGTGGTCATATGTACCTGTGACTGGGCAAGCTCGATCAGATCGGAGGAAGATGCAATACCACCGGGGCACTGGATTGAGGCTTTCTTGGGGTCGAGGTAGTCGGCATACACCGTGGCGATGAACGCGGCGGTGGAGGTGTACTGGAGGTTGTTCCAGGGTTGAAACCACAGCAGTCCACCAGGGGTCTTTTTGAAATTGCCGCTGCCTTTCTGGAGGCAATTGCATATGAATTGCTCTGCTTGGCTTTTGTATTGTGCCCATGGTCCTGAGTTGTCGACTTGGCCTTCCAACACTAGCTGTGCATTTCATTTCATGCATAAAATCAAAACGTAGGTCTTGTTTTTTTTTTTTTTTTTTTTTTTGAGATTTTCTTCAGGGCGGATCTGGTGTTTAATCATCCGTTGGCAAAATGTTGGGAATTAGAATAGTGACGAAGTAGTGTGCATCCAAAATATAAGTTCAAGGCCTACACATTGTACTTTGTTAATGGAACCAATCTGGCATACAAGATGAGATATACCTTGGCAACGAGCACTTGGGCGCCGACGTACTTGTCGTTCCATGAGAACTCGGTCCGACCGCCACCGGTGTCGCCCGAGCTACTGAGGTAATCGAGGTATTCTTTGTCCCCAGTTGCACGGTGAAGCCACGCAGCTGCCCACAGTAGTTCGTCCTGTGTCATCAGGTGATTACGGTAGTTTAGACATTTCACGCTTGATAATAGGATTGAATACACATTCTTACCGAATTCTATGTGATTTTAAGCAATACCTGATATCCAGAGCTGGAATAGAACTGTCCTGCTACAGAGATGCTACTCGTGTACACGCCAGGATGATTCCGAGCGAAATCAAAGAGCTGTCAAACGCAAAAATTAGTCGAAATAAACACATCAATTGATTAATAATAGTATCTTTTTGTTAGGTAAAAAAGTTGCAACCAAATCATCCGACAACAATATATCAATTTAGGAAGGATGCAAAATTCGTAGGTTGTATCCAATGTTATTGATTGAAGAAGGTCGACACATTTAGGTTGTGTTTGGTAGTCGGGATAAAATTCGGGATAGGGTGCTTGCTCAGGACGGGATAAAGTCGGATATAAAAGGGATATAGACATGATAAAATTATCCTGTGGGGGGTGGGGATAAAGGTGGATAGGATTTGTAAAATTCAAAATAGGAAAGTTATTTTTCTTGAATAACAAACTTATTAAATTAACAAAATTGAAATTATATTTCAATATAAATAATATTTTAGTTCTAATTTAAGAAATAAAAAATAAAAATAAACATTTATTTTTAATTAATCTTATTTTAATTTATATATTCAACTTTAATTCTATCTTATATTAAATATTCAATCTATAAATTAAATATTTATATTTATTATATATTTTAGGTATTTTTGTATTTTTGGTATGTTAGTACAATTTACTATTTGATAAAATTTTATTAAAGAATGATGAAAGGGGAAAAAAAGAAATAATAATGAAAACAATATATAAAAAAAAAAAGAGGAAAAATAAAATAAAAATAAATTAAGTAATAGTGTTACGAGAGATTTTCACTATCTCTGTTTATAAACATTTAGTTCATTTATAATGATATGCTGTTTTATATAAAAATATATATATATGATGTAAACATATCCAACTTTAATATTATGATTCATCAAACAATAGACGGGATATAAAAAAATCATAGGATTTTATATCCTATCCTATCCAGTCCTATCCCGATTAAAAATTCAAACGACCACACGTAGATGTTCGAATCCACGAATTGATAATAAAAGAGGAAGCTAATTAGCTAAAGGCTTGCGTGCGACGCATGCATGATTCTTGCAAACTGGTCGTGTAACAATGAAACAAAGAAGACCTGTTTTGCATGAGTTAGAAGCTTAGATGCGTATTCAGAATCCTTCTTGGCAAAGGCGATGGAAGCTGCCGCAAATGCAGCTGCACTTTCCCCGGCGAGATCGGCCCCCGGGTTCTGGTCGTCGACCTTGTAGGTAGTGCGGGCGGTGGTCATGTCCTCGGGCCTCTGCCAGCACGAGTGATCGGAGTTGCCCTCGCCGACCTCGCCATAGAGGACGTCGGGCTGAGGGTGGGCTTTGATCAGGTAGTCCGTGCCCCACTTTATGGCAGCAAGCGCGTTCGAGAGCTCGTGCTTGGCTTTCAAATTGTCTCTGAACTCCACAACGCTCCACGAGAGCAACGAGATTGTGAAGGCCATCGGGAACCCGAACTTGACGTTGTCGCCGGCGTCGTAGTATCCTCCGGTCAGTTTGATCTATTAGCCAAAAAGAGAGATTAAATGTATTCCAGAAATAAGCCTAAAAGGATATCAAATATTAACGTTAACCAAAAATCAGATTACTTCGGAATACTCTTGTGACATGCAGCAAAAAGATAGGCACACAGGATTCTGCATGCAAAATCATAGCAAGATACGTTTTTTGCAATTCTGCGCGTATGTCAAAATTGAAACGGCGCGAACGAAATTTCTATATGCAATAATTTCTCATCTTTCTTTCGCAACATGTGAAAATTAAGAGAATAAACATAGATAAAACTGCAGAAAAGTAAATAAAAAAAAATCCATACTCCGGCATTGCTCCCATCTTCAAGCGCCGAATCGCCACGCCATTGGACTCTCTGATTACTTGGCAGTTTGCCTGATCGCTGAGCCTCGAAGTACAGCAACGACTTGGTGAGCGCAGTCCCATAATCAATTGAAGACCCTTCACTTTGAATCACTAATTCAGATGACAAAACCATGAAACTCAACGAAAAGACCAAGACAAGGTTCGTGGAACTTAGTCTAGCCATGATAACTCTCTCAAGAACCAATGCGAGGAAGAACACAAGGTTGTTGAATATATATAGATGGAACTTATGACATAATCAACGGAAGGATCTGGTATATATGTATAAAACAGGCAAATATGCATATAGGGAAATATATACATATTTATCGATTAGTTTCCATAAGCTTGGAGCTATTTTTAGTGTGAAATCCCGTATAATTAAGGGCTTATATGTTTTTTCTGGTGAGGTTGTTAAGGGCTTATATGTTCATATCCAAATCTGTGGAGATTCTTTTAAGGCTCTTTTTCCATCCTAAAATATGGTTGGAGAATCTCCTGCCAATATGATATTATTCCTAAATTACCATTAGGCTATGTTGGGAAGCTTTTGTAATTTCCAAACTAATGGATTGTCTTTTAATTTTACTAAAGGAAGAGCTACCCTTGCTCGTTGCAAATAACATTTCTTTCACCCTTGCACCGCGTCTTTCACAGCCATTATATTTCAATGTTTCTTCCATATTTGTCTTCTTCTGAACTTGCTATCCGCTGTCCACTTGCATGAGAGTTTAAGCACTTTATGTAACTTCAGCAAACATTTCATCGTAAACCGAAGCAAAGAAAGGATTGTTTGCACATTGTTCACTTCATTTCCCCTATAATCTCATAATGGCTGTGAATTTTTCGACATTGATATCCAATACAAATCTAGGAGATTATGCTCAAAGAGTGAATATTATGGTTGATATTTCATATTCGATTTGTTAAAAGAGACTTTGGTCCTTGCAACTATACATATAAGTAGGAAATAGTCTGAACACGGCATGATAAGACCAATCAATTCAATATTTTGATTTCTTAATGGCTAAATTTTTCATTTCAATCTGGAATTTTACTCATCTTTCGTTGTCTCATCTTTTGTCATGCAATTGCTATGGAAGTTCATACATGAAGATGGTGAAAATATCTCGTAACACTATTCCTTAATTTATTTATTATTTATTATTTATTTTATTTTTCCTCTTTTTTAATATTATTTTCATTATTATTTCTTTTTTCCCTTTCATCATTCTTTAATAAAAATTTATCAAATAGTAAATTGTACTAACATATTTAAAATACAAAAATACCTAAAATATATAATAAATATAAATATTTAATTTATAGATTGATGTTTATTATAAAATAGAATTAAAATTGAATATATAAATTAAAATAAGATTAATTAAAAATATTCAAGAGATTCAAGAAAAATAACTTTCCTATTATGGACAATAGAAATCCTATCCATCTTTATCCCACCTCCCCCATGGGATAATTTTATCCTGTCTATATCCCCTTATATCCAACCCAAAGCGCTTAAAGGTATCTATTGATGATGACAATGAGAATGGAGATATAATAGACACAGAGGGACTCAAGCATGGAGTCTAGGAGACGATGAAGTGGGGTCAACCATCTTTCCATAATTGTTTAAAGACATTAGTGCGAGATTCCAATCTAGGAGACGATAGAGGTTTAGAAAATTAGATAATTGGGTCTTCTGGGTATGGAGAAAATCAGATCTCTTGAATCTTACCAATAGTAGATAAACGGAAAACTAAGTTCCCGAGCATGCATCTAAGTAGCATCGACATCGACATGCAATATGACACAATACGCCAACACATTATTTCTCCAAGAAAAAGAAAATCCTACAGGTTGGAAAACATTGTATATTAAATGTATATTTTTATATATACATAATAAATTATTATTTTTATGATTATTTTAATCAATTTAATTTGATTCAAATTCACAAATAAATATGTAAAAAAAAAAAAAAGAGCCTAAAATAAATTTACAGTAAAAACACTAATCCATCATTTGTTAATATTATTCATTGTTTTAATTTGATAAATTCAACTCCATTTCAATAATCCATAAAAATTAGAAAAAAAAAAAACAAGTAATCCACATTTTGAACTCGCATATCAAAGCATTTCAAAAGAGAAGAGAAAAAATATATTGGGGAGCGGATTGTGCGTCACAAGAAGTAAGTGTCTGAAAAGAAGAAAATATTAGGTTTTTCTTCTTTCCCTCTTTATTATTTTGATTTTTTTACATATTTACATTTTGACCCCTCATTTATTGAAAAATTTAAAATTGAACATGTGCATGTCAGAATCGTGCGTCAAAATTCCAAACTCGCGTGTCAAAAAGTGTCGGGAGAGTTGATCAAATATCGGATTTTCTGACACTTATTGACCAAATGTTGGAAAGAATCGGGCAAATGTTGGAGTGTTAGACACGATACAAAGGCTTTCAGATAGTGTCGATGCTTCCTAGATTGGTGGTGGCTGCGATGTCAAAACTTGGTGTTGTCATTGCTCATAAAGGCAAATGGTGTTAGAGGGGGCGGTAGGAGCGGTGGCGGCAGTACTAGTTTTCTGTAACAAGTGAAGGAGCAGCGGCTTTAGTATCGCACTCACACGGCCATCTTCATCTGTAATTGGCAATCATCGCAGGCGGGGCATTTGGAGGGAATAGGGGATTGCGACCAGTGCCTCCAGAAAAAGGTGTATTCCCTTTGGATCGCATGCATGAATGCGACCAGGTATTGGTTTTGTGCCTTTTACGGTATAGAGTCCCAGAATCAGCCGTCACCGGGAAAAATTGATTGTGGCGTTCTTGGATTTTAGTACTTAGCTAATGATATTCTGGCTACCTTTTGCTTCAGGAGAAGAAGGATTACCTTAATTGTCTCAGATCTTCCAGTCATCAATCTGAAAAATGTAGAAGATTCTCAAAGAAGTATTTGGAGTGTCGTATGGCAGAGTGAGCGACCCTAGTGGCTCTCAGATGGATCAATTTTCTATTGTTGTAAATGCGTCATGGGCAAAGTAATAGGACTGTTTGCTGGGGATATCGTCGTTTGGACGTGTTGCATGTCCAGGGGGTTAGGAGGGAAAAAATTTAAACCAATTTGATAGACTGTAAACATGGTGCTTCATTTACTTAAAGAGCTGCAAAAATTGGGGGCTTTGTGGATTTGTTTTTTCACGCAACATTATGATCTCCTTTCACGCGATTTCCTTTGTTCAAAATTTCTATGTGAACGAGGCACTTTTGTCAATTTAATGTGGTTTGAACAATTCAATGTATCCATATGAAAATGCGGATGAGAAAAAAGATTCATATGGTTGTCGTGAGCTGCTCCATCTGCATTGAGCTTACTTTATTTTCCAATTTTGTGATAGAAATAGAGTTTGAGGAAGGGACTATTGTGATGCTACCTGAACACTACGCTGATTCATGTGTCTTGGTTTTCGGAAGCCACTTGATGTGCTTCAAGAATAAGTCAAATTGTCCAGACTAGTTAGGCAAGTGTCTCCCCCAGCCGATGGCAGATGTTATTTTACGTGTCAACATTTACGGATTTCAAAAGTTTCACGTGTTTGACTTTGTATGAATATCAAAACATGGGAATCTCAATATTCAAAGTAAATAGTACTTACAAAGGAGTTTTACCAAATTCGCCTTTTTTTTCTGATCTTCTCAAATCATTTCAAATCTATAGAGATTTGGAGGGATCGTAAGAGATAGCACATATAATTATGTCTCTTTTCGACGTATGCCCGTTATGTTGTCTATAAAATAAGTTGTCTATTAAACGGAAAAGATAATGGTATCGTTATAATCAGATTCATTTCCGTTCTTTTCTCCTCTTCAACAATACGTGAAGTTCCCGAAATTCTTGATTTCCTTTATTTACTTGTATAAGCATCTTAACAGCGATAAAAAATCAAATCGTTTCCTCTCCTTTCTTTTCTCTTGCGAGGTCATTTTCCTTTCCATTCCCTTCTAATTTATGTCGTCCCATGTCAAAGGGAGGCGAGATGTTCGAGTGACTTATAACTGGATTTGGGTCCATAACCGGGGTTTCAATGTGCAAAAACTTCCAGGAAGCACGTATGCAAGAAGAAAGGCTCTGTAAGATCCAGTATAATAAGTATTTCCACCAGTGATAGGAGATGTAAGGTTAATAAGAGTAAATAAAAGAAGAAAGAATCGGAAGCTACTTATTAATAGTGATGGAACGCTATAAATGAGATTTCAAGAGAAATAAACGATTTAAGGATTTGATCAAATAATATTATTATGGTTCAGGGTGAGCTCATAGTTCCTGCCAAGTGGAGAGGACCAGAAGGCAGTTGTGAGAGCTAGACAAGAAGTCATGGAAGTACGTGAGAAACAAGAGGGCGTGGAGGTTGTCGTGAAGGTGGTCAACGAGCAAGCCGGAATTGGGATGCAGAGCTTTGACATAATGCAATGGCGATATTGAAGGTAGCCGAGCTGCACATTCAGAAGATGGATAGGAAAACGAATTCGAGGAATGAGAAAACGACCTTACCGACCCTACAAAAGCTTTGCCTTTGCCTCATTCATGGTGCTTCAGAATGCAGATTTAGATGTCTGGAAAGATGGCTTATCATGTTTGCAGATTGTTAATCATAAGAAATCATATGATGATCACGACACGTTTACTTTCCTGTTTTCGTATGCTGGGGTAACGTAATTTGCTTACTGGTGTTCAATGTTGCGGCTGTTAACTTTCATTGAGAAGAGAATTTTTGTGCATTAACGATTCAACATGGACATGTGTGGATGAAGATGAACATGAAAAAATAATTTTAGTGCAAAAGGATTGACGTTTGGATTAATTTTGGGAACACAAATTCAAATTACTTGCAATGTAATGGTGATTCAACTTCTATTTAGACTATCTCAAAGAGTATACTCCATCATCCAAGAAAACTGTGGATGCTAGAATGCTTTTTGAAGGACACTCGGGCTTCTATTTGACTGTTAATAGATGAGTCCACAGGCACTCGAGTTGCTTCTGACCTTAGGCAGATTTGATCAGAGGAGGGACAAAGGAAGAATTTCTAGCAGCAACTAGGACCCTTCTATCAGCAATTGAAGAATCACTTGTCGGTCCTCTTAGATTCATTCGCTCCTGGAGCTTCGGCTTCGGCTTCAGCTTCCTTTCCAAATCCAAGTTCTGACATGTCTTGCCTCGCCATCAAGTTCCTGAAGAATGCAAATGCAATTGCTCATGAGCTTGATATGACTAGATCAAAGTTTAGAACAAGACGTCCTTGAACAGTTAAAAGGATTTGACGGAATAGCATTGTAAAAGGATTTGACTGAGAGAATTGTACTTTTGGACAGGTTCCAAACAAATCATCCCTCAAACCCTCTAAGATTAAGACTGTAAAGGGCAGAAAGTAGAGAGGAGATGCAATCAAATTATATAATTGTTTCACTCCATGTAGAACGATTCTTTTTGCAGCCGAAATACATATCGAATTACTCATATTATGCAGCTCATCCTTGAGTCCTCAAGGTGCATAAGCACAACCAAGAAATAGTATAATCTGCCACACAGAATGATTGAACTTTGCTGCAATCAATCAGAAAGCTTGAGTGCAATCACAACCTCCATCTTGTGGGGGAGACACTTGCCTACTAGTCTGGACAAGTTAACTTATTCTTGAAGCACTTCAAGTGGCTTCCAAAATCCAAAACACATGAATCAGCATACCATTTAAGCAGCATCACAATAATCCCTTCCTCAAACCATCTTTCCATCACACAATTGAAAAATAAAGTAAGTTTAATCCAGATGGAGCAGCTCATGACAACCATATGAATCTGTTTTGTTGTCCCCATTTTCATATGCATACATTGAGATTGTTTAAACACATTAAATTAGAAATTTTGAAGAAGGATATTGTGTGATAGGAGATCATTATGTTGTGTGAAAAAATAATCTACAAAACCCCCTATTTTTGCAGCTCTTTAGGTAAATGGAGCACCATGTTTATTCAGTCTAACAAATTGTTTTAACTTTTTCCCTCCTAATCCCATGGACATGCAACATGTCCAAACTACGATATCCCAAGCAAACAGTCCTATTTCTTTGCCCATGATGCATATACAACAATAGAAAATTGATCTATCTAAGAGCCACTAGGGTCACTCACTTTGCCATACGACACTCCAAATACTTCTTTGAGAATCTTCTACATGTTTCAGATTGATGACTCGAAGATTTGAGACAATCAAGATAATCCTTCTTCTCCTGAAGCGAAAAGTTAGCCAGAATGTCATTAGCTAAAATCCAAAAAGGCCACAATCAAAATTTTGCAGGGGACAGCTGATTCTGGGACTCTATACCATAAAAAAGGCACAAAACGAGTACCTGGTCGCATTCATGCATGTGATCCAAGGGGAAGACACCTTTTCTGGAGGTACCGGTCGCAATCCCCTATTCCCTCCAAATGCCCCACCTGCGATGATTGTCAATTACAGATGAAGATGGTCATGTAAGTGCGATACTAAAGCCGCTACTCCTACACTTGTTACAAAAATTAGTACTGCCGCCACTGCTCCTACTGCCCCCTTTAACACCATTCGCCTTAACGAGCAATCACACCACCAAGTTCTGACATCGGAGCTGCCACCACTACTACTAGTTCCCAAAAGAGAATGGTCGATCTTAAACTGTGGGAAACACAAGTGTAGACCAGAACTACTTCACTGGCATATATGCCGATTACCCAGCTCAAAAATGTAATTGGAGAATGAAAAACTACTGGTCTGTTACCTGTGCAATCTCTACAGTGGGTGTTATGACTCCCTCAAACAAAGCATTGCTGCTCTTCTCAGTACCCTCATGTGTCACTATCGATATAATTTTCAGAGAAAAAAAAAACCATCATTTTGATCAGTTATTTTTCATGCCAAGGGGAAATAACTTGAATATATGACACTCTATGGTCAAACCTGGGTCAAATTCAAGAACACCCATCCGCTAGAAGAATCAAAACGCCGACTCCAGCATTCAAGAACGAAAACCCTTTGAAAGATGCTTTCGAAAAGATGGACGCGAGTTCTCATCACCCTCCTCCCTTCGCGGTCTCTCCCGAAAGAATCGTTGAGCAAAACGGGGATTTGGAAAAAAGAGAGAAGAAGAAGATGATGTTCACCTGCACTCATCACGAACTGACACGCAAATCGGGCATCCGTTGGAGACTTCGCAGATCAATTCCCTCCGCCCCCTCTCGACGCTTAATGGAGGCGCCGGCCAGGAACCGCCGAGAGAATCGTCTCTTCCATGGCCGTCATGCGAGAGCCGCCGTCAACGAGAGAGAGAGAGAGAGAAAGAGTTCAAAGCTGCGCTGTGCATGGTCCGTTTCCGAAATTTGGGCCTGGTTCGGGTCGGTTCCATGGGCCCGGTTCGGTCGGGTCCATGGGCCCCAATACTTACACGTGTCGTCCGCCCTCTATCTCCCTCTCTCTCATCTCTCTCCGGTTCGCCCCTCCGCCATCAGCCCCACCGCGGCGCTCCCCGGGAGGCAGGCGTGAGGCCCGCTCCACGGTGGCGCCACCAAACCAAGAGCAAGTTCCCATAATTTGGGCCATTCTGCAGTTCAACCGCAAGCTCTGCTCAATTTCACGATTCAATCTCTTAATTTTTTTCACCTCACCTACTGTTGTGACCGAAGCCGATTGTCTACTTTTCAAGTAACCTGAGTAATCCTATTCAGTACCAGAACTTCAGGTACTGTCGGGCAAACGAGTGATGCGGTAATGGGCTCATTGTGCTGGAGTGATTGTTACCGTGACGATGGGTAATTTGCGGTGCTAGAACAACGACGTGAAAATCACTGCCGAAAAGATGCGATTAAGCTTTGAATAGAATGTCTGGAGCTTGACAAGAAAGCCATGGGAGTCGATCTGTTGATAAGAGCCAAGAAAGCGAGTACATTTAGTTGTTGATTTTTGTCAGGGTGTTTGGGCAGATGGTCGGTGCGCTGATGGTTAGCAAGACGGAAGACAGAAGGTCGAAGTGGTCAGAGCTTAGATTCGGCTGGTTTCCTAGTTCTTATGTTGTTGTGAATGTGTTATGGGAAAAGATGTGATGCATTTTGTCTACCTTTCCCCTGAATTTTGCACATTTTCTTCTGTTTTTTTTTTTTTTTTTTTTTTTTTTCTGAATTTGCTGCCTTCTATTCCTTCTATATCTTTCGAACATAGAAAACTATATCATGCCGACATCATCAGTACTGAAACTGGATGAAACCCATCAAAAGTTTGGTTTCAAACTTACAGTTTAAATACATTGGTGGCGGATCACAATGACATTTTTTTTTTGTAGATAAACCCAAAGTGACAATGACATTCAACGTGTGACATTCAACGTGTGTTATGGGGGAAAAGTAAAAATGCCTTTTCCAGTTCGCATTTCCGTCATTTTGCATTATATCGTCTTAGGGATTTATAATTAGCACTTCATATGTTTGTGCATTTCTGTTTCTTCTTGCACATGTCAGAGTTACATGTCCATTTTGTCATCTCTTTTTGTTCATACACATCCAGAGTATTGGCACTCTTCGTTGCATGAAGAATGAAACTGTGAAAGAAGACATGGAAGAACCTCATTCAATTAGCAGTCCAAGTAGAATTTTCAGTCTATCGAAGAAGAAACGAGCAAGTTGTTTCCTTTTCAGATTCAGATGATAAAGCTTCTGGCTTTGGATTGTCTGGAGAACGTGGGGCCAAACCTTCAAAGGTCTATGGATTTGTAGGATTTATCACGACCGGTGTGGCTACAGGTCCACCTCTCGTGCTCCACAAATACACTGCGGCGCTTTGGTTTTATTTCCATGTTAATTTATTAACATGCCAGCGTGATGAATTCGTTGGAAAGTGGATGAGTAGAATTTTATTTCGTGTTTCTTTGCGCTCTTTGGGGCATCCTCCACTAGTCTTTAGACTGCAACGGCCTATTGCATTGCATAGACATCTTTTGAGCCTAGTGATTTAAAGATTTCTTTCAGCTTATCATGGCTTGTTGTCCCCCCGATATTTGCTAGATCAATGAATTATCTTCCTATTTAATCAATGATAATATATGATTTTCTAGGTATGAGAACGTGCATCAAATTGATGTTGCTCTGAAATTCTTTAACAACCCCTTCCCTTTCTTATGTCGCCAAATGTTACACTAGGTAATTTTAACTAGAGATCCACAATGAAAGCTAGAAAATTACTAGAAAATCAGTTGATGATTGGTGAGCAATTTAAGATGAACGAACATATTGAGAATAGTGAAAGTTTATTTACAAAGAGGCAACAATTGTTGATTACCAGTAAAAAACAAACTCAAATGACTAAGTAGGATAGCACAATGTTCGAAAATCACATCATTTTTTTTTCCATGGAAGAATTGACATTGGGAAAAATTCTTATTGAATCTCTAGAACTATAAGTTAGATGACAAAATGAACATAATCCCAAGGACTAAATATAGCCATTCTCCAATTCATTGCCTTCGTCACTTTTCAAATGTCCCCGTATCATGATTCTCCAATTCGCTCTCCCCATCAAGCGCAGCTTGTTTATTGATGAGATTTGCAACTGTTTATAAATGATCTTTTCAAGCTGACACTTCGGTCACCATATAACTAAGTATACATGTAACCTACGGACAGCAATTTCGAGTACCGTTTAATAGAGAGGGTCAAGACGTGGAAGGGAGGACCAGGAGTATTAAATGGAGTCCCCGAAAATCATGTTACTCCGAAGGGCAAAGGAGCACCAATAGCCCACTGGTAGAACCAGAAATGGAGTGCCCCATTTTACTATTTTCCTTTATCACATTTTTCCTCTTTTCTTGTATCTTTTATTTTATTTTGCTTTTACTCTCGTCATCTTCCTCTGGTGGACGAATCTATGAGCCCTGAACTTCTCATAACCTCCATTGACGATCCCCATAGATGAATTAAACCAGACCTGCTACCACAAATGTTATCTTTCCCAACCGCTGCTCACCTCCGGTCACCGAACCAATTGTCGTCGCTGGACCATCACCGTCAACCGCTCCCAGCCCCCGAATCGATTTCAACATTCACTAATTATTACTCCATGGACCATCGTCGCTCGTTGCCAGACCACCATTGTTGCCACCGACCATCGGCCATCATCTTGACTCATCGGCCACATCACAGACCATCGCCAGAACATATGACAACAATGAATAGTTGAGGCAAACTTTAGTAGCCACGGTCCACCTCAACTGATAGCTATTGGCACGAAATCTATTATTCTTAAGTATTATCAGCACATGTGCTCAAATGAAACAAACACAGGAGTTATTTCACCAGGAAAACGTCTTAGAAACTTTTTGTTGAACAGATTATGGTGTCCATCACAAGAAGAGAGGTAAACATGGGAGTCATCCGGTTTCTTTTCTTTCTTCTTTTTTACGGTAAATTCCTTTTCTTTTTTTCTGGAATAAGTTACTAGATATCCCAAAACTTGTCATGAAATTGCAATTAATTCCTAAGATTTTCAAAAATAATTAAAGTCATAAAACTTATCAAATAAATGTAATCAAGTCATTCCATAAATTCCATCCAACTTGACCAATGGAAAATATTGACTTGACTCTTTTCTAAATAATTTTCTCCTACTATGTGACATCAACATGGTAACAAAGGAAGGATAAGACCACTTGTCCTGGTCCAAATCTAATTTTTAATCTAAATATTATTTGAACTTTCTTAAAGAAAAGAGACTATTTTTTTAATATAAACGCAAAAGAGTACGAGGGCCTACGCCGCTGCCCCACCGTCGCCGGAAAGAGCGGTGTCGTGCTCATCCCACAACCTTCTCAAATGTCCTTACACCATTCCTAACCCGTGTCTGTGTTCAGCCGCGAGAGCTCAGTTGGGCCCAAAAAAAAGGGCCTCAAAGTAGGCCTTTTTATATGGGCCTTGCTTTCCTCAAAGGCTCACACATGGACACCTCACCGGGCCGAATTAATAAGCAAATGGGCTGTGGTGGAGCTTTGGATTAACGGTCACCCGACAATTGGCTCCATATTGTACTCATGAATACATTTCAACTAATTAAAAAGAGATTTCATTAATTTTTTTTTTTTTTTTTTGGATGGCGATATTGTTAGTTATAAAAATTAGCCAGTAATCCAACAAGAGGTGCTGTGTTAATGGTTCCAGGCTCAGCCATCTCAAAATTCGACCTTATGTCCAAATAGTTGTCTTGCACATTCGGGCCCCCAACGACTGCTCCATCCAACACGTTCGGGTTGGAGGCATTCTTCTTATACCACACGTCATATCCTTGGCTGCATGAGACGGGCGTCGAGTCGTTCTTGATCGAGACGATGGAGGCTCCCCTGTGGTGCACCTGGGTCGGATACTTTGACCCGTAGCCAACCATGTAGCTCATGCTATTTGGATTCGCTCCAAGGATATAGTCCACCTCAAATCGGATCGAAATAGAAGATAATCATGATTAAAATGACATATGTTGAAAGGAAAGAAGTTAGCTAATTTAGTGAACTTTTTTCGATACACTCGAATGTTCACTCATACGATACTTAAATGTTAGATTAATGTATGAATTCACCTTCAGTCATATTGAGGGCAATTCGCACTTGACATATGTGTGATCGAATGTACCTGTGACTGGGCGAACACCAGCAATTCGTCGGGCGCTTGGGTCCCACGATAGCAAGGGACCTCGACATAATCATGGCTGATAAGGTAGGTAGCGTACACCGCGGCGACGAACGCAGCGTTCGAGGTGTAGTGGAGATTATTCCAGGGCTGAAACCACAGCAATCCACCAGGGGTCTTCTTGAAATTGGTGAAGGCTTGCTGGATGCAGCGGCACATGAACTCAACTGCGTTGCTCTTGTATTGTGCCCATGGCTCTGCATCCTCGACTTGGCCTTCCAACACTAGCTGCGCATTTTCATTTCGTGTATGAAATCAAAACATTAAGTGATGATGCAGTGTGCTGTCCAAATATCAGTGCAAGAACGACATGCAGTACTTTGTGATGCGATGTACCTTGGCAACGAGGACTTGGGCACCGACGTACTTGTCGTCCCACGAGAACTGGGTCCGAACGCCACCGCTGTCGCCGGAGTTGCCGAGGTAATCGAGGTACACTTTGTTCCCGGTCGCACGATGAAGCCATGCAGCTGCCCACAGTAGCTCGTCCTATGTCATCATGTGATTACAGTAGTTCAGACATTACAGGCTTGATAATACAATTGAATCCGCATCTTTTTCCCAAATTCAATGTGAATTTAAACAGAATCGATCTCAAAATATACATGCATATAATATATATTTTGAAAGACGTGTATTGAATTGTATTGTCCACGCATGACTGCATACATCCATCCATCCATACATACATACGTACAAGTATTTGTTTAGTACCTGATATCCAGAGCTAGAGTAGAACTTCCCTGCTACGGGGATGCTATTTTGGTACAGGCCGGGGTGGCTCCGAGCGAAACCATAGAGCTGTGCATGCAATAATTTTACAGAAAAATTAGTTGATATAAATACATCAATGCATCAATAATTAAATAAAAATTTGTTTGGTAATAGAATCACAACCAATTCATCAGAAAAGAATAGATCGATTTAGGAAGGAAGCAACATTCTTAGATCATGGCCAATGTTGTCAATTGAAGAAGGTGTAACAATCGACACGTTTAATGTTCGAATCCACAAATTGAGAATAAAAGAGCGTGAGACAATAAACTAAAGGCTTGCATGCGACCGCCTGCATGATTCTTGGAAACCGATTGTGGGACGATGAAACTGAGAAGAAGACCTGTTCTGCATGAGTTAGAAGCAGAGCCGAGTATTTAGGATCCCTCGGGGCAAAGGCGACCGAGGCGCCGCGAATGCCGCCGCGGTTTCCCCGGCGAGATCAGCCCCTGGGTGCTGGTCGTCGATCTTGTAGACGGTTCGGGGGGTGGTCATGTCCTCAGGCCTCTGCCAGCACGAGTGGTCGGAGTTGCCGTCACCAACCTCGCCGTAGAGGACGTCGGGCAGAGGGTGGGCTTTGATCAGGTAGTCCGTGCCCCACCTTATCGCGGCGAGCGCATTCGAGAGCTCATTTTTGGATTGCAGCTTGTCTTTGAACTCCACGACGCTCCATGACAGCATGGAGATCGTGAAGGCCATTGGGAAACCGAACTTGACATTGTCGCCGGCGTCATAGTATCCTCCGGCCAGATCGATCTGTTCGTCAAAAAGAGATATTAAATGCGTTGCGCAAATAATCCTAGCATTCGGCAACAATCAGATTTATTTGAAATATTCTCGCATCATGTGAAGAAGCAAGCAAAAGATATACGCACAGATTTTGCATCCAAAACTGTAGCAAGATATGTGCATGTTTCACATTCAGAATTTTGCGATTATACTCGGGCGTCAAATTTGCGGCGGCAACATTTTTTACCAAACGAAATTTCTATATGCAGTAATTTCTCACCTTTCAGAATGTGTAAACATTAAGAAAATGAACATTAATGAAATGCAAAAAAGTAAGTAAATAAATAAAAAATTCATACTCCAGCCTCGCTACCATCTTTAAGCGCAGAATCGCCGCGCCATTGGACTCTCTGATTAGGAGGCAGTTTGCCCGACCGTTGAGCCTCGAAGTACAACAATGACTTGGTGAGCGCAGTCCCATAATCAGGCCCTTGACTTTGAGCTAATTCGGATGACATAATCATGAAACTCAATAAAAATATCAAGACAAAGTTCATGGAGCTTAGTCTAGCCATGATCACTCTCTCAAGAAACAGTACGAGGAAGAAGAACACATGTTTGTTGATATATATAGATGGAACTTATGTTATGGGTGTGTAAAATAGGCAAATATGCACATAGGGCAACATGTGAAAATTCTTTTAAGGCTCGCGCTGTCTCAATTCCAAATGTGGAATGGACGAAAAAAAAAAGAGTATGTACATCAATCAATTTCCATAAGTTTGGAGCCATTTATAGTGCAACATCTCATTTGGTTAATCCATCTATGCTTTAGTTCAAAAAAAAAATCCATCTATGTTTAATTCCAAATATGTGGAAATTCCTTTAATTCTATACTGTCTTCATTTCAAATATGGAATGAACAAAAAAAAAGTATGTAAATCAATCAATTTCCATAAGTTTGGAACCATTTCTAGTGCAACATCCCAATTAGCTAAACCCTATGGTTGCATTTGGTAGTCAAGATAAAATTCAAAATATGATAAAACTTATCTTATTAAGTCTTTGGTGCCAGCTCAATACAAGATAAAATTGAATATAATAGGAATATAGACTAGATAAAATTATCTCTTGAAAAAGATGAAACAAAGATAAATAAGATTTCTAATATTTATAATGAGAAAATTATTTTCTCAAGTAAAAATTTTTAAATTAAAAAATTAAAATTATATTTCAATACAAATAACATTTGAAATCTAATATAAGAAATTCAAAATAATTAAAAATAATATTTTTATTTAATCTTATTTTCATTTATATATTCAAATTTAATTTTATCTTATAATATAAATTCAATAATAATTGATTGCATATTCTAGTATTTTAGGTATATTAGTACAGTTTACTATTTAATAAATTTTGTTAAAGAATGATGCAAGTGAAAAAAAGAAATTAGAAAATAATTTTAAAAAGGAAAAATATATTATAATAAGCAAATAAAAATAAAGTAGGCAAGAGTGGTGCTAGAAATTTTTACATTTATTTATATCGATATGTCTTTTATACCAAATAATGTACATGATATAATGTGAATATATCCAACTTTATTACTATATAATTTACTAAACAGCGGATATGATACAAGAAAATCCTTGAATTTCTTATCATATCTAGTATTATTCTAATTAGAAATCCAAACAACCAAACATAGTCTATATATTTAATTCCAAATTTGTGGAAATTCATTTGAGGCTCACATTGTCTCCATTCCAAATATGGAATGGATGAAAAACATATGTATAATCAATAAATTTCTGATTTATCAGTGCTTGGAACAAACAATGATTTCGTTGTTTACATATTGATTTACAAGATATTTTGATAACTTAACAAAATATCTATTTTGGAGACCACATAAGTGAGACATTTATCCCTCTTTAATATATACCACATTTCCTCATTTTCCACCAATAGTTTTAACCTATATGCTCTTAGTGACATTGAACTTAGTCTAGTCTTAATATCATGCATTAAATCATCTACTTCAACTTTATTCAATTAATGTTTAATTACAAATATGTGGAAATTCTTTTGAAGCTTGTGTTGTCTCAATTCCAATATGGAATGGACAAAAAAAAAAAGTATGTATATCAATCAATTTCCATAAGTGTGGAGCCATTTCTAGTGCAGCATCTCATTTGGTTAATCCATCCATGTTTAATTCCAAATATGTGGAAATTCCTTTAATTCTACATTGTCTCCATTTCAAATATGGAATGAACAAAAAAAGTATGTAAATCAATCATTTTCCATAAGTTTAGAACAATTTCTAGTGCAACATCCCAATTAGCTAAACCCTACAATTGCATTTGACAGTCAAGATATCATATGGTTGCATTTGGTAGTCAAGATAAAATTCAGGAGAGGACAAAATTTATCTTATTTTGTATTTAGTACCTACTCAATACAAGATAAAATTGAATATAAAGAGATATAGACTAGATAAAATTATTTCTTAGGAAAGATGGGACAAAGGTAAAGAAGATTTATAATATCCATAATGGAAAAGTTATTTTTCTCAAGTAACAAATTTCTTAAATTAACAAAATTAAAATCATATTTCAATATAAATAACATTTAAATTCTAATATAAGAAATTCAAAATAATAAAAAAATATCATTTTTTATTCAATCTTATTTTCATTTATATATTCAAATTTAATTTTATCTTATAATATAAATTCAATATATAATTTATTACATATTCTAGTATTTTAGGTATATCAGTACAGTTTACTATTTAATAAATTTTATTAAAGAATGATGGAAGTGGAAAAATAAATTAAAAAATAATTTTTAAAAGGAAAAATATATTAAAATAAGCAGATAAAAATAAAGTAGGCAAGAGTGGTGCTAGAAATTTTGACAATCTTCGTTTTTGAACTTTTAGATTTATTTATATTAATATGTCTTTTATACCAAATAATGTACATAATATAATGTGAATATATCCAACTTTATTACTATAATTTATTAAACAACTAATAGGATACAAGAAAATCCTTAAATTTATTATTATATCTAGCATTATCCTAATTAGAAATCCAAACGACCAAACGTAGCATATATGTTTAATTCCAAATTTGTGGAAATTCGTTTGATGCTTGCATTGTCTCCATTCCAAATATGGAATGGACGAAAAACATACATATAATTGATAAATTTCCAATTTGTCAATGCTTGGAACAAACACTGATTTTGTTGTTTACATATTGAATTACAAGATATTTTGATAACTTAACAAAATATCAACTTTGGAGACCATATAAGTGAGACATTTGTCCATCTTTAATATATACCACCTTTCCTCATTTTCCACCAATAGCTTTAACCTATATGCTCTTAGTGACATTGAACTTAGTCTAGTCTTAAATATCATGCATTACATCATCTACTTCAACTTTAGTCAATTAATGTCCTTGATGACTCATTCATTGTACTTGACTAAGAAGTTTTCTCTCAAAACATCTCATTTTTAGCTACTCTTATCAGGCCACTTCTAAGCCCACTTGTATCCTTTGTAGTAAAGCACAATCCCTCTCTTTACACCTAGCATTTTAACCGAAGATCATTATTATATTTAACCTTGGTCTTATAAGTTCATTCCACTTCATGCTCCAAAAAGAAATCTAACTTGTTCTTGCAAGCGAGCAATCGAGAGAGAGAGAGAGAGAGAGATCTTCCATCATTTTTCTCTTCTAGTTTCACTTTCGAAACTTTCGAGTAAAAGCAAAGATTCTATATTTATGTTAGAGAGAGAGAGAGAGAGAGAGAGAGAGAGAGAGATCTTCCATCATTTTTCTCTTCTAGTTTCACTTTCGAAACTTTCAAGTAAAAGCAAAGATTCTATATTTATGTTGTCAAAGCTTCAACATTTCAATTTTCAAAAGTTTACAAGGTGAACTTGTGGAATTTATTCTCTTTAATTAAACTAGTTTTGTTGAAAGATTGAGAGTTGTTAATTTTTCTTCTTGCTTTGCTTTGAAGATGATTAAAGTTTCAAATTGTCCAAATGTTGTTTGAAGTAAGTGAAAACTCTAGGGCTAAGTTAAGTTGATCTACTTAGCACTCTTGACTTAGTTGGTTGATGTTTATTAATTTTAGTTTTAGTAGAATATGATGTTAATGTAAGTAAGTCTCAATAGTGGCTTGTCAAGATATTATATTAATTTGACTTATTTTGATGAATTCTTACATGCTTAAGAGTGTTTGATTGATTTCCTCGAGTAGTGATAGAATGATGAGTTCTACTTACCAACCACTACTTATAATCACATGACATTGCTTATACTCACTTAACACTCATATCCACCTATTAGATGTAACCCCTTACCCCTTTTATTCACCTATTGAGTATAACTACATATCGCTTATATCCACTTTTCTGACATAACAACTTACTGCTTATATCCACCTATTGAATATAATCACTTATCGCTTATACCCACTTATGGGATATAACCACTTCTTGTTTGATCCACCTGTTGAGCATAACTACATACCACTTATATCCACCTGTTAGTTAACCACTTGTTGCTTATATCCACTTATAAGTTATTCACTTCTTGTGAGATTTTATGGAATCATTGATAACTGTTCCAAAAGTTTAAGCCATTAGATAAAAGCGCGGTTTAATTTTTAATTATTCTGTTACTCCCCCTTACACTTAATTCGATTTTTCTTACTTAGTACTAATTATGGAAATATGTAAATTGGCAGACAAATAGGGTCCTAAAAAGATTTGAAATCAATATCTCCTACTCTAATATTATGTAAGATGTTACAAGATGAAGACTTGGTTTAACATTTAAGTTTCTAGAATAGTCAAAGTAGTCCCACAATTTTCTTTCTTATATGTTACATTGACTTGGTAACACATGCAGGACAAGACCGTTCGTTTTGGTCTTAATCTGATTTTTAATCTCAATATTATTTAAACTATATTTAAATAAAAGAAACTAATTTTTTAATAATAAAGAAAAGAGTACGAGGGCCTACAGGTCCCTCCCCGCTACCACCCTTACCATTGCCAGAAAGAGTAATTTCAAGCTCATTGTAAAACCTTATCAAATGTCCTTGCACCTCCTCTAACCTACTCCTGTGATCGGTTGCGAGGGCTAAGTTGAGTGAAAAGATGGACCTCAAAAGTAGGCCCTTTTTTTATGTGAGCCTTACTTTCCGCAAAGGCTCACATCTACACTCATCACATAGGGATGTTAAAAATGGAACCAAACTGCAATATCTCTTGGTAGGAGTGTCATAAACCAAACCAAACTAAATTTTAATGCATAGTCAATTCGCTTTGGGTAATGAAAAATAATTGTTATTTTTTCCGACTTAGATTTTTTTAATTTGGTTTGGTAATTAAACCAAATTGAACCAAAATAGCTTAAAATCCATCCTTGACATTCTCACCGCTCCCATCATTTGTAAGGCTCAACCAAAACCAAAACCATCACTAAAAACCAAAACAAAACCAAAAAATGAAACCATGACTCACGAGTGAATTCACTGGCAACTCAATATTAGTCGTAACATTTGGATTTAGATCTGGAAACTTCCCCCCTCCACTGTAATATATGGGCTAAAAAAAAGGAAAAGAAAGGGTTTGAAAAGTCAACAAAAGAAGCTAAAGGAGAACAGTGCAAGCTTTGGCTATTTTAAAGAGAGGAGAGAGGGAGGCCTTCAACATAAATGAAAACAGGGGAAATAAAGAAACAGGGGAGAGGAGAGAAAGAAGAGAAAGGAAAAAGGGAAAAAAAATTGGTGCACTCACGATCCAGACACCTCATCAAGCTGACTCAAGTTTGTTTTGCAACACCGGTAAATAATCGAAGCCTTTAATCATCTACTTGAAGCAATCATTGCAATTAGGGTTCGAAATTTGGGTTTCTTGGACATTTGTGTGGCGAAGTTCGATTTATGTGTTGTTAAATTGCATATTTTTGTAAATAAGGTACTTTAGGATGTTGTGAAGCTATAGCATCTTATGGATCATGATTTGAGTTTGCAGTTTGTCCAAAATGTAATTTTAAAGTTGAGGGCGTGTTATGGAACTATAGCGAATAGTAGCTTTGAGCCTGATTTTCAGTCATTTTCAATGCTGTTTTGGGGCGGTTGAGTTGAGGTTGTTGTAGTACATCAAGAGAGCTTTCTAAGGATTATAAGATGGCTCAAAATGGAATTTTGTAGAGGAAGCTATGATGCAACGAAGTTTAGCGCACTAGCCATGCCTAGCAAACAACAATAGGTTTCTATTAAATGCGAACTTTCGTTGGGGCGTAGGTGTTGTTATCAACAAATAGGCCTAGTATAGGCAAGTCATTATAAAAATATCATTTTTATTCAGCTATTTGATATTATTTTTCTGTTAATTGTTAGAGATCCGGGTGCTTTGGTTCAAGTAAGCGTCATAATTGGTTTTTGGTTTTTTTTTAGGTGAGTGACACTATTTCTTATTTGTATTTTAAACTCATGTTTTGAAAAACATAGTGAATTATTGAGTTGATAAATAGTATCTTTTGTTGTATAAAACAGGATTGAGCTTTCACTGCCATTTTGTTGTTGAAAGAGATAATTATCATTTGAATTGGGTTTGAATGATTGTCGGAAAAAGGGTTTGTGAAATTCTTTATGAAAGAATCTTGAAATGTTTTGAAGAATGCTTTGATATTTATATGTTAAATGCTTGAGTTGTGATATGACTTTCATTATAATGTTGGATTACTGGATATTGTGATTGATGGTTGATACTCAATGTCTCCGTGAACCATGAGGGATGTGTGGGTATGCACATACTAGTTTAGAATATCCTTGTGGGCCGAGCCACCGGCTAATAATAGAGGGAATCTTGGTCGTCTTGTCACTGGCATTACGAGTGATCATGGCTAGACATTTGAGGATAAGTTAGTCAATGAAGTTGACCATTAACATGTGATTCGAGTTTAGTTGATGGAATGAACCATTAATGTGTGGTTTGATGAGATTAATCAATAGAACAGACCATTGATACATGCTTTATGAGACTGACTGATGGACTGGACCATTGATATCTCAGTATTTAAGTTATGATTATATATCATGTTAAAGTGAATTATAATTATATTTTAAATGTGCATAATGATTTATCAATTTGTTTAGAAGAAATGTGTTATTTACTGAGCCGTGGTGGCTCACTCCTCTCATCTACTTGTTTTTCAAGTTTTTTAGCGAGTTACAAGTAGGGCTAAGCGTCCGTTTTGGAGAGGACTCTTGTGGTGGGGACTTTGGTATGACTTGTATATAGTTGATAAGTTTGTAAGTTAATCTTTGCATAAGGTATATGTTTTGGTTTGGTGGATTATAGAAATACTATAATACTATAACCGAATGTCTTTTTGTCAAATATATATATAATATTAAGCTAAATTTTGATTATGTTATTGTTGCATCATTTGGTTAATGGATGGCCATGCCATGCTCTTATTCCTGTGAATTGGGGTGTGACATCCACCACTTCCAAGCTCACCACCACTGGCAACAAGTCTCCCCCACTCAAAATAGCACCTGCCACATTGTTAGGTGGGGGAACAATGAAGGCTACGGCGGTGGCATCGCATACCCAAATAGAAACACCTTCACCCTGGCCCTTAAAAGGCCCCCTCCCCTATCAACGGACCAAGGAGGCGTAGGTGAGGAAGTTAGAAGGTGGCCATAACCTACCAATTCATGCACTTTATCGGCAACGACTATGGTCCCAATAGGTGCAATGGTGGTAAGTGGGGGGAAGATCGGCAAGTCAGATCTTGTTAGGGAAAGAGCGACAAAGGCTAAAGGATGGCAAATCTGGAGGGGAAAGCAGAAGTTGTGAGGCAGGAATAAAAAAAGGTTGATGGATGGAGATGGGGGACGGAGAGGAAAGGGGTATTGAGATTTGTGAGATTAGATTATGGTCTAGGTGAATGATGATGATGGGTATAAGATACAAATATGTTGCTTCTTCTTCCTTGCTTATTCATCAATATCCATGGTGAAACATAAATAAGAATAATAATAATGAAAATTTTAATTTTCTACTTTAAAAATGTTGGAAATCATGAGAGATCCGTTCTTTTTCAAGTCAATTTGAGAGAGAGAGAGAGAGAGAGAGAGAGAGAGAGAGAGAGGAGATTGAGCAGGGTAGACCTATCAAATGGGAGAATCTGATCGGATCAAAAATGATGCGGTCATATTGATCTATTTAACTGGACTGTAACATCATAGCCAGCAAAGTAGTTGGCATACACTGTTGTGACAAATATGACAGTCGAGGTGTACTGGAAGTTGTTCCAGGGGTTAAACCACAGCAATCCACTAAGGCTCTTTTTGAAAATGCCAGTACCTTTCTGGAGATAATTGCATATGAACTACTATACTTGGCTCTTGTATTGTGCCCATGGCCCTAAGTTATCAACTTGGCCTTCCAACACTAGCTATGCATTTCATTTCATGCATAAAATCAAAACATAGGTCTTGTTTTCTTTTTTTTTTCTTTTTTGAGATTTTCTTTAGAGCAGATTCGATATTTAATTAGTCCTTTAGCAAAATGTTGGGAATAAGTGTAGTGAGAATGCAGTATGCATCCAAATATCGTTCAAGACTTGCACATAGTACTTTGTTAACGAAACCAATTTTGACATACAAGATGTGATATACCATGGCAACCAGAACTTGGGCACCAATGTACTTGTTGTTCCATGAGAACTCATCCGACCGCCACTAGTGTCACCCAAGCTGCTGAGGTAATTGAGGTGCATTTTCTTCCCGATTGCGCGATGAAGCCATGTAGCTGCTCACAATAGTTCATTATGTGTCATCATGTTATTACAATAGTTTACACATAACATACTTCATCACGTAACTAAATACACAACTTTTTCCTAAGTTCTATGTGATTTTAAGTAGAACCGATCTTGAAATATACATACATATAGTATATATTTTGAAAGATGTGTATTGAATCGTATTGCCACATGCATGTAGACAACATATTATGCACGCACACACAAGTATTTGTTTAGTACCTGAAACCCGAGCTAAAATAGATCTTCCCTGCTATAGGGATGCTATTTTGAGACTCGCTGGGATGATGCCTAGCGAAATCAAAGAGTTGTGCATGTAATAATTTAACCCCAAAAAAGTAGAAATAAATACTTCAATTAATTAATAATAATAACTTTTTATTAGGTGACAAAGTCATAACCACAAACTGAGAATAAAAGAGTATAAGCTAATAAGCTAAAGTCTTCTGTTCAAAAAATAAATAAATAAATAAATAAATAAGCTAAAGTCTTGCATGCAACACGCACATAATTCTTGGAAATTGGTCATGAAATGATGAAACAAAAAAGAAGACCTCTATTGCATGAGATAGAAGCTAAGCCATGTAGTAAGAATGCGTCGGGACAAAGGCCAAGGAAGCCGCCACGAATGCCACTACAGTTTCCCCGACGAGATCAGCCCCCGGTAAGTGGTTCGGGGGTGGTCATGTCCTTAGGTCTCTACCAGCACAAGTGGTCGAAGTCCCCGTCGCCGACCTCACTATAGAGGATGTTAGGCAAAGGGTGGGCTTTGATCAGATGGTTCACACCCCCACCTTATGGCGTCAAGCGAGTTCAACAGCTAGTTCTTCGCTTGCACCTTGGCTCCAACTCCACGACGCTCCATGGGAGCATCGAGATCATGAAGGCCATTAGGAATCCAAACTTGACGTTGTCGCCGGCATAGTAGTATCCTCCAGTCAAATTGATCTATGTTGACACCTAAATTTTGGTAATCCGTTTAGTCATTTATCGCATTAAAAAATTAGGGATTAATTTTAACCCATAAAAAATATTATTTAATTAATTAATTGCATAGCATATAGTTTTAAGTGCATTTATTTTAATTTGCATTTACATCGGGTTGGTGAAAGAGGGTTTGATTTTGTGGTTCTAAGTTTTAAGTTGACAAGTCGAACTAAACCCACGAAGAGAGCAATTTGGCCCAAGCCCGTATTTGAAAAAAAATCCGATTGCAATTTTTTAAAAATCAATAGAGAATATTCATTTTTGCAAAGGAAATTTAGAAGAGATGTGGAAAATAAAAAGTGATATTACATACGGAAAAGAAATCTTCATGGATGTTAATTTGAAAAGGAAATTAAAATCCTAATCTTTGGCCTATAAAAAGATTACTTGTGTAGGGTTTCAAAAAAGGGGCGACACAATTCCATTCATGGCCACAGCACAGCCCACACAAAAAATCGGAGGCGGGCAATTCAGAATTTCAGAGTGCATAGAAGACTAGAGAGATACACGTGAGGAAAGAGACTTTTCTGTCTCTTTTTCAATAGTCAACAAAGAGAGGGCGTATTATGAGAGTACGTCGGTTCATTGAGGGAATAGAGGAGGAGGAAGCTAGGTCAAAGGTCAACAAAAGAAATTGGACTCCTTCTTGGGGCAAGCCGTGTCCTTTGCCTATATTCTGGACGCTTTCCGTGGCTTCCCCAACGCCCCCATCCGTAGTTCGATGCAGCAAGCATCTCGGGTTCCTTAAAAAGGGAGCCCAACGACGTCCAACGACTCACGCCGCTACTTAGCCACGTATCTGACAACGCCGAGCACGACCGAGCCATTGTCCCGAGCTGCTGTCCATGACGTCTCTTACTCTTCACTTGCTACGCTGCCAAGCCCAGCCCCAATCCTAACGACGAGTTGTGGTGCTGATCATCGGTACTGCTCAAAGAATCCATTCCCTGCCACGAGTCCAGTGACCGGAGACAACGCAGCAGCGCTCTATCTCAAGCCGTTGCTGTTGCATCGTGACCCCGGACCAACGGTGTTCACGATCCTTCCTAGTGACAACAAAACTTCCCTTTGTTTTGCAGTTTCCCACAAGCGGGTAAGACTTTCAGAGCATCCGAAAGTTGCCGCTGCCGCTGATCTTGGGACGCGGCATTCAAGCGTCCGTTGCTACCCTCATCACGTCCAAAACTCCTGGTGTTTGTGGAGTCTCCACTGAATTGTTCTTAATAGTTTTTAATCACAACCCTGTGCACATCACCAGAAACCGTCTCATCGTGCTAAGAAGCATCAACCGTGAATCATCCACTCACGGTCAAATGCAAAAGAAGCAAAAAATTTTGAAAGCCACAACCGTCTCTGTGGAGGAATAAAAAATAGGGAGTTAAAAGAGGAATTGTGAGTGGTGATTTGTGGAGATTGATTCATGCAATTCTCACATCTCGGACGCCGTTTTTCCGAGGCCAACATCAACGAAGCCAGTCCTCGCCCACTCCGCAGCTTTCCGGTATTTCATCCAGCGATTCTAGCGGCCGCCGCATCGGTTCCAGCATCATCCACCACGAGCCATTGCTGGTCCCATCATCCGACGAGTCCAAATTTTGGGAACGATATTACAAAATAGGTAAAGATATTATCCAAATTTAATTTGGTAATTTCCTTACTTAATATAATGATATTGTGATTAAATTCAAATCTTTGAATGATGCACATGATTTAAATCCCTGAATATGCCATGATAATCGCAACTCGAGTAACCTTCTAAGTTGGGAAATTTTTTCAATTTCACAATGTGCATATGATTGACGGTTTGATTTCACGCTCGAAATACGACTCGCAATCGTACAGAAAAATTGCCAATCCGATCTCACGACTGAAATTCGATTCACAGTTTAATTAAAAATTGGCCAACCCGATCTCATGCGCAAGATATGGTTCACTAATTTGTGGATATCGATCCTATCTTATATGATTTGTTGTCATGTTGGTTGAATCAATTTTATTTTTGTAAAAGGAAAAATCCAAAAAATATTTGAGTTAGGATTAGGTTTGTTTTAGAATATTTCTTGTTTTAGGGTTATCTAGAATAGGGATTTTATTTCAAACTTTTAAAAATAAAGAAATCCAAAAAAATGCATTCATTTAGGATGTTAGTTTTTTTAAAAAAAAAAATTAAATTGCACGTTTAATTATTGGACAATTTTTAATTTCGAATTTTATTTATAAAAAAATCATCATGCATATGTCATGTAAAATTAGGGCATTCTTTGCACGTCATTGCATATTATGATAAAATTACATGTTTCGTTTTAAGTTTAGATTAATATTTTTAGATAAATTGCATCTTAGGTTAGAGATTGTTAAGCTAAGATAATATCTTGGTTTAAATTAGGGTTTAGCCTAATCTGATCCTTAATATAATTTGGATGGAATCTTAATTTAGCTAGATAATTATCACATTTTTCTAATTTCGAAATTCATATAAAAATATAAATAAAATAAAATTTGCCTTTAGAAGAAATCAATTTCATTCTTTAGTATAGACTGCATTTTATGCCATATATAAGTAGATCATATTGACATGTCATATCATTTCATGTTAAATTAGTAGCATGTATTGCATGACTCTCATTAAATTAAAAAAAAAAAATTGCGTCTTAATTAAAATTCATATCTAGGATTGTTGATGTGGTTCTAATTTAACATTACAGATACTTTCGTTGTTTTGAGATAAGTTTTTTTTTTTTTTTTTTTTTTGCAATTTATTCATTGCTTTTTTTGGATGTTAAATTAGTGGTTTGCCCACCCACATGATCACCTCACATGTTAGGAAAATATATTTAAAATCAATTTAAGTTGCCTGCAAAAAACATTTTTGAAAATAAAAGAATGGTACCGAAAGGACATTAGAGAAATCTAGTGTAACCAAGTCCCCGTACCTATAGTCTCTTGTTCGTAGGAGTCGTTTAATTTACTTGAGTTTCTAATCGACTTACCAAAAATAGATTAGTGGAGACTTCTAAATAAAATCTATCTGCATGTTAAGAATTTGAACATAAGTCGCAAATTGGTATGGGTTTAGGAGAGCCCAAGTTAAGTCTAGACTTAATAATCCATTAGCCAAACCCTAGGTGGTTCACACCCGAAAAATTGGTCGCAACAATCTATTTGTCAAAAAGAGA
This sequence comes from Eucalyptus sideroxylon, assembly GCA_014182405.2. NCBI lineage: Eukaryota > Viridiplantae > Streptophyta > Magnoliopsida > Myrtales > Myrtaceae > Eucalyptus > Eucalyptus sideroxylon. The sequence continues at coordinate 51,892,704 of CM024552.2, read as the reverse complement.
GATGAAATGCATTGCGGAAATAATCCTAAGAGGAGTGGGTAATTAAATATGCACACGAGTTATTGCATCCGAAACTACAGTGAGATAAGTGCATGTGTTTTGGCGATTTCACTGGGAGAATTATCAAAAAAGTCATAAACGTATTGCAATTGTGCCAATTCAGTCCTAAACTTTCTTCTTCTTTTTTTAGGTTAATTAAGTCCTAACCAATTTTTATTTATGCGAGTTCAGTCCTTCCAACAATCTTCAATCGGAATAATCTGACGTGGAATCCCAGTCAGCGTCGGCCGACGTTACTGACGCTGACATGGACGCAAAAGATGCAAAACAACATCGTTTTGCTTATAAAAAAAAAATTGAAAAAGCCACAAACAACGTAGTTCTTCTTCTGTGTTGTTCTTGTACGTTTCTTTCCCAAAATTAGCATGACAAACCCTAGTGAGATCTTCCCCAAATTGAGCTTCGTTTTCTCCTTTTGATGTCAAAATTTTTGCCCCAAATAGAGTTGATGCTCGGCCAATGCTTTCTCAACTTTGTTCTTCTCATGGACGTTAAGAACCCTATTCTCTCCCAAATCGAATTTGCCCAACTGGAAGAGCCCTAATTTGATCTTGCCCAAAAATCTCGCAGATTTTGTCTAGATTAGATCTCGTCTTGGCAGATTCATCATGCCAAATCATTCTTTCGTTGTCGTGTTCATTGATCGAGTGCCTTTTGTCGACACTTTTGTTCATCCATCACAATCATAAACACACCCGTATTGTGAAGACCCGATTCGGCCACAAACCCTCTGCGACCCAACTCACCCATCGCAAATCGCAGCAAACACGAGGAGGAGTTGTGGTCCTAGTTCAGTTTTGTTGTCAATGAGTGTTGAGCGAACACAAGAACAGAAAAAAACAGTTAAAAGGTATGTTGCGGTGGTCCCAAACTTACAGCGTTCTACTTGTCTTATTTTGTATTATCAATTTGCATCAGTTTTTTTGGTGTGTGTTGTCATTGGTTGGGAAAATATTATGTTTGCATGCTTATTAGTGTGACAAAAAAGAGTTGTTACATTCCTCAAAAATAAAGAATCATTCAGTTGGTTCGATTGCATCCTTCTTCATTCCAAGATGAGAGGAGAGGGTGTAGGAATCGAAAAGAGTTCGTGTCTCGCTAGTTATGATGCGAGATAAAACCTACATCTAATTTTTTACTTATAATTATTTAGTAAGAAAGTCAACTTGGTCTAGTAATGCTAATTTCATTTGCTTGAATATAACAAAAACCAGTCGCAGGAACTAGTTCAACCCACCAACAGACTGCCTCTTCCATGCATAACATACATTTTGTCCTTTGAGGTGCTAGAGAATAGATGGATTCTTTAAATGAGGATCTATCAATTAAATAACTTTGTTTGTAAAGTAAGTTTTGGCATTTGGATTCTTTAAATGAGAATATATAATAAAAGGTATTAAGAGAATTTAGTGAGACTGAAATGATTCAAAACTTATGCTCGAGTCAAAATCTCTATTATGTGGTTGTGTTTTTACATACATTATGTTTTCTGTGTAGGGTTGAGATGAGCGACAAGTCAGCTTGGAAGTGCCTTTTTCATGGTGGAAATTTTTACCGTCGCCTAATGCTTGAATATGTTGGGGGCAAGACTAATTTAATAAAAGTCAATATCAGTTCACCAAGCTACGAAAACTTCATCAGAAATATTGAGAAAGTGGTAAATAGTAAATTTGAGAAGTTTTATTTTAAATTTCCTAGAAAGTCTCTAGAAGATGGATTAAAATATATATGGGATGAGAGTAGTGTTATTAATCTATTGTAGCTGATGAGGGTGATGAGGCAGATGAGGGTGATGGTCAAGGTGCCATTGAGGGTGATGGTGAGGGTGAGGGTGTTGGGCAAAGGTGAGAGGGTCGCTCAGGGGGTTGGTGAGAGTGCTTATGATGATGTTGGTTTAGCTAATGAGACAGTTGTTGAACACTTGAGTAGTTTAGATTCCAATAACGCAGTTGATGAAGGTGATTATACTAACATAGAGGATGATATTGTGAATGACGACAATGATGTGACAAACTTTCTTAGCGATGTAAGATTTTTTACTGATGATGATCGTGATGACGAGGAGCTTCTGGAAGCAAGAAAGAACATAATGGAGTTTCGTGGGAGGGCCACAAAGGATCTTATTTTAAGGGAACCATCCGAAACATTGGTATCATCCCAACCATTGGATGTGTATAACGCGGTTAATCTCATAGCTGGTTACGAGACTAAGTACTATGAAACGGACGCAAATGAGAGTTTAAGGTTTCATGTAGAAGTAGGAGATGATGATTTTACTAGGAGAAGGAGTAGGTTTCCAAGATATGATCATAATTGTGTTGCGCTTGGATTTACTATGGCTATGGCATTTGATAATAGTCGGCAATTTAAAGATGCTTTGATAAAATACTCCGTGGCTGAGCGTAGAGAGATCAAATTTATAAAGAATGAGAAAAGGGTTATTAGAGCAAAATGTGTTAACAAAATTTGTTCTTAGAAGATTTCTAAATTTATTGATGCTCGTAGTAGATCATTTCACATGAAGACCTACCATTTGGAGCATACATGTAGTATTAGCTTCAAAAATGGGAGAGTGACAAGTTTTTGATTGACAAATCACTATCTTTCTACAATAAGAGTAATACCAACTATTAAAATTATTACTTTCAATGAGCTAATCAAGGAACAATTGGGCTTCAATGTTAGTATAGTTCAATGTACAAAGGCTAAATTGCATGCTTATAAAGTGTTGATGGAGATTTGTAAGAAAGAATATATAAAGTTGTGAGATTATGTAAAGGAGCTTAGAGAGAAAAATCCTAGGAATACCGTTACATTAAAGGTGGAAAAACCCGATATGCAATCTAAAGCATTATTTGAAAGAATGTACATATGTTTTGCTGCTTGTAAGAAAGGCTTCCTTGGTAGATGTAGGTAATTTGTGGGGTTAGATGGTTGATTCTTGAAGAGAATTTGTCGAGGTTAAATTTTGGACGTGCGGACCCCTCAAGTGTCATCACTTTGCACAAAGGGACACTTAAGTGCCATAACTTATGAAAGGTACACTTAAGTATCAAAATCGGAGTAAAATGAATTACTCGAGTGCCAATCCAGCCAAAATCCGGCCAAAATACCGACGTTGCATTTTTCCGACGAACCAAGCCCAAAACGACACTGTTTTGCACGCTGACATTGCCAAATAATGCAAAAATGGCGTCGTTTTGGGCTGATGTGATAAAAAAAATATAAAAATTAAACAAATTAAATTTAAAATTAGATTTAGTTAAAATATTAAAAAATAATAATTTTAAAATTAAAAAAATAAAAAAGAAAAGGGGGTGACGGTGGCCGAGGGCCACCCCCGCCTCTCGCCGTCGCCGGGAAGGGCCGAGAGACGAAGGGGGAGGGTCTGCGCCTAGGTCGCTAGCCCCGACCGGGGACCTCGGCCGACCCAGCAGCGAGGGCGCGCGAGCCCTCGCCCTAGATCGGGGTGAGGGTCGATGACCCTTGGCTGGCCGAGCGAGGGCTTGTGAGCCCTCGCCGCTGGTTGGCTAGGGTCGCCGGGCCTTGGCCCTCCCTCCGTCGTCGGCCCTTCCTAGCGACGGCAAGGGAGGCGGCGGCGGTGGGCGAGGGCGCCCCCTCTTTTCTTTTTTTTTTTTTTTTTTAATTTTTTTAATTTTAAAATTATTATTTTTAATATTTTAACTAAATCTAATTTTAAATTTAATTTATTTAATTTTTATATTATTTTTTCCACGTCGGCCAAAAACGACGCCGTTTTTGCATTATTTGGCCACATCAACTTGCAAAACGGCGTTATTTTGGGCTCACTTCGCCAAAAAAATGCCACATCGGCCTTTTAGCCGGAGTGACACTTAAGTGATCCGTTTTTCTTCGAATGTGTCACTTAAGTGTACATTTCGTAAGTTATAGCACTTAAGTATCCCTTTGAGCAAAGTTATGGCATTTGAAGCGTTCTTTTGCCTTAAATTTTGTGTACTGTTGGAAGGGATGCATATGATCGGATGTTCCCAATTACTTGAGCGGTTGTCAAGGTCAAAAGTAGTGATACTTGGACGTGGTTTTTAACAAACTTGATGTATGATCTCAATATTTTGAACACGTGCAAATGAGGTTGAGTCGTTATTAGTGACAAACAAAAAATAAGTTTCTTATTTAATTTTTAGTTACTATGCTTTTTAGATAGTTGCATTTGTAACATATGATTTATATTGCACCCATCTTTTATAGGGACTTTTACAAGTTATGGCTATGTTATTGCTTGTACTAAGTATAGAATGTGTGCTAGACATATATATACCATTTGAGACAAGAAGTATAAAGGGATATAGATGCAAAGGCGATTTTGGTAGTATGCTAAGAACAATACTATGCCGGAGTTTAATGGACACTCTCAGGCATTAAAGAAAATTATTCCAGTTGCATATCATGACTTGATTCAAATAGAGTCAAAGCATTAGTCTCTAGCTTTCTTCACCACTGATGTAAAATGTGACATTATTGACAACAACTTATGTGAGACATTTAATGGAAGAATTATACATGTTAGATGTAAGCTCATTTATAGTATGCTAGAAGAAATACGGATAATAATAATGACAAGAATGCATACATAGAGGGATGCATGTGCTAAGTGGAAAAGAGATTATGGTCTAAGAATCTTAAGAAAGTTATAAGAAAATAGAGTTTGTGCAATATACTGCCAAGTGATATGGAATGGTGATATTAGATATGAGGTGATGGATAAAGGTAACAAGTACGTAGTAGATCTATTGAAGAGAGAATGCTCTTATAGAAAATGGCAGCTCACTGGCATCCGTTGTCCACATGCTATTTCTGTTATAAATCATAGGTAAGAGGATGTGTATGACTATATTGATGAGTGTTATAAGAAGGTCAAGCTTTTAGCTGCATATGAGAATATGATGATGTCAATTCAAGAAGAGAAATTTTGGAAAAAAACTAATAATGAGCCACTAGAACCATTGCTAGCCAAGGTGTAGACTAGTAAACATAAACAGAAAAGGTCAATAGAGAAAGGTGAAGTAACAAGTTGAACTAAGATATCCAAGATAGTAATGAAAATAACATGTCGAACTTGCTCGAAGTCGAGACATAATAGTTCGACATGTCCAATTTAGAAGACTGGGTCTATATCATCGCAAAAACAATTTTCAATGCGAAAAATTTCGGTTAGTTCTTCCATTTCCATTATGTCTTGGTCTCCCATGGGTATAAGCTAAATCATGAGTACCATAATTATGTGACAGCTTAACATTCCTAATTTTTAAATGTTGTGCCTATATTTTCATATTGACTATGAAGTATAAACAATCCTCTGTAATATATGAATAGCATGCTTCTTTGGCATAAGTAACTTTAGGTTAATGCTATCTATGAAAAAGTATAATAATTAGTAGACATTTTTTATAAATGTCTATGATGATATTGTTTCTAAGTCTTTGTGCATCTTTAAAGTTATGCTTTTTCAATTCATTAAGTCACATGATGCTTAGAGGTTTAGTGACGTACAAGAAAATGTGTAAGTGGTAGTTGTAGCTCTATCAATATGAATCTCTCTGTTCATGGGACAATAAATAGTGTTTTCCTAGAAACTTAATTTCTACTAGCCAATTTTTCATAAACATAAAACAAATATACACTTTGCAGGTTCAGAAACGTATCCGCAAAGGTGCAAGTGGTAATGGCCTTGCCAGTGTGAATCCTCTTGTTTATGGGATAGTATGCAAAAATATCAAAAGTTGCACGAAAAGAGAAAGCAATAAAATGTGGGTTTAGTGATAACACAGTGTTGCTATTTTTCTTTCTTCGTCCATTTTTTTTTTCTGGTGGGAGATACGTTTGATGAAGTGGTGATCAATTTTGTTGTTTTTATCAATGATGAGATCAATGAAGTAGTGTTTGTGACTGTATTTTTTGGGTTTGTCTTATATGGCGGTTTGTATAAAATTGGGATTAGTGATGAAGTATGCTTATGAACCATCTCTTAATGCAATATAATGAGGTTTGTGGATCTGTTATTTGTTTGTTTACTACATTGTGACTGTTTATTTATGAAATAGTCAGATTATATTGCTTTTTTTTCCATGTCATATTTTGACACTTAAGGTAGCGCATGGTAACGCTCCTATTTCTCCAAATTTCTGTTATTTTGTTCCCCGGAACAAAAAAAGAATAGAAACATGTTTGGTAAAACATTTGTTCCTAGGAACAATTTCTCTAATTTTTTGTTCTAGGAAACAGTTTTGAGAAGCAAAAAAAAGTTACTTTTTGTTCCCGAGAACAATTTCTAGAAATAAGCTGATTTTTTTTCTTTTATTTCCTTTTCTTGCCGAGACCACCGTCAACCGCTCGAGCCACCGCCTACCGCCGCCACCAATCGCGGTCGCCACCGCCGGTCATCGATCGCCGCCGCCCCGGTTGCCGCCACCACCGGTTGTCGCCGATCGCTGCCACCGCCGCCAATAACCGCTGCCGCCGCCGCCACCGGTTGTCACGTGCCAGCCATCGCCACCGCCAGCCGCCGCCACCGCCAGCTACCACCACTGTACGATCGCCGGCCGCCAACCGTCGCCGCCGACCACCGCCGAAGCCTATCGGCTGCGATGACCACCGACCGCCAAGCGACGACGAGCGGCGGCAATCCGTCAGCAAGAATAAAAAATGAATAAATACAAAAAGAAATTATTACGTTACCAAACGCATTTCTATTCTTTTTCTATTCCAAGAGTAGAAATTTTGTATCGTTACCAAATGGATTCTTTTACTCATAAATTGTTCCCTGGAGCAGAAATAGAAAAGAACTATTTCTTAAAAAAAAAAAAAAAAAAAACTCTTCCCAGGGAGAAGAAGCATTGTCATGCGTAGCCTTATATCATCCCAACGGATCATAAAAACAAAAAACGATATGTCTTTAATGTTTAAGGTTCAGAAACAGATTGCATATAAAACAAAGAAGATTGCAAATAACTTGCACTTCATTCATGTTCATACTTCATGTCAACAAATACAAACCATATTAAAAATAATTATTAAAAAAAAGCGTATATAATACAATCAATATTGACACTACATATCCATCTTCAAATTTCCAAATAACATACCTCCTATAATTACAAAAAAACACCCATGACACAACTAATATTGTCTTTGATGTCAAATTTTGTTTCTTTAATTTTGTCACATCTTGATTGACACATTTTAGTTGTGCCTTAAGGGCTCTAACTTCACTGTCCATCGAACTACCCTCATTTTTCAAAATTGCTTTAATGAAAATTTTGCGACACACTTCCTGTTAATTGACTAATTTCTACATCAACCCACATTAAAAAAAAAAAAAAAAAAAAAAAAAAAACCACAACTTTCTCTAATTCTATATTTCAGGCAATCATGATATCTTCTTTCTTGATTCTCTTTTGTCCTTACTACTTGTAGATAACATTCAAGCCACAATAGCAAAACACACACACACACACACACACACACACACACACACACACATATATATATATATATATATATATATATATATATATATATATATATTGTTGTTGTTTAAATTTGATGCCATCAATTATGATGAATTCATTGATGTCTTCATTGGTTGTGACAATTATAGTGGAAATGTATTTATACCTTAGGATCAACACCAATCTAAACATACCTAACCTATAAACATGTAGTATAGTTCAAGTTTAATAGTAAAGTTCAGTGGTAACTATAAAATCATGTGATAGAATGAAGTTCATAGGAAGTTCAATAGTAGCTATATCTTTATTACATAGTTCAACAATAAATTATAATTTCAACAATAAATAAGTTGAAAAAGAGATAGCTATAAGCAAACAATGGCTTCAATGCAATCAGATCAAATCCTAAGATAAGAATAGACACTATAATTCATGATAGAGAATAGTCATTTTGGAATGACCAAAATTTGATGTGGAAAAAAACATATGATCAAGCATGGCAGTTGAAAGGAATTGTCCCCATTATATCAACTTACAAGAAAATGCCAAACCCAATATAAGTCAAGTGCTCACACTATAGAGTCCGAGTCACTTTTTAATAAGTCAATCATTCTCGGATGGACTTGGGTCTACAAGTAAATTATTGGACCAACCATCATATTCTCGGGTTAAGTTAGTTGAAACCAATTAATAGACACCAAGTTCACATAAGCATTACCACTATAAAATCATGCCATTATACATGTCAAGGTCATTATACAAGTTAAATCATTATTCTATCATATCGCGTTAAGATTCTACAGTGTTCAAGTCATGCCATTATCTTGCATTAAGATTTTGCAACAACAATGTAGTCACATAAATCTATATTAAGATTATACAATATTAATTTGATTGCATTTTCTTTATAATCACTGAAATCTCACACTGCAACAACAATACCAACATTGCTATGTCTCTGCATTAAGATTTTGCAACAACAATGTAGTCACATAAATCTATATTAAGATTATACAATATTAATCCAATTGCATTCTCTTTATAATCACATAAATCTCATACTACATAAACAATATCTACATTATATATCTCTACATTAAGATTCTGCAGCAGAACTTTGACAACAACAACAGCATCTACATTGCCTAACCTACAATTCCCTAATGCACCCTACATTTTCTACATCAACACATTTACATTGCCAGATCATCCAATTCTTGTGGAGAATCAAAAAGACTCCAAAGCAAACCACAAATTGCATAGGACAGCAACCATTTTCAAGACCATCTGTAATAGAGTCAAACTTGCATAAGCCTTAGTTGAAGCGATTTGGGAGAAGGCATTGGGCAATCTTACATTTTAATTACATTATCTTCAACATATTTCTTATGAATCTGGGCAAGTGTCGACCAAGTGTTTGTTGAATTTGGGCAAAAGCACTGGGCAAGTGTGAAGCAACAATGCAAGGCTAGTAAGAGCATCAGTGAATTTGGGCGAAGGCGTTGGGGAAATGTCAAGCGAGAGCACAGGGTGAGCAAGTTTCAGGTAAATTTGGGCTAGCGTCGATCATAGGCGTAAGGCAAGCAACAACATTGGGCAATCTAAGCAATCGTCAAGCACAAGCGCGAGGCCAGCAACACCGTCAAGTAAATTTAGGCGAAGGTGTTGGGCAAGGTGAGTGAAAGTCAAAGAAAGCGTCAGCTAAGCATAAACTCTGATTTGGGGCGAAAATTTTGATATCTAAAGGAGAAAACAACGCTCAATTTGGGAAAGATCTCATAGTGGGGTTCCTCACATCAATTTTGGGAAAGAAATGTAGAAGAAACAACATAGAAGGAGAACAATGTTGTTTGTGGCTTTTTCAATTTAATTTTTTTAAAAGCAAAACGATGCCGTTTTGCGTCTCTGGTGTCCATGTTAGCGCCGGTAGCGTCGGCTAGCGCTAATTAGGATTCCACATCAAATTATTCCGATTGAAGATTGCCGAAAGGACTAAACTAGCACAAATATAAAAGGTTTAGGATTGAATTGGCACAATTACAATAGGTTTAGGATTTTTTTAGTAATTCTCCCCGATTTCACTCATATCTCAAAATTGCAACAGCAATATCATCTCCAAACGAAACTTCTAGATGCAATTACTTCTCATCTTTCGCGACATATAAAAATTAAGATAATAAACATAAATAAAATGTAAAAAAGTAATTAAAATTCATACTCCACTCTCGCCACAATCTTTAAGCTCAAAGTGATCACGCTTTTGGACTCTCTAATTAGGAGGCAATTTGCCCAATTGACGAGCCTCAAAGTACAACAATGGCCTAGTGAGCGCAATCCCACCTTAACTTTGAGCTAACCCGATGACATAATCTTGAAACTCAATGAAAATATCAAGACAAAGTTCATGGAGCTTAGTCTAGCCATGACCACTCTCTCAAGAACCAATACGAGGAAGAAGAACACACATTTGTTATATAAATATAGATGGAACATATGTTATTTGTGTCTAAAATAGGCAAATATGCACATAAAGAAGTATGTATATTGATCAACTTTCATAAGTGCGGAGCTATTTAACGTCCCAATTAGTTAACCCCTAAGTATGTGGGCCACTACATAAGTATGGATGCCTTATAACCTGTTCAAATGAAGACATTGGATTAAGGGTCATATGATAACATTTTTATCTTGGAAACACTTTATATTTAGAAACAGTTTTTTTTTTCTATTTTTATTCCTAAACGAATTTCTAAGTAGAAGAATGTGTTTGGTACAACCCAAAAAACTTATTCTATTTTGAATCCAATTTTCATCAAAATATTTTCACATTGTTTATTCTAAACTACTTTTAAACTAAAATTAACACTAAAATATAGTAAAACTACTCAAAATCTAATTTCTAAATTTTTTCCAAAATTTTCAGGATTTTTTATTTTTTTTTTTATTTCAAAAAATGGAGAGTTGGATTGGATCAGAGACTAAACCTTGTGTTGATTGTGTAAATACAAGCATTATGTTACGTTGAGTTTATTTTTCTAGAAAAGCCTTATTTTTTTTTTGTTTTCAAGAACAAAGAAGTAGATTTTTTTTTTACTTTTTGTTTCTACTCCAAATCTATTCTCTAGCCATTGATATGTTTCAAGGAATAAAAAAATTAGATGACTTTACCAAACAAATTTATGTTCTTTTTCAATTCTAAAGAACAAAAGAAAAGAAAATTTGAAGAACAAAAATATTACCAAGCAGAACCTAAGTGAGATAAAGCTACAATACTCACGTAAAGATACACAATTATTAGATACATTTAGCACACTTGCACAACCATAATTGGCACTAATAATCTTTCTTTTTTTTTTTTTAAATTCGGATTTATAAAATAACCTCTATGTATTATTGAAATAGTGTGATTATCTGCAATAGAATACGGTTATTAGGCGCTTTTACAACCTTTGAATAGTTATGTCCTTTTGGACACAACCTCGTAACATTTAGAGAGTTGTGTTTATTCGGACGTGATATTTTCTCCTTGAAAAGTTATGATTTTGCATGAATTATGAAATGTGGAATCAAAACAATATTTTAAAATATTTTCATTTTTATTCCCAATTTTCAATATTTTTTATGTCTCAATTTTTTTCACCTTTCGATTTTTCTTTCTAAAAACTATACAGCCATCCTTTTCAGTTGTTTCCTTTTGAGAGATCTTGCAAATACACTAAAATTGTTATTTGATATTCTTATTAAGACTTTATTATATCTTGAAAGATATTTGCCAATAATCATAATGTTGTGAAATAAAATAATTTTTTAAGAATAGTGTTATCACGTCTTTAAATCCAATTTAATTTTTTTCATATTCCCAACTATATTTCCAAACACTCCTTCCTTCATAGTCAATGTTAACCAAAACAGGGAATTGGTAGAAGGAAAAAGATGATGATTATGATGACGATATTACCCGCTCTCATCCCAAGTGCATCCATTATGAGACTTCACAAATCAATTCTCTCCTCTTGGGCACCTAAGGTACACACGATAATACTCCAATTTCTTTGTTCTTTTATTCCCCGGAATTATAAATAAAAAAAAAAAAAAAATCCGTTTGTTAATGCTACTTAATTTTTCTATTCTCCGGAATAGAAAAGTAGCCAAAAAATATATTTAGAACAGAAACAAAAAGTAGAAAAAAGTAGTTTCTTATTCTTAGAAATAATTTCTAAAAATAAGTCATTTTACTTTTTTTTATTTTTTTCTTTTCTTCTTCTTCCTCACCACTCCCCGCTGTCCCCCACCGCCACTAATCGACGGCCACCCGCCAACGATTGCCCACCGCCAATCATCAATTGCCACCATTGCCACTAGTCACCGCAGCCAGCTAGAGGAGGAGCAAAAAAAGAATAGAGGAAAAAAAGAAAAATCTTTAAAAATTATTAAAAAATTAAAAAGAAATTATCCATTAACAAAAAATTTGTGGATCGTACGAAACGTATTTCTATTTTTTTCTATTCTGATAATAAAAATTTATGTAATTATCAAACAATATTCTTTTACTCATAAATTTTTTAAATAATGAATATAAAAAAGATTATTTCCATTTTACTAAAAAAAAAAAGATTATTTCAAATAGAAATTATTTTTGGAGCAGAAATATTACCACCCGGCGGCCTTGACCAATCAGGAATTGACAAGCGAGTTGACTCTTCCATGGCCATCATGCGAGAGCGGAGAGCCGCCGTCGACTAAATAGAAAGAAGAACAGGAGAGGTCAAAGTTGCGCCGTGCGCGGTGGTGCGCGGCCAACGGACCGGGCTGGCCAGGGAAGGTCACGGCCCATTTCTGGCGGGCCAAATTTTGGGCCTAGTTCCAGTCAGGTCCATGGGCCTTAATGGGCCAGTACTTACCTTTCCCAAGTCGAAGATCAGCTCGGCTCGGCTCGACTCGACAACAAAATTTAACGGCTGACACGTCTCATCATCTCTCTCTCTCTCTCTCTCTCTCTCCGCGATCTGCTCCTCCGCGCGACGGCGACGCTCACCGGCAGGCAGTCGCGAGGTCCGCTCGACGGCGGCGCCGCCCAACCACGGGCAGGTTCCCCTCTCTCTCTCTCTCTCTCTCTCATCAAGTCATAATTTGAGCCATCTTGCAGCTCGGATTGGGGAGTTCCGATCGCGCACTGGGTCATTGCCAGCTTGATCCCACGGTTCGATCCCCTTAATTTCTTTGCCCCCATGTCGTCGCGACTGAAGCTTCTTGTTGTCCTACTTCTCGGGTAACCTGGGTAGTCCTAGTTGATCAGCGTTTTGGCCGGAAGGCGAAGTCAGTACTGGAACTTCCCTTATTATTAGGCAAACGAGTGACCCTGAAGGACAAAAACGCATTGCTGCGGGTATTGCGAAAAGGGTAATTTGCGGTACTAGAACAGCGACGCGAGAGAGCTGGAGTAGGCCCGTGCGAAAATTACTACCGAAAAAGATGTTCCTTTTACGATGCGGGTAGGCTTGAATGGAGTATCTGGACCTCGACAAGAATGCTGTGGGAGTCGATTTGTTGATAGAGTCGAGAAATCATGTACATTTAGTTGTTGATGCTAGCTGAAGTGTCTGGGTAGATAGTCCGTGCACTGCTGGTTAGCAGCATGGAAGACGGAGAATGTTGAAGTGGTCGGAATGTAGATTCGATTCATTTCCTAGTTCTGTTGTCGTCGTGGATCTGTCGCGGGAAAAGATGCGATACGCCTTTGTCTCTTTTTCCCCTGAGTTCTCCACATTTTCCTCTCTTTTTCTTCTCTGAATTTGCTGCCTTATGAACTCCTTTTGTTTTGATACTTTTCAAACATCAAAAAACTAAAACATGCTGATGGCATCAGCACTGAACCATTGGTAGCACCCATCAAAAAGCTTTTGGTCTTCACAGTTGCGGCTCATTTTATACTAGAATTTGGATGGCATTCAACATATGTAGTAAGGGGAAAAGGTAGAAATGCCTTTTTCAGTTCCCATTTCCTTTATTTTGCATTATCTTGTGTTGAAGGATTTATAATGAGTGCTTTAAATTGAGACCAGTCTCTGTTTTTTGTGAGTTTCGGTTTCCTCATTGACAAAATTTTCCCAAGTTCCCCCGATCTTATGTCGGAGTCTACATCCATTTTAGCATGTTTTTATTCTTACTTGGCCAGAGTATCGGCACTCTTCGATGCATGAAGAACGAAACTCTGAAAGAAGCCATGGAAGAACCTCATTCAGTTAGCAGTCCAAGGAGAATTCTCAGTCTATCAAAGAAGAAACGTGCAAGCGTTTCCTTTTCAGATCCAGATGATAAAGCTTCTGGCTTTGGATTGTCCGGAGAACATGGTCCCAAACCTTCAGAGGTCTATGGCTTTGTAGGATCTATCACGACTGTTGTGGCTACAGGTCCACCACTCATGCTTCAGAAATATACTGCGGCACTTTGGTTTTATTTTCATGTTAATCTAGGAGTATGCAAATGTGATCAATTCTTTGGAACACAGAGGAGTAGTTATTTCATGTTGCTTTTGTGCTCATTGGGGCATCCTCCACTAGTCTTAAGATTTTTGGAGTTAAGGATGTCATCAATCATCATCTGGTTGATCCAGTAAATTTTCCATATAAATGCTTTTGGCTTTTAAAAGAACAGTTCTTAAGAATTCCTCAATTTGCAAACAGAGGACTCATGAATTTAACATATGGACATTTTTGCTGGATAATTTTGGTGATTCTTTTGGGTGGATACTTGCATGGAACATCTAGTTGCCTATGACAGACCTGGTAGTATTATTATATAGTTTGGCTTCACACAACAACATGAAGGCAAATTTAAGAAGTGATTGTAGCTAATCTGTTTGATAGGTTGACAAATGTACTTATAGATGCCTGTGACATGTTTGTCAAGAGTATAGGATGATCTAGACTGGTTCTGGAATATGGGATTGACTATTGAAATACTGAGAATTCCTTATGAAATGGTCTCGGAAAATTCCAATTCTGACTGCTAGAATTAGTACTGTAATTTTTTAGAGAGGTCTTTTCCATATTAATTTGAGACACGAGATGCCTCTCTGAATGGATTAGAAGAATTTGTTATGAGAAATTCCACCCTTACTTGGAGAGCTCCACAATTTATCTCGTGCAGTTATTTTCTTTACATGGGCATATGTTCCTGAGCATTGGCTACATGCTGTTGGGATCTATTACTATCCTAGCAGGTAAGTAAGCCAATCCTTGTGCCTAGTTTATATTTCTTGAACTTCAATTTTTTTGTTTCTTGAATGTGAGATGAGGTTCTCCACATGAGTTATTTGGCAAGACCAATGTTCAGCACGAGTTTCAATTCCTATTTCTACAAATGCGATGAAGGTTGACCTATTTCAACCAGTAATTATGTTTGAATGTGCAAATAAAGGGAAAACAGTGAGCGTAGTTTTTCTTTGTAATTCAAATACGTGATATACTATCAGACTATCTTTGGGTAATTTGAGCGAATTTGTGCTTGTGTTAGTGTTCTTTAACAACTTCATGTGGATGGTTCAAGTGATATGCTTTCCCCTTTAGATCTCACTACGTTGGCCCCTTGCAGATATTGGGCTCTGGCTGTGCCAACTTATATTGTCGTGACAGTTGCATTGGCTTTGGCAATTTATATTGGCCTCAACTTCCTGTCAACCCCTCCTCCAACATCCTTAAATACACTCTTTGGTAAGCCTTGCATTGTCCTTTGGGCTGTTCGTGGTACCACCAGATGTTTCTGGACTGTAGTGGCTTCCTCTAGAGAATGCTATCAGCCTATCACTTAATTAGAATTAGTAGAGACCAGAATATGTAACGGTGTATCTGGTGACTTTGTGACGTGATGATGGTATAAACATCTTTGGTTTTTCTTTCCACGGTTCCACCATTTTGCAAAGCTGAAATGTTTTCTCCTGCCTTTTAAGACTGGGTTTAAAAAGAATATGGAATGTGTTATTGATCCCTTCATAGAGTACGTATGAGAAAGATCAAGCAGTGTACGCTAACGTTTTTGCTCCCGTTTTTGCAGATGAATTTACTAGAGATCCATCAATAGCCGGTCCTTTGGGAGAGGGAGACGAATTGCCCATAGAACCCCTATCTGATATTCCTATCGATGAAATTAATAGACTAATGTTTGATGATGTAAATTGACTATTAGCATGACTCTGCCTTGGGTGTAATGCTGTTTGTTCATTTTGCTTGTCAAAACAGAGCAGTCAAATCAAGAGGATGGAAGATCATTGTGAACCAATGGTAGTATTATTTGGAAAGATCAAAAGCATATAAGCTTGGGCAATATCTGATGGTTTTGTACTGCCGCAAGCAGCAGAGATCATCTTACCATAACGGCATTGCATTGCTTGGACCTCGCTTGAGCCTAGTGATTTATTGGTTCTTTTAGTTCATTATTGCTTGTTATCCCACCAACATTGCGATCAATGAATTCTCCTCCCACTCAATCAATGATAATATATGATCTGCTAGGTATGACGATATGCATTAAATTGCTGTTGCTCTGAAACTTGGAATCAACCTCATCCCTTCCTTGCGTTGCGGAAGGTCTCATTTTAAATGTTCAACGAGGTAACCCTAGAATTGAGATCCACGTGGAAGGCTAGAAAACCACTGGGAAATCGATCGATGATTGATGAACTATCTAAGGCGAACTAACATGTCATGGCTAGTGAGAATTTTTTTACCAAGAGGCATACCATTATATAACGAACTCAAAACGGCTAAATAGAACAGCACTATGTTTGAAAATCACGTTACTTTTTCCCATGGAAGAATTGACAATGCGAAATGTCTAGTTGAGTCTCTAGCACTAGAAGTTAAGACGACAGAATGAACATAAGCAAAAGGACTAAGTATGGATGCACTACCCAATTCCCTCCATAACTTTTCAAATAGCCTCGATTCGTGGTTCTCCAGTTCACTCTCCCCCTCAATCGAAGCTTAGTTTATTGATGATGGTCTGACTGTTCATTAATTTCAGGCCGATGCCTCTCTTGCCGTATAACTAAGTATGCAAGTAGAGAGCAAATGAATGACCGATTGACATACGCAAAGGTGGTAGGCCCGCAAATCATGTTAATCTGTGGGAGCAAAAAGTATCAGCAGCACATAAGTAATGCTTCGTTGTATGCCAAGGAGTTGGAACAAATTAAGAGGGAACGTCTCCAGTAAACGAGAGATAGGGATGGAGATGACTAGCTTGGAAAGAAGGAAGCATTCCACATACTTCTCCATCTGGACATATAATTTGTTGAAGCAGCATCAACATATCTTCTCATATTAATTTCGCATGGTCTATGCTTTTGCTCACTTCTCTACAATTAAGTGCATACACAGTTACAATTTCTACGCACCAACAGGATATGATTACTATCATGGAATGGCGAGACTTGGATAGGGGTAATCAGCCAAACAGCAAGACATTTGAGTTGGTACTATTGATGCTTAGTACGGTGATCCTAGAGTCGACCTGCCCTGCGACTCATTCACCCCGATGCCAAAAAAATGTACTACACACTTCACAGAATGTCGGTCATCAGCTTTGATTGTATGTCTTTATGTGTGGAAGGATACGAATCAATTATCCTTAAAGACCAAACATGGGTAGTCTGGGCTCCACATGTTGTTCTGCACAAACTCTGCAATTTCCTCCTGCGGATAGAAAATGTTTCATTGCATGAGAACGTAAAAAATGCGCCCAAAAGAAATTCAATAGTAGGCAATAACGATAAAAGCTGAAGAAGAGTGATAATATCGTTCCAGGACTGCTAAGCACTAGGGTTTTGGGACAGGAAAGGGGGCACCCCAGTGCTTTCTATTTTGATCTTTCTTTTTAGCAGGAAACTACTGTCAGCAAACCCTAGGTACCTTTTCTACCTCGCAAGAATCAATACCAAGTGATCTCGTCTCAGGACGCTTAACAGTCATTCAAACTCAAATCATCTAACTCTACATATCACACTTCTTCTAGATTCTTGCTACAGATGAAATCCATACACACAGTACATTAAATGCTTGGTAACACAAACTGTCAGCACAAGGCAAATTAGCTGCAAACACTGTAGATGAATCTTTTGACGACAGATAATCAGCAATGTGAAGTATGTAAATCCATTTTCGTAATAAGGTATGGAAAGAGATCATGCCTGACTGAGTTTTTGAAGTTCACGTGCATCCATGCCACGGTATCCTTCTGCTAGATCGTCTTCTATAGCTTCCTTTAACACGGCAGTGGCAACCTCTTTTGTTATATCTCTAATGCTGCATTCAGAGTCAAATAAGAAGAGACAGAAAGTGTTAATGAAGCGTTCTCATAGATGCTTAACATGGAGTACTAGTTAAGCATCAAGAAGGAAGTATCCAGATAAGAATTCATGACAACCTAGATATTGATGGATATATCACCCCTCCAAGGACCTCTTCTTCAGTCATGTAAGCGGCCAAGCTGCAATTACATTGGAAACGCCATAAAAAAGAAAAAGAAAAATAAAAGATCAGCTTGTCCAACATCCAAGTCATATTATTAAATATTCCTTAATTAATAAATATGAAAGAGAATTTCTTGTTTCTAAAAGAATGCACTCAGGGTGAGGGTTTGTCGTATCTTTTCCCAAGACCATCATGACCAGACATAATGTAGCTTCTCTTAGGTCTTAAGCAAACATCCGTTGATATCTACACTAATAAGTCAATGGAAAGATTCCCTGATATATTTTTTGGCTGCTGAACCTATTATAGGGAAAGTATGGGATATACCATTCTGCAGCAGCCTGTAGCATGCCATCAGAGACAATCCTTGATCCAGAGAGAACTGTGCCAAGCCCAATGCTGCATATATGGCAAATAGATAGAGTAAGAAAACAGTGTGTCAACATAACAAATAGTAAGCCAAAAGAAGGAAGGAAAATAAAAACTGAAAAATAATATGGACCATCAGAAAAATTTTCAAACCCAAGGAGTCGGATAAAATTTCTCAAAGAGATCATGACTGAAAAAGCTTACCCCGGAAAAAGATACATGTTATTTCCCTGGTTACAGTGCCCAATGTGACCATTGCCTGGGTAAACAGAAGTAATCTGAAAGATCAATTGAACAAGATTCTAATACAAACTGTAAATCCAGGTTACATATGCATCTTGCATTCTAAAATCTGAAATGGAGGAGCATTCGGAGAACTCAGGCAGCAAATTAAACTCAGGGAGTTAGCCTCGCGGTTCAGGAACAAACTGTATATATGATTAGGCACATAAGACAAGTTTGATCCTCACACCACCAAGTGTAGACAATTTCATGTTTAGGCCACTCACCCAACAGTCAAATCTATGTCTGACCTGGCCCATTAGTTTAAATGCAGGTATTCCAAGAACCCGAGTTTATTTAGAGTTCCACGCCATAAAGAAGACGAAGCAGCCAGAAGCAAGCAAATTGTAACATCATAGGAAAGCAAAACATAAAACAATTTGAGATTTCCCGTATATCAATTCAGCCAAAATGTGGATCACAAATGCTTGCCTTTTTAGTTTCTTCTCCCAAAACATTTCTTCCCTTTCTTTAACTATTCCCGAGAATACCTCCTTGAGTAAGAAAGTTCTAATGTGCTCAACTTTGTATATATATGAGTTGTAGCCAAATTCAAAAGCGTGAAGCATGTGGCAGAACCCCATAAGGATTCTTGTCAAATTCATTGAAAACCATTAGCAGAAACTATGAATATTGCAACAGCTCATACTCAGTAAATATTATTCTACATGAAACATGTCTGTCTCCGTGATGAAGCAAACCCCACCACTGCCCACCCCCCCCAAAAAAAAAAAAAAAAAACCAAAAATAAAAAGAAAGAAATCCTCCTTCCAAGGAAAAAAAAAAAATTGGGAACCATCTGACATTACCTAAAAGAGAAACAGGAAAAAAGCTTCTATCCATAAAACATGGTGCAAATTAGAGGCAGGTCTGTGGAAAATTTGATGCAGAGAAAGCATGAAATAGAGTGCTAGAAGTAAATATATACAATAAATCAGTATCATTTAGTACCCACCGAGATCTACATCTTTGAAGGGACTTCCACTTGCAAATATAACATTCTCCCCAATGATAGAGAACGCTTCTTCAGGAGTACACTCGGCTAAGAGAAAGAGAGAGGAATTAAAGTCTTGAAAAGCAATGGCGGTACAACTTTATCATGCAAGAGAATACGGAAACACAGAAAAATCCATACCATTTTTGGTAGGGTTTGACATAGCAAAAACAGCTGGTCTTGTGGATGTTGACCTTTTCATAGCCTCTAATACCTGATGAAAGGTCAATGCATCACGACGTTGATGTCATTTAAAATATATAGCAATTCAATATCTTAACTCCTGTAATAGAATTCTTTGAAAAATAGGCAGTTGCCTAACAGCAGCTTGACAACATTAAAATTGTTGAGTGACCTTCTTTTATAGACAAATGATTTTCCTCATATGTTTGCACCACATACAATGGTGGAACACAATAGCAGTATGGTTCCTCCACCATAGAGGGCCATGTATTAAAGCCATGTCAACAAGCAAACTCCAGTGAAAGGAAAGATTGTGTAAACCAAATATGTCCAAGGACAGCGTTTTCTAGTGATCGCTGTGAGGAGAATGATCCGACATTCCCTCAATAAAAAATAAAATAAAATAAAGTGCGGGGACAACAGTGTTGATGGTACTGATTCAACAAGTTATCAAACTTCACATGCAAACTGATTTTTTGTTTTGATTATATCCATGTGAACTTGTAGACAAGATACTTTGGTCATATATCCAGAATAGACTTAAAAGCCAGAAAGAAGCAACGTGTATCAGGCCAATTTCCACTCCTGAAAGATAACCAATGTTTTGGATAGTTGATTTGAATCTTGTATAGGAAATAAAGGTCAGCCTTAAAATGCCGATAAACTGAATCTAAGAGACTGTCCATTCAAATTCTAGAGCGGTCAAATGAACCTTTTAGGTACTGAGAAATCATATGATGCACTAATTTATTTTTCATCTTTAACAAATATGCTACAGACAGCTCCAGCATCACAAGAAAGACCATGCATCTGGTTAGATGTACTTTTACAAGTCCACCAATGTGAAAGACATCCTGACTTCTTTATACACGGTCCATCAAGAGGACTACAATCTTCTTGGCCATTCTCTTTGAAAAATGAAGAAGACAACTTGATACAGCCAAATTTATCTGATAGAAGTGTTAGAAACTCAGTCAATAATCTCTAATTTTGTTGAATATTATATCCCAACATTGTACCACAGGAACTGCTTCAGCAGATTTTTTGTACCAACAGAAGCAGAATTTATCATGAACAGCAGGTTAATCAAGTCATAGATGGTATAAATTTTTACATGACTTTTTTAGCTCAAAGTATCATCATTTTCTTAAGTTCTAGCCTACCAATTCTAGAGAGTATTTTCATCTGCTGGAAGAGAAAAACCCATCATGTTTGCAAAGGCAGGCCTAGAATTTTAGTCCAGGGATTGTATTTGAATTTTTCACATAATAAGAAAAACAGATACACAAACTAAACTTCAAGGGAACACCCAGTGACTAGGAGGTATGGACCCACCATAATTGCACCCCACCACCTTGCAGTCAGCCAGTGCATGTTTGTAAAAACTAACAGCTTCTTCATTGGTTTAAAAGTTTTTATCTTAGGATGTTCTAGTCGAACTGCCCTAGGTTAATTAAGAGATACCAAACACATAAACCTAGGAAACTAATCTATAAGGCAAAAAGTTACATACCTCTTTCGAGAAAAGGCCCCCAACTGCAGATAATCCAAGTAGCACATCGGGCTTGACTTCTCGCACCTGGCAAGACCATGAGAAGAACAGTCGCCATAATCAGAGTCAATTGTCCAAAGACAGATATTTTCATGAAGGGAAAATCCCTATGTATGAATATCAGATTTGCAATCTTTATGATGAAAATCTCCAGTAATGTTAAAGGACAACGTTGACATAGAACTTTGGCAGGAAGTAGGAAATCTCCAACAGGAAAGCAGAATTGGCCCTAAAAGATACAACAAGGGTGGTCATGCTCAATACCCTCCATTGCTCAATCTCAAATCATTTTCCAGGCATGTCGAAGCTAGGAAGAAGTACCAGAACAAAAGGATATTTTCAACAAATGATAAAGGACTTTGAATGGAGAAAAATCCGACATCATTGTGAGGATGTAAATAGCAGATAAACTCAACACAGCCTATCATGCTTGTTGCACAATTATACAGAGTAATGATACAAACCACTTCTACAAGGGATGCGCCTTCCCTCAAACCTTGACGATTAGCTTCTTTAACCTTTCTTGCAAATGGCCGAGCCTCTGGATCAATATGCTCACGATCCTCCGTGATTAGACCCTACACACACGTAGAAGAGAAAAGTCATAAACGTATCTTATCCTGAAATGTGGAATGAGAAAGTCAAATCAAAGAAAAAGATGCATTAACCAATAATGCTATAACAACTACCACAAAAGCAGTCATTCTGCAATGACTAATTCATGGATATAAAAAGACTACAAAAACCAGAAGTAAAGGCCCTGCATGTTTTTGTTTCTGAAAAGTGTTTATAAACACTTTTTCTGTTTTTTGTTCCAGGGAAAAAAAAAGAAGAAACGCGTTTGGTTGCGTTTCTGTTTTTTTTTTTTTTTGTTCCTGAAACAAAAAAAAGAACAGAAACAAGAAACAACAAAAAGTTGTTTCTCGTTCCAGAAACAATTTTTTGTTTTTGTTTCTTCTTCTCTCTCTCCTCTTCTCTTCCTCTTTTCTTCTTCTTTCTCTTTGGCCGGTCGCCGGCCTCGGCCTCGGCCTCGGCCATGGCCGGCCGTCGAGGGCCGGCGACGCCGTCAAGGGTCGGCGACCTCGCCGGAGCGTCGCCGGATCCGGGCGGCCCCTGGTGAGGCGAGCGTCGCCGGCGCGCGAGGCTCGGCCTCGAGGCCGGCGAGCCTCGCCATGGCTGGGCGAAGCTGCCGGCCAAAAAAAAAAAAATTAAAAAATAAAGGAAAAAATGAAAAATGAAAATAAAAATATAAAAAAATTAAAAGAAACAAAAAAAAGAACAAAAATTTACCAAATGTGTTTCTGTTTATTTTTATTCCCGAAACAAATTTACCAAACGCATATTTTTGTTCAAAAAGTGTTCCCCGGAACAGAAACACTTTTTTTTGTTTCTGTTCCCGGAACAACAAAAAAAAAAAAACGTTACCAAACGTTACCAAACGTTACCAAACGCAGCCAAAGAGACCAAAAGTTGAGAAAGTAAATACACAACAGAAAAATTCTTAGATCCGCAAAGATATGTCTAGTCAGATTAAATAGGTCAACATTTCTCCGGTTAGAAAATTAAGCAGGCATTCTTCAGTCTTGTTATCTAGAGCAAGAACATCCGTGTGAGTTTACACTTCACAACTTTGTGATGTATACTAAAACAGAACCATGGACAAGAGAAGGGGGAACTTGGCAGGGCCAGTTTCCAGGCACAGTAAAAAGCCTAGACATTTTATAAGTAAACTGAAAATTTTGATCCAAATTGTTAATACTAAATGATGTGAGTACATGCTTTACTTTCAACGTTCACATACCAGGTTAGAAAATGGTGAGAAAGCTCCTTAAATTTCTCAATTTACAAGGTTTCATCAGTAATAACATCTACTTCACAATTCAGTCTACAATGTCAACTCAATTTTAAGACAACACCTTAAGAGGTTTCGTAGCCATTAGGGTAAATAGATTCCATTCTCCATGATCAAATGCTCCTATGATGAATGGACAACAGGATTAAACTAAGCGCATATAAAGCACATATGCATGGCATTGATGCCTAATACGGTCCATTTCTCAGAGGCTATTCTTTTGATCTTGCAACTGGATCTTGATAAGGATAAATGCAATGCATACACCTATTTATCCCTTTTCACAGTTTCTTGCAATTTGATCTTCACTAAACCAAAAGATTTTTCTACAGAAAGTGTAAATAACTATAAAATATTTATTTCTCCCCACATAATAGAATGACTATTGCAGAAGTAATCTATCATATGCTAAATAGTGCGCAGACTCTGCCAAACGAGACCCATCAAACTATCATTTTACTTGTTGCCATAGAATTCCAGGCCCCTTTTTTTCAGTTGTCAATTTCTACATCAAGAAATGCAACTGTAGCCTTGTCCAGAACTATCAAACTCCAAAAATTACAAAAATAAATGCCACTGCTAACCTTGGCATCAACCACCCAAAATTGACTACTTGCACTGGCAAAAGCAGTTTCAGTATTTCCCAACATCCTTGCCATGGTTTTTCTAGCAGCATTAAGAACACCTATTCCAGCGCTGCACCAGCATGAAGATTTGATAACTTGTGTTAAACATGCAGCAAACAAGTCCTTTTTAATAATCCATATAAGTATACATCTTGAAGAAGCGTCTGTATTCACATTGAGCAATGGTCTGCCCACAATGGCCATGAATACAAAAGATAACTGCCTAAAAAGGGTTTGCAGCTCAAGGAGTGCAAAAGATTTTATGTCACCAGAAAGGTTGGCAAATTATTTAGCTCTTGAAAAAGAATCATGTCCAGAATGTAACTAAAATGTTCAACATAGTACCTATGCAAAAGGAAAATAGTACCAGAATCCTACAATTTAACACTCTCCTTAAGCTTTTCTTTAATGGGATAAGTGCATTTGATGTCCAAAAACTTACATGTGAAGTGCAATGAATTGCTAAACCTTTCAAATAATTTATTACTAATTTGAAAGAGGGTGAGGGGTTGCACAACAGCAGCAGCCATCCAGACACTGGCATAGGTCCATTGGAAGAACATGGCTCTTGGCTTGGCAGCGGTTTATCATTGCTCAACCCCTCTACCTCTCCCTCTGTTTTCTCCCTTCCTCTTTCTCTCAGAGCTTTTCATTAGGAACTTTCAAAATATTGAAATGCCAGTGAGACTAATTCCAAGAGAACATGGATTTCCCATCTCTCTCTCCACTAATTACAGTTATCTGAAAAACGTCATCTTTTTTTCTGTCAAATCTATTATTAGCCAGTCCTGGGAATGGGTTACCAAAGGATTTTCTGGGTGCATACTTAACGTTTAAGATACTCAAGAAGTAAAAGACATCAGCAAAATAGATTCAGAAGAGTAGTGAACCCCTTCAATAGAAGAGAATATGAGGAGATGATTCAAGTGAAATCTGGTCCTTTTTCTTAGCTTTTCACCTGAAAGAGAGAGCAATAAGACTCCCAATTCTACAAACTTGATAACCAAAGAGCATTGAATACTAAAACAAGAAACATGTCCTCAAAACTAGACCACAGCATAGTGAAAATAATAAAAAAAATTTCTCATCTTTTGGTCATCTAAAAACTAATGGACCAAATGGAGATACTTGATTCCACAATTTATGCAACTTTTAGGACTTAATGCACTTGGGGAATCAGTTTTAGGACTTATAATGCGCCTGTCCCTTTCTTAAATTCGATTGTATATCCCAGGGTTGCTGAGTGCTTTGAAAGCCATTCGTTGGAAGTCCATATACTAATGTAAGCTTGTAAATTGGCTGCTGGCCCCAGTAATTATAGCCACTTCACCATTAATACACTAGAAAACTTGCTTCTGCACAAATCTACAGAAGTTACTTACCCCTACTGGATTTTCCAGGCGTTAAGAAGAAGGTAAGTTTTTTTCATCAAAAAGGTGATGGAAAAGAAAACTTCAGAATTTTAGCAGTTTGCAGAATGGCGATATAAACTCCCTCTGAAATACACAGGACAATGTCAACAAGAGCCCTCATGGCACTTACTGAGCAACATTTCATGAACCATGAAAATGTATTCTGAATGCCTTAGTTTCTTGTTATTCAAGACATTACTGAACTTATGAGTGAAACTTTGAAAAAGAAAATTATGAGTGAATGCTCAACACAACCCAAATATATACTGTTGCATCCAAGGTCAGACAGACCTTACGAGTGAATGCTATTTACGAAACTCAGAAAAGGGGTGAGACTGACCTTCCAGCACCAGCAACAACAATTTTCATTTTTGGAAAGTCGATCATTGGCTTTCCTTGAGCTCTAACTGCTCCTAAAAGACCAGCAAGTGCAACTCCTGCTGTTCCCTGCCATTACATTTTTCTTGAGACTATAAGCAAGGGTGGAAGTGGGTCCCAACAGCAAAGCAGAACAAATGCCCAGGTACAAGAATCAATGCATATTTTCTCTAACTTTGTATAGGAGCAGGTTGCAAATGTGAATCACAATAATTGGGAATAGGTACAAAGAAAATGTCAAATAGAAATTCATCGAGTCTACATTTTACTGTACTTGAACTGAACCTATTGGCCTGTCAACCGAAGTTTTTCATAGGACAAAGTACTGGTGCTTTTCTTAAGGTTTTACCTAACTGAGCTTGTTTCTCATGACAGAGGTCATATTTCCTTATTTCCTTTCTCTAAGCACTACCTTAAAACCCACAGACATCACCTGACCTGCAACTCCATTTCAATAATATCTTGCAACCGTTTAATGCTTCAAAGTGAAATTTTCTCTGGAAAAGAGAGCTCGTCAAATTTAATCCAGGGACGAATTTACTGGAGTCTAATAGACTATGCAATCAATCACAACCTTTTGTGTAGTGTTAGAATTAGAATCTCAATTCCCAGAAACAAATCATTATAAAGATTAGCATCTTATTCACAGAACCAAATCATTCTTAACTGAAACATCAGCCTTTCTTGTGGTTAACTCATTGGCTTAAAGCATGTGACCAATATGATAAGTTACACTCTTTGACCTGCTTGATATCAGTGCATGAACTTCCCAGGCTTTCTTGAGTCCCTTCCTCTTTAAACTCGCGTTTCACAAAATTATGAGAACCAGTATCTCTTTCTCAAAAATAAGACTGTCCCATACAGACCAGAAAATGCATTGTGCAACAAAACTTGATAGAGTGGGAGCACTGGCAACGAACAAAAACTTTTTAATTGTTAAGTACTGTATATTTCATGAGAAGGGAACGATCAGGAAAAATGATCAGAAACTATTCCCCAACTCCAAAATCGTACCATCTTTAGATAGACATCGAACTTGTGCTCTCTAAATCCTTCTGGAAGCTCCTCACCAATTGGTGGCATAAAGGATAATTAATTAAAATTCAACTGAAGTAAAAAGTCTCCACCATGCACAAGGAATAGTAAAAAGAGGAACCAGAGTAAATGCTCGTCCGCACAAGTTTGCAGACCATGCACAAGCTTGAATCAGCCTCCACATTGCCCAGTGCTATTTTAATTTGGAGTTTGTGATATAATGAGCACATATATTAACAGAATTGGATTGCAATCCAATATTCAATATCCATTTTGAAATATGGAGCAAGGTGATGTGAGCACCATGACTATACAGATAAGGAGTGGTGAATTACCTGGACATCATCGTTGAACATTCTGTAGGAGTTTCGGTAGCGCTGCAATAACTTGAAAGCCCACTTGCTTTGAAAATCTTCAAACTACATGGAGAGTTATTTCTTCAGAAAGAAATTATAATGAGGTTGTTTCTTTCACTAGCTTCAATATGTTTGGATAAGTACGGATAAGTACAGATAGTACCTGCACAACCACATTGGGCCAGCGAGTAAACACTGCTTCCATAAATTCATCAATTACCGCGATATATTCATCACCATCAAGACGATGCTGTTGGAGTCCCAAGTCTATTTTGATAAAACAAAAGTGTCCA
Organism: Eucalyptus sideroxylon; assembly: GCA_014182405.2. Classification (NCBI taxonomy): domain Eukaryota; kingdom Viridiplantae; phylum Streptophyta; class Magnoliopsida; order Myrtales; family Myrtaceae; genus Eucalyptus; species Eucalyptus sideroxylon. The sequence goes on along the minus strand of CM024552.2, from coordinate 51,865,353 downwards.
CGTTGGTTCTTCACATGAAAACTGAACCAAATGTACATGTACTTGAATACAGAAGCAGAAATCCAAAAGGGGGTGACAAATAGTATTTGACACAAAAACAATTGAAGACAATATTAAATAAGATGAAGTGGCTATACACCATGTGACTAGGGGTGAGCACGGTTCCCGGGTAGAACCGGGGGAGAACCGAACCGCAGGGTCCGGTTCGGTTCCCGGTTCCGAAGGAACAGGTTCGGTTCCCGGTTCCTTTTTCTGGGAACCGGCGTTCCCGGTTCGGTTCGGTTCCCATAGAAATCGGAACCGGAACCGGAACCGGAACCAGTCAGAATTATTTAAAAAAAAAAAAACCTAGCCCCACTTCCCCCAACGCGATTTCCCCCCTTTCCGCCGATTCTTCCCCCTTCCCTTTTCTTTTTCTCTCTCTCTTTCTTTTCTCCCCTTTTTCCTCCTCACGTCACTTCCTGCCCCCAACTTTTTCTTTTCTTCTCTCTCTCTCCTCTTTCCCCTCTCTCGGCCGAAACCCCCCTTCTTCTTCTTCTCCTCTTCTTCTTCTTCTCCTTCCTTCCTCTTGCTGGATGCTGCTTCACCCACCACCACACCGCCACCCCACGCCCTACTCACCACCACCTCTTGGCCACTGAACCACCACCACCCACCGCTCGTCCGACGAGCCGTCTCGCCGTTGAGCCCGACAAGCTGTCGCGCCGCCCCTTGCCGCCTCTCGGCCCCTCGACGCTGCTCGACGCCCGCTCGGCCCCCTCGACGCCCTCGACGACCGCTCGGCCCCCTCGACGCCCTCGACGCTCGCTCCACACCTCTTGGCTCCTCGACGCCGCTCGACGCCCTCGACGCCCGCTCGGCCCCTCGACGCCTTCGACGCTCGCTCGGCCCCCTCGATGCCCTCGACGCTCGCTCGGCCCCCTCGACGCCCTCGACGCTCGCTCGGCCCCCTCGACGCCCTAGACGACCGCTCGGCCCCCTCGACGCCCTTGATGCTCGCTCGACGCCCTTGACGCTCGCTCGACACCTCTTGGCCCCTCGACGTTGCTCGATGCCCTCGACGCCCGCTCGGCCCCCTCGACGCTCTGGACGCCCGCTCGGCCCCCTCGACGCCCTCGACAGTCGCTCGGCCCCCTCGACGCCCGCTCGGTCCCCTCGACGTCCTCAACGCCCGCTCGGCCCTCTCGACGCCCATGACGCTCACTCGACACCTCTCGGCCCCTCGACGCCGCCCGACGCCCTCGACACCAAAGAAACTCGCCTCCTCCAGCTTCAATCGCAGGTCTAATCTCTTGTTGTTTCTGCTCTTAACTGTTAGATCTAATGTAACATTTTAGCTGTTTTATTTGGTCGATTTCTGAGATATGAGTGTCATGCTTTTGTGTGATCCAAGTACATACATAGTGAGGGAAGGGAATTTGTGGGTTGTGTCACGTAGGTTCTTCCGTATGCCAAAATAAGACCAAGATGGCTGTTTGGGATCTTCATCTTGCTGTTCAGTGGCTATTGTTGGGGCTGTTCTTGTTCTGGTTTTTAATGAGGCTGATTTGTGCAATGGAGGGAAGACTAGCACTTTTGTCCATAAAGTAGAGAAAACTGTGAGGTGAGATACATGGGAAAGGTTTGTCGAAAGAAGTGGAGGTTGTCTCCTATTTGCTGCACTGTTGACAGTTACATTCTGATAATGATTTGCAGAAGGTGGGAGACAACCATTGGACTGGGCATCGCGGGTGAAGATTTCTCTAGGAGTGGCTAAAGGCATTGCTCACATCATTGGGCCAGAGGCGGGAGGTTTATCCATGGCAGCATACGTTGAAGGTTGCATTTCAGAGTTTGGCTTGACTCCTCTGATCCGCACTCCTATAGTGCCTCCTAGAACTAGAAGTGCAGGTTATCGGGCTCCCGAAGTCATGAAAACTCGGAAACCCACACAAAAATTAGACATCTACAGTTTTGGAGTATTGCTCCTTGAAGGATTGTCAAGGTGTTGGACCCATTATGATGAGTTCGAGCTATTTTTCTGTGTTAATCATGATTTGAAGGATAAGCTCAAAAAAAGAGTGAGGATTAAGAGGTATAGGATTGTTTATTATTGCTGTGTTCATTTTTGTTTTTTAAACTAAAAAGAAAAAAAAAAAAAAAAAAAAAAAAAACCTGTTGGAACCTGGAACCGAGGCCGGAACCCGTGACGTTCCGGGTTCTTGGTCAGCGGGTAGGTTGGGTTCCAAACAATGAGGAACCTGTACCCGAGGGTAGGTTCCGGGTTCCAGGCGGAACCGAACCGGAACCTGGAACCGCTCACCCCTACATGTGACCATGCATATGGACAGACTTGGAAACCTCATACAAAATGCATACAAGTTATTTTTCTTGGCCAATTAAATGTATCAATTTGCTCAACTTGTTTTTAGCAAGCTTCAGAATTTGTAACACAAAAAAAAATACAAAAAAAAATAGAAATCAAATTCTGGTAAGCTTCAAAAAGAAAAGAATGCATAGTTTCAGAAAAAATGCACCTTCAGCCAGAGCTTCAGCAACAACCATTACAATACATGGAGCCTCCTAGATAGGTCACTATTGACTATCATGCATAATTTCCTGAAAACTATCCACATATCTTTCTTCTTAGCAAAAACCATGACCATAGCTCATAAAAATGCATTGCATGATTTAATGCTTTTGGAGGAATTAAGTGTCCAAGTACGGTTAATAATTAAAATTCAAGACTGAAATGCAAGGGTCTTCGATTTTTTTTTCTTTTTCCTTTTGTTGTCAGAGAAATTGGATGCCTTTGGGACTCACGTTGTAACATGCATTCTATATGCGCCTTATAGCAAAGACTGAGATGGTCTCTTTGCTCCTAATTTTTTGTACAAGGGAGACTTCCCCTCTAAAGCTGCTTTGGGTTGGGGCAAAACCCACCTTAGTACCCTTTATTTATAGAATTTTGTTTAACCTTGAAAAGTTTTAAAATAAAAATAAAATAAAATAAAAAAGGCAGCTTAGAGAAAATTCGCTGCAAGAACTTATTTTCATCGTCTCATATCTACTTGCTTCATCCTGATATATGTTGTCATTCTTCAAAAGTGCAACCACAGCAGCAAAATAAATATTAACTCAGAAACTAAAAGCAGCATATCTTACCGAAAGATTAAACAAGCCAATGTCAGCTTTTCTCTCAAATTACTAGGAAAACAAGTCTGAATCATAGTTACCCAAGAAAATAGATGCTGCAGACAAATTATGCTCACTCGCTGTCTCAACAACAGCATTAGAATTCACATGGGAGATTTCTCTTCATCTCAACAGTAAGAAGTCAGTTTGCTTAATCTAACATCTTTTATTACATTGACTGCTTATCTAGCAAAGGAGCCTCACGCCACTTATTTAATACTTTATCTACATGACATATGATAGGGACACAACTGCGCATGCAATCGATCTCCCACGCTAACAAAGCATGACAATAAAACATGAAAGCATAATCAAACTCAAGGAATGACAAGACAGTGAATAATTTAGGATGAGTCTAGTGGAGTAGCTGTATTGTCTCGTTTGGAAATAGATAAGATTTTTGTTTAGCACTTGCAACATCTTGCAGCGTGAATTAATAATATTTTAATTTATCAATGATATTCTGTAAAGATCCAGTGAAGTGACAACAGAACTTACAGATTGGATCTTCAAGAAGCTTCTCATTATTAGTTCCAACATCAATCATTACAGGAAGTACCTGCAGTCAGAAAAGAATGTCTTCAAGCATGGAATTTCACCAAGTTTATCATGTAAAGCAGTCAGTTAAAATGTTAACTGAGAATGACAAGGTGATGAAAAGTAAATCTTCAAAACTACATTAGAGTAAAAAGATGGCGATTCGCAACTCATCAGCAACTAAGCAAGTACTAGCATATATATCAGAAGTACTACTTTAACAACAAGAATTATGATTAGTATAACAAGATGGATACGAGAATTGAGAAGAATTTATGCCAACAGGATTATCAAGCTCTCCAAATGAATGCCATGACTTTGACTGGAGTCATCAATTTTTTATTCCTTGAAAGAATACCTAAATTAACTCATACATCTCACATTCTAAGAGAGAACATTTGCATCACACTAACAAGAGGGTCATTAATCTTTTCTCAAGAAAAATCAGAGTTAAGAGAGATTCTCTAAGGATGAACATTGGATCTCCAAGATCCAAGGCCCCACAGAAAGGACCTTTTTAGCACTCATAGTAGTGATATTACCCTATTCAACCTGATAAAACCAAGAGTCTCAAAAACCTAACAATGATATTTTGAAGGACGACCCAATATTATGCTCCGCAAAGGACCTGGAGCGGTGATATTTCCCTATTAACCTCATAAAAACCAAGAGTCTCAAAAGCCTAACCAGAATATTTTTAAGGATGAGTGTTTCCAAATTCCAGATTTTTCTCTTTGGTTAGGTGAATAGTGCTAATTTATTGTCAGACATAATATTTTTTATCTTGGCGTGGAAGCGATATGCACATACCCTTTGAGGGTTTATTCCAGCAGCAGCAACATACAGATCTAGCTTCCCTATTGCAATTCCAATTCCCTGAACTCCAAGATCTCCAAGACCCAATATTCTGCTCCCATCGGTGACAACAATCATGTCAACCTGCATAAAGGACCTTTTTAGCACTCACACTGGTGATGTTACCCCTATTTGACCTGATAAGAGACAAGTGGCTTAAAAAACTAATGTGAAAGAAAACTAAAAACTGATCTATGCCACCAAATTACAGCATGAAGGGAGGGGAAAAAAAGGCTTTATATGGCAACAGCAAGAGAACCATAAAATGAGTAGAGCAAAGAAAAGGTGACACTCTTCAAAGAGATGGGGCTGAGACATGACTATGAGCAACTGATCGCAATGCACATTGACTTAGAAAATTGAATAACAAGAATATTCAGAGAGAATGATTAGAAAATGCCGCAGACCTGCTCAGCTGGCCAGTTATACACCATCGACATCATTTCACCACGATCCGCAGCACTGAAGTACATTCCCCTTGGTCGTCTAAACAAGCCACCATAATTTTGGCACACAAGACCAACAGTGGGTGTATACACGATAGGTGCATATTCCTTAATATTTGCAATCAAAACCTGTTTGAAGGGTATGTTGCAAGATCATCAGTCTAAGTGCAGCTTCACATGAGCATCTTCACTCATGATAAGTGACAAAATAGCTTGAACGGAGTATCTCATAAGAGAATGATATAATTTAAAGTACTAGACCAAGTTAGACCAGGACCGTTATATTGGATGCTCTAATCCAAAGCAGTGAGATGCATAGAAAACTTATTTGCGGTGGAGTACCTTGACAAGAAGCCAAGAAACTGTGCTAACGACACCAGGCCTTTTGATGAAGGCATAGAAATCAACTATAAAAAGGGTGCTCGTTTGAAACTCTTGTTTGACAGAAGGGATCAATTAACACCAGTTGTCAATTCATTGAATGTTCTTAACCCCAGAATTCATTTAAGATCCAGTAAGCCATGAATGGACGCCAAACATACGCAATCGCATTAATTTGCCATACTTGCAATGATCTGTACAGTGGAGCTTGTCCCTATTATCAGTTCCAGCTCTTCAAGCAGAAAGGAAAGAACAATGTGCATCAACTAATTACAGAAAGTTCCAGTAAAAATTTTCAGCAGCTTTATACACAAGAAAAACCAGGTTGTCCATGCTCCACATCAATTACCTCAGTCGTTTTTTCCACAATAGGGTGTAGGAAATCTCCAATCTATTTATTGGTATGCCATTGCAAAGCACAATCTCATTTTCGACAATGCAGGACAATCATTAAATTACAATGATTCAAACAATGCCAGAGAGCCAGGTCATGAGAGATGCTACCTTTTGAACACCCTACATGATTAAATGTGTTATTGTCTAAGTGCTATAATACTGCACAATTTCCTCCATTTGATTTCAGTAAATCAATAACTTCCAATGGGTTTCGTATCTAAAAAACTCAAATCTTATCAAACCGTTTGTCACGCTCAAAGTCAAAAGAATGAATGGAGGGGGCAAAAGGAAAGTAGCTTAATACATGTAAGAAGTGATAGAAAGTGCACAGTTGAAAGTGCCGAACACAGTCTTAGATAAATGGAAACAGCCGTAAGCTTTTAAAGCCGTAAGCTTTTAAAGGAATAAGATAGACCTTAAACTGAGAACCTCACATTCTCAGCACTGTAATGTGATAGCAGATATATGGTCCATATAAAAATAAAAATAAAAGTCATATCATTACCTAAATACATACTCTGGGAATCTTTATGGAGTCCATCTATATGGTGCAAGAGAATACTTGCTACCACCAGTATATTACTAAAAAAGGCAAAACTGACTAATTTAAAGATGCAACTGGCTAAATCAGCAGATAATGATATTTTGGCCAACAATATGCAAGTGAATACATTTGTCTTCACACCACCATATGAAGAATGTATCATCTTAGATATTGTTGTCTACATGGACACCATTTCCAAACAGCACAAATTGGTCGCAGTGCTCGACTTGATTGATCCCTTAAGGCTTAGACAAAGAGTATCAACAATTTCCTGGGAACATAGACAATGCTTACACAATGATAGGAGAGAATTTTCTCATGAATGGATGTTAGCCAGCATTTTGATGACTACCTGAATGCTTAAATCATCTTTGCTCAATGGTGGGAAGAAAGACCACAAACAAACAAGTTATATTTAGAAACAGTCTCTAGAATTATAACCAAAATCTATTACACATTCAACTGTAGCAAATAGATCATTCCAACCATTAACAGGCCAAATTCCAGATAGAAACCCTATCCAGATGATAAATCCATAAGCCATGTTACTAGATGCTAAAACCAAGTTGGAGACGTGGACAAAGACCTAAAAGCTAAAGGCGTGTCTGGATAGATAGCTTTTTACTTTTAGCTTTTTACTTAATCTAAATCTTGCGACACACACAATGAAACTTTTCTAATCCTAAACACTTCAAACTTTCATAATATAAAGTATTGACACGTAGATTTCGCATATATCATTTTCACAATTTTTCTGATTTTGGATAGTATTTTATATGTTGCCAGGAAAGAAATATACCAATGTTCACCTACAACAAGTACTATTGCTAATTTGCTTTCCATTAGCAAAGTCCATGGAAGGGCAATTTGGCAGAAAGTTACAGTTCTAATCAAGAATAATGAAGGCTCACTTTAATACCTTGGTCACTTGACAATGCACCATACTCTCAATAATGTATGATCCAGGTTGGATGCAATATCTTGGACAATGCCATGATAAAGACTACCAATATCTATGGTTAAACAACTCTTTTTGGAGGCTAAAGAGCGCCAATCAAGTTATACTCTACATACCAGATGGGCCTTCAATCTAACAGGGTCAAGATCCAAAGTGAGACAAAAAGGCTTAAGCTCCATGATCTATAAGGAACAGTTTAGTTCGTGCTTAAGATTTCACAATGTCTTTTCAGATCCTTATTGTACAAACCCAGTAACATAAAAGCACTAAACTTCATCACAGTGACCTCTCCAATAATTAACGTACAATGACCCAGTAACTCCACAATATGAAGTTATGATCAGATTTGACTTTCCTTCCCACACAATGCCCAGATTAGTTGGCTATTCCACCTTCATCTACCACTAACCATCTAAACATTTAGTGAAATAGCAGGTGCAATATCTACTAGGCAGGAAGAAGGCAAAATATGTCATATTAAACTTCAATTGCTAGTAAAATATGCAACATCAACACAAGTGCACATACACAATCCAGTTATTAAATCACCTTATAGTACATTGTCTCATTTCTGTCGTGCAGTCTGTTAAGAATGCGCCATTTTGCCAGAGCATTTGGATCCGAGGGTCCATCTCTTGCTTGCTCTTCAAGCCTCTTCAAATCGGCCACTGTTGACATACAGTTCTCAATTAATGTGGCACTATAATATAAGCAAACCAATGTGCTGGAAAAATGTAACATCCAGTTACAGTTAGAAACTTAAGCTATATGCTAGGTGGTTTACATGGTTATTCATCCATCTTATCAACCCAGCTACATTAATGGGGATGCCAAACTAATGGAAGCCTCTCCAATACCCAACTCCCATTTTCCATAACTCAAGCTATGGAATTTTCCCCAAGATACTGGACTTGTAAGATAGGATTATTACATAGCACTTAGAACGTCCAAGGAGTTCAAGTTTATGTTCACCACTTTTAATAACAGGAAATGAATGAATAGCTGTCTCAATGTACCACCATGGAATACAAGCAATGTCGTCAAACAATGTATCAGAGAATTTAATCCACCCAACAACCAATTTCTAAAGATAGCAGACATTTTCTAGCTTTGCAATCTCAATGACACCACAAATGTCTCTTAGACAAGCCCACAAGCAAAGTAGAATATATCATAGCCATCATGCCTGAAACCCAAGCTGTACAGCCAAAAAATTTTGCCACTTTTGTGCCATCCACATTTCAAACCATTGAACTCTCATCATTCCACTCAAACAATTCTCTATGCTTGAAGCGCTGGTAGAACCAACTTGAGAATATACAGTCTGGATTTCGGGGGAAGAGTAATTAAGTCAGAAATGTTAATATTAAGGAGAAAAATCATCAGTGCACATTCAAGATTATAATCAATGCTCAGATATGGCTGATTTTCATTATCCTCCAATCAATAATATCTTCATTTTTAAATAGTCAATAAAGTTTCCTTTCTCGAGAATTCAAGAAGAACATGTAATGCAACTGCTTTCCACAAGGAGATTCCAGTATTAACAAAATTAATAGTTATTAAAGCAAACTTCATGTCTTTCATGAAGTCAAAAGGCCAAGAACTCAGTGCTGAAGTGGAACTCTTGTGCTTTAATAGTGGATAGTGAATGAAGTAAAATCTAAAATAATGTTCCCGAAAACTCTTCATTTCGTTTTCTCAGACAAATAGGTAATCTTCCCATGTGGATATAATATCCACAACAGGAGCTGCTTGGAGAAAATAGCCTTAGTAAATCTTTCATGAAGTCAGCAAGCCAAGAACACGGTGTTGAAGTGGACTTCTTGTGCTTTTATAGTGGATGGTGAATGAAGCAGAATCTAAAAGGATGTGCACAAAAGCTCTTTTATTAGAGTTTCTCAGACAAATAGGTGATTTGAAATAAGTTCCACGAAACAGCTGCTAGGAGCAAACAGCCTTGTTGGGAAGCTATATGCATTATTTCACATATAGAGGTGCCTAGCCACTCCATTCCTTAAGCATCGCCTTCATGTACATGCAACGTAATATAACACCCATCTAAAATGAACATCTTAAGCTTCCCTATAGACAGTTACTTTGCCTTTGAGGATCATTACGCCTGAGAAGATTCCTCAATTGCATAAGCATTAATAACCCCGAACTCTGGAGGTGAGCAGCAAGCTTTTTACATGATCCATTTGTAGTATAACAGATTTTGAGATCAGATAAATAAGCCCTATCTTAAAATGTAGGAAAAACCACAAGAAACTACAGATTGATTATATGTTCCCCTAGAGAACAGATTACTTGGATCCTAGTAGCATCGGAAGCTAAAATTAACCACAATCCCAACTAACTGCACTAACAACAAGGAGAAGCATTCAGTAAGGTGCTCGAAATCATAATGAACTAGAATATGTTCCAATAGCCTTGCTACACTTTTGTATCATGTACATTCTACAGATAATCTTGATAAAACTGACAGGAAGCCAATATGTAATGTAGCTTTCATTAGGTCAGATACAACAGTGTCCACCAGGCATAATTCGTTAGATCATTTCTACTAAAGATGGCCTTCTCATCTAACTTGCATGATTTAGTGTGAAAAACCCATCAGAAAACTTGAATATCAAAGTAACTTGAGAAATGAAAATATGGTTCTACAAGAATAGGTACAGCAACAAATGTTTACAAAACTATATGAGTCAAAGCAGTTTCTGAAAGGGAAGCCTAAGTGACAGAACATACTAAAGCGATCAATTTGCTGCTCGGAAGACATGACGTTGGGAGGGAGAAGACCCCGAAGATCAAGACGATCTCGTTCTGTCATAGAGAATGCCGTTCCCTAGAAATGCAAAAGGGGTCAGTCACATACACGATCGAAATACCAACTCTAATAACTGAATCAACCTAAGATCCTGAATGACAAAAATTTAATCCTTCCAAAGATTTATTATCTACAAACAGAAAATTTGCGTAATTGCCACTCCAGCCGACCATCTGATCAACAGTGCCACAGTATATCGGTGTGTCGGTTTACTCAAAAACAGAAAACGACTAGAACTTTTAACCCTTGGACAGTAAACCTTAAAATCGTAAGAGAATGAAATCGTCATCGAAATGAAAATTCGGTAACCACAGCTCCCTCCCTGACCATCCATGTAACAACTCCGTGTTCAGTTGCTGAATTCCAGCAGTCGACCACACCATGCTCCTTCCCGATGGCAAAAGAGATAAAACCTCACTAGAAAACCTTACACGATCTCAAAACCAACCAAACGAAGGAAAAAAAAAAAAAAAAAAAGGCCATGAGAAAGGTCCAGAAACGAAGTGATCGGCCGAACATTCCTTCACGAACGAGGACAGTAGCCGGTGCAACTTCGGCGAAACAAACGGACAGAACATTAAGACGCCGCCGACACTACATTCCGAGCGACACCAAGCTCGCTCCGCACAATCCGCATTCGCTACCGACGACTCCCCCCCGGCGCGACCGTCTCGGCCCCAGGCGCTCTTAGTCACCGGAAGCCGAACGAACGAACTCAACTCGACGAGGAGATTGATTACCTTGTTGAACCAGGGATCGTGGAGGATGTCGAGGCTGCGCTTGTGCACCATGGTGGGGCGGTGCCCCTCGGTCGTGGTGAAGCATCGCCTTGCCGCGGCGGCCGCGGCGGGGGAGGCGGTGGCGGTCCGGCGGCGGAGCAGCAGCAGCCGCCCGATCAGCGACGAGGACGCCCCGATCTGGCCCGACGGGTTCGGCATCATCGCGCGCGGCCGAGAGAAGAGACGGGGAGAGATCGGGGGAGCGATCGGGAGAGATCGAGAGAGTTCAGCTCCGGAGTGAAGTGGGAACGGAGCGAGAAGGAAAGGTCGTCCGTGATTGGTTGGTGGCCTGGCGTGGTGGGCCCCACCTTTTGCCGTCCTTCGTCTGGTTGTGTTGGGTCAAAGTCAGACTTTTCGGGGGTGTGGATAAACTGGCGTTTGCTTGCGTGGTCCCAATGGGGAAATTCGGAAGGGGATATTTTTGCTTCTCCTTTTTGACGTTGCATCTTTTTCCGACTTCTTTCACTCGGGAGCTGGGGCATATTCCCGTGCGGGCCGGACCCGACGACCTGTCTCGATCCGATCCGATCGGATCGGATCGAATGAATTGGCTTGGAGTCGTCAATCATTTGTGATTACACGTTTCAATTTAGTAGAACCCGTGTGTGCATGCGCAATAAAAAAAAGAGACAAATTTTAAGATATTATTAACCTTTAAAATCACTGAATAAAATAGTGTATAGCTCACATTTCATTAATTCTTTTGAATAAATAATTTTAAAAAGTATATAAAGTCGATCCGATATAATCAATCTACAAATATTTTGCTCATGAAAGTTTGTGAGGTTGATATATTTATATATAGTATATATGTGTGTGCGCAAAATATTATTGATTTAGGTATATTTTATGATTGCAAAATACTCAAGCGTGAGAGTGATTGTAACTTTACGATATGTAATTTATTAGTAAGTTTTATGTAACATACTCTTTCTTGAAATAAATATTGTCACTCGAATCGAATCACGCAAAACTCTCGTGCTCTTCATTATTTTTCATTGAATTCTTTAGTAATATGATTTCTCGTGTTGACTTCAATAGTAAGATTCATTAGCTTTCGCATTTTTTGTGGTAAGATCGAACAAAAGAAGTATGTATTAAAAAAAAAAAAAAGACCTGCATTTGAATTCGTGCGCATGGATTTTTGGCCAGTGGGTCGTTCATCTGGTCATTAAATGGCTTTTTAATCCATCAGAAATTAAGAAGTGAGAAAATTTTCAAAAAACTCTTGAAGTGGAGCATTTTTCTCAAAGTACCTCTTGATTGGTGTCTGTCTCAAAGTCGCCCATGAAATTTTTATTTTTTTTGTCGAAAATACGATTACTATTGATTTACTTAAAGTTGCCCATGAAATTGACGACGTGGAATTTCAGCTCAATTAGATACTTAACCATAATTTTTCCATCTCAATTTTCTTTCATTCTTTTCTGTCTTCTTGTTTGTTTCTTGCAAACTCCATTAATAAAGGTGCTAGAGCTCAAATTGGATTCGCACAACCTCGGTGTGGAGTCGCACGACCCCCAATCATGACCCGAAATTTGAGGTTGTAGTGGGTCTATAAAGTTTTGAGGATGGTTGAGTGAACATAGTGGCCGTTAAAAATGCCTTCTTGAAGCTTGAAAAGTTGGAACAAGAAATAAGGGTCTCGGTCGGACGAGCTCGCAGGAGATTTTTTTGACAACTGCCAACCATTGCGGAGGGGTTGCTGGAGGTCGTGGTGCGGCGTCGAAGGTCTCGGTGGCGATGGGTGAGGCCCCGTGAAGCTGTGGTGGAGAGAGGCCATGTAAAGAAGATTGTGAACATCGATGAGGAGAAGCGTGAGCTTGACAATCAATCTAGGTCCCAATGCGTGAAAAAGTTCAACTCAAAAGCTAAACTAATAGGTAGAGGATATAGCATAAAACTCATAGATGAATGTGGTGAGATACTTTCAATACCCTCTCTCTCTCTCTCTCTCTCTCTCTCTCTCTCTCTCTTTGGATTTGGCATGTGGGGCCATACATATGAAATAAATTAAAGCATGACTTGACTCTAACGCCATATTAAGAATATGTTGAAGAAATAATGTGTTATATCTACATGTTCAATAAGGCTATAGAAGATGACTAAGTTAACAAGATATTACAATATTGATTTACGATCAATTAGAATTGATTAATGATATGAATAATCAAATGAGATATATGCACAATCCTGAAAATTAAGGGAGATTTGTAAAATCAAGAGAGATATACAGAATTTCCTAGTTATCGCAAGTAGAACAAGGAACAAGGGATCACGATACAAAAGGTCATCCAGGCAGTAGTTCCTTCTCTATCATCATTAAGAGCTTGCATTTGTGCATCCACCTTATTTTATAGGAACCGAGGGAACCTATTGGAGAGATGGAATAGATGTGGTTAAGTGAAGCTAAACTCACTTAGGTTGTCAATAAGCAAAATAGAAATATAATTTGACGCTATGGCTTTTGACCTTTTATTGTTATGGCTCATTATCCTATGTCATGTGAAACTAAGGTGTCAATCGGTAAGATTGAATAGGAGCTAAGATAGAAGGCAAATCAAAGAGTTTAAGATGAAAATCATTGATACAAATTTGAGCTCTAGCAGCTCCATCTCCATTAACGGAGGTTGCAAGGAACGCAAAAGAGAAAGAAAATAAGGAAATATAAAATTATAAAAAAAAATTATAAAAGAAATATCGAATTGAGCGGAAAAGAGACATGCATGCGTGAAATTGACATGCAAACCTTTAATGGCAATATTGGATGAATACTTTAGGGAGCTAAGATTCAAGTACGGAGTAAGAATTGATGATTTTTTCGTGAGAAAGAGTTCGGGCCAAAATAAAGATTCCATTTAAATTTTGTGTATTTTAAAGAAATTGGACTTTTTTTTTTTTTTTGGTAGCATATACCCGTGTTTCGCATTGGCAAACCTCATATATCATAGAGGCACTGTCTTTTCTCTTCAGTTAACTCTTTTCGGTGGAAATATAGTCAATGTGCAGGCCAATTGCGTCTGACTTTTTCAAATGGTTGCGCTATGTGGCTGTCACTAATCTCACACTTTTCTTATCTAATTTTCATATGAAGAATATTATTATATTCTATCCATGACCCAAATCCCATCGAGATGCTAGCAGTTACAAAATCTCCACACAAAATGTGTCACAATTAAGCACCACAAGCCGTTCAAAGATTTGTTCACAACCAAAGTTGAGCTCGTAATTTAGGGGAAGACAACCGGCCTCTTTATCTCTAAACCAAACACCTTAGTGTTAGATTGGGTTTGTTAACTTTGAAACTCCTTGCCTATGGAAATTGGATGAAAGTTAATTTTGTACTCCTAAAATTGTGGAATGGACGGCACTTATGAAAGCACCTTTCTCTATGGTTGACGGAGCTCATAACTAAGTACCGTCTTTTTGTGAAGAGAAAAAATAAGATAAGTTCATACGCAATGATGACGTGAGACTCGTTTTATATTATATTCTAAAGATAGATTATCTATTTCTTTCGACGTTTGAAAAGCTCGTGGATTTACCGAGTGTTCATTTTTATAAGTTTATTAGTTTACCTATTTTAAAGCCCCAATTCACTTAAAAAGCATCAACTTTTAATTGGATCTCAATTCTGTTTCCAACCTTTTTTAATTTTATAAAAAATCATCAATATTCATGTTTTTATCAAAAATATAGCCCCACGTTAACTCTCCATCCAACATTGCTGTTAAAGTTTAATGTGCCAATTCTATATGCACAATGCGTCATTGATGATTTGCAATTTCAGCTCAATTAGATATTTTTAATAGAAAAACCTTTGTTCTTTCTAGTTCCTTATGTTCTATTTCTTCGTCTTCTTCCTTCTTTGCCACCTCCATTATGTTCTTTTTTCTATTTCCTTGCTTGATCTCCATTAATTCTTCCACCTGCTCTAGCAGAAAATTCATTCTCAACCTCACAAAGATGTATTACATCATGGCCAATCCATCCGAAGCAGCAAAGACCAAATGAGTACTTAGAATAGAACTCGCAAAGCCACGTCTCAAAATCTTGACCATTATTCATGAAGTTACAAACATCATATAAACTCACGACACAATTTATTAGAAACTCACAACACAATTTATTAGGGAGATATATTATAGTGGATCACTTGCAGACATCACACACTCAACTACAGAGAATCAGGGACATCAATCTAATACCTGACCTCATCAAACAAACTCCAATTCTATATTACTAAAGGCTCACATGTCTTAACTCAAGGAAAGAGAAATACCACCATAATTGACAACCAAGACTTTGGTCCTAGTTACTATTTGGCAAACGGCCCAAGAATTGAAAGAGCGGTTCCAAGAAAATTTCTAAAATTTTCACCAGCCCCTTTTGTATCACTATAAGAAAAATTGCTATCAAAAGAGGCAACGAGTGCAGGATAGTGGTTTTCGCACTAGCACCACTTGTTGATATGATCAGCAGGGATATCGTGAAACAAAAGTAAGTTAGAGCCATTGCGATCATAGATAGCATAATCAACCCGAAGACGTACTGTTCTTGGTTCTCTTCTTCTTGGACCATTTGGATATTTTTGTCTTGTCGGTTCTTTTTGTCTTGGATCATTTTGGTGAGGTAAATGATTATCTGGATCGACACCAAGAATCCAAATGTGTTGCCTCCCAGGAAAATGGTGTACACTAGTCTCGAGCCATTAGGTAAGTTCTCCTTTATCTCGAGTGCAGGGGCAGAGGCAGGGGCAAGGGTAGTACTGTCGTTGGATCCCCTAGAAGTATTGTCGATCTTGATAAGTTCCACAATGCTTGGAGGTTGAAGCACGGATTGGTAGGTCGCGTTGGCGATGAGCCCTGCAACGACCAGCAGGGCCTCAATCTTGCCCCACCTCTCTCCATCATCTTTGTTTGAATTCTTAATTGTCAAACGTGATGATGGCCGAGGAGCATTTGGTTCCCTATCTTATTGATGACCGTTACCTGCCTCGATATCGTCATCGTCCCTCGAGACTGGTCTTGAAGCTCCGTGTTTGGCTCCTGCTCGTGCGAGAATTTCTGTGATATCTCTATCTCGTGCTCCCCTTTGCGAGGGAGTAGTTGAGACATCTAGTGGTGTCAAGCCACTCTCATTTGGGGTGTTCACCTCCACGACCTCGTACTCTAGAGCATGCCCACGAAGCAAGAAGTCGACCACCTGCAACTCTTTCCCATCTTTGTTTATCCTCATTGATTTTTAGACATTAAGATACTGCAGATTTTTTTTCTTTTTTTGCATAGACAAAACATCTTATATTCCCATGATGATCAAATAAATTCCTTTGCATGAAAGATTTTCGCAAATGGCAGGGATACCAAATTAACATCCTCACTGAAGTAATGCAAAAGGAAAAGTGCGATAAAATAAGGAAACCACAAGACTTGCCTCAAAATTTTTGTTTGCAGCAGCGAGATGCAAGGTAGTGTTGCCTTGGTAGTCTTTCCAATTGATCACCTGCTCTTTTTTGTGTTGCTTCAGATGCTCCACCAATCGAACCAGCACTTTAAACCGGTTGTTCTTCACGGCGAGGTGAAGCGCGGTCTCCTCTAGAGCGGTTTTCTCTTCAACAGATTCAGGTGAAGTGGATAGCAGTATCTCCATGACATCAACCTCCCCATTGATGATGGCATAATGCAAAGGGATTCTTCTCTCCCAACCCTTCACGGAGCACAGGTGTGTACCAACTTTCAAGAGCTCCTCCGCGATCTCAACGTCACCGCGAGCTGCTGCGATGTGCAGCGGGCTGAACCCATCCCGGTTCACTTTTTCGGCAAACTTCGGCATATGCTTCAGGAGCTCTCGGACGACCTCCGAATGGCCGCTCAAACAAGCGACGTGCAGCAGCGTGTGACCGGCTTCTTTGAGAGCCATCTCCTCGAGGATGAGCTCATTGCTGCCGATCAACTCTTTCAGCTCATGGATATTGCCCTCTCGAGCTGCTTCCAGCACCCTTCCCTCCATTTGATCGGAACTAATAAATTAATAATGGCCTCTCTCTCGCTTCTCTTCTCGGATATCTCGCTCTGGACTTGGAGAAAATATATAGCAAGCGCCGCGTCACGATACTTATTCAGTGGTTCGTACGCATCACCTCATCCCGCCTACCAGGCATCACTTAGAAAACGACACGTGTCATCTGAAGCTGGAATAAAAAAAAAAATTACTTTCTCTCTCCTCTAGGACTAGTTGCAGGCGGCAGTTGGCTGAGCGGACACTAATGGCTCCTCTATCCCTCTCTGTTGCCCATGTCTTTTTCACGTTTGAATATGGAGCTCTTCGTCTTCCTTCTTCCTGGTCCTCACTCACCTCAAGCACCCACGCCCTCGCCCTCTTGCTCTTGCGCTCCTTCTTCCACTCCGACTTCGACTTCGTTCGTCGCCGTCGTCGCCTTTCGGGCTTTGACGATAGAAACCGTCGTCAGGCACGTCCTCGGCAATGCGGAAGAAATTTGCAGCTACTGGGTCGCGAGTCCTCTCGGCCCTCACACGCAGCTCGCTTCGTTTGTCGCCATCGTCGCCTTTCTGGTTCCGGCGATATAATCTGCGAGTGGGTCGGTTTCATTTTCAGGCGCGGCTGCGTTGGCACCGAAGCGGAAGAAGTTTTCAAGTGCGGGGTCCCGAGCCCTCTTCGCCTTCACACGCCGCTCGCTTCGCTTGTCGGGGTCGTTGCTTTTCTGGCTCGGGCAATAGAAACCGCGAGTGCGTCATTCTTGATTTCGGCCAAAGCAGAAGAAGCTTGCGACTGCTGGGTCTCGAGCCTCTCCGCCTTCACAGGTCGCTCGCATGTCTTCACTAGACAGATTAGCGTATCCCCTCGCCATCGCTACCGGATTCTCTCCCACAAAAGGTAAGAATTGCCATGCTACTCCTGTTCACTTAAGGATGAAACCCGTGAAGTGTCGTGTCCCAAAATATGTGATGTTTGTGATATTTATGTGTAGTTAGCGTGATTTATTGTCTAAATTTTGAGCCTAAACAATCTAGTTGAGTCGCCCACCATCCATTCGACGAAATGCCTGAACTAGGTCCACTTTCTTCAATTCTGGGTTTACTCTGTTTTAGCTTTTTCCTGTGGCAGTCAATGAAGTTTGGTTTGGTGATAATCCAACGAGTGACTAGGTGTTGTTCAGTGGAGACGGAGATAGGCCAACATTGATTGGCATGGCCAAAGATGAAGTCCAACGCCTTTGGTTAGATCAGAGTTTCGATTAAACTCCCTGCCTTAATAAGATAATAACATAGACATGATCAACAATAAGAGTTTTTTTTTGTAGCTAGGAGGTTTGTTGGTTGTGTGACCTGCTAATAAGGTTCTTTCTTTCAATATTTTGCAACCTAGTGGATCTGTTAAATAAACTAAAAAGGTTGTTGCTAGTTCTGTTACAAAGCTTGTTGCTTATCTATTAAATTTATTTGTTATTCCAAAACTGTTGGTTGGATTACTTTTATTGATTAAATTTAATCTTATTTTGATTATATGATGCTATTGCTAATAGGAAAACTATCTATGGTTTTCATTTTGTTTTCAAGAGTTCAATCCTGTCATAATTCTTTTGTCTTCACATACCAAAATTTAAGTTTGCTCTATTGGGGTTTCTCTTCAGGAAGTCTACACTTTACTATTGGCTATCATGAATTAATGGGCTCAAAAGTGCCGCTGATGAAACCATTTCTAGTATTGAAGAAAGTAAAACTCGTGGATGCAAAGCAAAGCTCTAATATTGAGTTAGCCGATTCATCGAAGTTTGAGCTAGGAGTTGTTGGCATTACCCGGCATAAGATATTGTTCAAGACCAGGCCAAAGGTCATTTCCCGTAAGCACTTCTATGCTGCTACTTTTATTAATGACAATTGAGAGTATAATTGATTATTGGAAATGGAAGCTTGATTATTTTTTCGAAGTGATTGTTGCTGAAGATTGTAAAATATTGAAGGAGATCGGCATGCAAAACAATTTAAAGTGACAATTTTAGTACACAATAATTTACTTAGAAATGTATTATGATTGCTTGATTGTTTTGAAGAACCTGTGATCTCAATGTGACTTTTAGATTGTATTCCGATTGTTTAGGACTGCACCTCCATTTCTATGATGATAAATTTAAACTTTGCATTTTTTGCAGGTCAATCATCTATTGGATTTGATATTCCACAATTTATACAGCCACTAGGAAGTGTTTCTTTGATAGTTTGTCAGGTGAGCATTTCACCATCATGATATGTGGAACGAAATTATAATTCTTGGTGAAGAATTTAAGCTTTGCCTTTATTTGTTAATTTATGACTGAAATCGGTTTCCTTTTTCCCCCCTCTATCAGCAATGCTATTGATGCCCTTGATAAGTTGAGGTTCTTGAGTTTTACTAAGCCTGCTCTTCTTGGAGATATCGGTGATTTGGAGATAAGAATTAAACCAGATCCTGACAATGGAACCATCATGATAACGTAAGTCTATAATGGCTTATAGACGAATATGGTTTTATTTTATAATAACTGAGGAATTCATAGGATATGGATGATGAAGTTTAATATTTCAGAGATAATGGTATTGGAATGACAAAGGAGGAGCTCATTGACCGGGTATTTTCAAGGTGTGAATAAGTGATTCTCCTCTTTGTGCATATTGTAAATGCTTTAACTCGTATGTTGTACCTCAACTTTTTTTTTCTACTTCAATTTTAAAAAAGAGAGGTGCTCTCACATAGCTAGGTGCGAGCAGAATTCTTAGTTCTCTCTTTGCATGATGGGAGCAGCTCCCCACAGTTTATATTTGATTTATGGTCAACTTTGCCCATTAGAGAGCATATTTGTAACAACTATTTGTTGCATTTCTTCACTAGGCATATTAAGGTTTGTCCTTGCCCAATTTGGACGTGCGATCACAACCGGATTCTTTCCTACACAAGATAGGAATCCTTACTTTACTCTCGTTCACTTTAGGAAGTTTGTGCCATTTTTGTGGATCAACTGATGTGAACTAAACTCTCCGTGAAACCAGAATCATGAATTGCTAGAGACCAAGTCCAATTCGTGGTTTGCGGGATTGTATGGCTATATTGCTCTAGGTATTTTCAAATTGCTACTTCGTAGGTCTTTGCCGTTTTGTTCCAATCAAAATGTTTATTATTCCTAATATATCAAAAAATAGTATGGGTTATTTTCACTTGTTGCTTTGCTTTCTCTCAAAGTATGTATATTCCTTGAAAGCAACTAAGAAAAGTGATGTTTACAGGATGGAGCTTGTTAGTGGGAAAATGCCGACAAATGCATCTTTTAGTTTAGATATTGACATGGTCAAATGGGTGGAGACTCATATTGAGATGCAAGGCTTGGCTTGGGAAGAGTTGATAGAACCTGCGTTGAGCTTGCTCTTGGCTAGGGAAGAGAATGCAACTTTTCAAGTGCTTGAAATTATTGCAGTACACAAAAACTGCCCCACAAGTGAGGCCATCATCCTGGCAGGCATGCGATCTCCTTTTCCATGTATTCAACAATAGGATGATGGATAACCTTGTCTGTACTTCCTAATAGTTAGATGAGCAGAAATCTGGCTATAGTGATGTATGTGATTATGTCCACCAAGATTTAGTTAGCTATTATGTGGTCTGTATAAGTTGCCTTGTTTTTTTTTCTTTTTAACCCAGATTTCTGCTGTCTAATTGTAGTCTATGTAGCACCGACACGGGACACGACACGAGTGTCCGACACGACACGACACATCGACACGTCATTTCTAAAAAACAGAGAATTTCGACACGTTACGACACGTTGTATATTAAATAAATATTTTTATTTTTAATTAATTTAATTCAAATTCATAAATAATTAATTAATTAAAAAAGAGCCTATAATAAATACACTGATAATATTAATAAATCAATTCATTAAAAATTCGAAAAATATATTTATAGTTAATGCGAAACATGTTTTTACCTTTAACAAAAATTATTGATGAAACTAATAATTAATAAAAAAATTAGAATCAATTTATTTAAATAAATCCATAATTTTCTATAATAATCAAAATTTATCATTATTCAAAGTTCAATACTTTTATTTTTTGAAATTATTTGTTAATCTCATTTATTTGATTTTCCCATTAAAAAAACAAATCCCCAAAATCCACCCCTTTTTTCCTCCGTCCATTTCCCTCCACCCCAAATTTATTTTACATTTTTTCCCTCCTGACAGACAGGTTGTCAACCTGTCACTTCCCCTCCCCCAAAACTCAAAAGCCACGCCACTTCCTTCGTCCATTTCCCTCCATCGTCCCCCTTTTTTTTTTTTTTTATTACTTTTTATTCCCTCATAAAAACCCTAGCAAACTTTTCCTCCTCTTTCTCGGCGAACTTTTCCTCCTCCTTCTCGCCGCTCACCGCACGCCGCCCGCCGCACGACCCCCTTCCTCTCTCTTCCTCTCGATCTTTCTCCTCCTCCTCCTCGCCGCACGACCACCTTCCTCTCTGCACGACCCCCTTCCTCTTGATCCTTCTCCTCCTCCTCCTCCTCCTCGTCGCCGATCCATCGCAACAGTGGCGGCTGCTCTCTCTCGCCGTCGCAATGGTCCGTTGCGCGGCTTCGTCTCGCCGTCGCTCGCGGCCTCTTCTCCCTCGCCCTCCCTGGCCTCCACCCTCCGTCAGGCTTCCGGACACGCGTGTCGACGCGTGTCGAAAAATGTTGACCGCGTGTCGAAAAATCGGACACGCGGTCAACGCGTGTCCGACCGTGTCCGAGCGTGTCGACGTGTCCGACACGCTCCGACACGTGTCGGACACGACACGGAAGCACGGGCAACGTGTCCGTGCTTCATAGATTGTAGTCATGTCTGTTTGCCGTAAGATTGCCTCAAATTTGAAAGTCGTTTTTGAGTATGAAGTTTGGTGTCATACATGTTTGCAAAAGTTCTCTCGGAGAATAATTGGTATAATAGCTCCTAAAGAAAATATTTACACCTTACGGCTCAGTTGCCAAAGATTGAAATTCATTGTTCTTATAGCAATTTGGGTGCAGTGTGGAGAGTCTCCTCCAAGGAAATTAACAGTACTCATTGATTGATTGGCAACAAGCATTTACATTGTAGTCCCCAAGTATGAATCGGAAATACAAAGCTGCACACTACAGAATTTGTTTGGAAAATTTCAAAAATATACTCATCTTTGGCCTCTCTGCTTTTGAAAGTGGCAAATATATACTTGAAATACCGAATATCCCTGTGTTCCTATTTACAAAAACATCACCCTTTTTTCAAAAGTATTGCTCTTTAGATTCTAAGTTCTCACTTAAAACATTCAAAATCAACAAATCACTCAAACCCTAAATAAGATTGTAAATTGCATCCCCAAGGACAACTTGATATTTCTCATATGGCATTTTTATTAAGAGGTGCATGAAGGGTATGTGTAAGAATAAAGGGGTGTAAGTGATCATTGGGTTAGGAGTAAAATATATTCGGTACTTTCATAATATTATCCATGTAAAATTTATAGACTTCTCCAAGCTCCATGTCTCTGCAGAGAACAAGGACATCCTACGAGTACATGAAAATCTAGATATGCAGTGTGACGCCTGAAAGTTATCAAGTAGCCATATATTCTTGGCAAGAACAAGAATTCGTCATACATGATGGAGAGAAACTTCCATGAGCTAAAAGCAAGAACAATGATCGAACAAAAAATCTAGAACTAGAGCTATAAGCCACAATATGTGATGGCATAAAAGGCTGCCACCATATCTCAGTCTTTTGGAATTGTTCAATAGTTGCAATGATTGTAACATTCCAGCATATTGAATGCCCTAAAAGGCTGTAATTTCCTTATAAGTTGTAGACACCACCTCACTCTCTGAAAAACGGTGTGATCATTTGGGCATAGCTCAAGCTTTTATATTCTTTCTCGGGGGATCAGTTGAGACTTCACCACTAGTTGGCCTGCAAGACACCATCAACTTGTCATTGCGCAGAGAAAAGTTAAGTGTTAAAGTCTACGAGAATTAAATGAGAAAGAACTGTTCCATAATTAAATGATGTCCACAAATGAGTAGATAGACAAGCATCCAAATGCTACTACAGGATACAAAAAGCCTTAGGATGAGAAACTTTTCACTTTATCATTTTCTTTCCACATACTCAAGTAATCCATGCCTTGGACAGTCTTGGAAAAGTTAGCCATTTCAGTATCCCGAAGATCCAAACAGATGGATGTACAACATATGTCTCTTCAATGAATTGCAAGACAAGGATTTGTATGACCAAAACTCCAAACCTTGTAAATAAAATTAGAGGTAGAAGAGTCCTGTTTGTGCGTCCATTAGGCAATTATCCAAGAAAAAACTCACCCATAAAGAGAAAACAAGTGAATAAGACAAGTTAATGACAAAAGAAACAGTAAAATTAGAAAGGCAAGTGTGCACTTACAATCCACTAAGAATCTTGATGGTATCATAGAACAACCACTACAGAGTTACAACAGGTCCAACGAGTATAAATCTAATGGGAAGGCTCCTCGTAAACAGATTCGCAACCCTGATATTCCTGATTGCCTGTGGCAAAATTGGAACTTACAAATCAGATCGAACTTTTCTGAGACAGCAGGATAAATAACTGCGTGCAAACATATACTGGCATGAGACTGTCAGCTTTTTTGTTGTTGATGGAAGCAACAATATTGTTGGCAGGATTTGATATGAAGCTACCAGCAGATCCAGCAACATATCCAGCTAAGCATGTTACCCCGAGTTGTTAAACTTTTGAGCAATCCTCCTTTCTTCTTCTAATAACACGATAAAGGAAATCCACTGAATGCTCAAATGTCGAGAACATCACCATTGAAACTGCCTAGGGACAAAATTAAGAGAGGATCAATATGCAATAATACCAGGTTTCTTGCACACAATGGTTCAACAACTTGGTGTGAGTTTCCATACTTTATTGTGAACATAATATGGACAATAAACGTTCAGAAGTAAAACATGCAAGCATAACATGAGGACAAACCAACCGCCTATAGACCAGCTCTCCCACCTAACAAAGTTGGGGATTAAGGTTTTAATGTCACTTAGAAAGAGAATGGTCTGCTCTCCCATAGAACAGCTTCCGTTCATCGAAGCATCTTTTACATGCAATGTTCAATATGAGAAAGCTGACCAACTCTGTAGCCCGAGAATGAATGAAAAGATTACACAGAAGATTTTGACCAAAGCAGTAGAAGCCCTCTGTAAAATCTGAAAGCAAGAAAAGCATTGGAATGTCCCTTCTACCTCTAACACAAGTAAACAATACTAAGGCCACAAAAAATTACCCTAGAAGGCCCTTTTGATGCATATACTTTAGGGAAGCCATCAACCAAGCCTTTTGAAAAGTGGGATTGTGCTTGAACCCAGATTTTAACAGCTTCAAAAGGGCAAAGTGCCACATTTGCAAATGCTTCCAAGAAGCACTGCCGAGAAAAAAAATCAAGCTCCTAGTGCTGCCAATCAAGGCATTGGAATAAACCCGTTTGAAGTACTCATAAAGACTGAATCTACACCCACCTTGAGCACCATATCTAAAGAACTTGGTAGCCCAACCTCTCCAAAGGGCAGAAGGGCATTGCTTACTCAATAGAGTAGTGAAACATGAATAAATGATGTTATACTTGATTGGATTCACCTACAAGATAACAAGGATTCACATATAAAAAGCTTCCAAGTGAAACAAGTCTTTGCAGAAATATTAAATACATGCCAAAGAAGGACAATCATGAATAAAGCCACACCACGGAACCATCCAATTCTAGTTGAAAATTGGACTTTCCACATTCAGTCGGATTTGGCCATATTAGCAGTTCCACATCAAACGGCCGCCAGAAAA
Organism: Eucalyptus sideroxylon; assembly: GCA_014182405.2. Lineage (NCBI taxonomy): Eukaryota > Viridiplantae > Streptophyta > Magnoliopsida > Myrtales > Myrtaceae > Eucalyptus > Eucalyptus sideroxylon. The sequence continues at coordinate 51,840,561 of CM024552.2, read as the reverse complement.
ATATGTAAACGAGTCATATAAGGAATCTTGTAAACTCATCCAGTTATAGTTCAATCACTGCGGGAACACATATCAAGAGTCCACAAAAGCACCACATCTTTTATTCAATCTATCAAGTCTATGTCATGAATAAAACTAGTACCGAAGTAGAAAACGATTTGGGGTATTACCTCTGATACGCTGATGGTGAAACCAATCGAGTGACTCGATTTATTCACTGAGCTCAACTAAAGAAGAGAACATGTTCCTCCAATGCATAGAATTTACGCTACAATATTGAACAAGAAGAATGCCAACAAAAGCAGAACATCCATTTCACTATAACCCAACAAATATAAATAAAGCTGGAGCTAAAAAAAAAAAAAAAAATGAGAGAAAGGGAGGAAGTGGAGGCCGTGGACGTGTAGCCCGATTTACATGTGCATCGAAGAAGTGCCCATCTTCATCTGCGTCAATAGGTCGAGGGGTGTTTCTGAATTTTCCCTGGTTTTCTTGAATGATAGAGTCAAGGTCAGAGCCTCGTGTAATGGCTTGCTCTGTTGCTCAGCTTCAATGGGTGTGTGAAGTTTCCTAGTCTTTTTGTGCATGGATTGGAAAAGAACCAGAGAACAGCTGTACACACGAGCAAGACCAGAGGTAGCGAGCTTGTTGCGCGTTTTCTCCTTCCTCATCATTTCCGACGCTGGATCATACGCGGGCAGCCCCAACACGCTCTTGTTGATGTTCCGACTGTTGGAAATGGCAAGATGCTGCAGAGAAGGTATCTGCGTTTTCTCTTTCTAGACTCGAGGAAGGAGAAGGCAAAAAAGCGCTTGAAAATTGAAAAGGAGAGAGTGGTTTTTGAGCGGCAACAGCATTAATTAATGCTTCTGCTGAGTCTCTTTTCAACAGCAGCAGCAGAGGAGAGAAAAAAAGAAATCCTTTGACTTTTTGCACTTCCCTATTTTCCAGCTGCTCTAAATCCAAGGAGACGTGTCGACCTGTTAGTGGAGCCACCTAGACTTGTGCGTGCCACGTAGGACGGTGACATGATGATTGGCAACCCAACCACTGAATATTTTCTCAGAGCGGGAATGAGAGAATCTTCCGTGAGGGCCGGACCCAATCTATCTTGGATCGGCCTGAAGTCGTCAATCATTTGTGATTACACATTAGGATGATTGGTTCATGGTTCAATTCAATAGGATCGATGTGTGCATCGCAATAAGAAAAAGTGACAAATTTTAAGATATTAATATTTAGAACCACTAGATGAGATAGTGTATAGCTCACATTTCATTAATTTTTTTGAAGAAATAATTTTATAAATTATATGGAGTCGAT